>ML682047.1:14889687-15541802 GCA_007922195.1 Podocnemis expansa
AAGCTCATGCAAAAAATAAATCTGTTAGTCTTAAAGTGCCACACAACTCCTTGTTGTTTTTTCACTGGACTAGACTAACATGGCTATCCCTTTTAAAATTGACAAGAGTAGATGAACCAGCAAGGAAGGAAGGGTAAAAATTGCTGTAGAAACTAGCCCCTCCAACAAGGAGCAACAATTGTCTCTGAGCCATGAAAGCCTCCTGGGTTAGTGCCATGCTTTGGTATAGCCCTCATAAATAAAGTCACTCGGTGCTGGGGAACAGGTATCTATTAACAGAACCTAGGAATCACGGCCCTCTGCTCTAACCACTAGACTAGCCCTAGAGGCATTAAAGATGGGGGAGAGGGACTAGGAAGAGTTTTCGGTAGATATTAGTGTGGGTAACAACTGGAGCCCGAGTCAGGTTTTGCTGTGAAACTGAAGCTGACCCAGGTAGGTATGTGATAGAAATAGACTCTGGGCTTTCAACAAAAGACGGCACTCATCAGATCTCGTTCTTGTAGTCTGGCACCAAAAACTGCTTGTTCGTACACTCTGTTATTCATGTTCTGCTGCTTCATTACTCATGCATGCAGGTGGACTGTGGTAACCTCCTGCACCCCAGGAACCACAGAAAAGAAGTCAGAGAAATGTCTGAAAGCAGACATCTGTTAAACAGAGTTTGCGGCAGGCCGTACGCTCACACTGGAGCAAACTAGATTGCAAGGAGTAGTTAGAACACTAATAGATATTGTCAAAAAAGGACGTGTAACGTTGGTCTTCTAAATCCATACTTTAAGTGCCTAAATCAATGGCCTGATTTCTGGCAATGGTAGAGCTCCACCATCCCACTGACTCCCATGAGTGCTCAGTGACTTTGCAAATCATCCCTTTTCTTTAGCTGCTTATATATATGTTTAGGAGAATACCTTTAGTGGCCCAAGGTTGATATTTTTGGCATGTATATACTGCATATAATGCTACTACTACTAATAAATAATAATCACAACAACAACAATGGTTTATTTATTTTCCATCCAAAGATTGCAAAGCATTTTAGTGTTGTCAACTGCCATAATTTCAACATGAGTCTTGCAAGATTGGTTTTCTTAAAGCTCTGGCTTCAGGAGTCGTGTGACCATTAGAGGTTTTGACTTTCATTCCTCATTGTGGGGAAAAGTTTGAAAACACGACTCTAGAGTGTCCTAAAGACTCAGAAATGAGACGACAAATAAAATAAAGCCTCAAAATTGTTATTTGAAGAAACCTCACAATTTTTGCACCAATCTTGTGACTTTTTTGAAAAACCTGATTCATGATCTTTGAACGTGTGTGGTTGGTGATCCTGTTATAACCCTTAATGCTAAGCCTCTCAACAGCCCTGGGAAGTAGATAAGTCTCATTAGCCCCAGAACGCAGCTGGAGAAATTGAGGCACGGGGACATTAAGGCCAACATTTGCACACTTAGGTGCCTAATGTTAGGAATATAAGTAAGTAGAAAGATCTGCAGAGAGGAAGGCACCGAAATCCCCCCTGAGGTCTGGGTCGCTCCTTTGTCCAAGACTTAAACGCTCTGTTTTATTTATACTGCCCCCAGCAGTCTCTGGTCCTGCGTTCCAGACCCAGAGAAAGGCTGCTATCATTTTTTCTTTATACCTGCCCACCCAGACGTAGGAAGCACCGGGAAACCTCAAGACAAGACTGCACTCAGAAGATTTCAGTACCCAAGTGGTTTTCAATGGTTGAGAGAAGCATCCAAATTTCAAGATGGGGAGGAATGTGCTGATCTGAACTCATCCTGAATCATGAAGCTCTGTAGGCTAAGTCTCTCATCCATTCACAGCATGGCCTGCTCTGGTCCTTTCCCTCTCCTGAGCGCTGTTTCTTCAGACTCCAGTTTAAACTGCAGCTGCCTCCAGGGCTCCTTTCCTGCGCGTTGGCTGCCAACATCCGACCACTGCAACTTGCCAAGGTTATGCGGAGCCTCTGTCTGTCGACACTGAGAACTTTTAGTCAGTTCCAAGGGCAGGCCCATGGTCAGAGTCCAAGCAGTAGAGGGTAATAAGAAAAGATCCTCTGTGGCCTTGTGGGGAAGGGCAACGGGGAAAAAAAATACCACCATCAAGGACATCTGTCCTCGGGTAGCATGATGATGAGAGGTCTGTTCTTGACAGATTTAATCAGTTAAGTGAGCGTCTTCCAACACCACCTTTACACTCGGCGCTGGCAGCTGGAGCAAAATGATAAATCTGTCTGTCCTGTGAGAGAGGTAAGAGCCCTGATGTGGCTGCACTCTCCCAGGTGCCTCCTTTTAATGCATCTAATGGGGATGAAGGTGCAGTGCTAAACATCCAGGAGGTCCACTCAGAAATAAGACCTCATGGAGCAGCAACAGCACTCGTCAAGCACAGCACAGGAGCAATGCAATTGTGATGGGCCAACTAAGCAGCACACCCAGTATGTTGTGGGTGACGTGCCTGGTGGTTATAGATGATCTGCATGTCTCACTCCATTGCCCTGACCGTTTCTGCTGTTGTTGCATAGAGAGAAGTGTGTTCAACACTGGATTTCATAAGCCAGATTTTTAACTGGGACAAAGAAATAGAGCCGGTTGAAAAACAGAATTTCCATCCCTTGGGAATTTAGCCCTGAGACAGCACAAAACGCAAAGTTCTCAGAATTTTTCCAGAATAGTTAGTTTTGACTTTAGTGAAACAGGTCTTTTAATAGTCCACTTAGTCATTTATCACACGACTATATTATATTAAAAAGGACAATACAATCAAATTGAAACAAAATGTTTTAACCTTATTAAAATAAAACGTTTGACAATTTGCTGTCGGAAAGGTTGAGGAATTTGAAACGTCCATAATTGCTTCAATTTTGCCATATCTGCGTTTTCTGATGGAATACCTGTTCTGCTGGAAAATAAGCAGAGTTTCACTGATTTCAGCAGCAGTGCCCTGATTTACACCAGCTGAGGATCAGGCCCTGTCCCCCCCAGCCCCCTACACCCACTCACTAGAGGTCTTAGGTGACAAGTCGCCTGGAGCGCAGTCTGCAAATGCCAAGAAGAAATGTCTGCTTGAGAGCAAAAGGGCAGCAGGGAGTGCAAGAAAGGTCAAGGAGGCAGTTCAAGAGCAGAGAGCTGGGGACTTTTCCTCTCCTGCTGTGTATGGCCACCGAAAACAACCAGCATCTCAGCTGGCTTGGAAGATTTGGGGGCTGCAGGGGGTTGAGAATTTGGGGGTGGAGCAGATCCAATGTATCAAGAAGGGAACTGGAGACTTCTTCCCCAACAGCAGATCATCCAAATAGTCTTAAAGTGCCACATGACTCCTTGTTCTGTTTTTTTTCATCAGAGGGGAACCTCAGTGGAAGTCTAATGAGCTACTTTTAGGAATTGCACCACCTTAGAACAAGCAAAAATCCCCCCAGCATGCAGTCACCTACTGAAACTGTCACTGGATGTTTTGCTGCTCTTTTACCTTTGGGGTAGGGCTCTCCTTAAATCCCAATCAGAGGGCCAGTGAGGTGCAATGCAAGTTGCTTGGGGATCTTTTCCATTGTTAGCCGTCGGCAATTACCCAGTGGAGGACTTGAGGCTCTGATTATTACTCGCATCCTGCTTTCTAGCATCCCCAAAGCTTGTTACAAAGAGCTCCTGTCTGACATCTGGCCAATGACATGCCCAACATGTTCATCTCCCACAAGAGAGCAAGCCTGCACTCATCAGCAGCAGTGGTGTCTCCTGCCTGCTTAGCTGGGCGATAAAGGCCGATTTGTGCTGAGAGGGTCGGAGGAATTGGGGAGTTGCTGTCAGGTTTCGTGTGCTCATTTGATTTGCTTTTGTTGCTGCCATGGCTAGTGCAGGAAGCAGAGTTTGCGGCTCCCCAGATAATGGCCCAGGCTGCTTACCGGCTCACCCTCCCCAGCCACATTTTCCCCCTCTTGCTGCTCCCCACCGGTCTCTGCTGGGTTTCAGTGCGTGGAAACCTTCTGTGTTTCAAGCTGCTTGCTCGGCAGAAGCTCCCAGCTTGTGACACGGAGGGATGTTATTGATCGACGGGGTGGCTAACGGTAATGAAATCGGACAGCCCTGTAGCACAGAGTGGGGCCTGCTGGGCTTCATGTAATTCTGCCAAGAGCAGCTGCTGTGAACAAGCCTCACTCTCTGCTGGAGACCTCGAGTTAGAATTAATCCGATCCATCCTCGCCATTCGGCCCTTGGTCTGAGGAGCGGAAGGTACGCCACGCAGGGGTTCACATGACCGGCACATTCATGGCACGATGCCTGGTGGACTCAAAGGCGTCAGCTTTCCGGATCCCAGCCATAGCTCATGTGTGAGTGAAAAACGAGAACAAAACTCCAGGCTCCAGTGGACTTAGACATATCACACACAACGGGGTGGGCACCGAAGGGGCACCGGGGGGAAGACGTGCCCCAGAATTTTCTTCTTAGCTGAGAGCTGAAGGTTGGAGAGGGAGGGTGCTGGTCACAGGGGCAGGATGATGGTGTGGCAGCTCCGGGACGTGTTTTTAATATGAGGTTCCTATGTTTCCCTGTGGTTATTTTAGTCCAGGCCTGTATCTTTCAAACTCTGTGTCCCATGAATACAGGAACCAGCCCAGTGGTCCAGCAAGCAGCATCCTGTAGTCAGAAGTGGCCTGTGCTGGTTACTTTGCCCCGTAACAGGGAATTCTGGTGTGTGTAGGGAAATCAGCTCATGATCGGTTAATGCTTTCCAAAAGAAACATTAAATCCCTCTCATATTTTTATCTCATCTATTGAATCTGTAGTTGTCATCATTATCCACAGACACGCCTAACCCTGGCCCTCGATGATCTCATGGCAGTGAGTTCCACTGGTCAAGTGTTCGCTGTTTCTCTCTCCAGACTCTCAATCGGTCATTGCCATTTGCAATCAGCTATCAGTGCCATGTTCATTTGCTGGCTGAGGGAGGTGAAACAAACCCCCTCCAAGCTGTCGCTTGCAAAAAGAGAGGCGACATGTCACTGTCGGGCAGGACACCAGTGGCTGTGAGAGACACTGAACAGGCAGCCACACATGACAGAGGCTCACCATAGTCCAGTGGGTCAGCTTGGCGTCAGGTTAAGACTTCCTCTCTACTCAGACTCCCTATTCGGGTGTCTCATGTAAACGTAGCAGAAAATAAGGGTCCAGCTGCCAAAGAACTAGGCTATATGAGAACGGGTTGATCTTTTCTTTCATGATCCAGCTGTCATGGGAGAGAACAGAGCCATTCCACTTCATGGTGCTAGGGGCGTTGAAGTGCCAAAGGAGGCACTGGAGGAGAAAGGACCGAGGGTCCTTGCCCATTGTCCCGCTGTCCTTTCCCATCTCCCAGGGCTTCCAACCAGTGAGTGCACACAGCAGACACAGTGATTGAAACAAATATATAAAGAAGCCTTAGTGCGGCTTAGGAGTTAGTGCCCCAGCGCTGGGAGGCAGGGGCCCGAGGTTCTTCTTGAACTGCTGCCTCCCACTGCAAAAATCACTTAAACCGCTGATCAGCTCCTCCTGCCTGGCTCAAAAGGGTGTTGTGATGCTCAGGAAACCCCCCTTTGTAAGGCAGTTTATGATCATGGCCTGAAAGCTGCTGCGTCAGTGCACAGCACCCCTGGATGTGCTCTGCAATGCGCTAGTCGTGGGATAGACTGGAGTCAAAGCTATATGCTGCCAATACGACATGCCAGATGCTGCAATCCTGGCAGATTATTGTGTGCCTCAAGTGCTGCTATGGCGCAAGAGGTTTGGAGGCAAAGTTACGGTAAACATCTACGCACAACGATAATCCCTTAGAAATGTGCTGCCTGTGGAGTGTCACTGATGCAGAATTTAGCAATAAGAAGAAAGGGCCTGATGGAGACCTTTGCTGGACCGATGTTTATCATCACGCTTACGGGATAATTTTTCCAAGGATCTCCAAGTCCTTCACAGATGTTTTATAACACCTGGACACTTGAGATGGGGAAATGTCATTATCCCCTGTTTACAGATTCTTAGAAGATGTGTTGTGGGAGCTCTCAACCGAGATCAGGACCCCACTAGGTGCTGTGCAAATGCATAATGAGAGCTAGCCTGTGAATTAGATAAAACAGATCAAGGGTGAGAGTGGAAGCTGCAGACAAGATTGAGAAATAACCATGGGCAGGATCATGTAGTGAGTTAGAGATACACAGGTCTAGATGCCCAGCCCTGTGTGCTAACCACTGGGCTACACACCCTGCACACAGTGTAGATGTAACTGGCAGCCATTCAGAAAGCTGTTTGTGTGCCACGGTCTAAAGTCCTTTCGTCATCCTGTGTATGTAAGATTATCCCTCTACGTACTCCCGAGCTATCTTCTGGCTGCGTACTCATGCTGAAGTAACTTTGCTCTTTGTTCACTGACAGCGTAACACTGGACTTTACCCAAGAGGGCTCTACTATCATTGAAACTGCAGGAATGGGTCCCGGCAACTGCACCATCCACATGCCTCTGATATTTGCTATTTCCAAAGCAGCTGGATGGCCGATTGCTTCCAACCTGCTGAGTGTTACAAATGGTATCTTTCAGGCCTGTGAAAGAGGGGGGAAGGGGCCATGAGACATAGGATGGCAGCTCATAATTGGATTTCTGCTAATGCAGACCATTCCCTCGAATAGGTTCCTGATGTTTAGCTGCTCATGGAAAGGTTTAGAGAGGAAAAAAGCTATGGGGTGGGAGAAGAATCTGAAGCTGTTTTTAAAAGGACACTGTCAAGTTCTTCTGGCCAGGAATTGAATGTAACTTTCAAACTGTAAATTCCCACTGGAGAAGGTGCCCCTTACTGAATGCTATATGGGGAAAGCGGCGGGAGAAAACTGTCCCCTTGAGCACCGAGTTAAAACCAAAATAGATAATGTAGGTCCTACAAATAAAACAACTAGTGCACACGTGTCATAATAGCAGATGGAACATGTACCGCTGAGTTGTATGCAATCTGGGTTGTGGCACATCTGCTTATATTCAGGATATTTCAGTTCTATAAAGGCTGGATTTAACCCCTGCCTTCCCCTGCCCTCTAGAAAAGAAGTGCAAGGCATTGTTATTTTTATATTTTAAGAGGAGGTGCCTGCTCCTCAGCAGGCGGTTGAAGCCAGAGGAGTTACTCCAGATTTACAAGTTCCAAAGGGGTAGCCGTGTTAGTCTAGTTCAGTGAAGCAAGCAAGGAGTCCTGTGGAACTTAACGACTACCAAATTTATTTATTGCATGAGCTTTCTTGAGTAAAATCCCACTTCGTCAGATGCTCCCCATCTTCAAAGCAGCTGACAAAGAGGGATTCTCTCCCATGAAAGCTCATGCAATTAATAAATGTGTTAGTCTTTAAAAGTGCCCCAGAACTCCTTGTTTTTTCCTCCAGATTTACAAGGTCTGGAACAGTCTCAGCAAAGGTCTGTGGTCCAACAGGACAGGGAGACAGAAACCAACACAGCAGCAAGAAAAGACTTTACAATTTGTCATTGTCTGCTTGTGGCCTGGGCAGAATTCTTAAGAGTGCCCCCAAACTAGAGAGATTTTTTTGTTTGTTCAGTAACCACAGAGAGTTAAGAGGTTTAGAAGTGATTTAAAAAAGCCATTTTTTCCCTTTAGCTACAGCACACCAGAAATTATCCCCGAACATTGCATAGTCAAGCATATTGTATAGCAGGATGAAAGAAACGCACACACCTGTAGGGACTGTTCTCTGTTTTTCCTTGGTGCGTTCGTAGGAAGGATTCAAGCTGATACTAGCTCAAGCTCTGTCATGCAGTAGCCTGAATGACCTTTCTATAGCAAAGCACAAACTATCAGCGTATGGATTTATCCTGAAGGAATGTCACTTCCTACTGGTGGAACTGCACAGTTATTTCACAAACAGAAATGGCAAAAGCAGAGCTAGCTAGATCTTTACAAAAAAGATTTAAACTCAGCTTCCTTTTGTTGTATATTTTGAGTCTTTGGAGGAGAAATTCATCTGCCTTCATATAGATCCTGAGAGTGGCAGTGTTCAGACAGCGTTAATGACCTGGGACCTGGGACCTGTGGCCTTTACCCACGTGTGTATTCCCACTAGCTTCAGGTGGGGAAACTGAGGTAGAGATCACGCAGGGGTTACCTCTACATTTGGAGCTTGGGGTGTGATTCCCAGCTCAGGCTGACAACTGCTCAGGATACAAACTCCCCTTATATCTCTGGGTACGTACTCAGTGTGACTGCCCTCTGCCGCCATTCACTGCTGCCTGAGCTACGGAGGCTATCCTAGTATTTTTATCACGCTAGTTCGATCAGATCCAGGGCTTCACAACCTCAGTTCTAAGCATGGACACAGCCAGTGAGTCAAAGGCAAAACCAGGAAGAGATCCTTAGCGTTCTGGCAATCAGTCCCTGTTCTGAGCCCTTTCTTTCACGGCTTTGTCTCAGAAATCACTTCCATCTAACTTCCAATTGCATGTAGCTCCTAAATTTGTCTCCTTTTACAGGGTAGCAAATACCCAAGCTAGAGGATTCTAAATGTGTGTGAGAGACAGGCAGAAAAAGCAGCAAGTTGTGAGGGGGAGAGGTACACTTTCCCAGAAAAGTTTGGCTGAAACCACAAAAACCATTTCCTTCTGGACTAGAATCATTATCACTAAGGTGGAAATTGTTACTCTGAAAACTACCTCCACTAAGAACAGACAAAAAGCACATGAGACCAAGATCTGTTTGAATATTGACAGACACCAGAGGTGAACCAGTTTGGGAGAAAAACAAACAAGGAGTCCTGTGGCACGTTTAAAGACTAACGAGTTTATTTGTTAGTCTTTAAAAGTGCCACGGGACCCCATGTTTGTTTTGCTGAAATCAACTAATGAGGCTACCTCTTTGGAACTTGTCACCAGTTTGGGAGAAGATGTTCTGGGTCTCCATAAGAAGTACTCTAGGCTTTCAATAAAAAACTTCCGTAATGGAGTCACCCATTGCCTTGTGTCTATTTTTACCTTTCTATTGTATTAATGCTGGATGCTTCGGAGCTGCTCAGATTAACAGCTGATGGCACAGCCAGAAAAAAACATGATGAATGTCTCTTCAGTGGAATGTTAGCTCTAGAGCTGGGCAAATTTTTTTGGCAAATAGTTTATTTGAGGAAAAATTCATATTCTGTCAAGCCGTAACCATTTTCAAATTCCCACTGATTGGTTCCAACCACACTAAAAAAGCAAATGTTTTGGCACTGTTGACATGAAATGTTTTGATTGGATGAGAATTTTTTCCTTTTCTTTTTGCTTTTCAATTCACTGAAAATTTGATTCTTCACCCAATTTTTTGGAACTGCCAATGAATTGAAAAAAACCTTTTATTCACCCAGCTCTAGTTAGCAGGGGTCCCTAGATCTTTGTCCGTAGCCGTTTAACACCTCACCGTGACTCATCAGCGGGGACAGACCGTTTAATAGAAGCACCAGCAAAGACCTCTACCGCTTGAGTTATGGAGTAACTGCTTTCACTATTTAGTAGCAGCAGCAGGCTCATGGGGGAGATGCTCAAAAGCATGGAGGGAAGATAGGTGACTGTCAATAGGAGCTGGCCACCTAAGTAGCCTCTGTGCCTTTTAAAATCTCCTCCATCAGCCAAATGAGGTCACAACACAGTTAGTAAATGTGTTACTGACAGAACAGTCAAAATGAAGCATGAATAAATAGACGAGTAAATAGTACCTTTAATAAATTAAACCTCAGAGCACTCCGGGGAAGTAGGGACTCATTATTAGACCTGGTCTCAGGGGAGAAAGCTTAGGGGTAGGTCTACACTTGCAATATGCCAGAGGCACAGCTGTGATACAGCAGTGTAGACACTACTATGCAGACAGGAGAGGTTCTCCCATGGATGCAAATAATCCACCTCCTCAAGAGATGGTAGTTAGGGCCATGGAAAAATTCTTCTTTCAACCTGGTGCTGGATACATGAAGAATGGGGGTGGCGGGTTAGGCTGCTTTGATATATTTCTCAGGGTGTGGATTTTTTAGAGGCAGGGTGAAAATCAGCTTCTTGCCCCAGGTTATCCTGCAAAAAAGTTGGAGAAACAGGAATAGAATCTGCAAGATCTGAGCCCCTGCTGTAGTCACTAGACCTCATTTCCATTCTCTGAGAAGAGGACTTTGAACCAAACTGCTCCTTCCGAAGATTGCATTTTTCTTACCCCGCATTCTATCCCACTTTCAAGGAGAATGCTGGCCTAATAAAACAACATGGAAAATTGCTGAAATTCAGTTATTCTGTCTTCTGAACATAGCCCTCATACCTCTGATGGCAGGTAAATCATAAGCACCTATACATTGGTAAAGTGAGGCACAAAGGAGCCATGTATACTATTTTCAAGAGCA
Organism: Podocnemis expansa; assembly: GCA_007922195.1. Lineage (NCBI taxonomy): Eukaryota > Metazoa > Chordata > Testudines > Podocnemididae > Podocnemis > Podocnemis expansa. Next base: position 14,900,058 of record ML682047.1, read on the forward strand.
CTCCTTGCTTTCCAAGGAGAGCAGGTTCCTAAAGGCCTACATTGCTTTTGAATATAGGACTTAGGCTCCTGGGTCCAGCTCTCATTTGGATTAACCGCCTAAACACACTTGAGGATCTCAGCCCCAAGTCACGCAGAGAGACAAGGTGTGGTGACAGCTTTGATTGGACCAACTTTCATAGGACCACTGGTGACAGAGACAGGCTTTCTAGCTACATGGAGCTCTTCTTCAGGGCTGGGCAAGTCACTTAGAGTATGTCTACACTAGTGGCTCTGTTAAGTTGACTTAACAAGGTCAACTTTATGTTGACTTAAAGTCAACCTTGTTAAGTCAACTTAGAGAGTCCACATTGAAAACTCCTGTTGACTGCCTGCATCCACGCTGGCAGATGCTAGGTCGACGAAGGAGTGGTGCACTGTGGGTAGCACAGCACCCTTCCTGGTAGTCGGGAACTCAGAGAGGTAAGCTTGGAGGCCAATTAGGTTGACTTAAGGCCTTTCCTCGTCTACATTGGCTTAAGTCGACTTAATAAGGTTGACTTAAGCATTAAGTTGACCTTAAGAGGCGGCAGCATTAAGTTGACTTAAGGCAGTGCGTAAATCAACTTAGTAAAAGCCCAGTGTGGCTCCAGGAGTCTGTAGATCGATTTAACCTTCCTTAAGTCCACCTAAGGCTCCAGTATACACGTACCCTTAGATGGTTTTGAAAATTTTACCCCAAGAGACGTGCCCAATGTCATGGAACAAATAAATTCAAGAACCAAGAAGAGAACCCAGGGATTCTGACTCCCTTGCTATGGCTATAACCATTAGACTTCATTTCTCTCCCAAGACATGCATTACCCAGCTGTATCAGTTCCACTAGACAGCAATACAAGTCAGTCAGCAGAAACAAGAATTATTGGTGCTATTTGCTGCCTTGCTATTGCTAGGCAAAAAAGACATGTGTTGAAAATATTTTGAAAATTTAAAACTCAGAGGGATAATTTTTTAACAGCATTTTCCCCTTCCCCAGTCTTTGTTTTCCATGGGAGAACATCTCTGCTCACATTACAACTGACACAGATTATGTGCATCTATAAATATCGCGTGGAAGAGACACTTTTTAATTTCATTATAATTCCAGCATAAAATATGTCACTTCTGTGGGAGTTTGTTGTCTAGTGCATAATTACTTTATGGCACTATAAAAATATATATTACAAAGCCTTGCCACGCTATGCTGAAATAATTTATAGCACAGTAATAGTGTGAAACAATATTTGAAGCCATTCTACTCAGTCTGGTGTTTAAACAAAAAATAGAGGAAAATAATGACTTGATTAAATATTAAATTACTTTGGAGTCTTGACTAAATCTTTCCAACCCTCCAACCCCAGACTATGTCATTCATCATCAGACTCAAGGTAACCCCGGGGGAATTTTTAAAGTCACAAAGGGCTGGTAGGCGCCCAATTCCCCCTACTCTCATGTATCAACACACACATATTTATTAGGCAGGGGGGTTTCAATGTGTCTCTGGTCTGGGTGCCCAAGGAGGGGTTTTAAAATGAATTACACTCAACCTTTAGGATTTTTAGAGGTGCTGTGAGCCGCTAGGCCCTTCTCTGTCGTAAGCTGCATTGCAGAAGAGGCTGTGACTCACAGGCAACCCTCTGAGTCACAAGTCCTCCCCCACATCCTCTTCACTCCAGGCGCGTAGTAATTTACTGCGGCTGCTGGCCTATACCTTCTGTAAAGTATGATATGCCAACCACGGCCGCTTATCCGCACTGGCCTCTGAGCAGGGAAAGGAACTGTGGCTTCTCCCATTCCTGGCTCATCCCAACCCACATGCCCTGGAAGGAGGAGAAAAAGGGAGCATGTGGTATTTGCTCAATCCTGGAACAAAGATCCAGGTGACCTATTCTGAGCTAAGGCTCTTCTCCTTTCCCCTTGCATGCCAATGCTGTCTTCACTTATGCCATGCTGTCTTCACTCTTCTGTAACTGAACCCCAAGTCTCTCCAGGTGAACGCTCAACAACCGAGGCACACAAAATTAGGGTTTGCTTACAAAAATACTGGCCACTTTCCCCATCCTGCAGCCCTGACTTCTGCAGGCTGACTTTATTCTTGCATGCAGACCCACTGATTCCAGGCGGTTCCTTGTGAGTGTCAGGTCTCAGGGTTGGTCCTGTGCACATTAATCCATCAGCCCATTACCGTTTTTAACTCAGCAGCAAAACCCCATCTTCCGCCTCAGGATCACAACAGAGACCTCAGGTGGAAAAATTCAGTCCAAAGCTACCCCAGTGAACTGAGTTTAAAGCTGAATGGACAGCTCACACCCAGGATTTGGACGACTTGCTGGTACTGTAAGGACTGGAGTGGCAGAAAGATGCAAGGTAGGCCCTTTTAATCTCCATGGTCCTGTGTGAACGTGTGGAGTAGGCTAGCTGGTTGGCTCAGGAAAAGAGTATTTTGCTTAGTGTTGTCAAGAATGGAAAGAGAACGGAGCTGGTGTAGTGCCCAACGGACCATTCACAGCATTGGTTTATGAAACAGCCTACCTTTCCATGGACTTCTTCAGTCAAATTGTGTTCAGTTTATTTTTGTCTGAGGTCTCGGGGGCTGAGGAGTGGAAATGGAACATTGTGTTCCTAACATGTGAGCGAAAAAGCTGAAACCTAAAAATAACAAGGTCAGAGGCATCATATTTATTGCAGCGGATGATGGTTGGGGAGCGGGGGGAGACGAGCATGATGCCTTGGGTTCAGGAAACCTCTCTATGATGTGGTGATGTCTGATTTCCTTTCTGTAAGGCACAGAAGCAGAATAAATTGAATTTCAAGAGAGTGAAGGAGCGCAGGCATTTAGTTCTGTACCACCACAGATTGGGGGCAGTCCCATGGGCATCTTGCGTTAGAGAAGGATGCTGGTCTGGAAGTTGGAATGGACAGTCCTGATCCAGGAGTATTTTACATCCTGTAAAAATGCCAAACCCTTTAGGTGCACAAGTTCTACTGTTAGGCCTGTCAAGACTAGGGAAACATTGCTTTATCCAGTTGGGTTGGCTGCACTGAGCTAGCTGGATTTGATGGGAAGCCCCACTCAACATCAGTGCAGACATGGGGTACGTCTACAATATTATCAAAGGTATGACTGCAGCACGGGTAGACATAGCCAAATTCGCTCTGAGCTAGCTGGCTCACGTAACAATAGTGAAGCTGCTGCAGGAGAGACTAGCCGCCTGAGTCTGTCTGTAGGTCCTAGGCAAGCTTGTACAGTTGGCGTGGCTGCCTGCGGTGGCAAAGTTTCACTGCCGTGGCTGAATTCTGACTGCAGCGGAGCCATCCGCACAGTTTAATGTCTAACTAGAATCCAGTGGGTTGACACCATCTCCATTTAACCTGCAGTTCTGGGTGTAAAGTTTGGGTTCAGGAAACCTCTCTATGATGAGGCAATGGCCGATGACTAGGGACAAGAAAACGATGGCTCATGCCCCACTGGGCCTGTGAGCAAGGAGGCTGGAGCAACTTCTACAGCGGGAGCACCGAGAGCCAGTGACCCAAACTGTAAACCCTGTCCGTAATGGAAACCACTTCAAACCAGTGGGTGTGCAAGCCCCCTTAGTTCCAGCCTGGATTATCCTGAGCATGAGACCTCCTTGGGCACTTTCCTTCAGGGGGCAGAGTGGGGCTGAGTCCACACTGAGGCTCCCTCCTTTACGCTGAGGAGAAAGGAAAAAACTTCCCCTCCCTTAGCCACTTCTCTTCCCTTCTTCCCTTTGTCTCATTCGCCCTGGTTCCAATTTGGGCTGATGCCTGGGGCTGGGTCAAGGATCTAAAAATAGCAGTGGGTCCTGGATATGCATCTTCAGCAAAGAGACTCATAAATGCAGCCAGGACTGAAAATCAATTCTTTAAAGCTGAAATCAATAACAATAACTAATATTAATAGTGATTATCCATTCTTTATTGCACTTTGCAGTTGGAAATGAATTGTTTTTAAGGATTAGCGGCAGCTGAACTCTGTAATGCAATGTAAGGCGGAAGATTTACTATGAAAACACGGCTTATGAGGAAAGACCCATTACAGCTGATGAAATACACTTTGGAAATGGTCACAGCTCTGTCTGTTGCTATTGCTGAGCTAATGAAGACCTAAAATGTGGGGTTGGTGGTTTAGATTTCTGCAGGAGACGGGGATTTTGGTCAGTTTCTCTGTCTGGTTTTCTTGCTGTCTGAATGTTCTGTTCTCAGACGTTCCCAGTACATTTCATTATTGGTATTATTTTTAATTTTTATCTAAAACAGCTTCAGCCCTGCAAAATTGCCAGGGTAGAGGAGGATAGGGGGAAGATGATGCATGTACAGACAGGCATCTCTCTTTATAAGAAATGGTGGTTATCTTGAGGTACACAAAAAGCTCTATTGTAAGCACCAGATTTTCAAAATACTTCAGCACAGAGGATGCTTGCTGGGCACTGAACGCTTTGGAGTCTCTCCAGAAATGTCCCAACAGGAAGTGAGTGCTGGGTACCTTCGCAGATCGAGTATGGAGCACTGGGAAAGCTGACCTTGGGATCTTGAAAGTGGTCTCTTGTAGCCATCGCAATGCATAGGAGACACACAGAACTGAAGCACAGAGATCCAGCTTTGACATGGTCTTACTTTGTGACCCCAGGCAAATCATAAAACTGCTCTTTGCCTGTTTCCCTGTCTGTAAAATGATGACTGATCTCTCACATCCTGGGAGCAGATGTCAAGTTCCTGACATTTCCTCACCATTAGAATTTATTCAATGAATTTATTTTTTGAACCTTTTCCTCCATGGCTTGCTTATAAATAAGCAGAATTGAGGCCATGTTGTGGTGGGTCAGCCAGGTCATTGCCCACACCATCCGAGTACCAGAGTGCCTAGGAAGGGTCACCCATGAGCGAGTTGAATGGATTGTTCATTCTCCAAACGCTCATCCATTTATTATCCTCTGCTGAGAGTGTCAACTGGACATCTACTTACTTTCCATTCTGTATGGTTTCAGTGATGTAAACACTTGAGCAGCTGCTACCCACCCTAAAGCTACTGACCCATTTCATATACCTGCTGCCAAATTGCCATCTGATGGTAACAACTTTGGACATTACATTTGGACCACATTTGAAGAAGTAGGGGGGTAGGTTAGCCTAGGCAAGGTGAAAGATGTGATGTTAGAACACGTGAACATGTTCTTCAAGGCAGCTGACCAAGTGAGATTTTCTCCCATGAAAGCTCATCTGATAAATAAATTTGTTAGTCTTTTAACAGTGCCACAGCACTCCTTGTTTGTCATGTAAACTAAAGGACACTGCTAAGATGATCAAGTTAATGGAAAGCCTAGACTTCACCTTGACTCAGTCCATGTTGCGGCATACACTGCTGTTGTCTACACTCAACTTTTCAGATGTGTGAATTAGCCCATGCTAGCTCTCATATTCTAGCAGGACACCTTTTATCCTAGTCTAGATGAAGTTTTAGTGGTCAAGGACTCCATATGACTCATTACCTGTCTCCTTAGTCTCCCAAGGGCATTTTAATGCTTGTTAAAATTGGAGACCGATAGCATGCTTCAGAACCAAACTTGAAAGAGGCAGGGAATATGTAAGGTTTTCTCTCAGCAGACTCTGAGAATGAGGTGAAAACACATGAGGTGAAATCCCGACACCAGTGAAGCCAATGGAAAACTCCCATTGACTTCAATAATGCCAGAATTTCACCCAGCATGATTGGTAGTGTGTGCGCGGGAATTTAAATTTGACCTCTGTGCTCCCCATCAGTAGTGTAATAAGAGTGTCCACTGCTTGCTGGCACCTGGTGGCAAAGTCCACATTTGTGCTTTCCCAGGGGCCCCACATCACCCCATGCCTTGTAGCTTCCTCTCCACCAGCCCAGTTGCTGGGACTTGGCTCTCTGTCCACCTCACCCGGAGCTACACCACTGGGCTCCCCCATACTCCCACCCCAGGAGGAGCTCGCTTTCTCTCCCCCCCATGCCCCGGCACCAGATCCAGCGAAATTCTGTGGTCCTGCCCATAACTGAGGGAGAGCGGGACTGTGTCCTTGCTTTCCTCCAGTATCTTCCTAATTCTTCCATGTAAGACAGGGGCCTCAAACATATGGCCTGTGGGCCACATGCGGTCCGCAGTGACAATATCATTACCAATATTTGCAATATTGTTGTATGACAAGGTTTCAGTGGTGCAACCCTCGGGCTAATGTATTGGTCCTCATGCAGCCCCTGTGGTGATTTGAGTTTGAGGCCCCTGATGTAAGAGATGCCAGTGGAGTCAACTGAGATCACCCCAACCTGTAATTCCTAGGTAGGTTTCGCCTGCTGAAAAGATTCATATTGTTAACTGTTATCAGACAGAATAAGTACCCTGCAGAGACAACAGTCATTCAGTGCAAGTCCACACAAGAAGAAGGAATTATATCACATTCCTGAGCTCAGGGTCCAAGGTTTTCCCATGGAAGATTTTTCTTTTTTTAATGAAAAGTACTTTTTCTAAAACATAAAACTCAGATGGAAAACGATCAGTGGGTCAAACTTTTCTCCTTTTTCCCTCCAGAAGGTCCTATAAGATTTTTAGGCCATAGTTTTATCCAAATTTTAATCTAGTTTACAGATAGCAAGGTTTTTTTTCAATATGAAGATGTAGTTTTCAGAATTTGAGTGGATGATTCATTTCTATAAAAATTGTTATATACATTACAAATGCTGCAAAATGACTTAATTTCCCTCAGCCCCCACACACCCTTTTTTAAAAACCAGCTCTAGTTCCACCAAAGATCATTTCAAAACAACAATCAGCAGACACTTTCCCAGCTCCGTCTGGCAGAATGCAGGAGTCCTTAAGTTGGTACCAGCCAGGATAGATTTATTGGTGTTTTAATAAGACTGGCATCTGGTGTGCAGATGTCCCTACACTGGCTTTGCTTTTAACTTATCCTAACAAATCAATTTCTCCAATCTTGCATAGTTGCTAATTTCCTTAAACCCATCTTTAGAGAGGTGAGGGTGGGGAGCAGCGTCCTTTTCCCAGATGGGAAAAAAGCAAGGCCTTGAGCAAGGAAAAAGACCTTTTCTGAAGGTGAGCATGAAAAATATGGACTTCTGGAAATAGACCTAAAAAGGCTGGTATGGCCAGATCCATCAAGAGAATCAGACCAAGTGAAGTGAGAGAAGATTTGGGATAGATAGACAGATTGTGCTTGGCTGGGATGGGCTGGGATGCTCCTGTACCTTGACAGGAGCACTGCTCCAGAGGTCTCCTCCAGACAGCAAAGTGTAGGCAAGTGAGTCAGTCACTCTGGCCACATGGTATTCACTTGTGTTCTTTAAAATTGAAGGAGGATTGGGCCAGATCTACTGAGGTCCTTCAGTTTCTGGCTCTGCTGGCACAGGATGGCTCCTAGCTAGCTTGTAACCACTGTTCCCTCTAAGCTGTACACGTGTGTCCGCACACACAGGTCATGAAACTTGCGCACACAACAAAATAAAGTGCGCACAAAAAAATACAGTAGTGTTAATATTAGTGCTCACAAAGAAATGTTTTTGCGCACACAAAGACATTGTTTCTGCATATAATCTAGGAATAATTAGAGGGAACATTGCTTGTAACCCAGTTTTGTTTTGAATGAGCCCCGCTATGAGAAAGGAAGATGTTTCCTAGAATTTGCATCCTTACAAATGCTCTGATTTGCTGTTGCAGTATGACCTGATCCCATGTCTTATGATCCTCTGCATTTATTTTCATCCCATTTTGTAAGTTCCTCCTCTTCAAAGCGTCTGATGAAGTGGGACTTTCTCTCTCAAAAGCTCATGTGATAAATAAATCTGTTAGTCTTTAAGTGCCACAGGACTCCTTGCTTTTTTTACCATGGGAAAGGGAAGCACAACGAACAGGCTTTTATAGCACTGAAAAAAATGTGGTGCCTTCACACAGCAACTAAGGACTCCTCTGGACACACCTGGGAGGGAGACAAATAGCCTCCAAGACAGGGTGACTTGCCAAAGGTCCCCCAGGGACCAGAGCCCTACACAAGCTCCAGCTATCTCCCATTGACCTTAGGTCTCCTTTTACGTATGACTTTTATGAACCTCCATTCACTGATGAATCTGTGAGGTCTTTTCTCCTATAGGCAAGACCGTAAAACCCTGTGACATACCCCCATATCCCACAACCTACAAAACTAAGCTCTGATAAGGGACTCAGCCAGGGATTTTCATGGAAGCTGGTCTTTTGCCAGCAGCTTGGACCCCCTTCCTCCTAACTCTCTATTCACCCAGCTGTCAATCTGTCCGGACATTAACAAACAGAGGGAGCCGGGGGCAGAGAGGGAGGGTAGCACAGGGAGAGAGAAATGAGATAACATGTGGATTGATCAGTCCAAAGGTTAAGAAGCTGAACTTATTTAACTCCCATTGGTTTATTTATTGTCCCCAAGTTATATTTGTGACTGCGATGGAGCAGATTAGCACAGGATTGCCGGGCTGATTTAGAAAGCTGCTGTGATGCCAGCTCAGGATAGATGCGTGTGTGTTTATTATTTTCACTTTTCACTAGGCATACTCCCCGACTCCCATGATGGAGGAATGTAAGCACCGCTATGCAATTAGGGACAAAAAGAAGGGTGAAAATTTCCTTGGTCATCAGATCGGGAGCTGAAGTTATGCATGGTCCAACACATTCTCCTTATTATGCTGTGAAAGCCCTTGGTAGTAATTTCTCTGGCCTTAGAAACAGAGACTTACCACAGTAAAATATATACAAAAAGCCCTCCCACCAGCAGCAAACACATGCATCTTGCAAGATTGATAGGAGCCTGCATACTGGATGTGGATGAGTAACACATGGTATGGCCTCGACAGACTACCCCTTAGGATCAATAGCTGAAGATTTAGGGAGTTAAAATGGGCTTGTGGGCAAAGCTATGCAAGGGTGCCAGGCAATCCAGCTTCTACCCCTGCTCTCTGAGCCTCAGTTTCACCAACTGTAAAAAAAAAAAAAAAAAGCAAGGAGTCCTGTGGCACTTAAAGACTAACAGATTTATTTATTACGTGAGCTTTCGTGGGAGAAAATCCCACTTGGTCAGATGCTTTGTAGAGGGGGAATTGACAGAATGGGATGCAAATAAATGCAAGGGAATGTAAGACATGGGATCAGGTCATACAGTAACAGCAAATCAGAGCATTTACTGTATGACCTGATCCTATGTGTTACACTCCCTTGCGTTTATTTTCATCCCATTCTGTAAATTCCCCCTCTTCAAAACATCTGATGAAGTGGGATTTTCTCCCACAAAAGCTCATGTGATAAATAAATCTGTTAGTCTTTAAGTGCCACAGGACTCCTTGCTTTTTTTTTTTTTTTTTGCTTTACTAGTGTAACACGGGTGCCCCTTTGCAGCTGTAAAAAGGCTTTCAAAGGCAGTAGAGCTCCTACTATGGACAGAGCCTAACTCAGTGCATCTATCATATGTATTCTTGTTCCTTGGTGCTGTAGCAGTTTTCAAGAAGGGCAAGATTGGAAAACTGGGGGAAGGGGAAGTCCAAACTGAGAATCAGACAGCGTAATGGCAGAGTCCCAAATAAAACAGCAGCAATGTTGCAATTCAGGAGTGAGGTGCATTAGTCAGATACCTTGGCCAATATCTCCTATTACGTCAGTGTCTCCCTTGCCATCTCTCAAACAGACACAGAAAACACTGAGTAATTTCTCTGTGGAATATTCATCTTAAAAAAGGGGAAAAAAAAAGTCAGCTGGTGTGTTTCACTGCCTGGCAAGGTTCAGAGGCACATTATAAGTGCATTGCTGATCCAGAGCAAGGGCTGACTTTGTAGATCCAGCTGTTTTCTTAACCAAGAGTAAAGTCCTAAAATGGTGCAGGATGACCTCGAATTACAAGTAAGTTCTGATCTTCCTTACCACAGTGCATCACAAGTAACTTGACTGAAGTTCATGGAGTTACTTGGGAGGGAAATGGGGTGTGTAAAGGTGAGAATGATCCAGAGAGCAGTTGGTTAAAGCCAAGTTGGTGGTGTCAAGCAGGGAGATGTGGAGAGGGCTGCAAAGAGATACCAACAAAGCTGCTGTTTATTACGGATTAGCATTTTGGGTTTCCACACCAAATAAAAAGCAGCAGTTTTTTAGCTACCCTCATTGTCTGTTTGTAAAAGATTAAATATCCCGCTAGCCCCGTGTCTGCCCCCTACCCTCAGTACACAGGACCACCAGTTTAACCTGCCATTGAAAGTGCGGGTTATTTTCCTAAGCAAAGGGCATCCTTTAATGTCAATATTAACGTGGATTGTGGATAACATTCCTAGCCACATTTATGCCGCTTTCCAGAGGTGGAATCCAGAGATCCCTTGGCCAAGCTCCCTCATGCAGAATCAATACTATCTGGTTTTCATCCAGAATAAGATGTTCACTTTTTTTAAAACTTCAGTTGGTGCCTTAATTTTTATTGGCGTAGATGGTGCAGCCCCCTCAGCCTTATGAGGTACTGACAACAGCCACTGAAATATACTATCCGTCTCCTAACACCATGGGGTTCAGAGGGGTTTGACTCCAGCACTTAAGTTTGGTCTACAATTATGGTGAAATGCAAACATGGGGTTTGTAGTCTGCATTGCATCTCCCTAAGTATCCAGATGTTTGCCAGAGGCTGTGCCTTGTGTCTGTCTCCACTATGAAATAATAATTTAATTGAGATGTTTCCTTAGCCCCAGGCATGTTGTTCCAGATTTGAGTATCTCTTCTCAACCTGAATAGTGTCTTACTCCACTAGTTTTGCCAATTTCTTTGAGATTACTTGTAGAACAAAGAGTTACCTGGCTGGAAAGAGGCTAACAGAATTGAGGCCCTGTAAAGTGCCTGGCCAGAGATGCTTAGGCTATGTCTATGCCAGAAAAAGTTACTCGAATTTGTTAGTTTGAACTAATACCTTCAACTTTAATTCGAGCTAAACTTGACCTTAGTAAGTCAAATTTACAAAGTGGACTAAGTCAAAGTTAAGTCGACTTAGTCCACTTTGTTAATTCGACCTAACTGCCCTTAATTCAACCTTAATAAAGTCAATTTAAGGGTTAATCCAGGTCCACACCATCCTTAGTTTGGACTAAGGAATCGAATTAAGGCTTTGTTCAAATGAACAAGTTGGTTCTTATTCATTCGAATCAAACTTTCATTAAGGAATTTCTTGATTTGACTTCATGAAAGTCTAACATAGACAGGGACTAATTTAGTTTGAATTAAGCCTCCTTAATTCAACTTAAATTGCCAGTGTAGACGTAGCCTTACAGTCCAGCGCAGAGAAGAATATGCCACGGAAACAGGGTTTAATCAAGAGATAGCATCAAGGCATCACTGTCAAGATAATGCGTGTGGGTTGGAGGTTATTCCAGGCCTTGAGAGTGGCATGAAAGAAGAGGCACACCTGGAAGTGGGAGCTGATGACTAATGGAAGGAAGAGGGTGATGAGCGGGGAGGAGTAGAGCTAGACTGGGCACTGCCAGTCACTTTGTCTCACGCTGCAAAGTGGAAAATTTAAAAGCATTGAGAACTGTTTCTTTACACAAGGTGAATTGGCCTGTGGAACGCGCTGCCCCATGGCCCTAGCTAAGCCAAGAGTTTAGCAGGATTAAAAGAAAGAGATGGAACATTTATATTGATAACAAGAACATCCAGAATAATACCAATAAAGAATAAAAACCCCAAGAATTATTGAAGGGATGGAGACACCAGCTCCAGGGCAATTTCTAAACTACTGGAGTTAGGAAGGCACTTTCCCTGAGTGCAGGTTATTCCACAACTGCGTGATGCTACAGCAATGCTTGCACCTTCCTCTGAAACATCTGTCACCGGTGTACACAGGCTATGGACTAAATAGACGGTAGGTGTGATTTGATCTGGCAATTCCTAGCGATTTTCCCAAGCATATAAGAGAGGAGAATTTGGCCCTAGAGCAGAACTGGAGACACAACTAGTTACAGTGATAATGGAAATATTCCTTGCCCCAGCTTGTATACAGGGAACCATATAAAGGGATGTCAGTAAATTGAATTTCAGCTTTTAAAAAAGGACCAAACCATAGTGTCAGAATTGGTACGAAATTGCCTGGAAAATCAATCTGACTGCTCCCAGCCTCGTGCTGCTGACTTTGTTACAGACATATAGAGATATTTACTTTCTATATAAAAAAATGTCACAATGGATTTATTTTATTTATGGAGGAGATAGATAATTGACAAGTGGCTGTCTAAAAGATATGAAACCCTCTAGCTAAATACTGCAGCTTTGGCAAGGATACAAATTCCAGAGATATAGCTCCAGAGGTGATAGACTTGTTCCTTTTAACACTACAAGATGTATAAGAGACCAGGGTGGAATTGCAGTTCAGAACAATTGTACCTAACCAGTGAACTAAATAAAAACCAATGATTTCATACTGGCGTCTGGAGCATCCTCAGACTGAATTTGAATTAAAAAGCACATTTTTTCTTGCAGTGGCTCTAGAGGGCTTCAAGATTTCTACCTATCTGTCTCACTTAGGGTTTAATCCTGCCACCCATCACTGTAGTATCTAGGCACCTTTCGTATAAAGTCAATAGAAATAAAGAAACCCCTTATGGACTTCATGGAGCTTTTGCTGTGTTTCCTTTCTTGTAAAAACTGTGCATGGCGAAGGGTTTAGAGAATGGAATTTTTAGATTTTTATCAATTCCCTCCTCTCTGTTGGCTTAGGGTTTATGGTTTGAAGAGAACGTCAGTGTTGTGAATGCCAAAGGGGGAGCCAAGTTAGTCTAGTTTGGCAAAACAAACAAGGAGTCTGGGGCCACTTTTAAAGATTAAAAAACGTATTTATTGCAAGAGCTTTTGTGGGAGAAAATCCCACTTTGTCTGATGCTTTGAAGATGATTGATGATTTTTCAACCATTGAGGCTGCCCTTACTGGGATATCTCTCCATCTAGCTACGTAGAGGTTCCCATCACATAGTATCTAAATGCTTCCCAAGTGTAAAAGAATAAAATTAACAACTAATCTTTCTTGCTGTCTTTTCCTTCTCCACTCTCAGGGGAAATTATTGGTTTAAGTGCATAAGGTTTGTGTGTGTGTTTGTTGGCTTGCTTATGTTTAAATGTGCACATGTGTGTGCGTAAAGAAATTGAGGGAAAGCTAAGCCACGGCTCTGGGTTATGTACCTTTATTTCTGAGCGCACTAAGCTATGTGATCGTTCGTATCTCCTGAAGGACCAAGGTCCACAATCAAGGCTCCACCCCGTATGAAATCCTGTCTCCCACACTCCCTCCTGCTATTGGCCCTTGGTTTCATTGGGCTGGTGGAATAGAGAGGTGATCGCAAAAGTCAGATGTCATTTCTCAGTTAGTTGGGGCCAGTCCCATCGAACGCTTTGACTGTGAGGACAGGCGAGGAGCCAATGCAGAGAAAGAAGCACCAGTCTGATATGTTCATAACAATCTGTGTTGATAGGAAGATGGGCTGTTGCTGCTGGGGCTTTTTCAGGATAGTTGGGGCAATAATTAAATGTTACTCACTTTTTCCTAGCATGGAACTTGGTGATCTCTGAAGGCCTGGGCTTCTTATAGTTTACTAGATTGTGCCTGTTTCTTGTATGCTTAATGCCATCTGTTCATGACTATTGCAAACAAAAGCAATTATTTAAAAAAAACCACAAAACTCAGCCCACCAGACTGATATTTTGCTGCCTGGTGTCATATGACATAGTTTTTGTATTTACTGGAGTCTTTTACAGGCTGGGTAGTATTTATGGTGTCAAATTATGGGGGCTATCAGGGTCTTGCAATGATTCACTTTTACACTGGCATCCAAAGAGTAACAACAGACTGCAAATGTTCAGGTTCTCCAAGGCACCTTTGTTTCCAGCCCCACATAGCCTGTCGCAAATCAAAGTGCAAGGGGTACCTTGAATCATCTCACTGAGGCTGCGTCAAGAAATCTGGGGCCTTGTCTGTTATCTGAGGACAGCGTACATGCTATAATAAAAGAGACTTTATTACAGACTATAACAGAGCCAAGAATCCAACAAGGGTATTGCCTTGTGGGTTCATTGTAAATTCTCTTTTATGGCCTTTTCAGTCTAATTGCTAATGGAGATTTACCGTGTGAAGAAGGGTTCGCTTTCACTGTCTCATTAAGACTATTTTGAGCTTGGGTAGCTTCAGCTCTGGGTCCCATCTTTGCACTGGGGACTCCCAAGCCTGCCCCAGGAATTAGATGGGAAGTGAATCCCCTTTTGATGTTAAAGGGACAGCATTATTCTGCACTCGGGCTCCAAGACTCTGCCAGGATGTTGCTGTGAACTGCCCAGGAGCTAATGCCCAGCTCCGTTCAGGCACACCCAGAGAGGTTTCACCCTCCTCCAAGCTGGGGTGTTGTGAACAGCCTTCGTCAACTGCCTTTGGCTCCAGGAGGGTCCAAGAGAGGCCATTTCCACTCTTGCCAGTTGCTAAATAACTAGTGGAGGGAGGTAAGGCGATTTCGATTGACCTGTATTGGGCTTTCCTGAATTGGACCCTGGTCAATTTGTCCCCAGCTATCCTGGGCTCTAGAACCACTGTTGTAACGTTAGTGATGGCCATGGAAGGGTTTCCAGACACCACGTTTACATTTGCCACCAGCATGTTGAACATGCAGCCCGACCATCTTAAGGAACTAGATGTTGGAAGAAAAAGTGACTGACAAGCACATCCCACCCTCAGGCTAGCCCCAGCCAATGATGGTGCAATGCTTATAACTCATTACCCTGCTGTGAAGAGGTAGGCGCGACGTCACTGAGATAGCCACATTCATGAGAGACATAAGATCTAGAACAAACAAGGAGTCCTGTGGCACTCAAAGACTAGCAAATTTATATATTGCATGAGATTTTGTGAGATTCCTCCCACGAATTCTCATGTAATAAATAAATTTGTTAGTCTTTAAGCATCACAGGACACCTTGTTTGTTTTGCTGGACTAGACGAACATGGCTACCCCTTTGCAACATGAGATCTGGAGCAGGAGGTCTCAAACTCAAACCACCACAAGGGCCGCATGAGGACGAGCACGTTAGCCCCACCACTGAAACCTTTCCAGACAACAATATTGCAAATATTGGTAACAATAGTGTCATTGCGGGCCACAGGAAATAGCTTTAGGGGCCACATGTGGCCCTCGGGCAGCATGTTTGAGACCCCTGATCTAGAGTGTTTTCCACCTGGCACAAAGGCCACATCACACTCTGTGCTTGCTTTTCCTCACACTGTGGAATGGCTGACTCTGTCCTTTTGTTTAGCCACCTTCTGACCCATGTTTTGTACATGCCAGCTTGCAATGAAAGGACCTATGGATTTAAAGAACAAAAGGCTGGGAAGCTTCATGTGGGATCACTTTGATTTAGAAATCTTGCCTTTTTTATTCCATTCTATTTCAGCCTTTAGGTACTGTGGTGGTTAGATAGATAGATTCTACGCTCACCAGACAGAAATAGGGTTGTCCATCTCCAGTTTGCTCATAGTGTCAACTGAGTTAAGACTCAAATAAAAGTGGTTATTTGGTTCTTATTCCACCTTTGGGCTTTTAAATACTTTGACCCAAATTCTGCTCACAACTCACCCAAGATAATGAAAGTGACTGCACGAATATCAGCACTGTACCCTGCTCTGCTGAAATGAATCCTCAAAGCAGGCAAGTTTCATGTGGTTGAAGGTTTTGCTGTGAATGTTCCACGCAGCCCTCACGGGCAATTAAAAAGCCAAGAGCAGGAATGAGAACGGTCTTGCTAATGATTTGAAGGCAGCTCCTTTGAGCTGACATATCTGAATACGCCAAAATTATATCATATCAGTCTCCAAAAATTAACCAAAGCAGTTAAACATTAAGCAGTCTGGGCTGGAAAGTGCCGCAGTTCTGGCGCTGATCACAGGTGAAGGATAAAGCCATTAGGGATGGCCTTGATCTTTCGTAACCATCAGGTGAAACGGGAAAGCACAGAAAGAGGACAATGAGCATTCTCATGCCGTAAAGTTCAGCCACTCCGACTTCTGTCTGTCTGGTGCTGCGCCCTACACACACTCAAGACAGCAGGAGTATTCTCACTGATTTCAGTAGGCAAAATGGGTAGTTCCGCATTTATTTTTCCGATAAGGTGACCACATACTGACTAAAAGAATAAGCCATCCCACCTAGTTGTTTGAAGTGTCCTTCTAGTTAAGGAGGGCCTAGGAGGCAAATTTTCAGCTGGTTTTGGTCTTGTCCTTGTTGTTTTTTGAGGGGTAAGGGGTGTCCCTGGACCTGTCCCCCAGTGTTTAGAGCAGGGGCCTAAGAGGGGTCCAGACTTGTGGGTTCTTTTCCTAGCTCTGCCATGGGTTGTTGACAAATTACTTCACCCTTTACCTGGCTATAACATGGGGATAATAAGTGTGAGGAATGAGCACTGGGTAACAGGATGGCTGCCTGGGCTGGAGATCCTGGGCTGTTAGTTCAACCTTGGCTGGACCTATGTTGAATCAAATAATTCCCTATAAGGGGCAGCAGGTGGCTGCAGTGAAGGGAGAAGAGCAGAAAGCCATGGCAAAGTGTGTGGGAAAGTTCCCATAGGGAATACCTCAAGATCAGGGGAGTTGCCATAAGCAGGAAGACCTACAAGAGACTTTATCTACGCAGCAGAGAGACTGCAAAGACTCTAGGCAGGAAGGCCTGGGAGGTGGAAGAGAGATGTGTCATGCAGACTTATTAATGGGATTTTTTTCATGTGCCATTTATTTTATATTCATTAACTGAGTCCCCAAGGAAGGGTCATTTTAGTCACAACTAAACCTGAGTGTAGTTTTATTTGAACACTCATAGAAGGGAAACAGAGGCAGACTCCCTGGAGTGCGACCCTAAGTTATGAGAGGCTGCATGGGAGGCAGTCGGTGTGGTTAGACACTACAGCAGTGGGCACTTTATCTAATCGGGATAGAATAAGGTTGCTTTATTGGAAGCATTACTTGGTTTAGGAGTGTGAAACACGTGCATGATTCCCTTGTGCTGGTACCAGGAGTTTTCAGCACTGAAGCAGCAACCTCTGTTGCTTCAGCCAAGTGACTAAGGGCTCAGCTACACTTCAAACATTGCTTTGGTGAGGTCAGCTGTTCTACTTTAGCAAAGCTGCTCGATGCCGAGGGCTCCCCTGTTGGCATCATTAACCCACTTCTGTGGGAGGCAATAGCTATGTCCATGGGAGATCTAGGTCTGTAGGTGAGACGGCGGCCTCTGGGCCATCTGCATACTGCTCCAAGGTGTGATTTCAGCTAAGGTAGATATGCCCATGCAAAAATAGCAATAGAGGGATAGCAGGGGGCACTGTGCAAACAAACTGGGACTCTGAGGGCCTTCTTGTGTGGCTGGAGCTCACAATAACACCACTGGGCTTTGCCTAGGAAAAACTCATGTGCATATGTCTATGCAAATAGCACTCATGCCTCAGCCTGCAGTGCGGACGTACCCATTACGAGGGAGCTGGAGCAGGCAACTATTCTCTGTGGATCACATATAGAGTGAGGACGCATGGCACATACTGAAGCATTAGCTACCATTTCGTTTCAGGAGCTGCAGAAGGGCAAAAGACTGCATTCATTCTTACCTTTCTCATCAATATTACAGCAAACTAAATTGTCTAATTGCTGAGGAACAGAGGAGGTTTTATGCTTGGGATGACCAGTATTTTGCATTAGATATTCAGCTCTCTGGGGTTGGGGTTTTATCCTTTTATTTCCTCTGGATGGCTTCTAGCACATTTGGGAGTGCCAGACAAATAATAAATGACTATGTTAATTGGCCACGGGCTGGTAAATAACAGCAGGCTTATATCTTAGTGGAACTTGTTTAAAAAGAATTGTGGAAATATTATGAGCGTGTGACTGGATAAAAACCTCAAATCCCAGTCACAAAACAGGGAAACGTTAAGTCAGAAATTACAAATTGCCTTATAGATATTCCCATGGAAATGCAGTTGCTACCTTTTGAAACATGCATTGAGTCACAGGATTCATGCTGTGTGTGAGGGATGAGGCAGGTAGCTTTAGTGAGGTTAAATAAAAAAGCTTTTACAGGCTGGATCTTAAATACATGCCATCCCTTTTATTAAGTAATAATGAAACACTTTTGTCAATGCTGAGGCACAAAATTTTTGACACTAACTCTGATCTAAAACTAATCAAGGACTAGAAAAGTGGTAATATACTGTAATGATGGTTGCTGCCATCCGTGTGTCATTAACCTCTCAGCTCAGACTGGCACCTGAAATCACAAGTTGAAAAGCGTCCGTACTACAGCTCCAGCCTCAGAAATGAATTTGGATTTTAATAGCTGTCTAATGTCTTCCCTGCTGTCCAATCTGTAGCTAATCTCTAAGACAGTGTGGCCGAAGGTGAAGATTTCTGTGTGCTATGTCCTCTGCTCTCTAGCCGCTTGTGTCAGGATCCAGTTAGCTCCTACGGTTTGATCTTAAATACAGTGAGGTTGAAATGTTACAGTATTGAGACAAGATAGTTTTCCAAGCCAGGCACTAGACTGGGACTCTGTTCTATACACGAACCGCTCTGATCACTGCCGTATCTGAGCCTCTGCCATTCGGGCGTGAAATGACACAACTAACATCCCTGTCGTCTGGTTCATATATAGCATTCTTATAATTATCTGTTTCTCTCCTGTGCCACAGAACAAGCCACAAGATCAAAACAAACAAGGAGTCCAGTGGCATTTAAAGGCTAACAAATTGTATTTATTTATTTATTATATAATAAATAAATGTATTAGTCTTTAAGGGCCACAGGACTCCTTGTTTGATTTGCTGGACTATACTAACTCGGCTACCCCTTTGCAAGGTCTCACGGTGTCAAAGGTGCACTTGTTCGGCCAGTCCTTTGATCCCACCATACAGTGCCTCTGATGTGAAAAGACTCAGAAGCCCTTGCTGAATATCTTGCATGGGGGCTCCCAGAATTTACTTACATGACTACTGGTATAAGGTGTGCTATGGATGACCGTGATAGAAACAGGGTTGTTGCAAGGATGTCCTGACTCAAAGTCCATTGACGCCAAGGGAACCTTCTCCATTGACTTCAAGGAACTTTGAAGCTCCCATTTCAGGTGAAACAAATAATGAGTCTCGTGGCACTTTTAAAGACTAACCAATTTATTTCCCATTTCAGGTACTGGATGCCCCACCACCATTTCATAGTCATAGATGTGTTGGACCGGAGGGGATCTCAGTAGGTCATCTAGTCCAGTCTCCTGCACCGAAAGCAGGATGAAGTATTAATTAGACCACTCCTGACTGGTCTTTTTCTAACTTTTCTGGAAAATCTCCAGGCCCAGAGATTTCACAGCCTCTGTTGGCAATTTGTTCCGTGCTTAACTCCCCTGGCTGTAAGGAATTCTTTCCTAACGTCCAACCTAAATGTCTCTTCCTGCAATTTCAGCCCGTTGGTTCTTGTTCCTTGCCTCAGAGGTTAACAAGGACAATCAGCCCCTTCATCCTTCTCTTTGTAATCGTCTTTTGGATGCTCAAAAACTGTTGTTATGTCCCCCCTCGGGCCCCTCTTATCCAAACTAACCAAACCCAATTTTCTCAATCTTTCCTCAGAGCTCATGTTCTCTAGAATTTTAATGATTTTTGTTTCTCTTTTCTGGACTTTCTCCAACTAGCCCACATCTTTCCTGAAATATGGCTCCAGGAACTGGACAGAGCACTCTGGTTAAGACTGTATTTCCTCATTGGGGCTGAAATACATCTCAGCAACTCCATCGGGCCAGACTAACTCTACATGTGACCATACCAAGTGCCTAAACTTTTGCTCATGTTCATCAACTGCAAAGGAAAGGAAGACCTACAGGGAAAATCAGTGTTCCTCATTGTGACTCTCAAGTCCTGCAAATCCATAATCTGACCTGGCCAGGAATGATTCTCCAGTCACCCCTCCCTGGGTGACGGGAGTCACTGCTTGATGTATAACTGAACTGTAAGAGTTGCTTTAGTTCAGGCAATATCCAGCCCTGCCTCTGGTGCTGATTCCTCCCTATTCTCGCTGAGCTAATTGAATGCAATGCAGACCTCACCGCTCAGGCTTGGAGGTGCGGGTGCACATTACCGCACCTTCTCTCTGCCAAGAGATTACAAATTGTCTGGATATAGAAGAGTGAAATCTAGCAATCTGTACAAATCGTATTACCCAGGCAGAAGCACCAGGGGCAGCTGAGGTTCAAGAGGTGAGGAGTGAAAAGGTGAAGCCGGTGCCCTCTGGATGACTCAGGCTGACTGGTGGAGACGTTTTGTACCGCTCTCACCAGGACGACACTCTGATGTGCTTCTCCTTCACCTGCGGTTACCACAGGAGACGGAGGCAGAGAAAAAGAACCGCTGCATCTGTCGCATTGAGGTTGCCTCCTCTGGCTCCAGAGCAGACGGTGCTGCTCAGCAAGCCATGCAGAGTTTGGGGGAAATTGCAGGTGATGCCATGGGCCAAATTTTGCTCTCTGATAAACTGGGTAACTCCTTTGATGTGCTTAGATTTATACTGGGTGCTGGAGGGCAAATGCCAGCCCTGTGGCTGAAAATGGGGCTTGCATCTATCATAGCTTGTTATTTGTCTCATAATAGTAACCAGTCAATTTCTCCTGCCCTCCCCTCACACTCCACCTTTGCAGCTCAATGGCAATGGTGCATTAAGATCAGTTCTTTTCCTTTCCCGCCTGACATGAGAAGAGGGGGCGGGAGCTCTGGTGTCGCTGGCTATTCTGTCGAGGTGTGTTTTTGAGCAATAAAGGTAATGGAGATAATTGACTAGCTCTGAATCACCTTGCTGAAGAGGAATAGTCTGCTTTGCTTTGGCAATCAGTTGCCTTTCATACCACACGCCTACTTCTGTTGACAGGCCGCTCTTCCGGGGCAGAGGCTGGCATTGCTTTGGGACTCTTTTTCCCCCCTTCTTCTCTAAAAAAAGGATTTGACTGCTCATAACAGTGAGAGACAAACAGCCCTGACTAGCAGCCCTTCCCACACTTTATTGAGTCTCTTGCCACCTTCTTAAAAAATTGTTGCAACGTGATAGACCATCCAGTTCACTTACTGCAGTTTGGGAGCCCCTGGCCTACAGCCAAATGAACAATAGCAGCTAAGGTTGCTATAGAGCTTTTATCTAGGGATCTCAGAACACATTATGAACGTTAATTAACCAACCCACGCATGAATTATTTTATAAACTGGGGCACAGAGAGGTTACGGAATTTACCTAAGGTTGGAGAAATCCATATCTCAGTCGAGAACAGAAACTTGCAGTCCCGAAACTCGTCCTTTTCCCTAAAACTAGATGACATTTTCCCTTAAATCAGCCATCCACAGAGCTCCTGTTAATGTTAACCAAGTGATGCCTGTGCATTGAGAAGACTGCAGACTCTTAGTGTAATGAGAACCTAGTAACATGACCAATGCATGTCAGTCCTAAGCTTACAATAACCCTGGTGATAATACTGTCAGATGCTAAGCAAAGACTGATGGATTTTTCTTGGCATGAGAAAAAGCTACCAGAAGCTAATTAGCAATGCAGGACTAAATCCAATTTAAAATCCAGTGCATTGTATTGTTCAAGGTTTGCGATTACATTTGTTGCCCTGCATTTCAAAGTTTGTCTTCTATCGTCTCTACAATCTTCTCAGTTCAAAACTCAGAAATTTGAACCCAGTACATGACTTTTCCACTCTCCCCATGTTTAAAGGCCTCCAACCTGCCACAGGAACAAGAGATCCCAACTGATCAGAACCCAATGTGCTGCGATCCAAAAGGGAACTTTTAAGTAGTTTGTGCATTTTATTAATTCCACGTGCCTTGTGTTTAGATTTCACTTGGTTTTAACTCAATGTTTTTGAGATACAGATCAGAAAGATTAGAGTCAGTGGATGCAATGGAAAGTCTGTAATCCAAATGGGATATCAGATTTATTTAGAAGAAGCAAATATCTTGTCTGGGACAGAAGTGACTGAGCTAAGCTGAAACAGAAGGACAAAAAGGAAATCAAGCAGCATTGCCATCTCTCATGATTTTATCATGAATCTTGTAGTCGGTGGTGTTCTTAAGGTCCCATCTCCTGGAGGCATGTGATTGAGTATTTGAATTTTCATTTTTTTAAAAAATGAGAAAGTGTCTAGTCCTCTTGGTTGTGGAGAAATTGTGACCTAAAGCTCAGAAACCAGAAGACAAACAATTCAAAATTTATCTTCTTTTTAAAAAAATTCTCATGATTTTGCCAGCGTGACATATGATTTTGGGACACATGATATTGGTAAGATTGATGAAAAGACTCACAAAAGTAACTTCTGCTCTTTAAAAGAAGTACCCAAAGTTTTACCATTTGTATTAGGCAGTGAAAGTTTTAGCCCTAGACCATTTGTATCAGGCAGTGAAAACACCAGGAACTCCCATTTTATTCTATCCAGGCACCACTCAAGTGTACCCCAATCCATGGTTCAAATGCGATGTAAGTGGTGCTGTCGGCCCTCTGTAGACAGATGAATTTCACTGTGTCTTAAAATTGGCGTCCTACTAGCTGTGTCAGGACTCAGTATGGTACTTCTTAGCTATTCAGAGCAATAAATCAATGGACAGGAAATCTCAGTAGATTTCTGGCACATCCTGGTTCTTTTGAGGTCAGAAGTATTGCAACAGCCAGAGCAGTGCATCCTTCCTTGTGGTATTTTGATGCATCTGGTCGCAGACAGCTTCCAGAAAATGCAGAGACGTATGAAAAAAATTATCTGAACGTTTTTGTACCGGGAAACAGTCTGGATTGAGTTTGAGGTTTGGGCAAAAGGATGGGTTAGTTCTTTCTCCATTCAAACATCCTCCCCCCTCTGTACCTTTTAGATTCTTGGTGGTGATCAAGTCTCGTTAGTATCACATACTAAAGGTAAGTCTATACTGATGGTGGCAAAATCACGACCGTCAGTGCCATCTTCTGGGTTCAATTGAGTGGTCTGTGTAGACGTGTTCAATAGCTCCAGAAATCACGATAGCAACTCCAGCCCTGGAATTGGAGTTGTGGTAAGCCGACTGAAAGGCATTTCCAGCAGGCTTAGCGAAGCACGTAGGGTGCTCTTAGTAAGTCGTTGTGAGATACTCAAGGTATTTTACGTACCTTGCGTATCTCCTGCTGAGTGCCACTGAAAAGTGAGGCAAGTATAGACTAGGGCTAAGTAAAGAATAAAACTCTTGGCATTACCTAGCACTTGATCCAAAGGGGCAGCCGTGTTAGTCTAGTTCAGTAAAACAGACAAACAAGGAGTACTGTGGCAGTTAAAGATTAACCAAATATATTTATTTCATGAGCTTTTGTGGGAGAAAATCCCACTTTGTCAGTCGTTCTTCAAAGCATCTGATGAAGTGGGATTTTCTCCCACGAAGGCCCTAGCACTTGAGAATCTCAGAAAGCACAGGGCTGGATTCAAAGTCCCCTGAAGTCAGTGGAAGTCCTTTCATTGATTTCAATGGTCTTTGCATTTGATCCTTAGACAGATGGGTGTCGTCCCCATTTGATGGATCATGGGAAAATCAGTCAGACAGAGAGAATGAATGAATTACTCCTGCTCATCATGAAACGAGTTAGAAGCTGATTCGGGAACAGAACCCAACTCACTTATTTTTGACCATGCTGCCTTCCAAGAGCAGGTGAAAGAGAAGTAGAAAGCTCAGTGGCCTGTGGTGCTCCCGCCTCAAACAAGCTGGCATCCTGCCGTTGTGGCCATCATGTTCCCCCGCCCCCTTGGAAAATCAGAAGAGCCTTAGCGCGGCCAGCAGCTGACATTTCCAAAGGGCAGAAAACATATTAACTACAATGCCCTCTCAACCCCAAACAATCCCAAGCACATATCTTCCCACTTGTGCCCTTGAGCAAACATGTTGCAATAGATCCCTCCCCAATGACTCTCCTCACATGCCCAGTTTCACTTCAAAGGAAAGCACCAATGTCATCTTTGTTCATTTTCAGTCTCTTGTCCCAGCACAACCTGAAGTGGTTTCAAATGAAAGAGAGGGAGAGAGAGAGTGGCCCATCTATTATTATGCTGTGCACAAAGCAGGAGGTCTTGGCCTTTCTGGTTTGAGTGCTTATTCCCCATAAAACACATCTGAGAGAAATCAATACAAGATGCATGCAAGAACTTAAATCAAAATGCGAGGAAGCAACACTGTGAGAATGGAGCGCTGTTATAAAGCCAGCTGTATGGAAACTGCAGTTGTCTGGCTGTCAGAAAACCAGGACTTGGCATGTATGCGTGTGCAAAGACTGCAAAAACACCTGAGTGCATATTTCCCAGGTCGTTAGGTGCTTCCTCTGTGTAGATCTTGCATGGCGCTAAGCGCTCCAAGTGAGTGTGCATAAGGCATGCTGCTGCACTTGCAAACTGTGAAAGTGCAGAGTTACATGTTTCACACCAGAAACACAGAGAAGTTAGATAAAAGCATCCGATACCCTTGCTGCAAAGTAACAGCTTTTTTTCTTGGGAGGGCCAGCCCTAGAGCTAATGGGGTCCCAGGGGAGGAGCATCTTTGAGCCCCCATGGCCTCCATTTGTTAAACTTTTGAATGCCTTATTTTTAAATTGCATTTTAGCCCATTTCATGATGTTGACACATGAGATGACTGCACGATTTATCCCCGTCATATAACCTGCATGCTAGGATCGCTAACTTCGTGCTTGTTCATGTCACATATACACAAATAAAAAAAATTGTTTGTTCTGGGCTTACAGAAACTTTTTAATTTTCAGACTAACTGAAATAATGGAATACCTGAAACATTTTTACTTCAAATATTCTATTTTCCCTGCTGTTGCTGACAACAACCCTCCCTCCCCCCAAGCCTCAGCCCTAAAACACTCTCCTGGATCATCTGCCTCTAAATCCGTCCTGTTTCTTAGAATTCAGAAGTCACGTGCAAAAACCAAAATCAGAGAGAGACAAAGCAGGCTGCTCCCTAAAGTGGAGAGTCACAACTCACCTCATCTTATTCTAGGCTGGGCCTTTACAGATTGACTGCTCAAGACATAAGTCACACAGAGTCCTTTACCATGCAAGAGGGACCAGGAAATCTCTTAAAATTGCCAGCAATTTCTCTAAGAATCATAATTTTCAATGCACTGCATTGCATGAGCCATGCTGCGGTTTCTCAGTGTTCATTTTCTGTTGTGCTTGCCGTGTCCTCCTGTGCCCAGAATTGCAGCTGCAGTTTAAGTTTGTGAAAATGTAGCCGTCTGGGTCACCTTTGCAGGAATGGTGCCTGAAGCCTGCCATGCCAGACAATGCCGTTGACCAACCAGTTTAAGTGACACTTGGGGCTCATTCTAGCCTCCAATCCTATCCTGGTAAACAAGCCCTTTCGGACTGTGTACAAGGACCCAAAACGAAGGCCACACCATAAGACCCTTTCTCTGGGTCCTGGTAAGGACAAGCTGTTGAGAGGTGCGAAGTCTGGCTGCGTAAAGGGTGTCAGGGCCTGATGCTATTAGGTCTGATGTCTTCCTAGCATGTAAGTGCTTCACCTTGAACTGGTCAGGTGCCCGACTGGGTGACCCCCCTACTAGGCCGTGGTGCAGTGTCACTGATGTAATAAATCTGCAGAGCTTTTTGCTCCTCCTCAACCTCCAAACCACAAAGCACATGTTCCCCTGCTGGGAAACCTGACCCCTCGGTGGGCCGAAAGACAAGAAAAGCCTGGGTTTGGTGTTTTGAATAAGTGGCTTTTTATCTGAGATCCCTTTGGGAGTGTGAGCGCAGCAACCAATGAAATTATATCTGTTGTTTCAAGCAGTGAAGAAAACTTGGGATGATGTTTATTGAAATTTATGGCTTCCCTTGGGCTTAATTGTCTTAGGAGCCCTGGATCTTTTTAACAGTTCAGTTAAGTGGTATTAAGAAGGATGATACTGGTTTGCACAGTCAGCCCCCTGAGCATCTCTCTCTGTCTGTCTCCCTCTCTCACACACACACAAAATTTGCTGATATTCGGGAAATATAGCTTGGACTCCATTCCCGAGGTCGCCGTTATTCACTTGTGTGAAATTTCAAGATACAAAACCAGGTGTAAAACGCTCCAGGCAGGTATTTTTCCCTTCTCTTGCCAGTTGCTGCAGCTTCTAAACTTCTCATGGTCACGTTTCCTTAAGAGGTGAGAAAAGTTCACATCAAACATCCCTTTTGAGCATTTGGAGGGATCAGTGCTGCTCCTGTAGAGACTTGGGGTTGCCCTTATCTCTCTACAACGTTAACACTCTGGGTTCTTGTGGCTCTTCCTTCAACTCCAAGACGACCGGTTAGGGGATCATCAGCTTCTGAAGGACGTGAATGAAGGATTGCTTCCCCAAGGATTTAGAGCTTGGTCTTGTCAGTGGTGATTTTGCTATGGCTTCACTGCTGGCAGAATCAGGCCGCCTACTGTGTGCTTCCTCCGGTGTGCTTCTTCCTGTCTAGGAAGTTAAACTCAGGTCTCACATAGGTGAGCAAAGCTCAAGTAAGAAGGTCAGTATGCTGGCCCACTGTGTATGACTTGTTCGTTAGACCAAAGAGGGGCATCTCAGCCCAAATTTCTTTCAAAGATTTGACCACAATGGTACCCAGCTGCATGAGTAAAGAGCGAAGGCTTGGAAGAGCATGATGGTTTCCACAGGCTGGTTTGAAGGGGATGCACCTAACAGCAGAGGTAGGGAAGAGATGGGGATGTTAGAGCTCTTTCCTGATTTGTGCCTCTTAACCTGGGCCTTGAGAGGAGGAGATGGTTCTCTTATTCCTGGATCTAGCTGTGCAAAGTGCGCTACAACCACAAGGGCAGGGAAGAATTGTCCCTTGAATAAATGGGAAGCAGATTTTCGGGAGACCGACTCTTGAATCCACATTCAGATTTTTGCTGGGAGCTGGGAGCAAGCACCAGGCCTGAATTGTTCCCTCTGAGAAGGAATTTCACAGAGGGTTGCCAGTTTTGGTTGGAAGCATTTCTGGAGGTTTCATCACATGATGCAATCTTAAATTAAAGATTCATCTTTAATTCCTGGGGACGCCAAGACAATCCTGGAGGGCGGTAACCTTAATTTCACGCAGTAATTTTCCAGCAGAGAGTGGAACAATTCCCCTTGGCCCAGCTGGTCACAATACCCCAGAAAGAAACTGCCCTGGGCAGAGATGCCTGGTGCTGGTCTGTTCTCTTCATGGACCATCCCATCCGGTAAATTCTCAGCACTGGAGGCCTCTGATGGCGCTTGTCATTGAAGGAAGATGATGCCCTTCACACATAATTATGTCTCTTCTCTGGAACCTTTTAATCTCTTATCATCAGTGACCCCAGTTGGTTTGTTATCTATCCAGCCATTCAATGAAGCCATAGACCTGTCATTGTAGGAAATGACCTTAACCTATTTATTCACCTTGAAAAGATGCTGTGCTACACTAGGTACTCACAGCTGGTCCCCAGGAGCCACGAGTACATATCAGCCTTCCTGAGAAGAGCCGGGAACTCGCCAGCAGAGATAATTACAGCAGCCCTTTAAGGTTCAATGGTCACTTTCATTAATAAACCTCAGGTTCCAGAGGTAGAGAGCTCGGCTGTTTGAAACAACATCTGACTGTAACTTTGCAGGATTACTAAGCCATCAGGTCATTTCCAGCCAGTTAAGCAGTTTGCAAGAATAACAGTAAACAAAGTCATTTGGCTGTGGATCCATGTGCTTTGCAAAGAAACCAAACAAGCATGCACCTGTCTAATCCATTCAAGGCAAGAGCTGACATTTGCCAGTCCCTTTCCTTTTATTGTACACTAGTGCCATTTGGTTATTTAGTTAAAAAAAACAATGACCCATATATTGAAGAGCGTCTACTGCACAGGCACATTGCTTGCTTCTCTTTGGTTATGGCGCGATTCACTAGGATGAATTTAGATCTCCTGAAAGTGAAGGATTTAGCGTACTTGGCAAATGTTCATTAATTTTATTATTTCAGAACTGCTCAGCATCAAGGCCCCCTGTGTCAGGTGCTGTACATACATGTAACAGAAAGACAATCTGGGCTCTAAAGCGTTCATAGCCTAAAGCGGCAAGGAAGGCCTCGGGTAGGACATAGAAATGATCATTCCCGTTTCGCAGCCAGGGAGCTGTAAGACAGAAGGATTCAGTGATCTGCGCTAGGCACACAGAAGGTATGGGAGACCCGGGAATCAAACCTGGAGTTTCATTTTTTATTAGTGTTTCTATGGTAGTGTCAACAGGCTCTGGTGAGAATCTGGATCCCACTGCGCTGAGGGCAGTCTACGAGGACACAGCCCCTGCCCCACAGAGCTTGCAGATGAATTTGAGACAGGATGTGACACGTGAGCACAGCAAGCATTAAGAGGGGGGTGACATTATAAAAGTACACATCGACAAGGGCTTCCTTGGCCGTGTAACCCCCTCATGACGCACCTTAGGATTAATAAGCTTTTGATTCTTTATGCTGATAGCTGGTGTCAGGCTCTTCACTTGATGGTCGTTGGGGCCAACTGGATTCTCAGGGCGCAGTGTTGCGACCCAGAGATGGGGTGAATACATTAATCCATTGCGCCTAGGAGCTCTTGGAGAGTGGCCTGGTGGCTAAAGCAGTCAGGAGAACCAGGTTTAATTTCTCTGCTCTGCCACTAGCCTGCTGAGTGACCTTGGATAAGTCCTCTGCCCCTTTCTGTGCCTCAGTCTACCCAGCTATAAAATGGGACTGGTGATACTGGCCGCCTTTGTCAAGTGCTTTGCAATCTACTGATGAAAATGGTTCCATCAGCTCTAGGCATTATTAAAACTCATGACGTTTAATAAAGGAACAAACACTTCACTGGGGGAAAGGACAGGGTTAAATTAAAAACAAGGGTAAAGCTAGGAATGGGGTGAAGAGACAAGTCAGGGGAATCACAGACATTATGAATAACTAAGTAAACCTCCAAGCAACAGTCAGACTCCCTCTCCAGTAAAAACATCCTCTCTGATTAAGAGTAATCAACATCCCACCCAGAATCTAACAGCCCGCGGGTGAGACCCGGCATCTCTCTGCAGCTGTTAGCTTGCACTGCTTAATTGAGGAGGAAGCCCAGAGGAAGGTCAGCTTGCACAATAAACAGCTAGACGCTGCAGGCCTGACCATGGCTTGTGTCCAAGCCTTGTGCCGTCAGCTCCTGGGGTCGTGGCACATGGGTCTCCTCATCCCTGTGCCATTTCCCAGCTACTCTTTCCCTTGGCTTCCAGAGCAAGGCAGGACTAACTGGCTGGCCAGGCGGGTGGATGGTCTTCTCCTGGATATGTATCTGTTCACTCCATCTCTCCCTGCCGCGGATGGTTGATTGGGCAGAGGGACTGACTTTTCTCTCCTTTCTGATGCGTTTGACAGCCAAACTGATCCCGAGGCAGCTAGGGACGAGAGCAGAGCGTCACCCCCTGTAAAAATGGGTACTTCTGTCTGGCTGGGCCCTTTTGTCTTGGAGGCAAAATGCATGATCCTCTGAAGCCAACTGTCTGAAAGACCATCTCTCTGTTTCCCAGCTCAGTGTGGATTGATTGGGCTGTCCCAGCAGGGATCGAGCTATCAGGAGACGGCCGTTGGTCACCCTGGTTGTCAGTCGGGCTCCTGGCTTAGCCTTCCACAGGTGATGTGTCTCTCAAGCTGGCACAGTTTCAATTCCCTCAGCTCCAGCATGAGCTGCTTTGCTCAACCTGGCAAGGGGGCTGCAATGAGATTTGAATCAATTTCCTTTTGGCCACATGGTTCTTAAGGGGCTAGCTTGTTCACCTTAAACTAGTGGCATCAGAAAGGCATCCTAACCATCTTCGAAGCATCTGAAGAAGTGGGATCTTCTCCCACGAAAGCTCATGCAAAAAATAAATCTGTTAGTCTTAAAGTGCCACACAACAGCTTGTTGTTTTTTTACTGGACTAGACTAACACGGCTATCCCTTTTGATCCTAACCATGCTCCATTTGTAGGTTATAGCCATCTCGTGTCCTGCGCTGGGGTCAGACGTGCCAGCTAATTTCGTCACTGTTGGGACATCACCACTGATCATCAACAGACTCTTCCTCACCTCTTCTCACCAGCTTTGGAGAGGGCAGCTTCTACGCTTCAGTTAATAGCAGTAAAAAGTCTTGGCCGCTTACATGCAAGGGTGAAATAGGAGCTATCTGGGCTGATTCGTGCACCTGCGACTTCCCAGGGATGGCTGCCATTCTGGGAGAAAACTAGCTCACCGCTCTCTGCCACCCATCCCAAATATGAATCGAACTGAAGCCCTCCAGGCATTTGCTGGAACTAGAAGCACTTCCCGACTCTGGGGAATTAGACTAAGGGCTGCAGCTTGGTCACGGGTTATTGCCAAGCTCAGGGATTGCTAATGATGTTTGCAAAAGCCCTGCATTAAGACCACACACACAGGAGGCTAAGTGAATGATGTATCTTAGCCCTTGAGGGCATGAGGCAAAAAGGCTTTCTTTCCTGACTCCTCTGCTCTGAGCTAATATTGAATCATAATTACTGATTTTGGCCCAAACAAAAGATTTCTCTGCATTCAAACATAGGGAAAATGCAACTATAAACTGCTCATGAAAAGCGAAGGATAGGTTTCCATGCATGCATTGCACCGTAGAACGCGGGGACAAAAGGATCTCCGAGTTGCAAATAGTAATATTTGCTTTCTGATCATGACTTCAAGATCACGCTGGTCTGGGCACTATGAGGAAAAAGAAAAAAGCAAACACGTGCAACCCACCCCTGCAGGTGATGTTCACGGGAGTTTTGCGGGTGAAAGA
Source organism: Podocnemis expansa (assembly GCA_007922195.1). Lineage (NCBI taxonomy): Eukaryota > Metazoa > Chordata > Testudines > Podocnemididae > Podocnemis > Podocnemis expansa. The sequence goes on from ML682047.1 coordinate 14,930,940, forward strand.
AGCTCTAGACTTGGCCTTTAATGGAAGGCTTTGTTTAATCTCCTGGGATGGGAGTGGCAGTTCTTGCTTTGCGCACTTGTGGTGTAACCAGCACTGTGCTAGCTGGGAATCATAATACAAGTGTGCTGTAGCACATCATTCCCACCATTGCCTATATTCATCCATCTCCTTGACCACCTAGCCACGCACTTGCACATTGAGCGTATTTCCATTGACTTCAGTGGATTCCCATCACTTCAGATTTATACCAGTGGAGGCTCAAACCTGTGCTTTCCATTCTCATACTCTTCGATCCTAGGAAGGAAGGGGCAGGAGATGGAGCCTGCTGCTATCCTGGCAATCTAAGGGAGACACCAACATTGAGAACGAAGAGCTCCGGCATGGCAGTTCCTGGGCAGCCAAGCCCACTGGTGCATGCCATTGGAAAGCTTTATTGCTGTAACTCTAGCACCATGACAATAGGCACCGCACAGCAGGTCAGGCGTGCAAAAAGAAGAGACCTCTGTCCTGAAAAACTTGCAAAGTAAAAGTAGGCTAGCGAATGCAACAAGAACAGTCAGGATAACACAAGAAGAAGCATATGGAGCAGATGAGAATGGAGGTACTGTTTAATGAATGGTAGGAGATTGAGGGGGGTGTAAATAAAGGTGAGGAACACAGGAGGGCGGTGACAGGCATGCCTGATTTCATGGCCCCATGGGTCAAGGTTTGAAAAGATTAATGCCCTGTCACATGGTTTGATATCCACTCGCTGCAGCAGCTCCTGTTACAAGGATCTTGGTGTGCAAGAGATGGACCGTTGAACTGGACAGCTGAGCCTGATCTGCCCATGTAGGATCAGTGCAGGTCAGAATGGTGCCTATCGCCTGCCACAGTCTCCTCCCCAGGGCACACACTGACACAGTCCAAGGGCAAGGAAAATGCTGTATACAGCCAGGCAGGAAAGGGTTTTGCTATGAGCTTTTGAAAAATGTGCCCATAGTCAAAATCGCAAACCTGTTTACAAAATGAAAGTAGAATGACAAAAAGGAATTGGAACAGCTTCAAGCAGCGTGATATTCCAAAATGTTTTGGCTGCATTTTAGTCCATTTTATTTACTTATTTTTAGAACGCGTTTGCTTAAATTTGAAAAGGAAAAGTTGTTTTCAACCAGAAATTTTCATCCAAAAAATGTCCAGTAGAAACGTTCTGACAATTTGAAAATTGTTGTTGAACTGGAAGATTTGTCAAACTGATTCTTCCCCAGCAAATTTCAATGAATCCGCCTTTTCCAACAGACGCTCTCCTGTCCAACTAATGCTTTCTATTTTAAGATCCATTTTCCAACAGCACTCCCAGAAGGATGGTGAAGTTCAGTCCCCCGACTTTTATGGAACAATGCAACCATTAACCGTGGCTCTCTCCCTCCCACAGATCCTTGCTCTTCTATTTTTGCCCCAGCAAGTTCAGCCTTCCCTGGAAGCTAAATGAGAATTTCCCCCATGCCAAGTGTTAAGTACTTAGCACGCTAATACAGCATCTTTGTGGAGGGACGTACATGAGACAACATGCTTCCTTAATTAACAAGCCGCTGAAGTTGGCACTAGGTCTCCCCGGCAGCTGTCCTTGCTGCTCAGACTTCACTTCCCAGGGCTGTTGTCTTTCTTTTTTGACAAAACAGAAAGGTGGGAGTAGATAAGGGCTAAGCTCTCTTTTGGAGTTACGTCCCTGAGGAGAGAGAATGATGGTTAGATTGAAGAAACCCAGCGCAGGAGGAAATCTGAGTCATCAGCACAGAAGACTTCGTGGTTAAAGCTGAAGTCTAGGGGGTTGTGTTTAATTCCTGCTGCTGATTTCATCTGTGACCCCTGCACAACTCACTGCACCTCTGTTTTCTTGGCTGGTAAATGGTATTATATCTCTACTTCATAAGAAGGTCTAGTATTGAGGAGCCACCACCATGAGGGTATCATGAATACCTGTACGACGGAGAGGGACAGCCACTAGCCAGCGTGTTTCATGTTATGACCAGCTTTCCTCTTTGGTGTCCCGCAACACTTTTGGTTTCTAGCACTTGGGTGGGTGGTTTAACAAAATAAATTCGTGCAGACAAAAGAGTGAAGTCTTTGGCAAATATACTAACCACCGAGTGTGAAAACAAGACCTGTGCTAGTGAATCTTTACAAGCGCATGTATTTTGTGTGACAAAAAACAATTGCAAAGTATCTCTATCATGGGTCTCAAGCCCTTTATCTGCACCAGATATGGATTAGCTCTTTCTCCCAGCCATTCACTTAGCCTTAAACAGAATGTCTGCACCAGAATCTCTCTTTCTGTTTATCTTGCCTTAAGCAGCTAAATCTTAAACACCAAATAAGTCATCTCCACAGTATGTGGTAACATCTTGACCTACATTGCTATTGGGTTTTTTAATTTTTAATTTATTTTTTGCTGTGCTATATACTGGCTTCCTATGTGCAAATTACTCTGAGTGAACCATTTGTCTGGAAAATAAAGGTTGTGTTCTCAGAAAGGCATTTAGCTCCTTTTCTGAATGATCAAGTGTGTTTTCTACTGAGAAAACCAAGGTCCTTAATACAATCCAACCCCCCCTCACGCAATGACAGCAAAAAACATACAAGTAGAAGCCTTCCATTTATTTAATGAAAAAACATCCAAACTTATTAGCTGACGAGTTTAAAGGGACTCCATCAACCCATTAGAGTCTAAATGTCCATCCTGTTTTAAAGGAAGGTAAATCCAATCTGGCATCCCTGGAGGAACATAACCTTAACTGCAACTTAATGCCACGTTAGGGTATCTTTCGAGATTCTGCCAGAGATTTAAGGGAGATTCATTTTTGAGTGTTAGCAGTCTGACATGATAAATGTCGTTTCATTGGTATCTTTTGCAAGAGAGGACACAGGGAAATTATGACTCATATGATAGAAAATGTGCTCCACGATCGTTATCTCAGCAAACAAAGGGTATAATTTTGCAGAATGGCCTGCTCCTCCTCTGAGCAGAGTCAGTGGAGCAGATTATGATCTGGTTGGCTAGGTGTAAATCAGGAAATCTCTCTAAGTTACCCCAGCCTGAAACTGGTGTGAATGAGAGAGAATCTGGCCCAGTGGGCAAAGGCAGAAAAGTCTGGTCACTCATTGCGATTATGTGCACTAGCCAGCACAGACACTGCGATATTGGCCTGGTGGTCTACTCTCAAAGCACTGCACTGCTATGCAGAAACCTCAGACAGGTAGCTAGGATTTCTCACTTTCTGGGATCTAGGCATACTGGGGAACCAGCAAGATTATCTCAGAGGTGAGAGACTTCGCTTTGACTGTGACAGTCAGCAGCAGATTAAAGATGGGCCCAACCCCAAACCCTGGATTTGAGCACCCCACCTCCTGATTTTGTATCCTGATCTAGATTTCCATTTCACTCGTTTCCCTAATTAATGAGTAATGTGGATGGACTCTGAGAGAGACTCTTACCCATTCTTCCTTGGTCACAGCCCATAAGAAAGGCTGTTCCAATGTCTGGATCAGTGAACCAGGGCTCCCAGGTGAAAGAGAACATAAAGAGCCCCTTTTTAAGGAAAGGATTGTTTAGATTTGGGGTAAAATTTTCAAACGCCTGGTGCCTAAATCCGACTGAAAGTCAATAAGACATAGGCAGAGCCATGGTGCTCCTGGGGCAAAGCCCCATTCACCACCACCCCCAGTTTCAGCCCTGGACATAGATGACCAAGTCACTCGGCAACTTTTAGAAAACATTGCTGATTGTCTATTTATAGATTAAAGACTTGGGGGCACAGAATGTCTCCTAATCTGTGTTTTCAGCAAAATGGATTCTCAATCTTGTTGGGTTTCTAGGCCACTGGTTTTCAACCAGCGCGCCACAGTGTGCCTTGAAAACTGCCAAAGTGTGCAGTGAAATTTTGTACAAAGGCAATGAAAATCAATGTAAAACAAATCTTGTTTCATCTTAAACAATATTCTAGCCAATCAAAATTACAACTTATAAAACTCATGAAAATTAATCATTAAATTAAAAGCAAGGTATTGGGCTTTTGATTCTAAAATGTGAACTTTCTAAATGCAGGTGCCCAAAGGGCAAAATTGAGATGATGTGTATTTTTTTTCCAGTGGATTTGAAATATTAATGCATTTGATCTTTCTTTCACTTGTATGCACTATGCTGCAAATCTCCCTAGTAAGACCATAACCACAGTAAATGTGGCATTTATGAGCAATCGGTTCAGCTGAAAAAAGTGGGTGCGCCATGGAATTGTTTGTTTGTCTCATAGAAGTGGGCTATGTTACTGAAAAGGTTGGGAACCACTGCTCTACGAACGGCTGTAATATTAATTTTACTACAAGCGACCAGATATTTTTTTTCTCCTGCACGTCATATAACCCCAAAGAAGCCAAAGCATTCTACCTCATCTGCAAAGATCAGTTTTGAAAAAACAGCTTGAGGCTATGGACTGAAGAGCTGAGTAGGTGAGTTGGACTCTGTGGCCGGTGTGACTTATAGATAAAGCTGGACAGGAAATGCTTTCTTTCTTTCTTAGAAATGTTATCTATTTCAATGAAAATGTCACCAGAAAGTTTTCTCAGCTCCACAATGAAAGTCTCTGACTGCCTGGGTTGGAGTAAAGACTTGGGCCTCGGTACCCACAATCCATCTGAGAGCCCTAAGCCACTGGGCTACTGTCTATTTTGGAGTGAGGGGAGGTGGTCTTCCTCTCCCTCTCTCAGTTTTCGTTCTCATGTGGAATGAGAACAAATGTCGAAACCTCAACATTTTTGTCAAAATGGAGTTCTTGTTTTCCAGCCAGCCCGATTTATAGGCCCAGTCACTGCAATGGTGTCTTGTCTGGCTCAAAGATACAGAGAGAGTTCATTTGCTGCATTCTTGACTCCCTTATTCTAGGTCTCTCCCTAAAGAGAAGAGATGCACTCTCAGATATTTAACCCGTGGCTATAGGCGGCTCTAGGAACGTGCGGGTTGAATTTCTGTACATAATGTACCTTGAGTAGAATGTCCTTAGGTAACTCACTTCTAAATCACCCTGCACACAGGTAGCAGAAATAAAGATGGCCCCAACTACAAACTCGGACCTTTATGATCTATTAAAAGGTTTTCAGAGCTGTTGGTTTCATATGAACTGAAATCAAAATAGAAGTCAGTAGCCTTTCTAAATTAATAGTTTCTTATTGTTCAGGCTAAAACTCATTTCTATTAACAATCAGATTATGACAATTCATATTTTTAAATATTTTACTTAGTGGTAAGGCCAGTGCCCAATGTTCATAGAGCATGAGTCAGGCCTTCCCAAATCAGAAAACCAGGGGTGTTGCTGGTGCCTGGATTATGGGGCTCGAGCTCTGAGTCCCAGTGCCCAAGCTCGAGGCCTTTTCCCGGGCCAGCAACGCTTCTGCACTAAACTGTGTTAAAAAAACATAAGATGAAAAAAGCCCCACATATTTGGGGGGGTTAGTTTTTTTTAAAATGTTTATTTATTTATTGCCTTCTGGATTCTGAGTGTTTAGATTACATGTGAGTCATATTTTGTAGCTTTTCTTAGGGCCTCTGGGGCTAGAAACCTATTTTATTTTAATGTGTGCTGAGATTCTCATGTAACCACTTGTGTCCAGGAGCTGGGGATTTAAGTAAAACATCAAATATCATTAAGGCTTGCAATGAAATCATGAGAGTTGGCAACACTGAGTTATTATTACTGATTTTTGCAGCGCCCAGAGATATGTTGGCTGCTTTCCATGTATTTGCAAACACAAACTGAGCTCAGAGCTTCTAAGTCCCACAGCAGAGCCTTAACCACAAGGCCATCCGTGATCCCCCAACCACGCTCTTGCCACTATAGGATTACACCTTACAATCCACTCCCCAGTTCAGAGGCATTTGTAATAGCTATGAACGCATTTCAAGCTATTTGTTTCAAGGCACAGGGCTCACCCCCAAGCCTGCGTTAGTTTTGCTTGCTTTTGGGCTGATTTAGAACCATCAAATAATAAATAATATAGATTATTTGTCTGATTGATCGATTCCTATGTTCCTCTGACAGGAGAGGCACAGCCTCTTCCTTCCACTTTAGAGTTGAAACACTGAGCTAAATATAAACTGGTACTTGCCACTCAATCATCTGTGGACCCATATGGGGGCAAAAAAATAATCTCTCCATTGCAATCAGATGGGAAGGTGTGATCCAAAGCCCGGTGAAGAATCAGGCCCACAGCTCACAGACTTTCAGGGTCCAGAAGGAAGGAGTGGGAACATTTCCACCCTATCATCCAAATTTGCATCTCACTAACCCCTTGATGATCAGCCTTTTACGAACAAGACGGCAAGACAGTTGCAGGTGGAGGAGACGTGGCGCCTTGTTACTTAACTGGCCTGCTTGACGGGGTTTTTTAAAAATTATTATTGTTGTTTCTTATTCTATCTCCAGTTAGGCAATACACTTGCCTTTTAGAAATATTGCCCTGAGCAGCCAGCTCTCTGAAGGAGAAAGGAGGATGTTTGTTAGCAAGGGGAAGAATATAGAGCAGCTTGTCTCTGACCTGCTTGGCTCAGATAAGCAGCAGCAGCTCAGCTGTACACAGGATCCTGAAGACTCGGCATTATCCAAGTCTGAACCAAAACCCTTAAACCTAATTACCTTAAAACTGAGGACCTGTAGCCGAGCCCTCTGCTTAACCCTGGCTAATCGCCGGATCTGTTTGGTAAGGGTTGCTTGCTGGATTGCTGCTGGTGAGCTAAAGAACAGCCTATAGTTTGGAGTCATTAGGAAACAAGTTCCAGAGGGGCAGCCGTGTTAGTCTAGTTCAGCAAAACATACAAGGAGTCCTGTGGCCCTTTTCAAGACTGACAAATTTATTTGTTGCAGGAGCTTTCGTGGGAGAAACTCCCACCTTGTCAGATGCTTTCAAGAAGCTTTGAAGAAACTGTCTGACCAAGTGAGAGTTTCTCCCATGAAAGCTCAGGCAATAAATAAATGTGTTAGTCTTGAAAAGTGCCACAGGACAACTTGTTTGTTAGGAAAGACGGCACTCCTGCGACAAAGCAAGAAGTATTTTGGGAAAATGTGCTACCAGACTCTAGTGACAACTTTGTAATTTCTGCAGCAGGTTACGTGCCTGTCAAGTTTGTTTGCTTTGCAGAGGGTTTGCTGATAGTTATGTAATCAAAGGGCGTGACTTCCTTAATGAAGGGGAAAAAAGTCTAAGTGCACACACGTCTACTTAGGGACGTGAGTAAGAGCCAGTGAAGCGATAGGCGTTATCAGGGAACTCCGTTAGGCCTCTTGGCAGTCGTGGGCTATCTGTAAGTGTGCATGGCTTTGACTCACATGAGCCTCTGGGGGCCTGCACTGGTTTGATTTTTTTTTTTTTTTTTAATAAAATGCCTTGGATTCATTATACCAGCTCAGTCCTGAGGTGTCATAGAGTCACTCGGGCAGCAGGGTGGCCTCTTGGATAGAGAACTGCCCTGGCACTCTGTTACTAGCCTGCTGGGTGACTGTGAGCCTGTCACGTCCCCTCTGGGAGCTCAGTTTCCCCATCTGTAAAATGGGGATAAGGAAATTGCTCATCATTTAGGCCTACTGGTGAAATTAAGCTCAGTATTATTAACTGTTATTAATGGCTACCACTCATCAGAAAAAGGCCTAGATGGAGGACTCAGTAAATGATGAACAGCCAAAAAGAGGGCTGCTGAACAACCATCCGCTCAGGACACGGGCAGCACTTCAATGGGACTAACTACTGGTATTTCTCTAACCTTGGCTCCATGAGTATTTATTTCTGACATGAACAATTTTCCAAAGCTAAGAATGGAGGAGGGCAACACGTTCACATCGATCACCGAGAACTCTGGAGAGCACAACATTTGATGGCCCTCAAAATGAGGGATGTTTGGGAGATAGACACTAATGGCTAGGTTTCATAGATGCCAAGGCCAGAAGGGACCATGGTAATCATCTAGTCTGACCTCTTGGATAGCACAGGCCGGAGAACTGCCCCAGCTCGAAAATAATTCATAGAGCAGATCTTTTAGCAGAAATATCAAATGTCCAAATATCTTCTCTGACTGGTGTGCAGGGGATACCTGGTCTCTACTGCTACTTGCAAAAGGTTAGTACTTAAGCACAAGTAGTGGAGAGCTGTGGTTTGTTTCAGAAAGTCTATGATCATCATCCAACTGCCTCTGCTGTTGGGTGGTAGCACCTAATGGTCACCCTGTTCTTCAGTGAGCACAGATTTCCCCAAGCTCTCTGCACCAGAGCGACTGAGGCCTTGCCTGAACAGCAAAACTGAACTGGTTAAGCTAGCAGTGAAATTTTAAACCCGCTTAGTTAAACTGGGGCAGCCTCCTGTGCTGATGCTTTTATGTCAGATTAAATCAAGCCAATTGTGGATTACCTCACACAGATCAAGAATTGGTCTGAATGAAGCTGAAATAATCCACTCTCAAAGAAGAACAAGATTGTCCAGGTAGCAATTTGCACTAGCCAAACAAAGTCAATTTAAAAACTGATTCAAACTAAACCCATGAAGCTTTCTCCTGTGGACAAGACCCCAGCTCCCTTTTTTTCTAGAGGGTGAAGTATTTCCATCAAAACTATAGTTGTGTCATCTCTATAGCCATTCCTGTAACACCAAGGTGGATGGAGTGCCTCATTCAATGCACGCAGAACACACTCCTTAAATCCAGGCTTCTCAGTTTGACCTGAATATTTACATGATTGGCATAAAGGGTATCTCTGCCCTGTAGTTGGAAGTAAGTCTCAATAGTTCATAGGAGAAGTGGAGTGATCTTTGCATGAAGCCTCAAAGGATCAAAGAGGTTCTGTAGTAGTTTAACATTTAAAGGACAGAAACAGGTTGGATTTTCTTTCCTTAAAGTTTCAAAGATTAAATTGTTTCTTCTGGGATACAAGGGAATGTTTTGAAGCTGAGATGAAGTCTCTTGGAACCTGCTCTGCTTGACACGTATTGGCTGAAGGTGCCTCCACAGAACTAGGGGAATAATGAGGAATTGATTCACTGGTAATGCTGAAAACAAAATCAGGAGAAAATATTTTCCCATCTAATAGAAAATGAAATTTTTGGCAAATTGAAAAAGCCAAAAATAAAAATGTGTTTTGGATCCAATGAAGAGATGTGTTTTATCTGAACCCAAATGTCTTGTTTTGATTTTGAGTGGTTTTTTTTAAACATTTGATTAATTTTATTTAAAATTAACAGATCTTTCTAAAAGGAAAAATCATTTTGAACTGAAAATAATGTCAATTTTTTGGATTTTTCTTCTTTTTTTCAACCAAAGCAATTCAGCAAAATCTACATGAAATTCTTGAAATAGTTCAGTGTTGCAGAATACACCTTATTCATTTGAAAAAAAACCACACAAAAAAGAGTTTAGGCTAAAAATTTGTACCCAGCTCTATGTGCACGTACAGGAGAGCAAGACACTGTCCTCTCCAAGATAGAGTGTCTGATTTGCTCAAATTTTCCATCATCCTCTAAAGTTGGAGCTTCCCAAATGCAAATAGCTGGCCTAACGTTGTTCTCATCAGTGACTAGGTTTCGGCCACCTCCGTCCCTTTTCTTGCCACCTCCATTAATATGTCTCAGCGACCTGAAGTGTTCTGGCTAATATCAATCAATCAAATCATAGGGCTGGAAGGGACCTCGTGAGATCATCGAGTCCAACCCCCTGGGAATTGAACCCAGTATCTTCTGCATGTTAAGCAGAGGTGCTAGCCATAATATGTAAATGCTAAACTCTCTGGTTCGAGGACAGGCACCTCTGTGAGTTACTTGTCTCTACAGCGACTTGCACAGTGAGGCTGTGGCCTGTGATGGGTCTGTCGGTGGTCTCATACACATCATTGCTATTATTACTGGGAGTTTTATTAATGTCTTCAGCAGGAGCAGCCAGAAGCCAGTGTTGACAGCTTTTGGAAATACCGCTCCTGGAGTTTACAGGGGAGATCTGTCTAAATACATGACTAGCTAATGGCAATCGAGGTCTTGGCTTTTGGAGCAAAAGATCCTGGGATTTAGCTTCATCTACAAGAGAGGTGCCTACATGGCCATGGAATCCTTTTGAGATCCTGGAAAAGACAGAATAAACATACAAATATAGCCTGAAATTGGAGCCATCTGGCTTGGCCCCTTCATCCGCACAGGGCCATGTGCTCTCCATGTGGATGATGCTCAGTGGAACCGCACAGAGACCAGGTTCCTAGGGAGACATCTGCAGAACAGGGAACGCAGGGAGTTGTGTCTGGAAGCTACTCAGCCCCATTAACAGAGCCGTTTATAGGGTATAATAAAGTCCCACTTGTTCAACTTAACCTCTGCTCAGTTTCATGCTTTACCAATGGAAAACACGGTGTAAGGGCAGCATCCATAGATCCGATTGCAGGCAAAGGGCCATAATGGGTAACAAAAGAAGACACAGCGGTATGGCAAGTGAACGTGCAGACCCTTCATGGCTCTGATTAGTGTCACTGGAACAGCCCATTTACCCATCTGAGGATCTAGGTCGGGCCTTGTTTAAAAAAAAAAAACAACCTTTATTTTATTGAGCTTTCATGAGAGTAAAATCCCACTTTGTCAGATGCTTTGAAGCTGGGGAACTTACAGAATGGGGGGAAAATAAGTGCTCCCATTCTCTAAGTTCCTCCATCTTCAAAGCGCCTGACAAAGTGGGATTTTCTCTCATGGAAGCTCATATGATCAATAAATTTGTTAGTCTTTAAAAGTGCCGCAGGACTCCTTGTTTGTTTTGCTGAACGAGGCTAACGTGGCTACCACTTGGGAATTGTATTTTACTGTGTTCTTTGTTTTTCTTGAAGCAAGTTCCAGGCCTTTGAGCATACGCAGGATCTCCTCCACCCACCACTTAACGAACACATCCAATCAACCACACGCTCTGCAAGGGAGTGGCCAGTCACCTTGGATTATTCCCTTGTAAACCAGAATCTTTTTGACATTACTGCTTCTTTCTTATTGCTGCATCACAGCAAGTCAGAGCATCAGAATGTCTTTGGGTTAATCTCCTCTGGAAAAAAGACTTCGTTATCATTAGCGGTCCTTCTAAGGGAGGGTTTTCACTTGCCACACAGTAAATAACTCCGATTTAACAAGAGGGGTCTTGTTTCCCTCTTGCTCTCCCTTTGCTCAGGGTTGAATGCGGTACATTGGTCAACTAGAAGGAGATTGCTTGATCTGGGCTATTCAGTGTAACAAACCTGGTCTTCTCAGTGTGTATTTCTGGGATCAATAGGCCACAGTAATATATTGTGCTAAGATAACAAATCACTTAGCTTATTGGGTCTTAATTAGGCCTCTTTTATCTCTGTGACAGCCTCACACCTGGGCTTTCACCCAAGCAAACCGGAGCTGAGACCTAGCACCAGTGATGACGGGGGGAGCTCAGAAACTGATGGAATTACTGACCACAGAGCCATTGATCTGTGATTCCTCTGCTCCACCCAGACCAGATACAACTGCAAAGGCCCTTCCTCCATCCCTATTACAGCCGATAACACAAAAGGATATAGGAGAAGGAGGCTGGATAACGCAACTGCCCCTAGCATTCAGCTAAAGAAAGGTCAAGTTAGTCCAGGCCCAAGTAAACAAGCTCCCCGTTAGGCCTCCTGGGTAATAGATACAGTTGTTATACTCCCTGACAGCATGAAATGAAGACCTCCATCATCATAATGTATCGTCAGCCTGCAAGCAGGCGGCAGTCCCTGAGATGGATGAATGCAATATCTCTGCATGAGAGGGGGAAGGGAAAAAGGTGTTCCTTGTCCCATTGGCCTCCAGGCTTTAAGCCTGAATAGTCATTTTGTGGCGCTGAAAAAAAGGCCTTTTTTTGTTTTGCCAGGTAGCAGTTGAGGGGGTCAGATCCCCAAGAAGTTAAGGGCAAACTTGGGCCATGAAAGAGAACGCTTAGTGAAGGCCAAGATGCCTCTGTGATTTCATCCCGCGATGATAGAACAGGAGCGAAATAATTTTATCAGCTGAGGCAGAAGGATAGGTTAGAAGACCATGGCCAGGCTGACCAATTCTGACAACTACTAACGCAACCAAAGAGCGGAGCCAGAATCTCTCAACGCAGCAAGATCAGCTAGAGCAGAGGCGTGTCTACAAGGTAACGGAAATCTAAAGAAAACATTGCATTAAGCAATTTTGAAATAGGGCACTCATTCTAAAATCAGAGTGTCGGTGGGCATATTTGAAAACAAAAAACCATCAATAAGGCTGAGAATTACAACTGATTTAGGTAGTTTGGCTCCATTTAGTGGGTAGACCCAATGCCCATAGCACAGGGCAGTCCTTCAAACACACCTGAGATTGCTTCCTGCAGGACTTCTCTATTTCTGCTCTGGTTCCCTCACGTTAAGTAGATGCTTAATTCCTTTCACCTCTTGGGCTGCTAATACAACATGTTGGGTTTGGCTGCCAGCGAGAATCAGGAAAAAGCTTTACATCTTTATTTAGGGTCCTAGAACTGAGAATAGGACTGCAAAGACCTCCAATTTCCGAGCAAGCTCTTAGACTATGACACATGGTTACAAAGTTCTGATCCCAGCTTAGCCACTAGCTTACTGTGCAGCCTTGAGCAAATCACTTAAGATTTTTCTGTTTACTGGACTATGAAAAGGGAGAAGTAACCTCTGGCCTCCCCTACAGATGAAAGAGCTTTCTTGCAGAAGACAAAGCTGGATATGTTTTGCTACACTGGGCATTTGCCACATGATGCCTGTGTGACGTTGCACACAGGAAGTGTTATTTTAAAATATCTTTCTGTTTACCTTTCACGTGAGAAGGCAAGCTGCTCAACCGCCGAACATACTACTAAACAATGGCAAAGTCCTATGCAGTCACCCTACACAAAATTCAAATAAAAGGGAACACCCTTCTACTGATTCAGGGTTTTCATAATGAACAACAGTTACTTGGATGAACATACCAAAAAGAATATAGAAAAGTCCAATTCCCACGCATTGTCAGCATAAATTTTCCCTTTACAGTAGTTCAGTCCAGGGTGTATGAGGTAATTGCCATCCGCCATCCACAATTGTAATGTTGCTTGTTTACCAATCTAGTCTTGTTTCATCTTGCGGGAAAGCATCGTCTTCCAGACCCTAATCACAGTTCATTTGCTATGCTAGGCAAGCTGGGCTTGGGTTTTGTTTGGTTTCCCCATGCCAGAAGTGTTTAGTGAAAGGTCTAGATGTTGCGATTAAACCCTTCTTGTGAGGGCTAGGAGAATAAAAATGCTGTTCGTGACCATGCATCTGTGCACAAGCTAAAAAGTAACTGTCAGATTTGACCCTTATTATTTCCAAGAGTTGTCACTGTCTCCCTGTCACCTTGCTCTTTCTTTCTTTGTTGTTTCCACTTGTAGGGTGCCTCTTGCCTTGTGCTTAGATCGTAAACCATTTGGGCCATGACCATCTTTTCATTATGTGTGAATACAATGTCTGGATAATGGGGTCCTGCTTGAGGGACCTAAACTCAGTTAGGCTACTGCTATTGTGGATGCCAATATAGGTTGTTGTTCATGGGACTGTGTGATGAATGGTTATCCTTCCTACGAATATCCTTGTTCATATGCAAACATGCATATTCACATACAAAGAAAATACTCCCTACTTGTTAAGTGCTATTTGCCATGTGGTAGCGTCCTGTTCGGTCACAAAGGAAAGATTCTCCACTGATTTTAGTGGGCTTTGACTCAGCCAGTCAAATGTAATGTGACTTCGATGACCAACCATAGACCACAAACAGAAAACAGTTGAATGGACCAACGTTAGCCAGTTCAGAAACTGCAATCAATTTTGTATAAATTATTGGGTGAAAAAATGCAAATCATGAATCAAAGATCAGGATCAGTTCATGAATAATTTTCAAGTGTGTAGGGGGGAAAGGGACTGTATTGATTATAAAGTTATTTACAATGAATAATTTAATCTATTTATCGGTGGCAAGGAAAAGATCAGTAATTCATATCAAATACAAATATTGCCATTTGTTTCTTCGGAAACTTTTAAGACCCTGTTGGACAAAACACTGACTGGAATGGTTTAGTGGGAGTAGTCCTGCTATTAGCAGGAGGTTGGACTAGATGACCTCCTGAGGAGCTTTCCAACCCTACGATTCCATGATTTTGTACAACTGACAAAAACTTTGCATCATCTGTGCCATTGTACAGGCATGTAACACCTAGTTCAATGTGCAATGCTCTTTGTTAGTCTTGTATCATTAATAGCAGAGATCCATGAATTACGTCATGGAGCAATGAGGCTGCAGAACAACTTCCAGGTACTGGCAGTCTTGCTCTCCATTCTCGGTAGTGATGTTTGACTTTCATCCAGGTTGCTGTGTGCAATTACGGATGTGTGTGAGTGGGGGAAGAGTGGAAAGCAAGAGGCCTCCTGGCTTTCTGGTCATTAGCACATTAGCACTGTTGTCCTGCATCAGCAGTCACAAATGAGCTCTTGAAAACACGTCCTTGAAGCACGTCACCAACCAACGCTACAACTCACTCTGACAGCCTGAGTTCAGTAGGGAGCTCCTAGAATAGCAGACTGTTATTGTAATCCAAGGTGTGAGATGCATTAGCAAACCTGTGAGGGGACTGGGGAAAACCTTGAGGAAGAGCTGTTTGCATCACATACAGCTGTAGCTAGCCATGACACCCGAGAAAATGCCGAGAAAGTTTTCTATGAAATTCCAGACCAAAAAAATCTTTGTTTCAGGGCTTATTTTTGTTGTGGTCCGGTCATCTCTGCTCTTCTGCCAAATATGACAAAATGGCCATTTTTAACCTCAAAATCATGTTGGGAAAGGTGGAGCCAGATCCCTCAGGGAAAGGCAGATCTCAGCCAATAATTCAAATGTGGAAGTTTGACCTTGCTGTTTCAAAAGCTACCTCTTTACAGTCAGCCGGCTCATTTTCTCTGCAAAACTGGCCCCTGTTCAGCTGAAAAAGTTGTGCAATCACGCTCCATTTGCAAATGGAAAATTCATGAACATTGCAACAAAACCAGCCTGTCCTCAAGTGTGTCACAAATTGAGAAAGGACTCAGACATACCTTAGACTTCCCTCGAGAGGTGTCTGTCTTTTTAGCCCCAAAGTTACCTACATTCCGCACATTTCATGTTCCCTCACTTTTTTCCGCTTGAAAATGGTTTACATCAGAAATGCAGAATCCTGCCAGAAAATGTTATTTATACTAAAGGAAGGAATCCCATGGCACTGCAGATTTCCTGCTCTAATAGAGGAGCTATGCCCTTCATCCTGGCTCTGCAATGCATGTTACATAGAGCTCTTGGCAGGTCCAGAGACCTGGGTGGAAACAGATAGCTGATTTGTCTTTCCTTGCAATTGGTAGGTAGCTTTTGGCACAGCCCTGTCTATCAGCCTCTCGCTTTGATGAGACTCGTCTCTCCCACTCAGCAGGGACTGGAGATTAGCTATTAAGTTCCAAAGGGGCAGCCCGTTAGTCTAGTTCGGGTAAAACAAACCAGGAGTCCTGGAGCACTTAAAGACAAATAAATTTATTTATCGCATGAGCTTTCATGGGAGAAAAATCCCACTTCAAAAATCCTACTTCATCAGATGCTTTGAAGAGATCCACTAAGCTATCAACTCTGTCTAAACAAGAGGTCCTGGGTTAAAGGCACACAGTGCTTATTTTTTGTTGCTGCTGTTGCTCTGAGGCATCCCAGGAAATGGTGGGTTTACTCTAGTGTTACCGACCTTGGCCAGACTCGAGAGGAGATATCTGATGTCCTTACAGTCTTCCGTGAAGGAAGTTTTGCTCCTGTTTGCGTCATATTCTTCCTGTGCCTCACCTGTTGTTGTGTTAGTGTGCTATGGTGGTGGTTTAGTGTTGACTGGCTTTCTTGCCCATCAGATGATGTCCTTATGAGGGGACGTTTCAGCTTAAACAGTGTGTTACTCTCTATTTACAGATGTTTTAGCTTTAATGGTGTATAATTAGCCAGCTATGTATTTCTCTGGCTTCCATGAACATAGTATTTGAGTGCGTTGCAATCTCTAATAGATTCACCCTCACAGCATGCTGGTGAGGTGGGGAAATATTTTCCTCCTCTTAAAATGGGGAGTCGAGGCAGAGGGGCTAAGCAACTTGTCCAAGGACACACGCACACACTGGAAATCTGGGGAACGTAACATTTTCCCCTTTGTCAGAACAGAGGAGGATGTTTTGGGACGGAGCTGAAACGCAGGAGATCTGGGTTCAGTTTCTGCCTCTGCCAGGGACTTTCTGCATAGCCTTTGGCAAATCACTCAGCTTTTTTGTGCCTCAGCATTCACTGTTCTTCTTGGGTGCTGTCTCCCATCCTCCTGCTTGCTGTTTGCCTCAATAATAAAGCCCTTCAGGACAGGGTGTGACTCTGTGTCCCTTTAAACTATTGTCACATCCTCTGTGCTTCCAGCACGTTAGTCATATTCCATTCACTTCAGGGTGGGCTCTTTAATCCCAAGTAGCAGCCTATGGATGGGTCCCCCCAGCCTGTCACATTACAACCAAAGCTAGAAAAACAAACAAGGAGTCTGACGGCACTTAAAAGACTAACAAATTTATTTATTGTATGAGCTTTCGTGGGAGAAAATCCCACATCATCAATGATTTTCTCCCACGAAAGCTCATGCGATAAATACATTTTTAGTCTTTAAAAAGTGGCACAGGATTCCTTGTTTGTTGTGCTGAACTAGACTAACATGGCTACCCCTCTGGAACTTGTCAGCATGCAAAGCTAGGAAAGAAGGTGAAAAAACTCCAAGCTGCCCATCCCGGACATACAAAGATAGGATTTACATGCACAAATTAGGTGTATGGCTGTCCTGCAGGCCCAGACTGTTGGGAGTGTGAATTCAGGGTGGCTGAAAACACAGCTCCTTGTCATAAACTTTTGAATCCTTCTTCCTATAGGCGACAATTTAATTGTAGAGCTCAGCCCCTTTGAGGTCTGAGACGTCTGACTGCGCCACTGGCAGTCTCGACCTGAAATTCCTGCTGTGTGAGGTGTCCTGGCTCCACCAGTCCACTTGTGGCCTTTCTGAAGAGAAAAGTAAAGTTGGTGCATTGCACAGGAGCAGGCGGCACTGCAGACCTGCATCTGGAAGCCGTCATTGTTCAACTCTTGCTCATCAGCACCTCAATCAGAGCAAAGCAGTGTGCAACCCGGATCTAATTAAGCTGGCTAATCTGAAGGAGGCACTACATCTCCATGGAAAACTGCTCCAGTTTAGCTTCTCTGAATAATAAACAAAGCACTTGGGCAGATGAGAGGGCATGTAAGTGTTTACTCTTCAGTGCAGTAAGTGCTAAATTTGTTTTTAAGCTTGCTTATGAAAAAGCTCTTCTGAGCAAAGCACACAAGGGGATCAGCCATACCTTGCCGCACTTCCCTAATCAAGCACATTCCTGCAGTCAGCTGGGAGCCTTGCTGTTCGGCCACATACACCAGATGCTCCGTAAGATCAAACGAAGCCCGAATCATTAGGATTATAGAGCAACATGGATGCTTTCAAGCCTGCAATGAACAGAAAAGAGAACATAACAGGTCAAAGCCCCTTTTCCGGAGATACCCACAACTTCGTAGCCCAGCTCCATCCCCCAGACAAGTCCTTGACCCACAGAACGCACCACCTCTGGGCTCTGTCATGATTTTTACAACCTCAGCCTGATTCTTCAGTTGGTGCACCAGCTGCTGTTCTTGGTTCCTTCAGAGTAAAGGGGAGCATTATTGTTATTATTTTTTAATGTCCACCAATGTGCTAGCTGTTCAGGGTGCAGACAATGAGACAGTCCCTGCCCAGCAAATCTTGCTATCAGACAAGAAAAACTAGAAAACATGCTCAAACTCAGGTTTTAGCCCCAGCACCGCTTCCAGCCACCCACAAGTCAGTCTGACTCAGCTCAGCAAGCACTGAGGACCTAGGATTTTGCTCAGAAGGTGGGAGAGAGCCCAAGTCCTGCTGTGGCGCAGTGTCATTTTGCAGCGACAGCTCAACCTGCATCCCAGAGCCACAAGATCTGCACGGTGCAATACAGCTGTGCAATTTGGATCCACCAACTGTAAATCCAGATTTAGGACGCATGCACATATTTAAGTGTGAACGTGGAAGCACTGAGTCCACAAGCCTGGGTCCCACACATCTGGAATTCCAGTGCAGAGTAGATATACCCTGGGGAGATCTGGAGCATAGCGATCATTTCTTGCCCTTTCCACACCTTTTTAACCTAATCTTTCCCATCATCATATCACTGACATCAAATCCAAATGGACTCCACTGGAGGACTGGAAGAAAGGAAACTGACAATGCAATATTTCACTGCAACGAATATGTGAATGTAAGATAACAAAGATCATTAATGGATGTATCATATGTGCCTAGGATAAGATGGTGTTGTTCCAGCTAGTGTGCATTTTAATTAACCTCTTTGCAACTTGGTTTTGCTGAGGCGAGCTTGTGGCAATGGGGTTCAGTTCTGCTCTTACTCCATGGAGCCATTGCAGCCCATCGTCACATTCATTTAGGGAAGAGGGGAATCAGAGCTAGATGGCTGGCTGGCATAATGCAGGCCCTGATGTCCGCTTGCTTCTATATTTTTTCTTGCCGCATTTGTGCTGTTATCATGTTATCACATGGCCAGAGGTGTTGCTTGGAAAAAGCGAGAATATCTCCTGTGGGTCTGCTTCACCTTGCTGCACAGAAGCCCATCTGTGTCTGCTCTGAAGGGAACATGATTTTCAGCTGGTGCAGACATGCTGCAGACAGAAGCAGCATGGCTTTCCCTTCCTTCTCGACAATTGGGCTAAAGCCAGAGTGCAAGGTCGGATCCCATCACCACCCACCATCCTTCAGGGAGAAGGGGAAGAATTTGCTGACAACAGCAAAACCTTGCAGAGCAATGCCAGCAGTTTACTGATCACATTTTAGGGTGCGCAGCACTAGTCCAGCTCCTCTTCTTGCCGCCATTGCTACTTATTGGGCCATGAGGACTTTGAAATTTCAACTGACTAGAAACCAAGGCTGCCCTATGGTCTGGGGGCAGTTTCCCCAGGTAGGTCTCAGCATCCTTTGAGTCATCCCAGTATAGATCTGGCATTTGAGGCATTTGAAAGTGGACTGGGTGAAACACTCCCCTCTATTGGCCAAGAGGCATCAACAGGATAACACAGTGTTTTCCTTTGATAATTTCTATAATTTTCATGATTTGGCCCATACGAGTTGGCACATACCCAATGGTTCTGAACATAGGCACTCTCCATCCATCTAGGCATAGAGTCTGAACCTATCCCTGTGGTGGGTGAGCATCTACATCTTTCATATACCTGGGCGCACACACATCCCCTCTACCTGCTTATACTGGCCCCATCGCAGTAATATCTGCCCATGTCCCAAGTACACACAAAATTCCACTGAGTATTATCATCCCCAGTTTACAGATGGGGCAGAGACACACAAAGATTAAGTAACTTTCCCTTTGTCTATCTCTGCAGCCCAGCCAAGCTTCTCATTCATTTCTACTGCAAAAGTTAAAAGCTTTACATACGAAGGAAAAGCTGCAAGGAACATACAAAAGAAAACCAAGGTGACTTTCTGTTTCCAAAACCCTGAGTAGTTTGCAGTCTGCCATGCCAGGAAGGACAAAAAAGAAAATTAGCTGCTAGTGAAGGAAGAATACCACAAATCCCCAGTACAGCATCAAGATGCAGAAAAGCCATTTAACCTTAATGTGTGGGTAGAGGTGAATTGACTGTTACGCTCAGCACTAAGACCAATGCTTCTCGTCACTCCACTGGTTAGTATTTAGCTATTTATGTCTGAGCTGTGGTTCTCCTGGTTTCTGCTTCCTGTGAACCCTTCATGATTTTTAAACCAATTTTGACACATCAAAAATGATGCAGAATGACTCCAAAGTTTACAAAATGGGGTTTTTCCCTTACAAAGGAAAACAACACATCTCTGTATGCATCATGGCAACCGCCTCCTTTCAATGTCTCTTTTTCAAGAGGAATAATATGGTTTAGGAGAATTTTGGACATGCTGGAGCACGCTTCCCGTCCACATCATGGATTCAATTACAGCGTAAGGTTTTGCAGACCTTGCGTTAAATTTTAACTCATTTCACATGGGTTGTGTGAACTTTGCCTGACATTTCAAGGCATGCAACTTGTGTCATCAGGTTACACTCACACTTATCTCTGCAAACATAACACTGTACCCAGACCAACACAATCACCCTGGGCATAGATGTCATTAATTGAACCTGAAATAGGCTTTCTTTTGGGATTATGCTCCTGGCCGATTTAACAGTCACGTGTGCAAAAAACAAACTCAACAGCAACAAACAGAGCATCTGTGTGAGGGAGGGAGGGAGGCTGCATGTGTTTGGGATTAAGGAGTGGGGGGAAAATCATAGGTTTACTAGATGAAGAAATGTAAAGGCCTGTATCGTACTGTCTTGTAAAATCCATGAGCCGTTTCAACTTCTACAGAAGTCAAGGGAAGATTTTTCACTGACTCCAATGGGAACTGGAGCCTGTTCCTTAACAGGGGGACAGAAAGGCCAGGAAACACCTTAATGAATCTTATGAAGCATTATAAAAATGTAGCTCCAGCTCTGCCTAGCCCGTGCCTTCCAGGGCTAGTGCACATCTCTGCTGCACCTACATGCACAGGAGCTAGAAGTAGGGGTGTTGGCTTGAACTGGCATGCAACAGCATTCACAGTTTGTTTCAAGGGCTCTCTGCAGCCCCACTACAAAAATCTTTCCAGGTCCCCTGCCTACATTGTGCTCAGCAGGGAAGATACGCACATACTGATCCTAGAATAGAAAAGGAGTCCTGTGGGACCTTTAAAGACCAAGACGTTTATTCTAGAATAGTTTCAGAAATCCATCAGAGCCGGGGTGGGCGCGGGGACACGACTTAAGTGTCACATGACCTGTTGCAGGCCCTGCCTCTACCCAGGAGTGAGATTCTTTCAGGGTGAATGAAATACTTGTCTTGAAGAATGGAGGATTATTTCAAGAGTCTCAGGTAACCTGAGAAGCCTTCCCATGTAGTGAATCTTATCCATCACCTCCACAAGGCACAATAGAACTAGGAAAATGAAACAATGAGCACGGTATCTCCTGCAAACATCAGCCAAGGGTGGCTGCAAAGTTGATCTGTTCACAGCCCGACTTTTTTCTTTCAAACACTTCTAAGGTACAAAAAAAGAAAAGAACCGCCCCCCCCCCATCCTTCAATCAATCTTTCTTACCTCAGCTGTAAGAAATGACCAGCCCAGATGATCAAAGGCATGGACATTGTTGCTTTAACGGTGAAATTAACATTTAAGGGGCTTTTGAAAGGCCTGGCTCGCAATAAAAATCCAGACAGCTAGTCACAGGGTGACTCAAACTCAAGTTTAATGATAATGAAACAACCTTTTGTTCCTTAATTCAAAGAACCATGGACCTGTTTATAGCGTTTCTAATAATGACTTCAAACCTTTAAAACAGAGTCTAGTGAATTGATACCTGCAAACCCTAGGGCTACCAAATTATGTCCAGAATGTGCAAAAGAGTTTTTATGAAGGTTACATTTTTGCTTTTTAGTTTTCAGGTGCCATTTATATCCCCCCAGAAAATTCCCTTCCAAAACCAGCAAAGCAAGATGGATCATTTCAATCAATGGAACAAATCACTTCACTGACATCAGGTGAGTTACACCTGACTTGAATAGGACCTTTCTGAACCACAGCCTTCTGCCGATGTAAATTATCTTAGCTTCATTGCCTTCAAGAGAGCTACACCAGTTTGTGCCAGTTTAATTGTTAGGTGTATTGCACCAGGTCATTCAATCGCTTCTTGCTGCAGATGGAAGTGCTCTTATGGGCCCCAATCTTCTGCTGGAGTAAACTGATGTACTCAAGAGAATAGCGGTTGACTCCAGCGGAGGAGCTGAGTCATTAGCTTTATTTCCTTCTGGTGCCTGATTTACTACTCCTCCAACTGGCGCAAGTCCACCGACTTTAGCAGAGTTTATGCCCAAATGACGCCCATCTGAGGGCCTGTCTTCATTGACAGTGGCAAATTTGCCATCATCAGATCGATTTTCCCACTCAGTCAATTGGGAAGTCAGTTCCTGAAGACCACCCCAGCAAGTAGCGTAGCGCTGAGTCGATGGGCGGGCATTTCCCATCCACTCAACACACTGAAGACACTGCAGTAAGTAGGCGTTAGGGAGGCACACAAGTTATTTGAAATAACTTACAAATCTCCCTTCGACTGCAACCAAAATCCCCCTGCGATGTAGACTATGGCTCAGTGAGAGGAAAACGAGGCTCCCAATCACTGCACCTATCCTACGTGACCAACTTTCCTGTACCCTTTGGAAATGAAACACTTCTTTGACTGCAGCTTCATTCATCAAGCACGTTGACACTGCTGACCAGTTGCTGTAGCAATTTCACTGCAACCCAACAGCACCAGAGCCTATGCACATAGGATAGGGTGTGCTTCATTACCTGCATTTTTGTTTAACAAGCTCACTCAGTGGTCGAGCTAAAGACTACTGCTTGCTCCTGCCTCAGCTGAAGTCAACGGGAGCTGGTCAAGACCAAAGCTAAGCTGCTCCTGAATCATCTAGGGCATTTATTTAAGGCAGGCGATTAAAAGCAGTGGGACAGCTGTGAAGTGACAGCACGCTGGCAGCAGTGAGTTACGGCCGACGGAGCAGAATTGGATTTCACCCCTGTAAGCAGGGTCTGCTCCTGTTCCCATTGAAGTCAGGGGGCCAGATCCTCAGTGGGTGCAAACTGATGTAGCTTCACTGATGTCAACAGAGCTGCACCAATTTACACGGACGACCTATTGATTTCTGTGAGACCTGGCTCAAGCCTTTCTATAAAGGAGATGAAGATCAGGATCTGGCTTGATATTCTGAAACCTCTTACTAGAATGATCTACACATTTCAGCATGCAGGAGCAGCGGCAGAGCAGCACGGAGCCAAGAAATAATTGGCTCATACGCAAAAATTCATCTCAGCACCTCCCTCTTTCCCCTCTCTGCAGATATAAATGAATGTAGAGGCCCATTACTGAAGAGTTGCAGATACATCACTCTGTCTCACAGTGAATGCCAGGCCCCCCTTAGGGATGGGAGACAGTGTCGTAGATGGGATCACAGGGCTGCAATGGACGTTTGTCGTCATGCCCTTCATATATCAATAGCCAGGAATGAGAGATGGGCAGATAGACCCCACAGCCGGGTACGAAAACACAGTGCCCTCTGCACTGTTTTTTCCCTACTGTCTTGCAGTGGGAAACCCTTTGCTTTATGACTCCCAGCGCTGCCAGGGCTGCTGGATTCCAGCACTCAGCTCCAATAAAGTCGATTATACGCACATTCTTTATAGCACGCAATTGGAAAGATCAGGCAAATTCCCTCATACCTAAGAGTCTTTGCAAGAGCCTGGTCTCCTGTACAAACATGTTTTTATTACTGTGTGTTACATCAAAGATTTCCTCCCTCCTCCTCTAGATGCAGTAAATGCCATGGGGTACTAACAACACTTGTTGGCTAATTCCTCGAGTGAAGCAAGGTCCTGGGAAGGGCATGCAATCAGGAGCATAAAGTTTATTGGTTTGATTTCTTAATTATTTGTAGCTGATGGGATCGAAGGAGACTTTTTTTCTTTGGGCACATGCAGGTCAGGGGAACATATCTTCAGGCCTAATTGCTGATCTTTTCTATGGCACCATCCATGCTGGGTTGGATCTCCCAGTGCGATAGGGCCTCTCACAGCCTCTCTGTGAAGGAGACCCAGGATTATTCTCCACATGAGACAGAGGGGGAAGCTAGAGCACAAAGAGAGGAAATACCTTGCTGGGGTTCCTATAACAAGTCAGCAGCAGAACCTGGGAGTCTGGACTTCCAGTCCCCTGTACTGGTCAATAAACCATAAGCCTTCAGAGCTGGGATTAACCCTTAGGAGTCCTATGTCCTAGTCCTCAGCTCTAACCACTAGGGAGGGAGGCTGTCTCTCATGAGCAGTAGGCACATGCACCTCGACCAGTAGAGCCCAGAATGCAACCCAAAAGTCATCATCTGAGAGGAGCGAAGAGGTCGGGGAGGGAAAATAGCTTCTCTTTGATTGTAAGGACACAGGATAGTCAAGTAAATCAGCAACGGGGGGATGGGAAACCAGCAAGGCTGGAAAGTGACATCCAAACCAGGGAACAGATGCAACTCATCACGTTAATGAGGTTTTCCTTCCCTAAGGCGTCACCCTATTGAGAAGCGGGTGCTTTCTATCCCATGGCAACCCCGAATGGGAGAAAAAAATGGGCCCAGCTTTTATTTAATTTTTTTTTTGATCCTTCACAGGAATCGCAGGAGAACAAAAGCGCCGAGCAGATTCATCATTTTTCACCCCCCCACCTCCTTTTCTTTCCTTTTATATTTTTTTTTAAATAGGGCTGGAGCAAGATGGATGATTCCCCAGCCCACGAAAAAAGCCGCTAGCGGTTACCCAGCCGTCGCCAGCCTCCCATTAGGCTAAGCGCCGGGAGGAGGCCGCTGTACTGATTACATTTGCCCGGGGTCTACAGAGGGATGCCCCCCAACCTTCCCACTGGCACCCCAAATCCTGGCTTGAGCTGCTCTCCCGCTAGGATCACCTGGTGCCACCTCCCTGGCCCAGCCCCATGCTGCCCTGGTCCCTATCCTCCTGCAGAATATGGCCCTGCCTCGTCCGCCCTTTCTCCTGCCCCTTATCAGCCTTGCAAGGGGCTTCATCAGTTCTTGTCAGCGGAGGCCTATTAGTCACCAGACGGATGACACGCTTTTGTATGGCTGTCAGCTCCTCCCGGGCCCCCTGCGGAAAGCCAAGTGGCTGCCCTCCTCTCCTGCCCCTCCCTGATAAGCAGAGGTAGCCTGGTGGTGGTGGTGCTGGGCTGGCTTTGGACTGGCTCCCCCAGCGCTGACCTGCCCCTGACCCGCCGGCTACACAGTTGCCTTGCCTGTGACTTCTCTCTCTGGCTGACAAAATGGCAGAGGCATCAGGGAGGAGGGGGGGAAGCAAAAAAAAAAAAAAAAAAGGGCCAGGTCCCCCGCCGAGGGGGGATCGGGACTGGCCCACCGGCCGGGGTGGGGAGGGCCTGGCTGTCAGCCCAAGGAGGCAGGGTGCCAACCAGAACTGCCCACCCTTCCTTTCCGGGATGCCACTGCCTCTTGGCTGCTTTCTCACGGTTGTTTCCGCTTGCAGATCAGTCTGGGATTTGAAACCCTCTGGCTGTCGTGCTTCGTTCTGCACAAGAGTGTCTTGGAAATTGGGCAGTTCCTTCATCCTAAAAGGGGACAGCCAGAACTGGCTTTCCGGCGTAAATCAGGAGTCACTTTGCTGATGGCAAACAGTTACGCCAAGACAGCGTAACAGGGATCAGAGACCTAGATCCGTTAGCCTGCTGATGGGGGGTGCGTTGTATTAATTTTATCACCTTAGCCAAGCCTCTGTCACACCCTCCCAGGTAATACACAAAGCTATTTGTGTATATGCGCAAACAAGTATCTATGCAGATATACACACACGTAATCACACCTGGTTCTTAGATAACGATTTTTCATCAGTAGATCTCAAAGCCCTGTGCAGTGGAGTTCGGTATCATTTTACAGCTGGGAAACTGGGGCACAGAGAGGAAACAGTCATGCAGCAGGACAATGGCACAGTCTTACACAGCTCGTCTACAGAGACACAAAGGATGCGATTTTCACAGGTGCCTAAAGGTGTTGAGTGCCAAACTCCTACTGACTTTCAGTTGAAAATGCAAGCTCTATACTACAGACGCATGACTTAGAAACACACAGAGTAAAGGCCAGCTCTTGCTTTTCAGGAGCTCCTCCCAAACTGCCATTAAAACCCTCACACAATCAGCCTCAGAATGGCTAAAGTCAACTTCTGATTTCAATCTTTCATGTACTTGGGGGTCTAGAGAAGACCACAGGAAATTTTTTTCTGAAAACAAAGCTTGCTGGAAAAGATTATCCCATTTGAGCCAGTGAGAAAAGTATCTCTCATGCCAATAGTCTTTAGACCGTATGCAGCATATGTTCTTTATTTTTTTCCCCGGCACATCATAATTCCACATTAGAGTTGCAGTGTAATTGAATTATAATCGTTATTTAAATGAGGAAAACTACAACACTGATATGTGTGTGTGTTTGTGTGCAGGGAGGGAGAGTGTCTCTATTGAGCCAGAATATTCTGACTAAGACCTGACAATTAAAGCCTAAAAATAGCCTTTGTCACTGAAGACATGTTTTTTGGCATTGGCAAATGGTGCCTTCTTTGCTCAAAAAGTTGCACTGTTCAGCCAAGACACTTGAGCATCGCTTTTGGGTAGATCTGTTATAAGCAAAATAAAAAAAATCCATGTGAGAGGTGCCAGAGAGGAATGGTTGTGTCCTCAGGGGCACGTGTGTAATTAGGTGGCATAACATACCCAACAGCGTGGAACACATGGGCCATTCAAGTCTCTTGGAATGACATACAGTAATTAGCAGGTGCCATACCTGCCATTAAATCCTTCTGAAAAATCACTGGGAAATGTTAATGTCTAAATGCAAAGAGGATGGTTTTTAATCTTCAGCACCTTGGATATTTATATTTTGATCCAGCAAGGACCCCAACACGGCAAAGCATTTAAGCATACACTTCACATTGAACAGGTGAGCAGTTCCGCTGAAGACAGTGGAAATATTCCTGCTTGCATTTAAGCAGATGATGGGTCCCAGCCAATGTGCTTTCAACTCCCATTGAATTCAGTTGGAGTGTGGATCAGGACCATATTGTGTTTCACTTTCCAAATGCCAAAGGTATTTGGCCCATATGATGGAAGGATTGCATGCTGTAAAGGCCAAATCTAATTCTGAAAATCAAAACCACTTGCATAGCCCATAAAGTTAGCTTTAGATTAGTATTTTATTTTACTTAGCAGTAATGCAAGGATCTAACTGGCTTGTATCCTGTAAGATGTTTGCTCAAGCAGCTAGCGTATGGCTTTGAGGCCCATAAACTATGGCATAGAAAAATGGCCTGACATTCATCCTGGGTTTGGGGGGGATTGGGAATAGTTTGCTTACAGAGAGGTGCCTGGATGAAGTGGTTTGCAAATTTTAGGATACAATGTTTATAACAGGAGTAAATATGTACAGTATGTGAGGAGTGGTGTAAGTTACTGCTTCAGTTCTATATTTTTTTTGCTATCTTTCTATGGGGTTTGGAGCATTTGTATCTTTGCTAGTTGTGCTAATACAATTGTTTAGTGTTTCGCTTTGCCCTCTGTATGAATGTTTTCCATGTGCACCCCAGGGGTACCGAACTCAATAACCTTGATTTTGTTGTGCCTGATTCTGGGGACTGGAAACTTACAACCCCCAGCCCATTAATTAATAATTAAGTGGAAATCAATAACCACTAAAGAATCAGGCAGCACTTTGGAGTTGTAAGAGGGCTAGAACCACACCTAAATCAGTGTTAAATTAATTTCCCAGCAGAGACTTTGTATGCCAATCAGCTTCAACCTTGAATGAATCATTAAACTCAAGTTATACGTATATATGGTTTTCATGAAGAAAATGTTTGGAGTTCTATTGGTCTTTGGGAGAAAAAATTGGAAAAGGGAGATAAAATTCTACTGGTTTTTGCTTTACTATGCTGAAAAAACTTTAATTGAAGCAAAACAGGGCCAACCTTACATTCCTCACTCAGACAAATCTCCCATAGCAGTCATAAACTGGGCCCTGTAAGTGTAATAAAATGTACAGGGCCCACCCAATTCTGCAAACCCTTGTGTATGTACTCCTTAGTTGTGGGAATGCCCATCCACATCAACAGGGGTAGGGTCTGCCATCTGTTTTCTATTTATAAAATGCATGTAAGGGCAAGATCCCCAGAGACCCAGATCCAGTCTTTCTAGGCCTTGAAACCAGCCGGAGTCAGGTGGCTAAATATCTTTGAGGATCTATGTCTTTGTTTTTAAAAGCAAGGCACAAGATTTTAAGGTTAAACCATCCATGGGGGCAACTCACGTAATGATAAACTGGCACCATATATGGTGTTTTGGAATTAACAAAAATTTAAAAAGTGAGTCTTTATTAACAATCTTCTGCCCGTTGCCTAGTAAATCATGAGTCATGTAGGTCTATGAGTATTTTTATCACTGGATCATTGAAAAAAACCAAGATGTAACCTATATTTCCTACCATGTGGTTGATCGATTTATTTCAGTGCATTCATACCAGTGATATCCAAAACAGCATCGGAAACAGATGTCCAAAAAGCAGCCAAGACAAAACATTATCTGCATAGCTCATCAGCACAGAGAGCTGACATTTCCATGCTAAATGCTTTCCAGTTTGCACCACTGTAGTTGAGGGCTGAACCTGGATCCTTTGCATTTATGAAACATAAATAGTCCAGATGATGCTAAAAGGATATAGAGGTATCCTGGGATCTAATACTCCATGGACAGGTTTGTGGTTTCAGTAGATGAACACGTGAAGAGATGTATCTTCATAACTCTTTGGTGTCTTCTTATCAGAAGGGACATATTAGCCCAATTATGACTTTGGCAGCAGTTGTAATATGCTTCCCCCCAGTATTAAAGGAAAATATATTTATGCTTCTTTTTCTCCTTAAAATTCACCTTCTCTTCTAGATTGGATCATCAACTCATAGGGTACATGGATCAAGAGGTTAATTGTCATTCCAGTGGGGCTAGCGGCATGAAGATTTTTTCTGTGGCGACCGCATTTGAAATCAAACCCTTGCCTGCGCCACAGTGGTGGTAACTGAACCTAACAAGCCAGATTCTGCTCTCGGTTACATCAGTGGGAACTGGAAGTCAGATTAACTCCACTGAAATCAGCAAAAATTGCTCCAGCCAGTAGAGCTATTCTGGATTTAGAGGCATTTAAATGGTGGCAGGCTATGGCTCCAAAATGGTTTCTTTCACCCCCTTATTCTGCCACCTCTTTTGAAATGTTGATCTTGGATTGTCCCATAATTTACACTAGAAATCCATGCAATGTGTCTCTCTTATTAAACTGTGCTGTGTCAGCACTTGGGGATCTGAAAACATGGCCGCACATTGGGGAGCCTGCCAGCGAAACTGGGAGGTGGACACGCTGGAAAAGAAACAAGAACACAGCTCTGCATGTTGATTGTCTGTCAACAGCCAAAAGACACACATTCTGGGAACTTAAAACTGCCAGTGGCTTTATTTAATATGCAGGGTAACAGAGGGACAGATTTTAGAAATTACATGCGTGCTTATGCCGTGTGTAATTTGTATGTGCAATTACTGCCTCTATATGTACAAATCAGGCCATTGTGCAGCTGAATGTCTCTTTAAGCACCATGACAGCAGTGTACATATCACTTCGATGTGCCCCTGAACGTGCTGCTTTCGAAGTCTGGCCCACAACGTTGGCAGTGACTTGCTCAGAGGCGTTATTCTGGACAGCAAGGGGGTCTCAGCCTGGTTCACAGAGCAGACTGTAACTTAATTCCATGATTCTGGCGGCCTTGTCCCCTCCTGTCTGTGAACACGTGACAACTCTGTGGTAGTTGCAGCAATGGCTTACAAGCAAAAAGTTCGATCTATGTCTCAGCCCTCTAATGTACTTTTGGAGCTAGAAACTAGGACAAAAACCAGAATCATGTCACTAGCCAGGGCCACAGGACCACTAGCAAGTTCTCTGGGGATCACGGCACTGGGGTAGGCAGGCCGCAGCTTGCAAACCACAGTATTAGAGGAATTCCCCAGGTTTTTATAACACCAGGTGATCTCACTAGATTTCACTTAGTTATCATCTTACATTGCACTGGTGCTGGACTGGTAGACATCAGGGCACCCCTTCCTTTCCTCTGTCTTCACCCCTCCTGAGACATTTGCAGAAAGGGAATTTCCTTCCCATTGCCTGAGTTTGTTCCCGCCGTTCAAGCTGTGGCTATCCGCACACAGATTAAGGACTGCCACTGCTGATATAATTTCAGGATTCAGCTGATAGTCTTGCTGATTTACTTGGATTAAGTCAGGTAAAAGTTTCAAAAGTCAGCTCCTAGGTTTGTATCCTCATCTGTGTACATACACAGTGGCTTTTCATTTTGGGTGACCTCTCACAGATCAGAGACCTCCAGAGCTACAAGCGTAAGCTGCCACACTTTGCACTACGACTGAAGCCATAGGGAACTCACATCCTCTGTGGATGGGCAGTGAGGGGTCCTCACACATACATTGATGCTTCAAAGAAAAGCAAAAGTCTTCAAAATGCATCTAACTGACGGAGTGACGCGCAACACAGGGGGAATTGTTTCCTTCCTGGCTCCATACCAGAAAGCATGAGATCTGAATGCCTTTTTCTTGTATTGACTAACTGGGTAGTCTCTATTGATCATTGGTAGCAGCATAGAAACATCGGGTCCCTGCATTGTTAGCTTGCAACACCTTCCCCCTTTCAGCTTCATGAAGTAGCGAGCAAAAGGCAGAATTCTGTCTCCCATCCTGTGATGTCTCTATCTGCTCCTCTGTGAAGAGACCACAGTGTTCGAAGAGCACACAGAGTTTAACACACTCAAAGGATCAAGGGAATCCCCGTGACCATGTTTGAAATTCAAGGTCTTTGTTGTATCGGCCAGAGCTCTGGCTCTGGGCCAGAGGCTAGGCATGTGTGTTTCCCATGTCCAAAAGGCTGAGCTTGAGTATTTCCTTCTGCCCTGTAGAGCCTAGGAGATGTCATTATAAAATATCACCGCAGGCTTCCAAACAGGTTTAGTTCAGCTCCAACGCACCAGCTGACAGGAGTAAGTCCTTTTTAGCCGTGAGCTGAGCGATATCACTCACTTTCTCCATGGCAGGAAGAGCAGCATTCACCCAAGAGAAATCGGCTCAGGGTCCAGGACTGGGTCTGCGTTCTCTTCGTAGGCCTGCATTCCTCTGGCCTCCTTCACATGCCCCACAAACCGAGGGCCACCCGTATGGTGCCGTCCTCGATGCAATATGGAGTATGGATGCTTGTGGAACGTACAGCATAACATACAACAGGCAACATATTCCTCCAGTTCTCCACTGCAACTTCTGTACAGCTTTCCTAAGCAGACTAGATGCCCATTAAAGTCAGTGGTCACTCTCCTGGGGTTTCACTCACGCCTGGGCACCTGGTGTGATGTCCTCTTCTTCACTTCATGGCCCCTCCTCGGTCTCCAAGATGGTCAGTGCTCCCTTTCTGTGACTCACTGTACTGTCCTCCCCTGCCATGGCGGCAGAGTACCAGCTGACATCATGCTCTCCAAAAGGTCCTTGCCATTTTCCCAGAAGCTGCTTAGGGAGATCCAGGGCCACCCCAAACTCTGGGATCCCGTTGATGAATGATGGTCTGCTTGCACCTTGATCCTGGTGCTACATATCTGTATTGCTTCCTCTTTCCCTGCTTTGTCTTCCAGCCCTTTCCTCTGCGTACCAGCCCACGCTTTCTCCTCCCATGCAGTAACTGTAGATTGAACCTTTCTTTGGTTTCTCACCTATCACTCTAGTCCCAACCTATCTCCCAGGGAGTAGCTACAACCTACTCCTCTTCCACACTCCATCAGGTTTAGCTTGCTGGCTTTCTCCCAGCTGCACTCCTTCTTCACTTTGCACTTGTCATTCCAACCTAAATCTCCTTCCAGGTTCATTGACCTAACTTAACTGTTTTGTGTCGCCTAACAACCACTTGCTGGTCTCCTCTGCACAAGTGCAAATGAGGAGTAAAGGCCTTGAGCGCCTGCTTAGACCAGAGCACCTGAAACAAGAATTGGTGATGCATTCCCCACAGAGATGAAATGAATGCCCACTGTTATTTTATTTTCTCATAGCCATCTCAGGCATGGAGCAGGACCTCCCTGTGCTTGGCACCATAGAAACACACAATGAAGAGAAGGTCCTCACTCCAAAAGAGTTTACAATTTGAGGGCTGACATTTTGGGGAAAGAGATTTTATTCCCTCCTGTAGTTTGTCCATATTGCAGCCCGAGCGATGTTATGCATTCATGCCCTGACAGACTACGAGTAAACCAGGGTAGCTGAAATCCCTCTCAAAGCTGTGTTTGAAAGTGACCTAAAGCACCAGTGGGAGTGGGTTCATAGGGTGGTTCCCTGTCTCTTCTTTGTCACTCTAAGCAGAAGGAAAAGCCCCTAGCACAATGGGGTTTCATTCCCTGCCTCAGCACTACCGTCATAATCAAGATCAGTGATGCACAGCAGAGCAAGGTGTTGGGAAAGAAAGAGCTGTGGCACCTAATAGTTTAGCCTCCTGTGGGCTGCAATACTTTGATCTCATTCTGGCGGTTGGGGTTAGCGCAGTGGTCCCCCCCCCAGGGGTTAAAATAAGGTGGAATATGCTGGAACGTGATTCTGGGGCCCACGATTTTTAGAGACCAGCGTTCCTGGGCCCCTAAAACTAGAACACAGTGAAACATAGCGTTACAGTGTGTTTTACCTTACTTTAAAATTAACCCCTGTGTTGAGATGCCAGATGCAGCTCTTCCTGCACACAGGCCTGCCCAGGAGTGAGGGGGCAGGTGCAGGGGGTGCCAACGCTTTTCTGTCCTGTCCTGCCCGCAGTGGCAGAAGCAGAGCCAGAGCCAGCCCCGGTGCCAAGCTGGAGCACCTGCCGGCAGAAGAGAGCAAGTTGCCCTGCAGGCATGGTCCCCGGTGGGGGTGACAGGACAGGGAGCTCATTCAATGGCAGGGACACAAGTGGTGGCAGGTGACGGATGGCCATCCTTACCCGGCTGCAGCCTCGCGCCCCTCTGCTTCCTGGGGCGGCCACAGGAGGTGGAGGCACAGGACCTGCTGGGGCTCATGCCAGCCAGCCGTGGACACCAGGTGGGCTGGAAAAAGAGCCACGGCTATCATGCATGGGGAGAGGGACAAGCTGGACACAGCTGGGGGGGTAGTAGTTGGGGGGCAGGCATTTGTGGGACAGTAGCTGGGGTGGGTGAATGGGGCCCACCCATGCATGAAGGGAGCCCAGACAATACAGGAAGGGGGTCTGCCAATTAGGAGGGTTCCAGGGCCCACCAAATTATAGTTTAATCACTGGTCCCCCAGCATTTTAGGCTGTGCCCCCCTTATGGCTGTCTGTGCCCTCCATGGGAGCTTGGTGCAGCTCAGTCAGAGCTGCGACTGCAGCTAGAAGAGGGGCCGGGATGGGAGCCACGCTACGGCTGGGCCAGGAGATGTGGCCAGGTTCGGAGCCAGAGGCCGAGCTGGGTGCGGGAACAAAGTCACAGCAGAGCCATGGCTGAGGGGGGCAGCAGAGTTGCAGTTGGGTGGCTCCCCTGCCTGCCCATCATGGGAGCTGATCCAGGCCCCCCTACACCACCTCCATCCCCAAATGTTCGTCTCTGCCCCGGGGGCGGGGGCAGGTTACACAGTTTGGGGACCTGTGGTTTAGTGTGTAATGCTTGGTGTACCTGGTGGCCTGCACTGTGCAGCAGATCAGGCTGGACGATCTTGTGGGCCCTCCTGGCCTTGAACTCTGTGGCTGTGCAGCTTCAAGAAAATCATTGGACTTCTTCAATGCTCCAAGAGTCCTTCTTTTTTTCCCCAGAAAGGATTAGAGAGGTGGCAGGAAGTGGATTGAGACCATGGAACAAAACTCCCAACACCAACAATTCTCTCTGCGGGTGCTCCAAAAAAATCCCGTCCAAGGCTTCATTCTTTTCTTCCTCTGGCCTCCTGAGTGTTTAACTAAATCCCAGAAATTGCAGATGGGAAAGATAGGTTCACTCACCTTCTCCATCCATTTTCAAGGTGGGGCATGGTTCCTCCCACAGCACAATTTATTGTCCACAGCTTTGGCCAGTTCCATTTTCAGTGACTCAGGCAATGGGATTCCTGTGGAAAGTAAAGTATAGCTTGTCACTAAACCTCTCCATTACCACTCTAGCCACCACGGCAAGAACAGCCTCTCCCCACTGTGCTGGGGTGGATATGCAGGGCTGTTGCTACCCCCCTCTGCAGCACATGGGGTTGAGAAGGTGATTTTCTGTGCCTTTTCAGCTCTATTCTCCCCTCCTCCAGTCCAACCACAGGACATGCCCTCTGAGCCAGGGTGAATTTCAGACACCTGACTGAATTCAAAATGAAAGGATTTTTTTATGCCTGATAAAAAAAACAGTCGGGCAACGTGAGGTATTAAACTGATGCTCTATCCTCAACTAATATGCAAGCACATAAATCTCCTGTTCCCAATGAGCGACTGGCTTGACAATAGAGGCTTTGGTTTGTCTCACTGCCTCATCAGCATTCCTGCATTATTGTCTGTTTCCCAGCCCTAATTAGTCGAGAACATGCACCTGGGTCAGTCAAATAATAGGCTTCCTACACTGCTTTTTATGTTGTATTGAAAACTGTGTTAAATGTGTAGACTGTCACTTTAAATTTCCGGGGTTTTCTTGGTTTTCCTTCCAGGCTAAGGGACTCTGTATAGTACCTGTGATTTGGACCATGCAGGGCTCAGTTTGGCAGACAGCCAACCTGGAGCAAGGTGGGGTGAGTTGTCTGAGCTTGCCTTATTGAGCAGCCTGCTTTGTCTCCCTCTGGTTCGGGTTCTCATGCGTTATTGTTCTGAATGCTCAGAAAAAAGTGGTGTTAAGTTGCATTCTTCCAGGAAGTGTATCTATTGTCTCTAGGTAACTTCTGAGCACATATGCCATGAACCATGAACATAATATATTTACCAGTAAATCTGTGCTAGCCACAGTGTGTCAGCGTGCAACCTCCCATTGAAACATTGAATCACCACTGATATGCTCCTCGTTATGTTCCAGGCCTTACACACCATTATTTCCTTTTAAAATAGAGGGTATTTTCTTCCCTGCACTTCATTTAAGTTCTAAAAATTTCATTATAATTTTGTCACTTGCTGCAATTTGGCGCAAATCACCACTTAATCCAACCTGCCAAGAAAGTTGATTGCTAGGTAAAAATCTCTTTGAAGCTTCTACGCGGGGGAAGAAAAAAATAAAAGACTACAAATTGAAAACTCACGAGCCTCATCTAAGGAGAGTGGAAGGAACGGTGGAAATTGGTAAGAGAGGGATGCAAATCTTCCTTTGGCGCATCTGGATAATGAAACTAAATGGATTAATGTGAGGACCAAGAAGATATGGCTTTAGTTGTTACCCTAATTCAATTCCATTTATTTTTATATGGCATCTTTCATATAGAGTGTCTCCCTACCGTTTCGCTCTGGGAGTGAAATAATAAAGAGATAACACTGCAGTGGAACTGCACATTGCAACAGCCCTGTGAGCTAGAACGACACATAGAAAGGGACTAGAGAAAAGGCAGAGGAACAGGGTCTTTGTCTAGTTCAAATCAGAAGGAAATTGTGATCAATCTCTTTTGCTTTTTTAAATTTCAGATTTCAAAATATAATAATATTCCTAGGCTTTGGTTATGGCTTCCTTGTAATACAAGGAGGCTGATTCCAATCTCATGCTGGTTTTATAGCAGTGCTATGCTGATCTCACACTGGTTTTACACTGGTGCAATTCCATTTATTTCAACTGAGTTGACGCCTGATTTATACGAGTGTAACTGACAGGAGAAGAGGCCCATCGACTTCTATGGAGTTACTCCTAATTCACACCAGGGTGAGTGAGAGGCAACCCAGGGTCATTGGAGTCCCACAGTTTTAAAAGTGGTGTGAACTTCTAATTAGGCCCTTGATGCTTAAAATATGCATTTTCTCCCTTTTCTGAAATATAACATATTTATGGAATATAAAATATAAGAGGAAGAACTGGGATTCAGGATATTTTGCTTAAACTCTCTGCTTCGCCACAATGTTCTCTCATGGACCTATCCAAAAGAGGTCTGTGTATGAAAAATTTTACTCTTTTCTCCATAATTGTCCTATACTGAATTCTGAGAGATTCACTAACTTGTTTTCATAAGTTCATTTTTTATCTTAATAAATCTCTACACATCTCCATCTTTCTAAGTTCAAGCACTGGCCGTTATGTGCCCTGTTTGTTTTAAAATATTAAAATGTAATCCTGGGGAATGAAATCCCATAAGATACCAGTGTGATAGGCCTGCATGCAAGATAGTATTTCTTGCCATTTAGCACACAAAGAGAGAGAGAGACCAGAGCTGTGTGTTACCAGAGTCAGAAATTAGGTCATAAATGGATCTGTTTTCAAGGGCAGGATCATGTAATTCTAATTCACTTTTTCTTCCTAGGCTATATGCTAAAGGGGCTGATCGCTACTTTGCCCTGAGGTTCAGCTTGTTTGGGTTATATTCATTTCCTTGGTTTCTCCTCTGTGATGTGAGCAGGGATGTAGCTAGCAATTTGAAACCTGGCTCATGGGCTGCTCTGTCCCCAGAACTGTGATAGCCCCAAAATAGACACAACATTGTGAACTAAACCCTGCAATCCATATACGAGGCATGCTCTCCGTTACACAGATGTCAGTATGGAGAATTCCACTGATGTCTATGACGTTACCTGGGCTTTACACCAGTGCAGCTGCCCTTGACTTTCCTGGGGACGTGTGCTCCTAAATCCCTTGGGAGTTCTTACTCTCTGACAATGAAATTTATCCTTAATTTGTACTTTCTTTGTCAACAGGCAAAACTCCCACTAAAACCAATAGCGTTTCCCTGTCAGGTGGTGTGTAAGGGAGATTAAGTCCTTTGCATTGTCGTAAGGGCATCAGAAATTGATGCCCAGCGCTCTTCTTTGAGACATCTTTTGGAAAATGATTGCATGCATACAAAAGACCATTGCAAACATTTTCATATCATTGTAGCATCTTGAGTCACCAACCAAGATCAGGGTCCCATTGTACTGGATGCTGCACAAACATGGGGTAGAAACAGCTGTTGCCACAAAGCACTTATGCTCTTAAGTAGATGAAAGACCAGGAGGGAAGATGTGTGGAACACAGAAAAGTTAAATAACTTGCCTACAGCCAAACAAGAAGCCTGTGGTAGAGCTGAGACTTGAACCCACCCCAGGATTTTAGTTACATGGTAATCATGCTACAGCAGTGAGCACCTTCCTATTTACCATAGCTAGATCCTTAGCTTGGCCTTTCAAAAAAGAGGCTATTACTTCAAAAGGCTGCAACTGCACCCCAAGGTGGGCATCACTCAGCAAGTTCTCCCCCTGCTCTTAGTCTCTGTATTTTTAAAGAACATCTGACTGAATAAAATGGCCTTCTTAAGGCAAGGTTGAAACTTCGAAATGGTTTCGCTGCTGCTGCTCAGAGTGCTCCAACCACGCTTTGTTCTGGCAGCTGATTATGTCACCTGTGTCTCCTGCTTATTAAAATTTGGTCTTCAAGCCCAGTCCATCTGCCTTCCTTCATCTATTACACGTGAGAGCAATGCCCTTCTCCTGGGAAGGTTACAGCCCTGCAAGACTGATTTCCTCTCATGGGGTGGAGCAATAAATTTATAAGAAAAACAAGGGCTGATTGTAATTAACAACGGTGCAATTCATCAAACATTCATAGGTCCTAATGTTCTTCTGCGTGAAACTTGTGCTTCCTTGCAGGAAAGCACAAGAACTGATGTGTGGGAAAAGGGGACTCGGAAGGGGAAACCAATAGTAACATCTGCTCCATTATTGTTATTAATCAAGGAATTTAACAGCCCATGAGATGCCTATAGCCCCTTGAAACTGAGATCTCAAAGCACTCTGTTAGGTCTCCTTGCTGACTCCTCTCTGAAGTCTGGCTATCCCCATTTTAAAGAGGCTCACACTGAGGCAGAAGGAGTCGAAGTGGCTTGTCTGAATTTTACTAGCTCTGCACAGAGATTGCAGGTGACGTGTGAGAGAAATGGAGAAGTGAAAGTCCACCAACCAGGGACTCAGAGATAAGACACATGCCTCCTGTGTCCACTGCTAGTCTAGTCTATGGTCTCAGCCCCATTGGGTGCTAGTGTCACTGGAGCAATACAATCTCAAATTGTGTCCCCTTTTCTGCCCTCCACTCTGAGCTATGTGCAGCTAGCAATGAACCCTTTCGTGACACAGGAAGGCAAAACTCCTTGCAATAATGGGACCACTGCACCTTCAGCCCTGTAATGCAACCTGATCCTGGGGCCTAAATGAGGTGAAGATCCTCATGGGAGCCCCGCTCCCACACCTGGGGAAACTGAACACAGGACTGGTCTGACCCTGGTGGTTGCCTAGGGTACCAGACTTTAAGAGGGGATGGCAGGGAATTTTTTTCTTCATTTAAAAAAATACATGAACATGTTATCTCTTATAAATGAAAGCATGACCTTCTGACTAAAGTCATACTTTACCTTGGGCACCCAAATCCCTTGGGCCAATTGAGCACACAGAAAATCAGTGGAAACAGAACCCGGGAGTCCTGGCATCTGCTCCCCCTAAACCACCAGATATATTGACTCAGAGTAGCTTCCTGGATCTATGCTGCTTTAGGCCTGTTAAGGATACCTTATTGTTTTAGACCAAGAAATAACTTTGTGTGGCCCACTGGATTAGGAATTCCCCACTCCTGTTTCCTGCTGTGCCTGGTCTGGCCTAGTTGGATTGAATTTCTCTGATCTTGCATTGTTTTTGACACTCTCATCCTGATTTTTCCCCTTTCATGTGTTTCTTATTTATAGCTCAGAAGGAACAATTCCCCACTCATCCTACATCTTGCCCCTGGCTCACCACAAACCATGGGCCCACTTCTACTTCTACTCTTGAATACACTCATGTGCACAGACAACTTCCAAATGACCTCATGTACAAACTTCAACTCAAGGAAGAGGACTTCTGACAGACCCTGTGCTTTAGAAACTTTGGGCAACTGGCTGCAATCATGCCAAGAGGGGCTATAAGGCTGGGGTGCCACAAACTGACATCAGCAGAATAAGCTATTACCCTGGCAGTAAGCTGATAGAACTTGATGGCGACGCCAGGGGTGGGGGCGCCGCATTTGAAAGGACAGTTTCTTTCAATGCATTGCTGAGAAGACCATTAGGCAAACTACTAGCTTATTTTTCACATTCTTCAGTGCAAAACTACTGCATTTTATGGCCACTATCAATAACAGCTATCATATTGCAAATGCTACGGTTGCCACATATATAATATTTAAATCACATTTGTGGCTGACAGAGACCTATGGATATTCTCAATCCCAACAGACTATTATGGTTCATATCATATCTGTCATATAAATATTATGAATCATTTCCCACTGTCTTTATGGGGTCTGTGTTGACATCATTGAAAAGGCTATGGTGCGCCAGATACTGGTTGCATATTTATACACCCCTTATGTATATGTATGTGTATAGGGAAAGATTTATACAACAATCATCAGTAATAAATGCCCCTGATAAAGCATATTATCTTCACACTTCATTTGCAAAGTGTTTGGTATGCAGAGATGGGGAGAATGCTAGAAGAGAAAACAACACTGAAATAGACTGGGCCGGATCCTCAGCTGGTGAAAATGAACATTCTTCCATTGTCCTGGTTGGTGTTACGCTGACTTTCACCAGCTGAGAATTTAGGCTGTAATAACTAGGAAAGAGTAGCTCAGATTCTTTCAGCAGAGCTCTGTATATCTGATATTTAATACACATTTAATCTTCAATCAATTGCAATTTTCGTTTTTTATGGTTTGCTGGCTAGTCCAGTTCTGGGCTGGACAATCAGATGGATCTCCATCTGTTGTGTAAGGCAGATGTCGCTCAGGTTTGTACTTATTCAGAATCTTTTTGCAAAACATTTTACAAATATGAATTAATTAATTCTCAGAAACATCAGCTCTTTGCAATAGGTGGGCAGTTTCCCAAGAGAGGGGAAATAAGGCACAAGAGAGTCTAGGAGATGTGCCCAATGTCATCCAGTGACAGATCAGGTCCCCTGACTTCCCATTCTTGTTTTAAATGCTTGATCATTCTAGGCAGATGAAGAACATCGCTATAAATGGAAACCAACAAATGCTCTGCTATGCTGTAGATGTGTTGGTGTCTTTAATGAACATTTTATGTCCCATACTAAGAGCTGACCATAGAATATGATGTTTCTTGCACTTCTGATTAAGCTGTTTCTAAAAGAGAGTAGGGTATAGAGTCTCTTTGCCTAAATTTCAGTGTGGGAACGTGGTTTCCAGAATCAAACACATTGTGCAAACTTCACCTTATAAACAAACATCATCTGCCTATTAAATGCTTACAGGAAAAACAAATCTATAACTTTGAATCTGCAATACTTCAAGAAATTCTTTTAAGGGTATTTTGGTTTTTTCTGCATTTGCAATTTGTCTTGTAGAAATCAGCAAGTGGGGTCAACAGGTTTTATCATGACTGTTTATTATTTGTGTTATGGGAGTGCCTGGAGATCCAAACTGAGATCTGGAGCTGCTAGGAACAGCTCAGATGCATGGTGAGAGACAGCCTTGCCCCAAAGAGCTTACAATCCAGACAGATAAAATGGAAAAAGAGCAGGAGGGAAAACAGGTTTTTCAGGCTGTTCACCCAAGTCTTGCCTCACCCCGTGCTTTGTGTTTATTTAAACTGTGTGTGTTGGGACAAGAGAAACAGAATACTGGGCTGAGGGATGTACATTTTGGTTGATATTTGGTGTCTGCTAGCAAAATCAATAGGTGAGAAAGGAGGTGGGGAGGTCATGAAGCTTTAGGATTATAAATGCTTGAAGAGCAAGTAGAACAATTCCTAGGTATCTTGTTTTTCTGAGCAAAATATTAACACTACAAAGGACAAGGACCAGCAGGGGACACTGGTACAGAGTACAGTGAGGACTCTCCAATTTGTCTAACTGCATTGACTTTTATGGGATTACTGATCAGGCTGAGGATAAGGGTTGGGACCTGATGTGGTCAGCACACATGGCAGGTTTATATGAAAGGTGTCATTCTGTATTCTCTTTAGCATATTTTTCCATGTAGAAATGTGTCCCTGTCTGCTGTACCATGTGCTCATTTCAGATGCAAAGCATGAGAAAGTGAGGTGACACAGGGGTTCCTAGATGAGGGAAATTCGCACCTATGTGACAAAGAAAAAACAGCATGACATCTTTCGGATGCTGAACTCCCATGGAAACTAAATGCATCAAGGCATTTCTACCCATGGGTCCAAATTCTCCCTCTGTTGTAATTGTAGCCAGCAAAAGTCCATGATATACACAAGGTTCTCTCTCACAGAGACCTTATATTAGTTCTTTCTTTGTTCACCGTTTTCCTTAATCTGCTGTAAAAGTAACCTAGAATGGAAAATACCTGCTTTTTTGCTATTTATGTGGAAAAACATGGAACAGCAGGAAACCACAGCAAGTTCAAATTTTGTCCCATCGGTCAACTCTGAGTTGCAGATGAGATCAAATGAATGAACTGCTTTAGGAAAAATAATTGAGGCTGCGATTTTCAGAGTCGCTGAAAAGATTTAAACATCCAGTTCTTGTTCAAGCTGGAGTTTGCGCTGAGCTTCAGACATTGCTAGGTTTTACAGCAACAGCTAAACACAGCATGAGAATATATTTCCAACTGTTACAGGGGAAACAAGAAGCCCCCAAACATGAGCAAAGGAGCTGTCATCCTGCACCAACAAGAGATGTGATGTGTGATCCATGCAGTTCAAATAAAAATAATAATAAAAAAGAAAGGTATTTGGGAGACAACCAAGATGTAAAAGAGAGACACTGACAGTGTGTTATAAGACCATCAGTGCCAAGCAGATGTGCAAGCCAAAGGCCCTGGAAATGGATTTTTTTTAAACTATTCAGATCTTTACTAGGATGTGCAAAACCAGAGGTCAGTGTAGCACAGGAAGCCTGATGCAGGTTTTAAAGCAATATACACATTAAAATTCATTGGGGATTGCATGTGCGATTGGTTTCTAACAGCACAGAAATATCCTCACCAACTTCTGGCATCTCATGGAGACTGCACATATGGGACCTCCTCCGGCAGCCTTCTCCAGGGTAAAATTCCCATTGGGAGTGTTACAGGAGTAAGGACTGCATGGTCAGAGTCTATTATTACCACCATGATTAACTTTTGCATTGCACGGAGAAAAACTGAATTCACTCTAAGCAGCTTGCTAGACAACACCCATGAAAGAGATGAAAAATTCATGGGACATTTTCAGCCTGGCTGCTGTGATCAATGTGTGTGTAATCAGTTTTAACGTGCTGTGTGATGGCATATCCAGGAAGCTTAGCTTCTACACACTTGCTGAAGGTGTGGTCCACTATTATCTTCCAATCTATCTACATAAACATACACAGATTTATAATGATCCAGTTGTTCCTTTCACTTCTGTTAGCATGACCCCAGTGACTTGCCTAGCATTTGCAGTGGCATGAATAAGAATTGAATTTGGATAGATCTATCCACACACGTGCACACATTTACCTTGCTCATTCCAGGGACAGCACAAGGTTCGTCGGCTCTAGAAATGAGTTCAACTTTTGTTAGATTATGCACTCAGACACCATTGATTAGGGCACAAGAAGTAATTCTGCCTCTCTACTCTGTGCTGATTAGGCCTCAACTGGAGTATTACGGCCAGTTCTGGGCTCCTCATTTCAGGAAAGACGCGGAGAAAATCCAGAGAAGAGCAACAAGAACGATTAAAGGTCTGGAACACTTGACTTATGAGGGAAGATTGAGAGAATTGCGTTTGTTTAGTCTGGAAGAGAGGAGACTGAGAGGGGACATGATAACAGTTTTCAAGTACCTAAAAGGTGTTACGATGAGAAGGGAGAAAAATTGTTCTCCTTAACCACCGACGATAGGCCAAGAAGCAATGGGCTTAAATTACAGCAAGGGAGGTTTAGGTTGGAAAAAATTCCTGTCTGGGTTATTAACAACTGGAATAAGTTGCCTAGGCAGGTTGTAGAATCTCTTCGACCTGAAACTTTTAAGAGCAGGTTAGACAAACATCTGTCAGGGATGGCTTAATTTGGTACTTGGTCTTGCCAAGAGTGCAGGGGACTGGACTTGATGACCTCTCATAGTTTCTTCCCGGTTCCACGATTCTACAGCTGATTTCAGATTTGGTGAAGCTGATCTCTGCCCTTTTGTTGCTGGGTATCACACTCATGCGCATGCTAAACGTCTGGTTTTCACACAGCCACACCACAGCAAGAAAGGCTGAACCTGCTCCTGTCTAACAAGCCCACTCCCCTTTATTATTTTTCCCCAGGAATTTGTATAAATCAGCCTTAAAAACTGACTGGGAGAGATGAAGCTAGACATGCAAGGTCCCAGCCCAGGAGCAAATGATATTAGCAGTTATAAAACAACACACATCAATCTGTTTGGAGATGCTTAAATTACAAGAGGTGAAGGATGAAAAGGACAACGTAGGCTTTTTTTTTTTTTCCTGCAGCTCCCAGTGAGTGTCAGTCTGCAGCTGGTTGCCTCTGATGCAGAATGGGAACCACTGGCATTTTTCATTCCTGTTGCAATTAAAGCCCATGTATTAAAATGACCTGGTATTGCTAGTTGTGAAGAGGTGGAGAGAGAGGGCCCCTGCTGTTCGCTGTCCCAGAGTTGATCCAAATAGAGATCCTGGTGATTAGCGGCAATTTGCCCCAATGATAGCCACATGGTTATGATCACGACCCTCCTGCCCGATGGATGGAACGGAGTGTGAGTGCCTGTCCTCTG
The DNA here is from genome assembly GCA_007922195.1 of Podocnemis expansa. Taxonomy (NCBI): domain Eukaryota; kingdom Metazoa; phylum Chordata; order Testudines; family Podocnemididae; genus Podocnemis; species Podocnemis expansa. Next base: position 14,974,723 of record ML682047.1, read on the forward strand.
ACACAGACACACTAAAAGTTTGCAGGAGTTTGTAGCACAGTTGGTCGCCTCGTGTTTCTCTATCCGTGTCTATTGGGGCTCAGATACCACAATGATGGGCACAAGATAGCCAGACAGAATAGACATGCCATCGCAGCAGCAACGCTCACGTGCATTTTCAACTATTCTTCATATTAGACTTAAAATTTAATTCTCTCCTTCCCACCACATAGGTCTAGCCGGACCACAATCCTCTGCCTTTGTTTTGTTCTTGTATATTATTTGTCTCCCAAATGCATGGCCACACACCTGGGTTCAGACACCCCAGACATCAGTCCAACACCCCTTCAGACTTCCTGGGCTACCACGTCACTCACTCCAGCCCTGCATCCCATAACTCAGAGCAACTCCACCCTATGGAACAAGCCTGCTTGTAATGCACACTGGGGCCGCCCGTAGTGCTGTTCGGCATGACACTTAATATGCTTTATGTACAGGCGGGTGATTCTGGTCCATCAAGTCACAAATACACATTCTTAACATTTATTAAAGTGAGAGACACTCTGGCATACTGGGTATGCAGCCTGGACAGTTAAAAGCAAAAGGGCGAGGTGCATTTGCATCTGAGAGCCTGCATTGATGGCATGCAGACATGTGAGGTCTCAGATATGTCATACCTGTGATTAGTGGTTTACTTGCATCTCTTTTACTGGAAATGAGATAGATCATGTGTAAATAGCAGTGCGGTCAGAGGAGATCATGATGGTCCCTTCTGATCTTAAAGTCTGGGAAGAGCCACTTGGAGTCAGAGCTCACACTTTGCTTTTTACAGGGGGGCTGGGGCTAGTTAGTGTCTTCCTTGAGTTTTCACTTTGTGACTTGTGCCTGTTACTTGCCTGGGGTTTGTGATGTGTGTGTGGGTCTCTGTGGTAGATTGATGGCCAGATCAGCAGATCCAGCCTAACATTTTTTTTTCTATAAAACTGAGAGATTTTCAAAGCTGCCTGAAAAAATCTCAGTCTAAAGGGCGCCATTTTTCATCTTTGCCCCCAGAAGACATACCCTTGATATAACAGGCAGTTCTGTCCCCTTACTAGCTACTTACTTGTAGGAGCTAAAGTTTACACCTTCCAGAGGTGTAACTGTGCTGGTCTTGTTCAGAAAAGCAAACAAGGAGCGTGGTGGCACTTTTAAAGACTAACACATTTATTTATTGAATGAGCTTTCATGGGCGGAAATCCCACTTCCTTAAGCATATGTCGGAGTTGGAGTTTCTCCCACAAAAGCTCATGCGATAAATAAATTTGTTAGTCTTTAAGGCTGTGCCCACACACAGACAGTTAAATCCATTTAACTTCAGTTGATTTAATAAAAATCACCATAAAATCGTTAAATTGATTTAAGCTAAATTGATTTAACAGTTCCACACTAGAAAGTCAAATTGAGCTAGCATATCCCGGGATAGGAATTGCTAGTTCGATTTAGGAGAGAGACAGCATGGGAGGTATGGCAAGATGGCACCCTAGAAGGGCCATGCCCCCACCCAAGGTATGAATAGAGAAATGCAGGTTGGGAAGGACAAAGGCAAAACCAGGGCCGTAACTATGGTGGGGCTGACAGGGCACAGCCCCGGGCGGCCCGAAGTGGCTCAATGGGACCGTGCTATTAAAGGGGCGGCTTTGCAGCACCGGCGCTGAGTGCTGCTAACAGGAAGGGGTGCATTCCGATTCGAACGTGCCCCGGGCAGCAAAATGCTGTGTTATAGCTCTGGGCAAAAATCGAACCAACTGTTAAATCGAAATAACACGACCATGGCATTCTTTCGCTATAACCGTTTCGCTCTAAGCCTCTGTCTGATTGAAAATGAGGTTTTATTGAATCGCTCTAAACCTTCCTTCTTTCGGAATGCCGGAGCCCATCCTTTCGATTCCCGGAAACGTTGTGTGGCCCTCCGCTTTTTGAAATCGAAAGAACCAGCGTTATTTCGCTTTCAACGCTGCGTGTGGGCATACCCGAAAAGCACCACCAGGCTCCTAAAGCTAACGTTTAGCGTTCCCAACTCAGGCCGAAAATACCGCCCAGCCTCATGTCAGCCAGGGCCTCGATATGCATGCAACGGCGCCCGACTTTTCTCCTCCTCCTCCTCCTCCAGATTTCCCCGGGTGCTACACTTGAGGCCTGCCGGCCGAAGTCTTTATCCTTTGCCCAGAATCTTGCAGCTTTGCTGGCCGCACATGGGCTTCCCTGGGCTGGCTGATCCTTTGCAAAGCCCACCCCGCTCCCAAAGCCAGAAGCCTTGAAGACACAGCCCCTGGCAGCTTTAAAAATGGGAAAAGCAGCCAGCAAGTCGGCCCTCCAGCTCCCCCTTGGCTGGGTCCCCTTTGCAATGCAGCTCCTGTAGTTGGCCAGAGAGACACAGAGACACAAGTACTTTAGTTACATTGTTGGGTGAGTTTGAAACAACTCCCCCTGCTTGGGCTTCACCACCCTGCCTGGATTTCCTAGTCCACCCGCTCCTGTCTCGCCTGGCGCTGCTGCGACTTATTTTTAAACCAATGCAAAGCTCCAGCCTCTGATTCCTCCACCCTCCCCTGGTTTTTTTTCTCCTTTAATTTCTCTTTTGCTTTGATTTGCCCTGCTCGCCTGCTTTGCCTCTTCATTGGCATGAGTTAAACCCCCGAGATGGATACCAAACATTTCCTGCCACTGGGTGAGTTTCTTCCCAAGGCTTTTTGGAGGCGCTTGGCTGGAAATGCTGGGCTTGGGGGGCGCAGCGGGTTGGGGCGATTTGCAATGGGGGAGAAGGAAAAAGTGGCTCCATTGCAATGTGGGGGTGGGATGGGGGGCCCCCCTTTTTGCAGGGGGGCAGCCTGGCTGGAAAGGGGCTGCTTGCTGCCTGGAAAGTGAAGCCTTTTGGGGCCAACATGCGGAGTTGTCAATGCGTCTGGGCAGCCCCCATGCGTCTTTATTGGGTTTGCCCCTCTTGGCAAGGAGCAATTTCAGAGGATGAGGGGCTGGGTTATATCTCCCCCCCCCCCCTGTTTTTTTCCCTGTCCTTTTTTTTTTTTGCAAAAGCAACGTGTCGAGCGAGCTCCGGGCTGTTTTGCAGCTGCAAAGGGGGATTGCATGAGTGGCGAGGAAAGGGGAGTGCGAGCAGCAAAAAAGCAAAAAGTGTTTCTGGCTCCATTTCCGTAGTGTTTGGGGCTGGCACAGGGCTGGCGTAGGGAGGAAGGGGAGACTGGGCAAGCCGGAGGCATTTTTGGAGAGAGATGGGGGGAAGGAAAGAGACACTGGCTCCAGCGGTATTTTCAAACCTGGGACCAACCAAGGGGCTCCAGAGCCCCCCAAACCACTCATCTTGGTGCCCCAAAAGTGGCTGCTTCCACTCAGATCACAGAAAGCAGGCCCCTCAAGGAAAAGAGCAAAAATTAAAAGCAGTTCTGGGCTGAAAACAGGGTGTGTTGACTGATGTTTTGAGCCCTACCCTTGCTGGTTTTTTTTTGCACAACAGGCTTTGCCTTGCATTGATCTAATGCTCTGTTTTATTTCTGGAGTGGCCTTTGACATGTTGCAGAGCTTTCCCCTCCCCTTTGTTTGTTTGTTTGTTTGCTTCACACCCCCCTCCCACCTTTTTTCCCCCCCCTTTCCACCCCTCTCCTTCCTCTGCAGGCATTTGCCTGTGCGGTCTGGCAGAGATAAATGTAATTGCTGGGGTTAAAGGTGCCCCTGTGTTATACATTGACAGTCAAGTGGGGAGCCAAAAGATGTATTTCGGTTGCATCTGCCTTATTTTTCCAGAAAAAATGTGTCACGCCTGATGGCTTCTATTTTGTTTCTTTGGGGTTGTTGTTGTTTTACTCTGTGTTAAATGTATTTCCTGCTGGATTTTGCCAGCATTTCAGCAAGCCAGTCAAGTCTTGGCTTGCAAGGGCAAAAGCTTCCTTGCGGCGGGATTTCAGAAAAGCGCTCTTGCTTTGCGCTTATCCTACAGGTCAGCGTTTAAAAAAAGAAAAGTTACAGCAAACTAATCTGGGAGAAAAACTCTGAGCAACAGAAGCTGGGAAATTCGCAGGACAGATGGGGGGCTTGATCCAGCTCTCATTGTGATCAGCGACAAAACTCCTGTTGATGTATCAATGAGCATAAGATCAGTAGCTAAATTGGTTCTGCTCTTTACCCTGAGGTTGTATCAAGGTATCGCTCCACATGACATGAGCTGCAGCACCTTAGCAGGTTGCACGCTGGCCCGAACTCTGGCTTTGATCGGCTCCTGTCAGCCCCCTAGCCCTTTTTTAAAGCTAGTTTTAATTAACGTGAGCCTCTTTTTTATGGTGGAATAAAGAACAAGAAAACACAGCACCTTCCAAAACCGGCAGGGCCAAAGGGAAGAGTTTCTGACTTCCACAGTGGGTCGTTCAGCTGCATGGTCTCAGGCTTGTGTTTATACCAGGCCCTTTGGATGAGATTAGATCCTAGAAATCATTGTAATTTTATTGCCAAGTGCAGTTGATTTTGATGGGAGAGAAAAATGCTGCTAAGTAGCCCGTTCCAAGTGGAAATGCTTGACATCCATGACAGCTTTTATTTTTAAGCAGACTGATTTATTTTTTTATTCCCGCTCTTTTGCGTGGCTCAGACAAAAGCTTCAGGAACCATTAAAAAGCATGTTCTGTTCTAATACTACCTGTTTGCCTTCCCCCAACAAATGACTTAATTGTATTTGCAGCTTCCTTTTAGTCTCACTAGGTTTTGAGGGGGAGAAAATACATGAGACCAGGCTGATGACGTGTCTAAGGATTTTTACCCAGCTGAAAAACAGCTGATTTATAAACTCATTCATAAATGGTGGCGGGCAGGACTGGTTCACTGTTATGAAAATTTGCAACACGCTTTTCTGTATATCAGGATTTGTCTATGCAGTGAAGCGTTCAGGAGGGATCAACACAGCAGCTTACAGCAGAGGGGGAAAAATAAAAGCAAACCATGACTGTTTGTTAAACGATTCATCTGCTTTCAGGAGATGTTTATAAAGGAAGATCAGTGTTAGTGACCTGAGGGCGTGAATGATTCCTAAGCTTTACCCCAGGGGAATTTTTTCACCTGCCTTTGAAAAAGTTTGGTTTGTGTGTAGGGTACCAGACTCAGACTGCGAAGATGAGGGTTCCCAGCAAGGGGTGACATGGACCAGGGAGAAGTGACTGGTTTCTGACTTGATTGACCATGAGACTGTTTTGGAAATACCATTGTTGCTTGACAAAGGGACTGTTGGGGCAGTTGTAATCAGAGGATGAATTACGGAAAAAAAAAGATTGTGCAGTTCCTGTATTCCCTGCAAACTGGTGGTGCTCGCAGTTGGATGACCACAGAGAAGCACATACTAGAACAGGGCTAAAATCAGCCCTGCCGAAGACCCTATGTAGTATAAATGACTAAAGAGTTCTTCCCTTGGTCACACCGGGTAACCTCGCTGATGTCAGAGGTGTAAGTGAGGTCAGAGCTGGGCCCATTAAATATCGTAATCTAGTCCAGTGGTTCTCAACCTTTTGCGGGTCATGACGTGGTTGGTGTCGTGTTGTGACCTTACGGGACACACCACCCCCGAGCTAAATCCAGGCATTTCCCTGGCTCTCCATGACACCTTTACTGCTGTGTGGTAACATAGTAATGTGTCCCGACACAGCGGCTGAGAACCGTTGATCTATATATTTCTAGATTCCAGTAAGAGCTATGAACGCACTTTATTTGGTGCATTGTGTGATAGTACAGCTGAGAAGACGTGTCCTTGGTTTTCCACACTGCGCTGCCTCTCCCCCGGTACCAGCCCCTGAACTTGTCCCCCCAAACCCTTTCAGAAACTAGATCTCCTAATGTCTTAGTAACTGTCTCCGTTTCCATGACTGTCTTACAGAGATGGCTGTGTGGCTCAGGATGGTGGAGTGGACTCTTCTTCAGGGTGAAACCCACAGATACCTGCAAAGGGGTAGCTGGGTTAGTCTAGTTCAGCAAAACAAGCAAGGACTTCTGTGGCACTTTTAAAGACTAACTAGTTTTTTTATTTACTAGCTGTAACCTGTCAAAAACGACAGGGAGGGAAATCAAAACGGAAGGAGGCTAAAGCGGGGCCAGGTTACAGGAGCCCTCCATGCAGCCCCTGCCAGGACTGCGCCTGTCCTGTCCCTGGGAGTCGCCCCTTGGTCTGCCGGTCGGCTCACCTTGAAGAGCGCTTTTTGGAGCCACGCAGCCACAGCAGCCCCACGCTTCAAGCAGCTGCCTGGCCAGCGTCGCTGCTTTCTAGAGCCGCAGGATGCAGCTGGCAGCGCAGTGGCAGAAAGCACAGGAGTCACCGTATTTGGAAGCAGGGCAGACTTGCCTCCAGTCTCCCTGGACCACCGGGCTGCTCTGTGCATGTGCACAAGAGCTGGGTGGTCACGTGGTGCGTTTCACGTCACGTGCACACATAGCAAATGAGGAGAGTAGATTTTCTGCCATGAAAGCTCATGCAAAAAATAAATTTGTTAGTGCACCAAATTCCTTGTTTGTTTCTCAGGTACCTCTTGGTATACGTTGGCCTTCTTGGCAACTGGCCTGTGGTTATAGATTTTTTTTCCACAAGGCGTTAAAATGGCCAGGGGCTTTACTACTTTTGGACTCACTCCTTTCATCAGCCAAGCTGTGCTAGCTCTTCAGAAGGAGAAACAAGAAGGTGCTATTGCGTATTCTCTCTCAGCACAGGCCAGTAGGATGAGATTGAGCCGTTCATCGTGATTGTTGGCTGGTTTATGTGCCAGCATTAGCTTGAGCTACAACTTTATAAGTGCCAAGATAGCTGAAGTTTGGTAAGAAAAATACAGATGTGAAACTAATCTCCTTTTGTATTTGTTTGCTTGGTCTGTGTCTGAACATTACAAACCAAGAACTTTTGCATCCGCTTTTGTTTTCATTTTTTTCTCTCTGTCACTAGTTAGCTGGGACTGGTTTTGTGGAACAGGTGCATTTAGGAAAATCACCCTTGACTGAGCATCAGCCTCTTGGAGGAAAGAAATGGTTAAATCAGAGTCTTTTGTTGAATCCAATGTCTGTTTGCCAGCCAGAGGTCACACACAGAGTGGCTCAGTTCATAAAGTTCTTCTTTTTGAAGCTGTTGAGTCAGGGACAGTTGCTGCTTCTAACACCATGCCTTTAGACTTGGCTGTCCAAGAAACTGTAGTATCAAAATAACAAAAGTGTCAGAGTGGGCAGGGAAAAAAAAGTCAGAGTTTTGTTTTGAAGGGAGGGAACGTGGTAGAGAATAGAGCGTGCGCCGGAGTAAGAAACTATCCGAGTTGGTTAAAGGCCACCAAACGTGTAAACTTCTGGACTGCCACATAAATCTTCATCTTGTCTTGCTTCTGTCTCTTTGAAGCAGGTCCTGGATCACCATAGGAGACTGGCCATTGGACAGAATCTGTGGTGAATTTTTGTTACATGAACAAAAGACATCCTCGAGGAGACACATCAGACTCTTTTGGGGCCCAGGCTATATCACAGTACAGTTTTGCTGAAACTAGAGCTGGTTGGAAAAGGAGGGGGTGGGGGGAAATCCCCCAAATGTTAAAAATGTAAAAACTGTTTTCATTTCCAGGTTTTTGGAAAGGATGGTCTTAGAACACTTTTACTGGGGAAAAAAAATCTTTTCTGTTTTCTCCTTTTCCTGGCGGCACTTCTATCTTTTTTTCTATTTTGCCACCAAAAAAGGAGGGGAAAGAAAAAAAGAGCAAAAGGGGAAAATGAAAAAAAAATTTAGAAGAAAATTGAAAAAAGTCTTAAAAGGAAGATAGTTGGAAGAAATTTTCGATATTGAGAAAAAGGCCTTTTTTGACAGAACATGTTTACAGAAGGAAATAAATTTAAAAGTAGGTGTTAAGTCAACTGAGTCTCCATTAAGCCTGCTTGTAAATAAAATGAATCCTGTGGCCTAAACAGATAAAGGCGATTAGCATCTTCTTGGGGTACAGGCAACACACAGGATCTAGCCCTCCTGATGTGACTGAGATCAGCATAGTAACTTCTGTTTAGCTTTTTAATTTTTGCATCTGATGTGGTGCTAGACCCTCCTGACTTTACATATGCAAAATAAGGGGCTTTCATGTCTATAAGACCACTTGACTCGATTCAGATCTCTGCTATGAATGTGGGACCAACTGGGGGTCAATGGACTCCATATTTAAACTTGTATGATTGAGAGTAGAATCTGCCCTTCTCTTCTGCAGGGAATTTTATTTTACTTAAAAGAAAGATGCATAGAGCGAAAGCCACAGAATTTGAGTTATTCATTGCAAATATTATTGTTGGCATTTCCAACCTGTTCACAAACCAAGGGAGAATCAAAACGTCTTGCTGGAGAAATAAATCCCCTAGCTTCATCCCACAACCTTTTGAATGTGAAGATAAACATTATTTTTTTTTTTTTGAGAAATGGGTTAAAAAATACTTTCCATTGCATGTTATGGTAGAGTGGCAAGGTTTGGGGGCAGATTCCTGGAAGCCCTGGTTCTGTCACACGTCTGGATTTTTTGTGGCATTGTTAATGAAAATAAATGAACAAAGACGTATCGGCGCCGTGCTCCTTATGGGAGCAGGGCAGGACCTCTGTGCTCCAGATGATGTCACGACTCCCCTGAGACCCAAATACACCAAACTTCTGGAGTCGTCCAAGTGTCAGGGTCATTTTACATTCTTGGGTGAAGCCCTGAAAGCCAAGAGCGATTCCCTACATTGGGAACATGCAGGGTTTGGTTAAGGAATCATTTATTTACAAGCCGGGATAGGGTTTGGTAAACACCGACATAAGGAGAAAACACAGTGGATCTGTGCTTGATGCTGGTCTTCCAGATGCACCCATGGCCAATGCCTAGCGGAAGGCTGCAAAGTTTGTTTTGGGGGGTTTCGGTGGCTCATCCCCACGACAGGACAGTTTTGGTGTTTATCAGCAAGAAAGGCGTTTGTCCATTTTTTTACTAGCGGGGTTGGTACCGCTTGTTAGGGCTGAAAGCTGCTCTGTTCCAGCTCTGCCAATGCATCTTTTCCCCCAACAAATTCAGGCTTGGTGCTCCCTGGTCGCAGGCTTCCCTGTGGTGCAGCTGGTGATTTGCAGTCATGGCCAGAAGGCATCAGGCGCTTGTGGCACGTGCCAGTATTTGAACAGAGGACTCTACGAATGAATCCCCAAATGCTGCTCACTCTCAGTCTGCTGTCCCAGTCACTAAACCATGTTGCTTCCGCAAAAAAGTCGCTGCACACTTAACATTAGGCAGAGTGAAGTGGTGTATATAATGGGGCAATGAATTTCTACGATAAGTGTGCCTGGCTTTCATTTCTGCTGTATCTGGTGGTGTTATCCCAACTCTAGAGCTGAAGGAAACTGAGGCAATGAAGTAATTTATCCAAGATCTTACAGGGAGGTTGAGGCCAAACCAGGAATTAAACCCACATCTCCTGAGTTCCTTAGTGACAAGCCCCGTCCATCCTTCCTGAAGTCTGTGGTTTTATCAGTCGAAAGGCGCTCAGCAGAACTAAGCCGTTTATAAGCACAGGTTCCAGCCCAGTAGGATAGTTTCATAATGTTTCCTAAAAGACCCAGGTGGGCTTTAAACCTCTCCATAACTACAAAGTGATGAGGATGCTGCCTGAGCGGTTTTGTTTTAATTGTTTTTGTCAATAGTTGCCGTATTTTATTACATTTGATAAGTAGACACTGGGAACTTTGAACATTTGATGCACACATGAAAAGCAGCTTTCTGACATCTTCCTCTTTGAATATCTTTTATCCCCTCCTTCACTCCCTCTGATGTCTCAAAGCAAAGGAGATGGCTAGAGGGAGGACAGAAGAGAAGTGAGCAGAGGTTGCATATCTCCAAAGGCTTCTCAACATGACGGCAAAGCAAAGCAGTTGAAGGGAGATCACAAATAAGAATTTAAAAAACTCTACAAACTATCCCTCTTCTCCCTTGCATGCCAGCAACTAGAGGTGCTTGAACACTTCCCAGCAGAATATTTTTCCGTCAGAAGATGCTGCTTTGTTAGTTAAGATCAAAACTTTCCATTGGGACATGTCAGCTTTGACAGAATTTTGTTTTGGGGATAAAACCCCTGAAAGGAAGCATTTTGCTTTTGCATCTTGAAATTACTTCATGTTAAAAAGATATTATATTATATTATATTATATTATATTATATTTTATATTATATAAAAAATCGAAATCAGAACTAAAAGTGTATTGAAATGCAACATTTGGATGGCTCTGAAATGAAATTCGAAAGAAAATTTTGTTTTGTGGGACATTTTTAAGATGTTTGGATTGGATTTGGAATTGAAACATGTTTTGCAATGTCAGAAGTCCCTATGGAATGGAAAGTCTGGGATTTGACTCGCTCTCCTGAGTAAATCTGCATTAGGAAAGAAGGTGGGGTGCCCACGGTTTAGGATAAATGGGTTTTCCCTTAGCACGGCAGTTATTTGTGCTGTGGTTTGAATACGCATTTTCTGGCCTTTTGGACTGAAGCCGCTCTTTCTGTTTGAAGTTGCATTAAATAAACATGGTTCTGCAGCTATGGTGGACCTTGGACAGGGAGTCCAAAGACTGTGGTGTAAGTCCAGTCCAGATATTGATTTATCAGTATCATCTCTTATTTGTCTTATGGTGGCATCTACTTGAGAGGCTCCAACGCAGCTCAGGGCTGTGTTGGGTGAGCTGCTGTAAGTGCACATAGTGGGAAACCATCCTTACCCTGAAAAGCCTGCAGCCCAAATATACAGAAGACGGCGAAGAGGGGAAGTGACTCTTGAGAGTCTCACGATCACTCAGGGGCATAGCTGGGAATAGATCTCAGAGATGACTTCTTGGTCTTGTTGAAGTCAGGGGCAAAACTCTCACTAGCATTAACAGGGCTGAGATTTCACCTAGGTCTCTCAGCTGTTGTGGTGTTGCTCTAGGGGCTAAACCAGGGGTCTCAAACACCCTGCCTGTGGGCCGCATGTGGCCCCTAAATCTATTTCTGGTGGCCCACAATGACACTTGTTACCGATATTTGCAGTATTGTTGTATGAAAAGGTTTTGGTGGTGTGGCTCTTGGGCTAAGATACTAGTCCTCTTGTGGCCCTCGTGGTGATTTGAGTTTGAGACCCCTGCTCTAAACCCTGCTGCCCCTCCAGTGAAATGTGAGCTGTATTGCTCTGGTGGATGGAGGCCTTACTCTCTCTGTGCCTCACCTTCAGCTGCATGGGCCCAAAGCTGGTCAGATAAGTTTCATTTACACTTGTAAAGAGCTTTGAGAAACTGAGACAGGAGACTCGGAAGGGGGCCTGTTGTTCATGCTGGGCCTGATACCCATTGTTTACACCAGGTGCATACTGGGGTGACTCCACGACTTGAACAGACTCACTCTTGATTAAGCAAAGCGAGCGAGAGAAGCAAGCCAAAGTGTTAACGTTGGCAATGTCCCTGTTTGTGTAGTGGGTGCCGGAGGCAGGCTGGATTTTTGGAGTCCCCAACAATAGCATCGGCATTGAATACACCCTGGTTTACAGATGTCAACAGTTTGCTATTTTTCTGTCTCCCCGCTCCCCACCTCTGCCACCTGAGGTAGGTGTTCAGAAACAGAGCAATGTTTTTTCTGCTCTATATTGCTATGGTGAAGAAGACCTGGGTCTGGACTGGAGGCTAAGCTGGGCAGAATGGATTCAAGGATGCAGTTACCGCCCCATCCAGATGCCGCATCTATCCAGCAGTTATCTTTTTGAAATAGGAGAAAATTTACAGTGGGTTCCTCTAGTCCTCCCCCCACGCTCAGTCAACATTTTGTTCACATTGGGCTGGATCTCGAGCTCATTTACACTGGTGTAAACCAGGAGTGATTTCACGGAAGCCAGTGGAGTTACATGTTGGTAAAATTGAGATCAGAACCTGGTGCATTTTACGCATTGCAGGGAGAGGTGAATAGATTTCAGTGTGTGGCCTGGGAGTGCCTCTGTCTCATGATTTTATCATGAATCTTGGCCCTGGGGTGATGTGATGGTGGGAGAATTTTGGGTTTCATTGAAAAAATTAAGTGTCTGTTCCTTTTGGCTGGGGAGAAACACTTGAAATTGTGAATATGGATGAAAACTAAAGGCCCAAAACACAGAAGGCCAAAAAACCCAAACCACCATTGTATTATTATGTAAAAGTCTCATGATTTTAAGCCAATTCATGATTTTTTGGGGGCTGGACTATGATCTTTAAGTCCTTGGGATTGGCCGTCCTGAGACTGGCTATTGTTCCTGACAATTTTGCAAGGCTGCTGAGCAGTAAAACCTTGTTTTGGTTAGTTAATGGGGCAGGGAAACCTTCGAAGATACATAGGGAGAAGATAAACCCCATTACCAGGTGTCATGGTTCTTTTTTTTATGGAGTGACTTTTTCTGCTCTCAGCCTCACTTGTAAACTTTAAATGGAAGAAAATGTGGCTTTCAAGACCTTTCTGGTTAATGACTTGCTTGTTGGGGCTGCCAGAAGGAGCAGACAGAATCAAGTTTGTCGGATGGATTTCCCAGCTAGCGGTCAGGTTCCTTTATTGTTTTGCATATTTGGATTTGGGTCTGCTCTGAACCGGGGCCCTTTCCCTTGTATTGAATGGTGTGTGCATGATTTCCCCTGAGCAAGAGATAAAAGGTGCAGGGGTGGTATTTGTGACCAATAAAATGGTAATGGAATTCCCATCTGGCTGTTACTCTTCATGGTGTCTTTCTCTTTGTGGAGCTTTAGCTTTTATCAGCTTTTATAGACTTAAAAAAAGAAAAAGAAACTGGGGGTGGGGAAGGATAGAAGAAGGGAGATGAGAACACTAACCCAGAGTCCCGCCTTAAAGTATCCCCACCCTTAGGTCTGCTTAGCTTGCAGAGAAAATCCTTTGTATTCAGAATCGTCAGCTACTTTCAACTCAGAGGCTCTCAGCAATAAAGTCAGAAGCTTCCTAGTATTCTTACATTTTTGGCTGAAGTTTAGTGCCAGCAAGTTTTTCTGCAAACTCTGCTGGGAAATTCATCATGGACAACGTGCATCCCCCCCCCCCCCCAAACTGGGTCCCAAAGGTTGGGGAGAGCAGATGAGGCATGAAAAAGTGTTGGTGTAAGGGAATAGATGTATTTCCAGGTGAGAGCTAAAATGAGAGGGAGCACTGGTGAACCAGAGAGATACGGAGAGGCTGCTCAAGGTTGGCCCAGGGTGCAAAGAAGGCACCCTTGCCATTGGGGTGACCATGTAGAGGAGAAGCAAGCAGGGTGGCCATAGATGAGTGGAAACAGTGGAAGTGGCTAGAAGGGACCCCAATGAAAAGCTGGAGATGTTCAGTCGCCATCACCCTGGAAGGGGAAGGAATTGTGCTGACGCAGGAGTCACTTAGAGATCATGTTGGTGGCTGTAATGCTGGGGTGGGCAAATGCACAGGGGATAAAAAGAGAAGGGAATGGTGGGATAAAGACATGGTTCCACCAGTGATGCAGAGGACCCTGCGAACCAACCCATCTTGATCTCGGTGAAACTTCAGCCGCTTGAATACATCCTCTTGGGCCCTGCACCTGAAATCTAGCCCAAGCATTTGACCTCCACTTATTCGGTGTGACTTCCAATTGATCATAAAAATCAAATGTGATTCACAGGGTGTTTGCCGTCTAGCCTGCAACATGCATCTCTCTTCCTTTTTCTCTTTCCTTCCAAATGTACCTAGTGAGGGAGAGCAGATTGCCCTCTGATGCGTCCTTCTTGTTCTTAAAGAGAGATGGAGCTCACTAAAGCTATTTTCCTTCCTCTCCTCTGCAGGGTCCCTTTCAAATCATAATAAATTAGGACCAGTGGCTTGGAATTTTAATTTCATTTCTCCATCTTTTAAAGACATTGAAAAGAAAAGAAAAATGTTGGGGGGGGGGGGGGGAATAAAGGCAACTGTTTTCCGTGGCTTTGTCTCAGCCCAGAACCCGCCCGTGCACGCCTGTATGTGTGTGTGGCTCACAGACAGTGAAATTGCACCCTAGAGTTATAAAGCAATTGTCTAGCTCAGCAGCAGAAATGAGCATGAAATGGTGCAGAAAGCAACTAAATAAAATTGGGTAAGGCAGATGCATGAAAATAATGACATCTATATACTGTAGTCAGACGCTCTCTCTGTATCTCTCACGCACACTGAAACAGATAAACTTTTACAGCAGCTCTGGCATTTATTTTTATAGAAACTCTTAAAAAATGTAAATGTGTTTAGTTTGTTGGGTGGTTGGGTTTTTTCTTTTTTAACAGAAAATACATGTAGCTGGTGAGCAAGCCATTCCATTTACGACCCTCCACCCCCTCCTTCCGATCCCCGTTCTTGTTTTCCCTTTTTTGTTTTCAGAGCTGGATTTTTATGCTCAGTCAAACATTCAAACGATAACCTTTGCAACTTCATTTCCCTTCTGCTGCGGTTGCACGGCAGGACTCAGCGACCGCTGGAAGCGGGTGATGGTTAGCAATGGCATGCCAGGTCTGTTGGAAATTAGGCTTCAAAGATGCTGTTGTTGCTTGCTGTTTCTTCTGCTAGGCCAGATCCACAGCTGATGTAAAGTCACATAGCTCTATGGGCATCTGTGGAACAGAGCTGATGGACATCAGCTGAAGATGCAGCCTGTGTGCATGTGTTTTGTGTGTGTACGATGGGGTGAAAATTTGGCTGTGTGTGTGTGAGGGAGAGAGAAGGGTTATGGAGAAGGGCTGAGAGTTTGTACACTCATGCGAGTGACAGTCAGGTAACGTAAGGGCAGAAATCACCAGGCCAGCTGCAAATTGCAACTAACTGAATCGATGGAAGTTCAGTGCCAATCACAGCCTGGAATTAAACCCCCTAATCAGTGCAACTCATCGTGGCTGCTCTCCTGCTCACATTTTCCATGGCAAGGACTGGTTGAGCTCAGCTAGCTGGCTGAAGTGGTTGTGGCTGTGGCAGGATCACTCAACTGTGACTGCATTGTGTGTCATTACTCTTTATTGATGTTACCACATTGTTTGGGAGCCTCCGTCAAGGATCTTTGCGCTAGGAGCTGTACACTCAAGTAACGGAGAAGACGGTCCCCGCCCCAGAAAGTTGTATAACTCATAGCCCAGTGCTCATTTGTAGCGTTTGACCAAACCCAGACGATGCTGTTGCCCTGGGACGCCCGAGTAGGGCACGGGAGAGATAGGTAAGGACTGGTTTCCAGCCAGGAGTCAGCCCACTCCAGTTTTGGCTTGTCTACCTCACCAGTCACATCAGAGCACCCAAGTCAGCATCTCTGTCCTAAAACCAGACAGCTGGTCAGCCAGATTCCACTTTTTTCGTATGCCCACTGGTGGCATGCCTGTTCAGTTAGACACAACCAATCAATGAATCATGATTTGTTGAATTCAGCATTTTCACTTTTTGATCATCAACATGTCCCTGGAAGGGCGCCCACCTCTACCCTCTCCCCCACTTCCCACTGAGACCTTGCTCATCTTCCTTCTTCTGGTGGCTGCCTGCCTTTATCTTTGTCCTGCTGCCCAGGAGCCTTCAGTCTCACCATGGGCCTGGTACCTCAGTACCTTAGCTTTGCGGAGGTCTATGTGTTCATTGATGTTTCACTCCTGCTGAGGGATCCCTCCCAGGATGGAAATAATCAGCTAATCTTACCACCCAGGAGGCTCCAAGTTGAAAGTCAAGCTGCGTTGTGGCACACCAGCCAACTCCCTGAGCTCCCTTTTCCTCTCTGTGCCACCTCCCAGCTGGGTTTGGCATCAACGTGCATGTTTACGGCTCTCTGTGGGACGTTGTTCAGCTTTCTGCATCGCTCCGCTTGGAGCAATTACCTTGTGGTGTCGGCCACGGCATGCCATCCCTCTGGGCTGCGCTCGGCCGTGCGACGCAGTCCCCATGCTATTTCTGGCCCACGAGGCTGCCAGTTCAGATGGGCCCAGCATTCAGCCTCCCTTCGGCATTGCTTGTGCTTGGTTGGAAATGTCCACGTTGTGGCTATTTAAAAGCAAGCAACCAAAGAACACAGCTACTGGGAGGTTTAAGAAGTCGAATAAACCACACACTATTTTTGGATCACCAAGAAAAAAAAAAAATCAAGTGTCCGTGTTTGAGCTTTGTCTGCTGCCTCTTCATCAGTGGTTCCCTGACAAACATTTTCCATTGATTTCAGCAGGGCAGGGTCAGTTTCTGCCATTATTCCCAGGGTTGCCTGAGTGAGAGAGACAGTGTGGGGATTTTGGGAAGATGTTGCCACACAGGAGAGCTCGCTGACGTCAGAGATCTGAGCTTAGTAGAAATAGGTCCTATGTTTACTGGAGCTGGGTCAGCATGTGGTATTCAAACGATGCAATACTCTGAAAGTAACAAACAACCCACGCCTGTACTCTCCCCCTTCTCCCAATCTGTGGTTTTAATTGTCTCCTGAACGAGTACCCAGTTGGTATATTGTGGCTGCAGGTGGTGCTTCGCCCTCACTGCTAATGAACACAGAGGCATAGTTAGTCCTTTATTTGCCAAGCCAGAGGCCCTGATTGCGACCTTTCATGTCTGTTTGCATTCCTAGGCAGTGTAAAATTCAGTCTCTGATTTCCTGTTGGTGGGACCTGCCCCTCAGGTCCCAGATTAACTTCTCCAGCCCATTGCCCACTGTCTCCCAGCCTGTTGCAGAGAACACAAATTTCATTGGTTGCTCGCCCCCAAAGCAAACAGCACGGGGATGTAGCATGAATGAACTTTATCCTTGCTGAAGCTCTCTCTCCAGGGAAGAGGGCTCTTTATGAGATCTCTCAGAGTGAGAGAAGATGTGCAAAGAGCATTTCATGCTACCAGAGAATGCCATCATGCGCGCTGGTGTAAAACAGGATGAATACTGTTAGTGGCTACGGCATTAGGTGTAGAGAAGGACGGTGTGAGGCTTAAATCAAGCTAAGAGGAAAGAAATCTAGAAGAAACATGGCTGTGTTGTGACGTATAAAGGTCTTTCCTCCGCATGCTTATGCCATCCGCACTGATTTCCTGTTAGAATAACTAATAATACAACCCCGCTCTTTTATATATCTTTTCTTCCATAGATCCCAAGCTACTTTACAAAAGAGGGCCATATCATTATCTCCATTTTACAGATGGGGAAGATGAGGCCTGCCTTGTCCAAGCTCACCCAGTGTGCAGGTGGTAAAGCCAGCAATTGGGTCTCTTGAATTCCACTGTAGTTCCCTGTCCATTAGAGCACAGTGAATTATTAATATCACCTCGCCCACCCACTGCAATGGAGCCGCCTCTGAAGCAGGATGTGGCAGCTATTTCACAGAGCAGAACAGTTCGGTGAATAACTGAAAAATCTCCTATCAAGATGCAACTACAAGGGGGCCGTAAGAAGGCAGGAAGTAGCCACCCCAGCCAGAAAGCTGCCCAGAGTAGTGGATGCTCTGCTGGTGTGAGTGAGCATTGCTTCATTGATGTCAGTGTAGCTATCCTGATTTAGACCTGTTGAGCATCGCGTGAAGGTTGTTATTAGTGACATGCGCTCAGGCCATTGGTTTTGCCTTTCATCCGAACTAAGGCCACCTTTCACTCTACTGCGTGTGCTACCATCCTGCTGGCACAGTGGCTAAAAAGGAAGAGGCTTTCTTACTGACTCACCCTCGCTGCAGCTCCAGGGATTTTCTTGGAGTCACTTGTTCAGGCACTAAGGCACGGTGATAGCCAATGAGAGCCCAGTCAGAGATAGCATGGCTTCAGGCCAGGGATGCCGATTGTTTGTAAATGTACCAAGTCCTTCTATAAGGTGGTTCAGAAGGAGGGACCTGTGAGGGGAATGTGCTTGTGACGTGGAACAAAGTTACTCATTAAAAGGGTGGCCTTACTTGCTATCCAGGCACTGCAAAAACTTTTCAACTCAGGAAATCTGGGGGATTTCTTAAGACCAATATATGAACAACATAGACTAATATATGAACAATAGAGACTACAGTAGACCAATATATTAACAATACAGACCACAATGTAGATCAAATTATGAACAATATAGACTACAATAGACCAGTGTATTAACAATATAGACCAATACATGAGCAATAGAGACTACAATAGACCTATATATTAACTATAGACCACACTATAGACCAATATATTAACAATATAGACCGCAGTAAAGACCAATTTATGAACAATATAGGCTACAGCAGACCAATGTACTAATATCAGCATCCACTTTTATATGTAGTAAAGACTGTGACATCCCGACTGGTACTCTGGTCTGAGTCATGGCGTCGTATTGTTTATGAGGCACTGAACCACAGCTTCGCTTTGTTGGCTGACCATTTTATTATGGTGTCACCTGCTTTGGAAATGGGATTTGCTAGCATTTCAGCGAACGTGTAGCACTTCCATGTATATCCTGCTGGACCATCTCCTTCCGCAGCAACCCTCCGCATACCACAACAGAGGCTCTTAAGTACTCTTGGGATCAGAGGGAGTTATTTATCCCATTTCTGTACTTACAAAGCCCAGCTCTAAGGCTCTAGTCTCTTTTACTGGGCAGCTATGTTTTCCGAAGGATTCATCATCCAGCGTGTGTACTCAGTGTACTGAATTCTGCTGAAAGTCTGGCCACTGGTTTAGGTGCTGACAGAGGGCTGATTGCTTTCAAAACTGGCTGCCAGTTGTGGGTGCTGAGACCTTCTGAAAATGTGAACTACAAAGTGCCAGTGTTACAATCACACCTTGCACTTTCATCCAGAAAATCTCCAAATGCTTTAAAGAATCCTTCCTTCCTTGCTTCTTGCTTGCTTCCTTCCTTCCTCCCTCCCTACCTCCCTTCCTTCCTTCCCTCCCCAGAAATCACTATTCAGCCGCAAAGGCAGTGCAGCCATTTCTGGATGGCAGTTGTTTAACAACATGCAGTGACGCTGCACAGCTGTTTAGGCCGGGGGGTGAAGAATACCGTGTCCAAATGAAACTACAGCAAGAGTTTAGGCTGAAAGAATGTGGTCATTCAGATTTCACCCTTGCTCATGCAGAAAGAATCAACAAATTTTTGTGGCACTAGGGGGCCAGAACTTTAGTGTTACCTTATCTGGGACCTGAAAAGTCAAAGGCACTTTGGCCAGTTCAAGATTTGCTCCAGCTTTTTTCTGCCTTCTTCCGTTTTTTTTTCCTGTGCCCAAGTGCTGCTGCTCCTCCTTCTGAGAGATTTCCCACATACAGTTATGCTCACAGCTGTTACATGGGCGCTGTGTGACTGTCCCCAGTACTCGGAGACACAGCAGTCCAGATGTGCTGCAGCAAGAGGGTACTGGCACACTCACTTCACATATCAGAGGGGGCTGGATACCATCGAGGGAAAGGGGCCCATGGGTGAGAACGGGTCCTGAGCGAGTGTGCGGTAGATGGGGAGGAGGATTTATTGCCAGCCTGTTGCAACAAATCCAGGATTGCAGATAACAGACACAATGACTATATAAACTCCACACCCAGCCAAGATCTGAGATTGGAACCCTGCTCCTTCCTACCCAAAAGCTCAGGCGTCTCCACTTGAGCAGAGAGTGCTGTTGAGCAACCCTCTGTCCTTCTGCCAAAGTGCAACTCCTCTGAAACACACCCAGGGCCTGATTCCCAGTTACACTGGGGCCCTTTATGCTGCGCTGCCAAGTGAAAATGACCCTCTGAGAATACATCCTGCAGAGGGTGTGTCGGCATGGCCAGCGTGCACTAAATCATGGGGGGAGTGTCTGCTTCTCAGAGCCCAAAGGGGGACCGGGAAATGAGTGTCAGATAGAACAGCCTGGCAGCTTCTCTAATTTTTGCTGGAGGCCACACCCAGAATACAGGGCATGCCCAGGTGGCTTCCAAACCCCAGGTGCACAGTTACTGAGATTCAGGCTTGCAGTCTGTGCTGGCCAGAAAGCAGAAACCCCAAGGTCTGTTCATTTGGGTGTTAGCCATACCTGGGCCATGATTGCCACTCCAAGCCTCAGCTGCAAGAGAAATTTTGCACAAAGCCCATCCTCAGGCTTGTTTGAAAGTCAGCTTCACGCAGACAGAGAGAGCGAGCTTTGTGTTATGTAGAGGGACAGATGTCTCTCTGACTCAGCCTTACTCCACTATGTACAAAGCAAAACCAGCCAACCTGCTTTTCTTGGGAACTGGGTTGCTGGGACTCAAGTCAGAGTTTTCTAGCTGCTAACGGGTGTCACAGTGCCATAAAGGGGGGAAAGAGAGATGGATCCTGGGCACTTACAGTGATGAAGCAGCTTGGGAGAGGGTTTAAACTTGAGGCAGGATGCTTGGCCTGCCTTGGAAGCTGACAGGATGATGCAACATGCAGGCTGGTGAGGAGTCTCTGAGGCTCAGCCATTATGGATGACCACTAGGAAATTAATGGGGTATCCAAAAGACATCGCTTTGTTGCCTGACAGAATCAGGGTTTGCAGTATCCTTGCTCCAACTCTACGCCAGAGAGGAGAGAGTATGCCATGAAACAGAGCTGCCATCACTGGATTAGCTGTAGAGAACATGAAGCTCCGGTTGCTAAAGCATGTATCATGACTTCTCACACAGGAACCCTCTGCCCCTCCTACATTATGTGGTTTTGCCTGGCCTTGTTTAGAAAACAAACCCCTAAAAGATCAACCCAAGTGTCCCAATCCCAATGTGATTCGAGGATGCAGAAAAGCAGCCTCTTTCCCCTCCCTGAGACTTTTCTATGCTAGGGAAAAAGGGGATTTTTTTTTTTAAATGCATGACTGTGTTAAAACTCTGGTGTAGATCAGGCAAACTGTAGTTCTGACACACGTTGAGGTACACAGGCGGCCAGACTTGTCCATGGAGCTGACTCTCTACCAGATAATGTGGTACAATAAATCACTCTTTATGCACTAGGTTTTTAATGTGGGTTAACTAAAACTTGTTAAACAAACAGCTTGTTTCCTCATAAAGATGAGGCTGTGGGCAAGGGGGAGGGTGGAAGTTTAAGGCAGGGGAATGTGCATTAAGGCTCCCAGACACGTCTCTGCTTGGTGCCTCAGTTTCCCCACTGTAATCAAGGGAGCATAAGCTGCAGTGTGAGGCAGCTGTGAAATGTAATCCCATCATATCTCCTGGGGCTTTTTGCAACCTCTGCTGGGGAGGAAGCTGGAGAAGGTAATCAAATGTTCATAATCAGTTGCATGCCTGTGATTGAAACAACATCAGTGTACTTGACAGAGGGCTGAGCTTGGGACAAAGAGGGCTTCTGGAGAATGGATGGAAGTTGCTGATCATCATACCTCCTGGCTTGACCCTGCTGCCTTGTTGGCCATGGCCACAAATGCTGCGGAAGCTGGGTCATAAGAGAGGGGAAGAACTGCTCTGTTGCGACTTTGCAGCGTGCAGGAGTGATCCAGGAGTGGCCGACCTCCTCATTGCTGAGGCTGGTAGCTAGAACGGAGGGATGGGAAGGGAGCATGGAAGTATGACATTGGAAGATACCTGGGGTGGCAGCAGCCACCGGATTGTGTCCAGTAATGTGATTTTTAGAGTAGCATGCTGACACGACTTCGTGGTTAAGCTCTGAGCAGGGACTCAGGCAGGTACAATGTTCGTCGCTGCCACAGACTTCCTGTGTGATCTTGGGCAAGTCATTTATGTATGTCTGTGCCTCGGTTGTACAATGAATGGTGTCTAGTGCATAGATTGTGAGCTGTCCATGGCAGAGACAATCTCTTAGCATGGAAAATGGGCTTGAGCAACCTTTTCCTAGGTGCCACAGTCATACAAATATCAATGCTCAACAGAGTGAAATTTCCAGTCCATTTAAAAGGGAGATTTGGTTTGAAAAAATGAAACTGTGTTCGCCTTAACCGAATGTATCCTTGCAAATTAATAAGGTAATAGTGAGGCTGCTGGAAAAAGAAGAAGTGTCTTGCTGGCCTGCATAATTATTCATATGGAAATCATCAATACATCATGACTTGGGAGCAAATGATCCAATGTGATGCCTTATTTCACAGCAAGGGTAAATTAGCTGTCCATTGACTCATGGCACGCTCTTTAGAGCCAAATATTTTAGCCAGAGTTAAAAGTCTTGACTGGTCATGGATTGCTGTGAGAATTTTGTAATGCCCTGAAAATCAGCACCCTTGACTGAATTGATTGTATTGAGCTGATTCAGGTTCACACCAGCCTAAGGAAGAAGTGAAATTGACCTGCAGTGATTTGCTGACTTTATTATTGAGACGATGGTTTCACTGGTGCGCTTCTAATTAACATCTGTAAACCATGCTGAAATCCTCTGAGAGAAGGTTCTGCAGAAGTCTCAAGAATGATCATGATTCGTATTCACGCTTCCATTTTCGATTGCATATTTCATTGTGGAAAAGGTGAAATCCTCTTTTAGCTGTGGAAGAGAGCTGGAAAGGCCTTTTCCATCCATCCCTGACCCTGTCAGTAGCTGTAGAAGAGGAATGCAGTAAAGGGCCATTCATCACTTCAATTATTTTATTAAGAGTACAGAGTGTGCTTGGCAGCTGGAAAAGATGGAGCCTGTGGGATGCTTTCAGAATTGTAAATACTGGCTTATTACATCACCTGGTTTCTTTAAAAATAATGCATGTAGCCTGCTGGAAGAGGTTGAACTGGCAATCCTAGAGATTGGGGGCTCCTATTTATTCCCAGTTGGGGAACAGCCCTGTGTTTTAAAATCCCCTGCACCCTGCAGGCACCACAGTTCACAGAGCAGCCACCAAAGAGGGCCTCACTTTTGTAGCCAGACCTTCAGCTTGTAGGAATTGCTTCTGCTGATCTAGAGGAGTTGAGAATCCAGCCCCCCAGTCCTGTCTCACCTGGGCTAGCATTGAGTTGGAGACTTAGAGCTGTGTGTACAGTCTGTGCCATGCAGATCAGACTCGTGATCGCAATGATCTTTTCTGTCTTTAAAATCAGTGAGACATAAGGGTTTCCCTGCACCCCTTCCCAATTCCCAGGGCCTTCTGGTCCCCCAAACATTACAGTGTAGCAGCACTGTAGTTTTTAAACCCACGTGAGGGTGACTCCCGAAGTCTTTAAGCGATTTGATCCAGGTAATAACCGCAATGCATAGCCACTTCTCTAGCTAACTCAGAGAAGACTTCATGGAAAGCAGGGCTGAACGTTTTGCTATCAGGAAAACCAGCTTCCACAGGGGGCTAAAGTCCGTGGCAGCATGCGCCTTGTGGACTTTCAGTCAAGTTGGAGGGAGACCTGAACTTGGATCCCTTAACCATTTCATGGCCATCTCCTAAAAGCCAACAGAAAAACAAAAAACTGTGCCCTCCTTTTGTGGTTGGCGTCTAGCTGCAGGCTGTCATTAAAGGACGTGAAAAGAGGGGTAATTAAGGCAGAGCCCTCCCTCTCCTCTTGTGTCAGTGAAATTAAGCAGGCCAGGCAACTTCGGGAATGTCTGGGATGCAGAGCTGGAGGTCTCTCCTGAAATTCCTCCTGCTGGATTTCAGGTTCCTTTTCTAGGGCCCTTTTCGGCTTCCCAGCCATGTCATGGAAGGACAGGGACACTTTGGTGGGGCCGAAATATTCAGGGCGAGACACCTATTATGGCTAAGGAGGCCTTTAAAGAGCTCCCAGGTCACCATGCCCTTCGTCCTGAATGCGGAGCACACGACTCTTTCTGAGGGCAGCAACAGGGCATTGCAGTATCAGCATGGATAGGGTCATCACAACCAAGGTTAAACGTCCTGACTTGATGTACTTCATCACGTCCCTGTTCACTGGACAGAGTGTTCCTCACTCCCCTCCTTTGTCTCCCAGCCAGCTGCACTGAACAGAGAGCCCTTCACCACATCGGTAAACCTGGTGGTTTGCCAGGATTGTCACTGAGGACGCCTCGGTGAGGAGGGTGGGACTAGGCGACCATTTGGGTCTTTTCCAGGTCCATGATTCTGGTAGGCCAGACCGTGAAAGCACTTCACAACAGGCTGCGATGCCCCCTTTCGCTAAAGGGCCTGTTTTACAGCAGGATGAGGTGCCGGCTCCCCTTGACCTCACGGACGTTAAGGACAGAAGGGGCCATCGTGATCATCTTTGCAGGCCACAGAACCTGTGGGTCTGATGCTCTTTAAACCCTTGTGTAGAAGCTGCAGTCCACATCCCCAGGAGTTAACGGCGACCCATGCTATTATGTGCATTTATTAAAAGAAAGGTTGAGGTGAGGCCGCTGGTAGTCCCTGTCACACAAACCACTGCTTATTCGGCTGCCTTCACAGAGGCCATCGAATGAATGGGCCATTCCTAGGAGAGCATGGGGCTCAGGGAAAACCACACTGTGTGGACTCCCTGCCCACCTCCTTCCCGGTCCGGTGTGCAACGGGGAGGCAGGCTGCAGCCCTTGTGCCTTGTCCCGGTCAGAAGGCAGGCTGTAGCCACCTGTTTCCCACCTGGCCTGGTGCAGGCCACCCCAAAACACAAGGCCTAGGGTGGTTGCCCTGATTTGCCCTATCCTAGGGAGGACTCTGGCTATAGAGACCAAGCAGCTTTTTCCATCTTGCAGATGGCATCACCATGACTCAGGCACGTTGGCCAGGAGAGATGTGTGCAAGGAGCTGGCTAGTAGGTTCCCAAGCACTGCCGCACAGACAGGACGTTGTTTGTTGGGGCTCTCACCCCAGCACCTTTATCCTGGTTTCCTTTGGCCCCTCCCTGCATTATTGGGGTGGGGGGAGAGGACTACCCTTGTTTCCTTTGGGTGGGTCCAGTCCAGGGCTCTCGCTGAGATTTCGCAGGTGACTGTGGCTCACCAGAATTAGCATCCTGGGAGACTTGGAAACTGGTTTGGGAGAACATTTCTGAAGTCCGTGCAGATGTTCACTGTGTGTGGGGGGCGGGCGGGAGGGTATGGTTTATAGTTAGTCCAGGAAACTAAATCAAAAGGCTGTGTCGCTCTGATGCTGCAGCCAGTTGTGTTGATCATCACAGGGGGAATCAATCAATTTGCAGCAGCTGCGGACAGCTGCGTGCATTCGTGGGCTACACCGCTCCACTATGAAGGAGGCACCGACTGCTAGCATTTAAAGGACTTGATTCATGTGACACATATGTGACTTTTGTTTGTTGCTGAGCGGACCTCGCCTCTGTTGCATTTGAGAGGCCAAAAAGCTGTGAGCATTACGGAAAATATTTATTGTCAGGCTGAACTCGTACCATATTCCCATATTGTTTTTTCCCCAGCATCCCAGTAATTGCTTATGTGCTTGGCTTTTTTCTAGGGTTGATGCTCAGGAGCATCAATGGGAAAGCTTCTATACGTTTCAGCAGGCATGGGGTGAAGTCTAAAGTGGACGAGGATGGGAGGAGGCCCTGCAGCTAAGGGTGGTGGTGGGGTGCTATCGTGGCTCAAAGTGGTTTCCGTTCTATACATGACTTACAGGTTGGTCAGTGGCTGTCAGCACCCCGGCTGTGAAAATTATTCCGGAGAGCCAGATCCACATTGAGCCAGTCCCAGTCATTTTCTGCTTATAGGACAGGCTGAAATAAGTGTGTTAGTGGAAGCTATGGTGTGTCAGATTAGTACCATCAATGCCGGTGGGTTTTGTGAGGTTGATATGCATCTGCTGCTGGATTCTGAGGTGGAGTAAATTGGTGTAAGTGAAGCCAGTGGCAGTACTCTGCTACCTGAGGGTTTAGCTCTTAGACCAGGACAGGGTCTGAGAGGCCACCTGTAATAGCTGTCAGAGGTGGTAGAGAGACAAGGTGGATGAGGTAGTATCTTTTATTGAGCCATTGTCTGTTGGTGAGTGAGACAAACTGAATGGAGCTCTTCAGGTTGGACTTCAGGGCTGGGTTTGTCCCAGACTGGTCGAAAAGCTCAGTGAAGTTGGAAACCTTGTTTAATTCACCCACAGAAGCAATTCCAGTAAGAGATCTTACCTTGCTCTCCTTGTCTCTCTTATTCTGGGATCAGTGGCTGCAACGTTGCTGTAAACGAGGTAACACGGCGCTGACTTTTTGGTGACTCTTGGCCTTGAATTCACATCACTGTTCTGGGGGAGAAAGGTTTTGTGTCTTATTGCCAATTGCACTGAGCTACTCAGCAAATCAATCTTATTTTATGGTGAGAAATTACAGAAGTGAACATTTTGCTATCGGGCAGAGCTAGTTCTCGTTGTTTTTACCTCTGTTGTGTTGTTCTGCTGTGGAGGCTTACCCCGATTTTTGTGGTTTTCTGCCTTTTTTCAGGATTCAGGTTTTTAAAACTTTGTTCTTTTCAAATTTCACTTCCTTAAAGTGATGCTGCCTGTTGCGCAAGCTTCATTTTGTTGGTTTCCTCATTAGTTTAAAGGGACACTATCGACCTTAAAAAAAAAAAAAAAAGAAAAAGAAAAAATCACACTGTTGTCAGCAATGCTAAAAAGAAAACCCTGCTATTATTACAAATAATACTGAAGATTACTGTAACTGAGAGAGATTAGAGAAGAAAAAACACATTATTTCTCTGTTATTTCACTTTGTTTACTTAGTGCTTTTGACAGCACTTTGTGTGTAGTCTGCCTCACTGTTTCTCTGTATAGCAAATTGCACCAGGTTCCTGCAAACAGCTAGATGTGTGCTTAGTTTTACATGTGTGAATAATCCATCAGAGTAAATGGGACTATTTATATGCCTAAATCTCCTCAGGATTAAAGTCATAGTTTCTTCTGTTGTTTAGGTGGGTGTTTCACACAGCAGCAGGAGCAAGAAAGAAGGAAAAAAGAGAAAAACGTGAGCGTAGCTGCCTGAAAAATGACAAAGGGAGGTTGATGGGCAAGAGTAGCACCTCCGTCTGCTTTAAACTCTGTTTCTTTTCTTTTTGTGTGTGTGTTCATGGATTAAATTTCAAGTTGACGCTGTTCATTCAGAAGGAAAATAAATGTGAGACATTGCATAGGCATTATGTCAAATCTGACCCTCCATGAGAAGTGTAGGTCCATACCTGGCAATGTGTTAGCACCATAAATATTGTAGGAAGCCTCCCTTCCAGAGGGGAACAGATCAGTTTGCTTTACGTCTTCTTGCGTTGGCTGCTGTAGCTCGTGCTTATCATGGTGTGTGTGAATGAGAGAGCGCGAGTGTTGTAATATTTATGTGTGTGCGTGTGTTGTACCCAATTATCTCAGTTTGTGTGTCTGTGGGAGAGACTGCGAGTGCTCCAATGCCCGCTTGTCTGGTACGTGTGTGTGAGAGAGATGGAGCAGAGATTGAGCTGAAGGCAAACTTCCTACTTCAGCATCCCCAATCTAAAAGCGTGAGAGATTTCCTCAAGCGATGAGCCATGATAAAAACCTGAACCAGCATCTTTCTTTGAAAAAGCAGCGAGGGAAGGGGAACTGCCTCGGAGAGAGGAAAAGGAGAGCATCCCGCTCCCCGCTATAGCAACCTGTCAGAAACAGCCTCCGTGAGGGAGACTCAAATCCCAACCACCGCTGAGAGGGAGCGCCTAATGCTGGCTGCGTGGGGCCCGAGATTTCACCTCAGCCGCGGCCTAACACTGAGGTGAGAGGAGGATCAGCCTGAGGGAGCGTCTGTGTCTCTTTTTCGCTCTGGCGGCACTGGCTTGTCGGGCCAGCGTTCGGCTGAGCTTTGGGATACTCTGAACTGATGATGGCTCATCCCTACTTTGTGTGGCTGAAAGGCCGGGCGCGGGAGTGCTTGGGCCTGGTGTGCCCTGTATTTGCTGCTGGGGCCGTGCGCGGAAGCTTCTGGAAGAGGCTGCTTGCACGACTGCTGTGCCTGCCTTGCACAATCTGTTCCTTTACATAAGAGCTGGCTGAGCCCTGCCACACAGCTGTTTACGCTCGGCTCCGGCAGGGGCGGGGAGATTTGCTCTTTCTGTTTACCTACGGCCCGCTTGGCCAGGAAATAGGGTCAGGCAGCCCACAGGAGCCGGAGCGTGCCGCGAGGTTTGCGAGCGTGGCATGGGGGGTGGCTAGAGGGACTCCCAGAGCTGGGGGATCCCAGCTCCTCTTTGCAAGAAGGGGCCCCTGTTTGTGGATGGGCACCCCACGTGTCTGAAACCCGGCGGCCCCCGTCCCTGCGCTGCGGGTCACGTTTACACACCTGCGCGGGGCGGGTGTGAGGGACCGAGCGGGGGGGCAGCTCTGATTTGGGGGTGCGTTTCACATCTCACTCCATACAGTTGTGCGTGAGGACGCCGGGTTAGGGTTACCAGATGTCAGGCAAAAGGAGGACATGTCCTCCTTTTTACCTTCATGGCCTCCGTCTGGCAGGCATTTTAAAATACGTGATTTTGTCTGGCTTTTTACTCACAGGGGTTAAAGTGTGCTGGAACGCCACAGAAGACCTTATTTTTAGGGGGAAGTGTTCCAGGGCCCCTTGAAAACAAAGAATATTATATTAATACTACATTTTTTTCCTACGTGTCCTCCAGTGTCCTCCTTTTTGTACTTCCTTGTCCTCCTTTCCAGGCTCTGATATCTGGTAGCCCTTCAGCAGGTGGAAGGCAAGGAGGGATCAAGCCCCAGGCGATGTGTGGCGAAAAGCTACAGACAAGCCCAGCCTTGAGGGCCCTGCGGATCTTTTCCTGACGTACACGGTACACGGAGATGGAGTCGGGCCTACGATTCGGATGAGGCTGTTCACCAAACAGTCCTCGCCTATCTTCTTTATAACAAACGAACAAGGAGTCCCATGGCACTTAACAACTAACACATATATTGCATATTTGGTAGTCTTTAAGTGCCAAGGGACTCCTTGTTGGTTTGTTTTACTGAACTAGACTAACATGGCTGCCCCTTTGAATCTTCTTTATGGTATTTTCTCATGCTTAAACAACCTTGCCATCTCATCTCCATCCTCGTGGGTTTGGTCTGTGCCCCTCCTCTTTCATGGGGAGGGAAGAGAGAGATGTAAAACACTGATCTAGGTCACAGTGGAGTGAAACACTGAACTCAAAAACTTCCCTTTCCTCATGGTTAAGCTGGCAGAAAACTGACCTGCCATTTTTGACCCAGAGATTTGCTGCTATGATGCATCTTCTTTTGCACAGTGACTTCTTTCCCAGCATGAAGCTGAAAACCCCCATGGTTAGGACACAAAGCTATTTTATTTTCTAACACAACAGATAGTACATAGACTGTTTGTTGGCAGCTTCTCACCCTGGGTGAAATTCACCCCTCTGCAGAGGGGTCGGGACACAGCCCAGACACTGGTTGAGAGTTTAGGGTGGACCAAATAGGTCCCACATCTTGGTCTGGATCCTTCGCAAAGGGGAAATTTTCTACATGCCACCCTAGGGAGAGTGATTGGAAAATAGACTGTTGTAAAGATAAACAGCAAGGTGCCCCAGCTGCGTGAAACTCCTGTAGCTATGGCCTGCAATTCCCTTTTCACTACCTACGCCCACTCTTCTGTTTGGCTGTGATATCTGTGCAAGTTTCCCCTCAGAGGGCTACCATTTTTCTGACATTATCCAATAATAGCAATTGCCATTGGTCAAGGTCCTGCTTTCAGGACGTCATAGTCACCTGATCAAGATAACCAAGGCTTTGCCATTTATCCCACGTCCCATGTGGGCCAAATTAAGAAATGCTTCTATGTTGGGCTTTTGGTTTGGCTGTTGCTTTATTTTTTGCAACCTTGGCCCAGCTCGTGACTGCATTAAAAAAATGATCCAATGGCATCCAAGAGGTTTGTGCTGGCTTTTTTCTCTCTAGCTCCTGTACCACCTTTGAAGGAGTTTCCAGCTTATTATTATGGAAAACAGCACAAGAAAGAGCCTAATAGCTGGAGACTCATTAGTTAGGAGGCTGACGGATATAGCCTGTAAAGAAAAAGGGAGAGAACTAGTACCCTGATGCAGTGGGTGAAGACCATGGTGGGTACTCTGGTGCATAGAGTCATTAGGGAGTTAAATTCACCTGCGTAAAAAGGGACCAACGCCAGCCACATGCAATGTTTAGGTCTTCGAAATAGGCCTTAAGAGCGACTTAAATGGTGCACAGGCCCCATGGTAGCCCTCTGGATTGGTGTGAATTTAATCACAAACGGGTGTTTGCCAGATCAGGACCTGGTTATTTACAACTTGGTGATAGGGAGGGTTGTGATATTGAGTGCTGATCTTTGAAGGGCCCCTCGGTTGCAGATCGGGGAGAGGAATTGTTTAACACCAAGAGGGGTGGATGCAAGGAGTGACAGGATGAAATGTGACAACGGAGTATTTAGGTTGGATGTCAAATCAACTTTCCAGATAGAGAGACTGTTAGGCTGCAGGGTCTTCTCTGTCACTGGATTTCTGTGGTCCTCTCATAAATTTTATAGACTTTTCTGCTCATTAGCAATGATTGTGTCTCCTTGAACTGGATAATCATTACACATACAGAGCAAAACCCTCTTTAGACTAGCACTAATGAGTTTCTTTAAAAACCATGGGGAAGAAAACTCCTTTTTAAACAAGTCTATGACTGCAAGGCAGCAAGATCGAAAGGGCTGAGCAAAACAGTTGACGTTTGGTAACTCAGCATCTGGAAGCCTAATTCTGCAGTTGAATGGCCTTGCGCAGGTCACCTCACCTCTGAGTGCTTTGCTTTCTCTATCTGGAAGATCAGGATTGCCTTACTCCTTCCCAGGAAATAGTGAGCCTTAATTAGTTAATGTTTGGGAAGTGATTGATATATATTATAGTCACACCAGCACTGCCTGCCCATCTGGCTTGGAGCTAGCTGCAACCTCCGTTTCCCCTCTTGGGCTCTTCATTAACTCACAGCGGTTTCCATGTATCCAATATCAACACCCCTTCTTTGCATTTAGTTTAGAAGTATAAAGCTCAAAGGAAAACAAAATTCCCTGGGGAAGCTTTCTCTTCACTCAGCTTGCTCCCTACAGTCAGACCCCTGCTCTAACCTCTCCCTTATGTATACCCTAGAGGTGTGATTCAATCATGTGAGCCACCTGTCACATGATATTTCTCATTCTTTTCACCTGGAGAGGCGAGTTGGGGCTGGATCCATTTTCACATAGAGACCAGCCATTCTGTGGTAATTACTGATACTTTTATCCATAGGGGCTGCTAATCAAAAGCTTATTCATGGGGTGAATTGTTGCAGCCAGCTTAACCTTGAATGCTCTTTGGCTTTCCTGAAGAGGTGCAAAATTAAAGCTGAATATCAGGAAATAATTGTGAGATATGTTAGATTGTGGAATAGTTTCCTGTTAAGGGGATGTGACTGAAATCCAATGGCTAGATGTATTGAAAATGGAAATGGGGAACATACCCATCAGGAATAA
Source organism: Podocnemis expansa (assembly GCA_007922195.1). Taxonomy (NCBI): domain Eukaryota; kingdom Metazoa; phylum Chordata; order Testudines; family Podocnemididae; genus Podocnemis; species Podocnemis expansa. Next base: position 15,005,979 of record ML682047.1, read on the forward strand.
AACTACATTCGTTCAGGATGCTGGTTAAGAATCAACTGGTTTGCGTGAGTGCTAATTTCTGCTTGTTTAGGGTGGAATTCATGCCACTGTAGTGGGGCGTACAAACTTTTCTGATCCACCTGAACACTGACTGCATTGGGGAGCTAAGCAGTACTTTGCGTAGATTTTATGCCCCTGGGTGAATTTTGTCCTACTTCTAAATCATTGAGGCTTCCGTATGTCTGGTGAAAGATCTTCCCCAATTAGGGTTATCGTTTGTGCGTTTGTAGACATGGTTGAAAAAGGGCGGTTGCCATCAGTGCAGTTCAAATTCTGCATACACCTTTTCAGTCACACTAACCCTATCCATTACTGTTGTTATTCCTCCAGCGGCTGGCAGATATTGCGTCTTTCCATCCATTCTGGGAGAAGATGGGGGATAGTCACCTTTGTGAAAAGGGCAACACGAAGTGATTAGCTCTTACACAAGAGTTTTCTTTTTAAAATCAAATGTGAGAAATGGTTGTAAACAAGCCACGCATGCTTTAAATTTCCAGTTTGTTAATCCTTCCTAGAGCTGAATGAAAAATCAAATGAAATTTTGAAGACAAAGTTGATGAAAACCTTGGTTGTTTTTAGCTGAAATTTGAAACCACAAGGGAAAATTTCTTTTGAAGTTTCAAAAAGTTTCAGCAAGCTGCAGCAATTCTTAGGCTGCTAAGTAAAACAAACGAGGAGTCCTGCGGCATGAAAGAGTAGCACATTTATTTATTGCATGAGCTATTTATTTATTTATTTATTTAAACATATTTATTGCATGTTAGTCTTTAATGTGTTTTCTAAGTGCCCCAGGACTCCTCGTTTGTTTTAGTGAACTAGACTAACACAGCTACCCCTTTGGAACTTAAGCTTCTAAGAAATGTATCTATCTAATTTCAGAATTTTACAGTACCATTGTTTCTAACCTTAGATTATAAAAAATTTCCACCTGACTGGGAAAAGTGTTGTTATTTTTTCTGTCCCAGGGGATTCCATACTGGCCAGATTGTGAAGAACATGGAAAGAATATGCCAGACTGTCCCTAAGTGGTTATGACCCTTTGAGTAATTCTGTATGAAACTTGGTGTAAGAGATCCTTGAATGACCTACTGCCAGCCTGCTCCTTTTCTTACCAGCGGGGGGAGACAAAATGACCATAATTTCAAAGACAACAGCATTCTTTTGAAGAAATCGTGTAAAAAGTTATACCCCAGTAGTGCGGGATCTATCCCGTTTTGGCACATTTTGGCAAGAAGTTGCCACCCTTTGTATAAAAAAGGGAGCAAGTGACTCATAAAACCTCTCATCTACTCAGGATCAGGGGATTAGCTCACAGCTCTTGCAAAAGAAAGAAGCCAACATGATACCTATAATTAAATAGATTTTACTGTAAACTAATGAAATGTGAATTCCTTAAGGTGCATAGCAGTGGGAATAAAAACAGTATCTTTCAGTTGGCTGGAAGGTGTGATTCCTCTCAGGTGGAGACATAGCCATACAAATGAACAATGAGGACTAACACGGAGGCTCAGTGTTTAATGTTCTCTGTTCCTTTGCAGATGACTAGGCTATCAGCCTTGGTGATTTGTTTCCAAGGTGTGTAAGTGGGGAGGGTGTTGTTCTAGGTCAGAGACCACCTGCGCCTGCCAGCCGTGTAAGGGCCTGGTGAGGGCTGCCAGCTCCAGAAAAGTTACTGAGCATGCTCAGTCTGTGTGAGCATGGTCAATACAACCAAGCAGCAAATCTGGGGGGGGGGGGGGCCCATGACCCCACATGTTCCCCCCACTTTGCTTCTGCCTTAGGTTGATGGCCAGTGATTCTTCTGGATGATTGAGAGGTGCAGCTGCACCCTGAAGGGACGCAGTTGCGACAAGAGGCCTCTACTGTTGTAGGTATATAGTTATATGGCTCCCATCACCGTGCACCTGTGAGTCTTATATATTGATGGCGCAGAATCTCAATTCAGCTCCTCTGATTTGTACCTGCTAAGGTTCTGGCCCGTTGGTAGCCTTGCAGTCCCCCTGTGAGGCATTTGTAGAGGGGGAATAGCAGACCAGGAGATTGTCCAAGGTCCCAGAGGAAGTCTGGCACTGGTGTGAGCAGAACCTAGGCCTTTTGAGTTCTAGTCTAATGCATTAATTACAGAACCATCCTTCCTCTCAATAGGGACTTCAGGGTCAGGAAACGGGATTGTGAGAAAGTGTTCAGTGCATGCACTAGCAGGGCTGTGAGGGTCTGACCTGGATGAAGAAGTTGACTGAAGCTCTTGTGGCTTTCCCCATCCCCTGAGAGTTCGCACCCGTCTGTCCATTAGTGATCTTTTCCTTTCTTAAATTGTCATCGCCACTGTTAGGATTGTGCAAGCATCCTTTCAATCACATCGCCAGGATCATTACTCTTATTATTTCCTCCTGCCCGCAGCAGCTGTTGCTTCTTTCTATCTGTTCTGGGAAATGGTGGGGGATGGACTTCTTTCTGAGAAAGGCGAGGGAGGGAAATCAGGCCTTACAAAAGATTTTCAGGTCTGGAGGCCACTAAGGTTTTTCAGAAACTCAGGATTTCCAATGCATGCTGCGTGACCGCCTTACAATTTTGACTGCTGTGGCAAATCATGTATTCCTGTTATAAGAGGGACTGTTGTGTATTGGCTGGAGTAGAGGTGTGAGAGTCAAGACACCTGGGTTGGTGTCATAGACTTGCTACCGACCTGCTTGTGCAAGCCATTGAGTCTCTCAGTGCCTCAGTTTCCCCTTCTGTACAGTGAGAGTAATGCTATGTACCTGTGCCACAGAGGGATGTGTAGCTTGGTGTCAGAATCATTGGTGAAACATTTTGCAAGCCTCAGATGGAGCCAGGAGAAGTCAGTTGCTCTAAATCGCACATGAATATTTCGCAAAGCCTGTTCATGGCAAGTAAAGCTCCTCACCACAGTCCCCACATCTGTCCTTCAGGCCTTTCTCGTGGCAGGCAGATGTGGAGATTGGGTTCTCAGAAACATGCAGAAGTTCAGGGGCTGGGCAAGACTCACTGCAGCGAAGTTTCTCAAACTCCCTTCTTCATATGGGCCAGAAAACTTCCCTCACATGGATCTCCTAATGCATCTCTTGATTTTGGAAATCATTCAGACTCCCAGTAATGTCCAGCAGGGGATTAGTAAATTCCAGAGTTAAAATCCTTTTGGGCTCTGTCAGGGACCCACTGTGCTAAACCACACAAAGCAGAGAAATTTATTGGTCTTCAAAAGTGCCACAGGACTTCGTGTTCGTTTTGCTGAACCAGGCTAGCATGGCCACCGCTCTGGAATCTATCATGTACTGGTTGCTGTTTTACCGTGGCGAGTGTGATGTGAACTAAGCTCTCAGAGGTGTGAAAGCTTTTTAAAGTGACCTCTAAATAAACCCGGTTGGCTCCATTGGGTAAGAGAGTAGATAGCAGGTTGTTGGAGGCAGCCAAGTGAAATCCTTAGGCACTGGCTCCTCTTTCCAGATATGGGCTGTAAGACTGTGGTCACCTGTGGTCATCACTGGGGTAGTCTGTATGTTGCTGGTGCCTTCTTTGTGAAGCTCTTTGATCCTTTACAGATGCCCATGACATGTGGCCTCATAGTTTTCTTGATCGGTGTCATCATCTCTAGTGTGAGTGAGAAAAGTGAGGCATGGGAATTTTAAAGGACTTACCTTTAGTGACATACTGAATCAGTGCCGGGCTGAGACCAAGACTGTGAGTCGTGGGCTAGGTTCTCCCTCCTCGAGAGGCAGCTAGAGTCTTGTTCGAGCATAGCCTTTGAACATTACTACACGCCCCACCCCAACACAGAGCGGCCCACTGCTGCTGAAGGAAAGGTTCAGATACCAGTTCTGGTTAACAGAGGAGCCCTCTTCAAAAGTTACATCGGCACATTTCAATGGATTGAGCCACTTAAAGGAACTGCCGGGAAAACAGGTAAATCTTTCAGTCTACCGATTGTGTCTCTGGAGTTTGCACATCCAGGCAGCGGAAAAAGCACTAAATACCATACCACGAGAACTAAGGTGTGTTGAGAGCCTCCAAAGGGCGTAGATAGCAGCGAGAGAGAGAGTTCAGGATGCCCCGAGTAAGGTGCTTGGATTGAAAGTGAGCAAAGGAAAATGTCGGCTGAGCTGAAGAGAGACATTCCTATGGGGAGGCCAAAGACAATAGTCTCTCAGGGAAGTGGGGGAAAGCACATTTAAATTAGGCTGGAGAAAGTATTATCCTGCTGGTCATCAGAGCAGGTCAATCTTATGAGGGTCATGACATACTTGATGGCATATTTTGACCCTACAGGACACACCAACACAGTGGTTGAGACCCCCTGCGCTAGAGGATCTTCTCTACCTTGGATGCTTGTATGTCCCCCATGACATAGAGCGTGAGAACTGGGATTTTCTCCCACAAAAGTTCATGCAATAAATAAATTTGTTAGTCTTCAAGTGCCACAGGGCTCCTTGTTAATTTGGCTGGACTGCTGTTTCCTCCATTGTACAAATGGGGAACAGAGGTGCAGCGGGCAGACTGACCGCCCTGAAGTCATATGGGAAGTTTGTGGCTGAAGAAGAACTGAGCATCTCAAATCCCAAGCCCCATGGCAATCTTTTCCTTCCTAGCACATAGCCATCTAATTTCTGTGCCTGTGTTAAATGCAAAAGTGAAACAATTACACAAACGGGCTGCTTTCATTAGGTGCCCCTGAACTGGGTCACATGCTATTGTGTCACTTAAGGCTTCCCAAATTTGGCTCGTTTAGATTTAGATTAAAATCCTGATAGTACAGTGTGTCCCAGTGAACTTAAAATCTGCTGAGCAGGCAGAAAAATAATAATAAAAAAAGAAATGTTGGTGTGTACAGAGGGGATTAGCGAAGAATCTCTGTATGGGATTCCTGAGAAGGGAGGGTTTGTGATTGCAACCTCATCACCAGCCGGGGTTGCTGCATTTTCCCTGTTCTGTTACTGTTTTTTGGTCTGATCTTTGCTTTGGAGTTGTATTGTTTCTTAAGTTTGTTTTGCTTTAAGAGCTTTTGAATCCCTTCTTTTGAACGTTGCGTTTGCTTTCTACAGGTTTATTCTAGTTGGTAGTTTCTTGGCATGGGGATCGTTAATACCCAGGGGAAAACCCTGCGGTCTTGATAGGTGGAGAGTTCAGAAGGGGTGAAAGGAAATAACTTTTTCACACAGGGACAGTGTGGTCAGTTTAAGACTGAGGAAAACGGAGATTTTCCTTACCACTGGCATGTGGAACTCCCTGCCACAGGATGTCTTGGAGGTCCAAAACTTAGTAGAATTCAAAGAGGGATTGTACATTTGTATGGCTAACAAGCACATCCAGAGTAAATAATAACAACAATATTTTGGGAGGAACATAAACCTCCATGTGTCAGGCCTTAAATCAGCCTTTAAGAGCTTGAGGGTCAGGCAGAGACTTTCTTGAGGGTAAATTATCACGTAATGGCCATACTGCAGGATTTCTTCTACTGTCCTTTGAAATATCTGTTGCTGGCCACTGTCAGAGACAGGGTACTGGGTTAGGTGGACCACATGGCTGTTCCTGTCTGGTGATTCTATGTTCTTTATTTAGTTGGAGTCTTCCCTGAATAACACACAAGGAGGCCTGTGGCACTTTTAAACATTAACAAATGTATTTGTTGCATAAACTTTTATTTTTTATTTATCATGCAATAAATAATTTTGTTAGTCTTTAAAAGTGCCACAAGACTCCTCGTTTTGCTGGACTAGACTGAGACGGTTACGGCTTGGAACTTGGTCCTTAAATAGGGGTCACTTAAAAGGTGAGCCAGACCTTCAGGATTTCGTGCGTCTCAAAACACCATTCAAACATGACTTATAGCTGTTGATCCTGCTGTGTCGGAAGTAGTGCAATCTCATGGTTAGTGCATTGGATTGGGACCCCTAAGACTGGGCTCTATTTCTGGTTCTGCTGGGCAACTCTTTGTGCCTCGGTTTGCCCATCTGTAAAGCAGGGGTAAGGATATCATTCCCATCTTTGTAAATTGGTTTGAGATGTACAGCTGAGAAGTGCTAGGTGAGGGTTGGGCGTTATTATTACAGGGGGCTCAAGGGAGAAACAGCAAAGTTAGCAGGCCTGTCCCATTGAACGGCAGAATTCAGATCAGACTTTTTCAGTAAAAATGTCCCATTGTAAATCCTTCCTTCGAGCTGCTTTGTTATTGCACAGTTGCGTACAAGTGCTAGGCCTTGCGTTTTTTATTGTGGGGTTATGCTCTGTTTTATAATTGTGGGGTAATTCATGCAGACTGGGATCTATGTCCCCTTTTGTTCTTGCAGGGTTACTGGTGAGGGCCGGGAAAGTATGCACACTTTCATTATTGTAAGGTTGCTCCCTCACTGCGATCGAAGCGGGCAGAAAATGCTAAGACATTTCCTTCCTTCCATTGCAGTAAGCCATGCTGATCTGACACTGCTGGGGTTGCAGACTTTTGCCCCATAACCTTTCCTGTTTGAGTCCTTCCTGATACTTGCTCTTGTCCTACAGCTTCAGGTTGCAAGGGACGCCAAGTGCATCCTCTTGCTTTTGGCAGGTTGACCTGGGCACCTGCCAAAAGCCAGGCTGTGTGGAGAACCCTCCTCCCTTTCCTCCCCACTTTGCCAGCAAGAGCTTGAGTTGAGAACTCTGGAGGATCCCAGAGACTTGGGATTTCCTAGAGCAACCATGGTGGAGTGCCAGGCAGTAGGGGTGGAGGCGGGCTGTGATTGGGGTGGAGGGAAGCTTTGCTAACACGCCCAATTTATGAGGCACCATTCTAAGTGAAAACGAGGACAGTAAAAAGTACAGTGTTTGGCTAAAGAACTCGCTGGCATGTTTGATTTGGTCTCTTTTTGTCTTGAGCAACCCCACAGTAGCAGTCCTACGATAACAAGTCAAGGCATGCAGCCCATCGCACGAGCAACCCTACAATAACAAAGCAGTCTTCCCTGCCCGGCATTCGTAAGCACCCCGATAACAAGGTATTGTGGGAAGCCTGTACTCATCAGGAAACCTGCAACAGTTCTCATTAATAGCCGTTTGGCCATTGACTTCTGCAGGAGCAGGATCAGACCTTCTGACAATGCATGTTCTTTGGATTACAGTCCTGCAGAGGGACCATAATTGTAATGCCTGTGTTACCAGGTGCCTCCTAAATGGTGTTGCAGAAAATCTGCCTCTGCAGGCAGTCATTCAGTGTCCAAACCCAAGTCCCAGCAAAGCTTACAAAAGGCATAAATCCTAAGACTTATTCCAGCTAAATGACCAGCACACAACTGACTATAAAGGCCTATTCATTAATAGCACAGTAACACCTAGGGGTCTCAATCAGGATGAGAGACCCAACGTACTAGGTGCTGCGTATTGTGAGGGACAGTCACAGTCTCAGTGGACAAGGCAGGCAAATGCTGGGAGATAGGAAAATTGCGAAACCCGTTTTACAGATGAGGAACTAAAACGCATGGATTAAGTAACTTGTACAAGATCACGGAGAGTGTGACAAGAGCTGGGGTTCTCTTAGTCCCAATTCAGTGTTTTCCTGGTGGGACCATCTTTCCTCCTTGGCAATTTTCTCTTTACTCGGGAACCCAGAGTATGAACCTAGAAGAGTCGCCTTTCTCTTTGGAGCAGCAGCATTCTCCAGACATGAGGGTTTTGTGGGAAGTACAGCCCTAAATCCTATCTGAGTAAATATAAATTCTCACAAATGAGTAGGAAAATCCAAGGTACAGTATTTTTCTTAATTGAAAGAAATAAGAGATGTAAGCTCTTTATTTATAATATTCTTTTGGAATAGTCAAGCTGAATATTGCTGTCTTACTAAACTTTTCTCTTTGTTGCTCAGACATGTGTTTGTTATTGTTGAAGTGGTGCTGAGATCATGGCTTTGTTCTCCTGCATACTGTTCTCTTATTATCGGGTTGCTTGTGAAAACTGAGCTATACATACTGATTTGTTATTGTAGGGTCACCCATGCATGCTTCATGATGAATGCTGCTGTGTTGTAGGGTTGCTCACAGGTGTTTGATAGTAAATATTGGTTCATTATTGAAGAATGTTTCATGTGGGTTTGGAGGTTTAAAAGGTGTAGATGTGTCAGTTTAGTTCAGCAAAACAAACAAGGAATCTTGTGTCATTTTTAAAGACTAATAAGTTTATTTATCATTTAATAAATTTGTTGGTCCTTAAAAGTGCCACAAGACTCCTTCCTTGTTGCACGGGTCTTGTGAATGGTAAACCCTAATTTGTTATTGCTTGTGGAAGTTGGCTACACTGTATTTGTTACTGTGGGGTTGCTTGAAGGGCTGAGTTAAACACACAAAAAATACACATGCACGGAAATACATGGACTTTGCAAACAGAAGAAAGTAAAAACAGTTGATCAAATTGTGGGTCAGCCGACTTTTGCATGGTTACTTGAAGGAAATATCATTTTGATCCTCTCTGTCTGGGTCACAGACAAGGTTGATGGATTTTGTGGAGAGGTCCAACCTGCTTGAACAGGTTTACCAAGGTGTCCAGAGTGAGCCATACAGAAGCATAGCAGGGCTGTTGACTATGCTTCCATTTAGCTTCAGATTTGAACTTGGGAAGAGTTTTAGGATGCTGGAACTAAGGTAAAAAAACAACAAGCAGTTGTGTGGCACTTTAAGACTAACGGATTTATTTTTTTGCATTTATTTTATGCAAAAAATAAATCTGTTAGTCTTAAAGTGCCACACAACTGCTTGTTGTTTTTTTACTGGACTAGACTAACACAGCTATCCCTTTTGGAACTAAGGTGCCTGTTAGTGGGACGTTTCCCTGCACTGTCTGGGTGTGTGCAAAGCTTTTGTTTGACAAGAGGTGGAGAGACAGCGTTGAGGCACACAGAACTGGACCATTAGAGATAAACTTAGCCAAGCAGAAGTGTGTCAGTTTTCCAGGCAGGGGAAACTGATTTAACTGATCCACTTATTACGGTGTAATCCCCGAGGAGCTCAGCGTGATGGTCAGCCTGATGTGCTCAGGGGCGCTTTCCCTGTGCCTAAGTGCCACGGTGTGGGTCACAGGATGAGGCCTCTGAAAATGAGTGCCATCAGGTGATGGATGGGCCAGCAGCCTCCTTGCTTAAGATCCTGGAGATTTGCTCAGGTCGTTCTCTGTCCATGGCTTTGCCAACATACCCATGAGTTGAGAAGGGGGCAGGATCTAGTCCTGGCATTCACTTAGAGGGCTCTGAGATTGGCTCCTTGGCATGGTCTCTGTTGGGAGGAACTGCAGCCGCTCAGGTGTGACAGCGAGACAGTTGTGCTCTTCTGGGGGTGGGAAGAGGAGTCCTGTCTGGGAGGGGGTGGGATGACTCTGAAATGCTGAACTCTATCACTAATCCCTGCCTTGCCGGGGAACGCTTTGCAGAATGAGCAAACAGCAAGAAGCCCAGGAAGCCAATGCACTTGGTGATGGTGGTGGTGGCGAAACAGAGAAGGAGTGAGATGCAGCAGGAGTGGGTCTCTGCAACCCCTTGGCTGCGTCTGAGACAGAAACTCTTAAGATTAGAAGCATACGGTCGTATCCCAGTGCCAGATGGGTGTTTGTTTCCACTCCATGGACCTCCTGTGGAAATGTGTGGCTTTCACATTGTGCAGCTGTACAGCTTGTTCAGATGCAAGGCACTGTATTCAGTCCGGGCTTTGGGGTTATCAACCAGCACTGTCTAAACAGGCCATGAAGCCGTGAACGGGCCAGGCTGTGGGCTGGAGCCAGGGTATGGTGCTGAGGAGGTTGTGCCTATTCAGAGGCTGGCATGGGACTGGAGAAGGAGGAACAGGTAGGGCTGTACTTGTGAGAGTGTTTGTTTTCAAGCAGGGCTGTTTTCACTACTGGTTTTCATTGACTGTGTACAGCAAATAGCCTCCACGACATCAATATTTTGGGACAAACATCAAATGGAGGAGTCAGATGATATCAACATTGACACGAGTGAGGTGCTCATGTAACGCCCCCCACCCCTGGATTCTTTCAGATGTGTCCTAGACTGGCAGGTGTTTGAGGCACTGAAAAGCAAATGACAGGGATCCTGGCTTGATGTAAAATCTGATCCTGATCCTGTAACCTGCTGGCAATGAGTGTCCTCAGCATGGAGTGTTATTTTCACTTGCAAAAGCAAACAATGATTTGCAACTGGTCCTAAAAGTCAAAGCCTACCTAGTGCATTCTAGTAATTAATGAGGTGTTACCTTCAGGTGCTTTGCAAACGTGAGCTAATCAGCTTGCTGTGCAGGAGGTGAGCTCATCTAATTATACCCATTATGCAGACAGGGAAACTGAGGCATATGGCAAGATTACTTGCTCATGGTGTCAAGGATTGTTAATGTTGGAGCTGGGATTAAAGCTGGGCCAAATTCTCCTCTGATTTACTCTTGTACTTTTAAACACAGAGGGCTCTTGGAATCCAGGGCTCACATTCCAGCATGGTAAACTCACTCATGCCTTTTTAAGATAGGAAAATTGGATCCATTTGAAGTTGGGGAGTCTCTCAGATGTTGGTTCTGTCTGCCTAGGAGATTACCAATCCCATGTTACATGCTGCGGGAGGAAGGGATCACTTTTACACCTTTGGTAAATATTTCCCCTGCAGCAGGTGCAGTGCCCATCCACTTCTCCTGCTCTACTCTAGAAATGGCTGGAATTCAGGAATGCCGTGTGTATATGAAAGGCACTGTATAAATATATTTATTAATATTCTTTATGCACATAAAACAATCAGACAGTATGCAGTGCACAAGTACATTTATTTTTCAAGTATGGTTTGACTGATGTTCACAGGACAGGGTTTATTACTATTTTTCACTTTGGTGGCATAAAATGTTTATATAAAAAAACTCACAGAGAGAAACTTGTTGAATCTGGAGCATCAATATGTGGAAGGGATTAAAATTCAGAGGTCCATTGTATGACCAAAACTTTAGTTTTCTGACTTTAAAATAGATGAAAGCAAAATGGGTTTTCCTGTGAGCCAAGAGAAAATATTCAGCAGACATTGGTTGGCTGAGTCAGTGTCATTTCACCGGCACCCACCTTGCAGGTAGTCAACCACCATCAACAAGCCAAGGGTCAGACTTCCTCAGGGCTGGCAGCTGCTCACTCCACAAAGGCTGAACATCATGGAAAGCAATGCAAGAACAAAACAGAAAACATCCCAACTATAGTCCTGTGACCTAGTGTCATCCAAGGCAATCAAGACACTGGGATTTTTTTCTTTGTCCTTTTCTTCTCTGAACTCAAATGGAAGTTGAGGTTGCTCCGCACATCATAGGATTCGTTCTGTTATTATCACGGCTACATAGTAAGCATCATGGTTAGTGTTGGACATGACACCCAGAAGGACCTTTCCCTGTACCAAGAGATTTATGGACTGTGTGTGGATGTATTTGGAATGATTTCCTTGCTGTCACTTTATCTAGATCAGCCATTTCAGGGAACTCTTCATAGACACGTCTGCAATGAGAGCAGCCATCAGGAAACCAAGCTGAAGAGCCACTTCTAAAAAAGACGTTGGAGTCATTGGTGACTTTTCGTTGTGTGGTTTAGGCCAGAGAGTTAGAAGTGACTCTATCCTACCACAGATTCGTAGACCTAAAATTAAGAGGACACGCCAACTCTGATTTGGACTTTGTTCTGACTTCTCCAATTCCTTCCCCACCTGTTTGCAGTGGCTTGTATGGTTCTTGGAAGCCACCTCAGAAGGCAGCTCCATTTCTCCATTTCAGAGCTGTGTCGAATTAAAACATATAGCAAAGTTTATGCACCAAGGCATATGGAACAACAAAGCCTAAGTAAGGGCTCAGACTGCAATCCCATGCCAGGGAGTACATTGCATTTCTCTTTTTCAAACCAACTGGTTCCCAGCATTAACTTTCTCAATGAGGCCGCTGTAGTCATTCAGTAGCGCCAATGGGTCTCTCACTCTAGCAGGGCTCTGCTAAGGAGAACCTCAATCAAGGAGGTTCTACCAAGTCTTGGTGTTGCATTGTCACATGCAGACTCAATTGGAAGTGTAAGCATGTGAGTTTAGCTTTGTACAACTGACCAGCCGAAGCAGAATCGTATTTTCTCATCATCCCTCCAGCTCCTGTCGATTATAAGTGGAATACAGATTTTTCCCAGTAGCTTCTCCTGGGGTGGACACCTGATGCTTACTGGATATTTTGAGGGTCTGTCCTGTGTCATACAAGTCTATTGGGAGGATGGCTGGGTCTTCTTGAGTTAGAGTCCTGTGATGAAGATGTGCATGTCGCTGATATCCTATCACCATGGTAGCCACCCAGTGTTGTCAATCCCAAAGGATAAAAAAATCATACAGGTCCCCCACCCAAACAATAATACTTTGGGAAATTCTTTTTGTTTCCCTCCTGGTTCCTGTATTTTCCAGATGCACCGCTTGAGCTTTTGCCCACAATCATGAGGGCTGGAAATGTACCTTCTTTTAAAAAATGAAAGCTGAGATTCTCCCATAATCACAGACCTCCAGGAGCTGGGGCTTTAAGTAAAATATCAAATAACATGAGATTCACATTAAAGTCACAAGTGTCGACAACCTTCTCACCAATTGCTGTCAGCTGGGGCTGGTTTACCCCACAGCCGTCTGGAATGCTGAAGATTTCTCCTGTGTTTTAATGCACTATTATGGGTTTCCTCCCTTTTGGCCGTTATCCTCCTGGCCCTTGAGGAAGCATGGATGGGATTCACATGAAGAGCCAACATGGTATTACCCTTTGGTGGACCACAGTGAACTCACTCTTTCCAACCGGGAAAGAAGGAGGCTGGAATTTCTAGAGGCCCAGGCTATGTGGTAGACTAGAGAACGTGTTCCTGAATAAGAGGTTGCAGGTGGTGGTAACACTCCCATGCTAGAGGATCACCAAGAGTGGTCAAGTCCAGCATCCACTTTGCATTGTTCAACGCCCATTGTCTTCATTGTGAGCAAGAAGAGGTCATCAGGGAGGAAGGGGTGCCCAGGGCTGAAGTACCCACAGTGGCATGGAGATCAGTGACCTTTATAGGTTATCTGGAGTTTGGTTCCTGCCTCTCGCATTAAACTATCAAGAGAGGTTTTCTCTCGGCAGACTGGCTCCTTTCAGGCTGGAAACCATTTCATGGAGGGCTGACTGTCCTGTAAGCAAATGTTCTGGCTATGTGAAAGAACTGGGGATTTTCTTGCCAATTGATGCTCCCTGAGCCATGCCAAAAATAATTCAACGGCTTCCAATACCATCTTTCCCCAAGGCTTATTTGTTCCTTCTGCCAGGAGGGTTGACTAAAGCTGATGGTTTCTGAGTGGCTCAGCCTGGTTTCCCTTAACCCCTTTCCCAAGTCTGTCCCATGGTGCGTGCTTCTTAAGAAATGGCTGAGAAGGCTGTTGAGGTCCTTCAGACTGTGTTCTGTGGGGCTCTTTTGGTTAAAAATTGAAGTAGAGTCAACTTCTGCCCTTCTGCTTAGCATTCCTGGCGGAGCAAAGTCAGAAGGAACAAGCTACAGAGTTAGCTAGCAGGGCATCTTGAAAACATCCTATGAACTTGTCAGCACTTTGTAATCTCCTTTCTTTTTCCCTTCTCCCCACGAAGCTAATTGCAAAGGTGCTGACAAATTCAAAGCTGGTTACAGCTGAGCCCATGTTCAAGGTGATGATTAACCAGAATGTAGAAGCAACACCCAGGACATCCTCTGATTCTTGATTTTTATGTTTCCTTCCTACTAATCCGAACACCCGAATTACTGTAAATGTTTGTCCCATCTCAGTTGGCTGTTTAGAAGCCGAAATTCAATGATAAAGACAAAGACCTGCACTTACAAATTAGATCGACAGCTTCACAGAAAATTGTGGTAAATGAAGCGCAAGGGAATCACTGCCTATGTATAGTACTTTCCCCATCATATCATCTGGGTCCATGGAGTGGATTCTTGGAAAGCGCTGAGGTGATATTGCTAGGAGAAGAGGCAGTTTCAGATCCACCTTCCTTTTTGTTGAGGAGTGGAGAAAGTGGAGCGACCATGATGTGACACTGAGCGATACCGCTTCCCCAAATGTGAGCTATGGAGCAATTAAGCCAATAACTCACAGATCCTTCCCCAAGTCCATCCAGACAGAAAGCAGATCACAATCTCCCAATGTCACCAGCTGTGATAACCTCTCCTGTGCACTTGAATGAAAGACCTCAGTGATAATTACATAACCCTGCTCACGTCCGCTCGTTTTCTTGAGTACATGTCTGTTCTAAATAGCAATCCTCTGGCTGCAGATGGGATAAATTCTAGCCCGAGTGGTGGAATTTAGCCCAGACGTACATATCTTTCTTTCTGTCATTATTCCTGATTTTATTTTTTAAAGTGGAGTTAGTGCTTTGAAGATGGAAAGTGACGGCCTGGATCTGTTGAATTTAATGGCAAAACTCTCCTTTGCTTCCATGGAGCCAGAATTTCTGTCTGAGACTTCAAAATTGGTACAGACCTTCCACCATCTGGTCCTGACCGTGTGACTCTTCCACCTCTGGCAGGACCACATCTGGTGGAAAAAGTCTCCATAGCTGACTGAGACCTTGGCTTCTCTGCTACGCTAATGTGGGAGTTAGATACCAGTTGGTTTAGTGGTTTCTTTTAACTCAGTTGAGTCCGCCACCTTTACTTCATATATGTCACCAAAAAAAGACACTCATAGTTCCATAGTTTGGTCAGTGTCAGGTCCCTCAAGGACTTTGAGAAAGCAGAAGGAGGGACCCTGTTCGTAAGTTGGGCCTGTTTTGGTGGTTGAAGTGGGAGATGGTGTCATTCCAGCCAGCACTAACACAGGGTCTGGGAGGGATGCATGCAACACCATGGCAAGAAGCAGCAAATGGGGGATGAAGAGAGGGAAAAAGTGAATTGAAAAGATGGTTAATTGCACTCCTCCACTCTTGCAGTCTCTGTCTCGTCTCTCCAAGTGGGGCCCATTCCCTGACACCACGTTGTATTTTAGCTGATGCAATGAGCCAGCCATTACTTTAATTTTCAACCGGCTTGGGCTTCTGGTACTTTTTTTTTGTGATCGCTACATTACTGTACTTCAGGGAGCCGCTTAACTGTCTGCCTGACTGCGCTTCTAGTCTGGCAATAACAGCCGAGTGAGCAGGAGCAGAAAGGGCTCAGGAAGACAGGGAATTCTTGCCTTCTACTAATGCTAGACTTGGGGTAGTTTTAATTACATGTATGGTTAAGTGCAGACATCTCGGCTAAGAGAGATTGCCGTGCTGGTGCCAAAAAGCTAATGGTAGGAGCATGGGCATACGGGCCAGGACCTTATGTGAGTTCTTGTCTGACTCCTCTCTGCCCTTCCTGCTGTAGTTACCTGAACACATCCTCTTTAATGCCTCTGGGTTCAAAGGACCCCCACACAGTTAACTGCCTGATACTCCTCACGTGAAGGAAGGGTTTGGATTTGAACATATAAATTGAAGTTATGCTAAATTTAGAGCAAAATTTGTCTCTGTTGTGCCAGTGCCAGCCCGTTGAAATTAGTGGCGTTTGTCGGCATGTATCTTAGAGGAGAATTTACCTCTCAGATAAAAATGGCCATACTGGGTCAGACCAATGGTTCAGCTAGCTCGACATCCTGGAGGTTTAGGGCTTTTCGGAGCATGGGTTGTTGCTTAGCCAACAAAGACAGCTTGGGATGCTCACCTGAGCTGTCCTGAGCATTTAAAAAGCTGCTTTGCGATCCTCAGGTGCAGAATGTGTTTGTATGGAACAGTGTTATTAAATTCAGATGTCACACAGCCACTTCCAAAGCGCAGCCCCCATCATGGAGTTGGACGGTGAAGCCCCTGGGAGGAATACATTAGGGGCTTTCACCTGGTGAAGTCAGTGGGAATTATGCCTGGATAGTGATGGAGCAATAACTATGTAAAGATTTGAGGATTTAGTCCATTGATGTCAATGGGATTTTTGCTTTGAGGAAGCACTTAATGTTGGAGGAAAGCCTTCAGTGTTTGTCTCATAGTTTATCTAGGATAGTGTACAAAATTGAAAGGCAAAGTTCTGTGTTAAAGGTAGCTGTTAGGGTAAAATTTTATCTCCTTTATATTAAGTCGTATCTTACTTCTCAAGAGTGCAGAGTGCTAATTAGGCACTCAGTGAGTGAGCTGCAGTTCAGTGGGAGAATGTGAGAAGAATCAGATCCTCTTTGGGGGATAAAAACTGTGAAATTAAGCAGTATTTACCAAGAAATATAACAATCTCTCCCTGCTGTCTTGCCCAGCCTGCATCAGTCCCTTTGAAATGTTTAATTTGATTTCCAGGTATGCAACAGAAGATCTAAAATGAGAGAGCTGCAATTTGTAGACACTTTAGTGGTTAGTGATAGGCAGGAGTTAACCACTGAAGCTTAAATTAATTGTGTGTGTGTGTGTGTGTGTGTGTGTGTGTGTTTTGTTGATGCATAATGTATGATGAGAAAAAGTGAAAAAATAATTAAAGTCTGAACAGTGCTGCATGGATTCATTCATTACTAAATCTGGGTCAGCAGCCAGAGAAGGAAAACAAGGGGGGGGGCAGTCGGAACGGAAAAACAGGACTTCAGAAATGCTGGAGGCAATAAAGTAATTCACAAAAGGACCTGCGAGGTGACTTGGGAAATCCAAAGTTGCATCCTTTCTTCCTCCCCCCCCATTCCAGGGGAAATACCACCTCGTTTCCCACCCCGCAGGATGTATCTGAGGCACCTCATTTTGGAGGGATGATGCCCTCTGAGCGTCATTTGGAAGATTGCTGAATTGGTGGTGGGGGAGCAGCCATTTTGCTTGCTGAGCCAGCAGAAGAGTGGGTAGATAACCAAGGCCTTGTTCAAACTAAAAAGTTAGGTCAACGCAGCATGAAAATTCAGCCCCCTGAGTGATGTGGCTAAGCCAGCCTACCTGCTGGTGTAGATGGCGCTAGGTTGATGGAAGAATTCTTCTGGCAACTAGCTACTGCCACGTTGGGAGGTGGCTTAGCTTCACTGATGGAAGATCACATCCCTCTGGTGCAGGTGGTGCATGCACCAAAGTGCTGCGGCAGTGTTTCAAGTCAGGGCCATCCTCGGGGCGTGGGATGGCAAGTGGAGCGACCACCCAGAGCCCAGCTGTTCGGTGGACCCCCCACTGCCACGCTGCCTGCTCCTCCCAACCCTGCTGCTTTCAGCAGCAAGTGGGGCAGGGCAGGAGCATAGAGCCCAGCCTCTCGGGGTGGGGGCCCAATAGGTTGATTGGCCCCAGGCCCCACTCCTCCTAAGGACGGCTCTTTTTCAAGTGTAGACGTCCCCTTATGTTCAGCTATATTGCAGCATGCAATTCCCCAGCTGTGTATTTCAGGCCTGGTCTAAGGCAATAGAGAGACTTCTGCTGATTTCACCAGGCTTTGGACCAGGCTCTTTACAAGAAAATACTCCTATGTGCTGTTTTCAGACCCAACCAGATTTCCATCAGTAACGTTTCGTTAGTGTGGAGTTTTTTCCAGCCAGATGTCAGCATCCTCCTTCCAGCCATATTGGGGGTAGAGCTGTTTAAAAACAAAATGAAGCAAGGTTTGTTTTTTTTAAAGAATGAGGAAAGAGGATTCCCTTCCCACTCCACATAAAAATCAAACAACCCGCCCCCACCACTTCTTGATGCATAGAGCAAATCTGCAAAATGTCAGCCTGAAAGCTGAATATTTTGGGAGGCTGCAGCCCATGGTTTTTATCAAGTGACTGAGACTAGACCTCGAGAACCTTACAGGGAAGGGCGTGGGATTGTGCTGAAAGCACAGGGCTAGCACAAGATATAGGTTTGATTTCTGGCTCTGCCACAAACTCCCTGTGTGATGCAAGGCAAGTCACTTCAGCTCCTGTGGGTCTGTCTCCATTGCATCCGGGCGGCAGTCCACAGATTTGCATTGGTGCCCTGAAGACAGCTGTGTGGAAAGCCTGTGTCACAACTACCAAGCACCACCGATACAGCTGTTGGTGGGTCACTAGCACAAGTCCTACTGCCACAAGTCTGTGAGGCCAGGCTGGGATGCTCGCACCCAGAATCAATGCAGACAGAAGCCTGCATGTCATTCCCCAACTGTGAAATATCTAATTAGACTGAAAGTTCCTCGGGGTAGGGATTGGCACTTTCTGTGTATTGCGCAGAGCCAAGCACTATGGGGCCCTGATGTCAGTGGAGCTTTGAGGGATCCAGCAATGCAAATAATATTTAATAATAATTATAATGGGCAATTCTCCATTTACAGCACGTGATGCACACTTTCTCTCTCCATGTGCACACACGCATTTTCCCAGAGAGAACTACTACACCCTCCAATACACGTACGCGCGTTTTTATCGTCCTCATAAGATATACTTCCTGCTCTCGCACAGATCCACTTGTGCTGTGTGGAGACCATAAATAAACTGAGGTTGGATTTATAGGCTTGCGTTGTTGCTGGGAGAATGATATAATTTTGCCCACACTAGAAGTGGCAGAAGGGGATGGTTTTAAGGATGGAAATAAATGGGTATTGATTGTGCTTTGGCGGAGGCGCGTATGCGCCTGCTTTTATGTCTAAATGAACGTTGAGAGCCAGTTACGACAGTTTACGCTCAGCTGAGGAGCCGGCCCTACATTTACTGTGGGTGATATGGATTGGCTGCAGGGGTCTGATTGAGCCACCAGCGCAATGTAGAGCAGCCATAGAGTGTGTCTGTGCGATACGTTTACCTGTGTGTTTATGCCTGTACGCAGAGTGTATATAGTGTGTACAAGAGTGGACAGAGCTTTCCCTTTCTTAAGACTACCATTTGTTTTCTAAACATGCTGTTTTCGCTGCGGGTATCTTATTTCTTCCATAGCTTCAGTCTGACCGGCCTTTGCTTTATTTCTAGGCAAAATCAAGGGATCTTTTGGATCAGGCCCACTGGGATGAAATGGTTACACAAGAAAACCCAGCTGTTTTCCCACACCTGGATGGGGAGGGAGTATGGAATCAGAGGGAAGTAATAACCGCTCTCATTTTCCTCTGTGATTTAATAAAGATGTAAATTGACTTTGGGTGGATGACTCACTCTGGCGGCTGGCATTGATCAAGATTAATTGGCTGCTGCGTATGCCCAGTTGGGCTTTGTTCCTTCCTTGGAGGAACAATCCAAACTCCACTGCAAAGGCAACAAAACAAAGCAAAATTTTTGACCAAGGCATGTCTTGGGGCTGGGTGGAGGAGAGCCCTGAGATCGATGGGTCCAGCTTGCCATGCCGTTGACTGGGAATGACTACATAACAAAGAAGGAAGAATCCCAGACTTTTTCTTTGTTACTACCAGAAAGGGCCAAAGTGATGATCATGTCACGGGCCCTGTCTAGACTAGGAAGATAGATTAGGTTTAAAAATGTGTTCACTCACGCTTTTGAACTAACTGATTTTTAACCAGTAGTTCGGGTGGGGGTTAGCTGGTCCTGATCAACCCTGGGCAACCAAGCCTAGATCAGATACTAGTGTGACAAGTTATGAGTTACAGTTACATTTCACATCCTGCACTCAGAATGTGTATGAGAGAGAGAAACCTAACGTGACTTCTCTTGAGAGTAACGAGGCTCACCCTGTCTTGTCACTGATTTGTCTGGTGCTGTTTAAAGTGTCCTAGTGTAAGAGCCATTGGAGTGACTGTAAGACCGTACAATTTTATCTGTCCGTCGCATGGGCCAGGCTGGCTTCCATGCCACATGCGTCTGTGCCTCCTCCCTCGGTTCCTTGCTGGTGAGACCCATTCTGCTAACGTTTGGGAGGCCACGTTTAAAAAAGGTTAGCACCCACATCAGCAGTCAGGTTTTCATAACGGCTCAGGCTTCCCTTTCAGGCATCTAAGTAAAGGCCTGCTTGTCAAAAGTGCCTGGTGGCCAACATGCAGTTGAGAAAATCCAGTCCCAGTTGCAGCTACTGAACCCTTCTGAAAATTACAGCCTTAGTGTCTCAACCTGAAATACACTGGCAGACCTGCGTGTGATACGGGGAGGGCGGGACAGGAATAGCTAAGTGAGGGAATGCCGACCAGGAGTTTGGTGTTAGGGGTACAGCACTGGAAATATAGGAGGTGTTTCAAGTCATGCATGAATTGGCAGAGTTGTGGGGGGTAACTAGGGCTGGCGTAGCAGGGATGTTGTATTTCACAAGTGAAGTTTATCAGCAGAGTGGCATGTGTACCCAGGTGAACTAGCAGTGGGTGCTGTGGCTTATGAGCAGAGGTGGGAGCGGGGAAGCTTGCACAGTTGGTAAAAGGAAATATTTATTTACACAGTGCGTAAATAACCTTTGGAATTCACCATCACAAGGTAATGTCTGTCCAGGTGTATAGGAGGAATTGAAAAGGGATCAGACTCTTTACGGTGGGGACCGTCGGTTACAGCTGTGTGTACATAAAAGGGCTTGGCTCCAAGCCCTGTGGGGGTTGTGGAATCCAAACAACAGCAGCATTAAAGTACAATAGATAAAATAATCTATTCTAAATAGAGAAAATAATTATAACTCTCTTAGTAATAGTCATACAGTGGTATACAGTTATTCATTAGTTTCCACGCATAAGCCCTCATGCTTCAGGGCGTAAACCAACCTCTGACTTCTTGGGGTCAGGAAGCACTGCCCCTATGGGTCAGTTACAACATATTCATGAATTATGCACCTTCCGCTGAAGCATCGGGCACTGGCCACCGTCAGGGACAGGATAACAGTCTAAGCAGACTATTGATCTGATCTGCTACAGTGATTCCTGTGTTCTTACGTTCATGAGGCTTGCTGGATTTATACCCACTCCAAGCTTTTGCTAGAAGTCCTTTGCTTCTGAGATCAGGCAGAAACATCTTGGACGGTGATGTAACAGACATTGGGGCATGGTCACAACTGGCAGTTCAGGTGCTGCAGTGACAGAATTGAGCATAAACAGGCGTGACTCCAGACCCAAATGACCCGTGCATTTTGGGAAGTCAGATTTAGCCGTGGCCAAGGAGAGAGGGGGAATAAAAAGCCCCCAAGGTCTGGACGAGCTTGAATTTGGGCGCTTTGCATCAGAGCTGTGTGAGGGAAGCCATGGCCATGAGCTCTTTCATTTCTCCCAAGTCAACAGTTGGCATGACTAAGACCCAGTTCTGTCGAAAGTAATGAAGTGAGAGAGCCCTTTCTTTCAGTTATTTTTAATGCATGGAGTCTGCAAGTGTTCTGCTCAAGCTCTTGGAAATAAGTGAGAGCTGCCCTTGGTTTGCAAAGCAGAGGGTGACCATTCCAGCACCTCTGTGTCTCAGTCTGCTTCCAGGTGTGGGGCTTTTGTGTGTTATTCCTTAGGCTGCTAGCGTCGATGAGCTTCTTTGCATTTGTGCCAGGCCCCTCCCGTCTTGTTCCATTAGCACAAGGGCAGAGGCCACGTACTAATGCTTGAAACAGTGATAGCAGCTGCAGTTCAGCGGTCGGCCCCAAACGCTGTAGCTGTTGGAATACCGGCGCTCGGCAGCCCACTCGTGTGGCTTGCACTGTGCTTTCCCAGTAGGTCTGCTGCATGGCTTGACCACCCTACGATTCTTTTGAGGATTTAAATATACATGAGGACCAGGGACATAGCGCCTTCTTGTCCCACTGGTACCAACCCATTACGTGACCGCACTTCACTCTCATCAGCTGGGGGCTTGAATGTGTACAGGAGAGCTCTGAGCACCTCACCCCAGCTTCCACCCTGCGTGTGCTGGCACCATGACTGCACTTCCCCAAGATGGACCCTCCTGGTCCATCTACCACTACTGGCAAGTGACCCAGTTACAGTGCCATGCATCCAGAGTAACGCCAGTGAAGTTAATGGGCCTGACTGTCCGCTCCCTGAGGCCAACATGGATCCTCAGTGGAATTCATCCTGATCATCAGTGGTAAAAATGTTCCCCCAAAGAGGAAGCTGGTTTTGGGGTTAAACATCCCCCCCTTGGATTTCAGGGACATGGGTTCAGTTCTTGGTTCTGATACAGACTCACTGGGTGACCTTGGTCAAGTTACTTAGACTCTCTGGCCAGAAGTGACTAATTATTTTGAGGGTCCCGTAGGAGGCTCCTTCAAAAGCTTCGTTATCTGAAGGATGAGTGCTCAGCCCTTTCCAAAAAAGGCTGGATTAAAGAGTTTGAGGTTAGGGTCTATAAAGTCCAGGCACGCCAAATCACTAGTGGTGGTTCAAAATCTTAGCCAGCTCTGTGCCTCTGTTTGCCATCTGTAAAATGGGGCTAATAATACTTCCTCTCTCTTTGGCTGTGTAGTCGAGTTGCAGACTCTTTGAGGCAGGGTCTCTGTCTTACTGGGCTCCCATGCTGCACCTCACTTATCAGCTTCCCAGGCTCTAGGCCCTGCTGGAGCACCTATGTTAATGGTAGTGGGGAATTTATTTGGGTGTAAATCCAGTTAAATGTAACTGGCACTCAGATCAATGTGGTTACTGCAGATTTGTGCTGTGTCCAGCACAGTTGGTTCGTGGTCCAGGGCTGGCACACCTAGGTGCAAATGCGATACTTATAATAAGTCATTGACACTGAACATTGTCCTCTGTGGTGGCCTGCAGCTGGGGGCTTAGAGCAAGACACCCGTTTATATTTCTCCAGATCGGTTAGCTGCTTCCTGATGCTATGCCTGCACTCCCGGTGGAAGGGACAGGGCAAAATGTGGTGGATCAACGTCTCATTCTTGGCTTGCTGTGGCAGCGAGGCTGCTTTGTTTGCCCGGCTGGGACAAACAAATGGGAACAGACTGGCTATTAAGAGATCAAATCGCTACTGGCTGTGCTGTCCTTTCTGCTACTTATTGCTTGGGAGTCATTCAAGTGCTCTGACTTCTTTCCTTTGCCATCACGTCTTCTCTGCAGTGCAACACGCTGTAGCTTCCAGCGTGGCAGCTGCAGAGGATGGATTACTTGGCACTGGGAGTGGGTTTCTGTAATCCCTCCTCCCCACATCTTTCTCCCACCCTTTGCCCACCCCACCCCCTTCCGTCCTCCTATTAATTTTTGATCTGTCTCTGCTCTCTTCTCCTCTCGAGAACTGGAGATGCAGGGAAGCAGGAAACCTAGACCCACTGCCAGATGGCTAGAAACGTAGCATCTGTAATACTTTATCAGAAGAAATTACAGCCAAATTGCTCACTGTGATTAAACAGACCCTCTGCTAGCCAGTTGGACAATTTCAGCCTCTCGTGACAGGATGTGAAATGAAGGAGCAAGCTCACATGAGGGATCAGCCTGTGGTGGGGTGGGGAACAGAGGCATTAGCAGTGGGTCTGGGGGATGGGAGGAGGCAGAGAGAAATTGCTGGCAATGGCGAGTTTTGTGGTGCTGGTTTGTGAAGGCCTCTCTCCTTTCAGGGCTTTTTTTGCAAGGACGCCTCCTATTTGTTCAGTCTCCGAAATTAGTTGGAAAAGAAGGCTCATGCAATAAATAAATTTGTTAGTTTTTAAAAGTGCCAGGGGACTCCTTGTTTGCTTTGCCACACTAGCTTAAGGTTGCTTGAGAATTCCTGGTGGCTTACGCACCTGTCAAGCTGTGGCTATTCAAATGAAAAGTCGCTTGCTAAATCCAAAGCCCCTAACAGTCGGGGTATGTCTGTACATTGATCCGAGGGGTGTGATTCCCAGTGGCAGGACATGTGCTTCTCTTTGATCTAGCTTGCCCACTGGAAACAGAGTGTGTCTTGGAGGCACGAGCAGCAGGATGCATGCTCATTCGAAACATGAAGGTACAAATTCAGTCAGCTAGAGCCACCCCTTGTCTCCACTGCTCACTCCATCGTGGTTACGCTCAGTGAGAGCCAGCGTAGGTATGTTTCCTTGATCTGAAAATTACACCTGCAGCTCAAGGTCTAGAAATACCCTTCAGGACACTGCCTGATCTCAGTTATGCTGGTGTAAATCCGCCTAGGCTTTTGTGCAGCTACTTCAGTTTTCCACAGCAGAATTCAGAATCCAGCCCTTTGCCTCTTAGCAAATAGTTTCTTCTCCCTGTGCCTTTGGAGCATCTCCCTGACTTGAAGACTGGCAGAACGGTATGGAAAATCACAGGGCGATGGGTAGAAGAAAGTGATGTGGCTGCCCTTTGCTCACTGTGACTTTATCTTCCTTCCCCCATCTTGCTCCAAATCTTCTGCCTTAAAAAAAAAAAAAAAACCAAAGCAAACCGCCCTGCGGTCTGATGACATTTTTGCTTCTGAAAATCTTGATCTGTTGTGAAAAGGCAGAGTTAGATAAGGCAGCAGGGAGACAGCAGAGGGGGCCAGGCCTGGATCTCAAGAAAACCAACATGGACAGGTGTAATGTCACCTTCCTCCGCCTCCCCTAGCTAGCAACCAGTTTTTGGGAGTCTGCCCTCGCAGGTCACCTTGAACTGGGTACTTCCAGCGTGCGATGATTTTAGTTGCAGTTCACAAATAGCACTTTCCATTGTGGCTCCTGTAGCTAAAGCACTTCCCCTAACAGATGGACCTACGGACATTTACAGATGGGGAAACTGAGAGGCCATGAGGGTGCATCACTTCCTGGAGGTTACTTAGAAGTCAGAGGCAGAGCTGGGGTTACAAATGACCTCTCCTAACTTTTGCTGTCTGCTGGGTTACACTGCTCCTTTGCTCGGTGCTGGGCTAAACTCTCATGGCCAAATCCAGGATCCTACTGAGTTCAACTGCCAAACTCCCATTGGTTTCTCTGTGCTGCATCTTCTTTTACCTTCCTGCCAGGTGCTGTCAAGCATTAGCAAGTGTGAATTCTCCCCTCCTTGGGGCCTGTTGCTGAACCTTCCCCTGGCAGCCACTTTATGCAGGTGTCACTAACACCACAAGATGGGGGGCAAAGGGAAATCGAGCACTGAGGTTTTCACTTATTGCATGGGCTGCAGTTTTCATGCTGTATTTGCTGCCCAGGGAGCTGACAAGGTGACCTGAATTTTTAAATTGTGCACAGGAGAGCTCTGCTGACGATGTTGTAATGGGAAGGAATGAATGTGTATGGAGATTAATAGGGTCAGAGTATATGGACATCTTGTATAGGGTGGAAGGGGATGGGTAGATGGGGGACAGGGTGTGTGTGTGGCCTTTTCTTGAGATCTGGCATCTGAATGAGACCTGATATGGAGCATGGAAGACTTGGGACCAGAATCTAAACAATGAAGTGCATCAGCAGTTCCCCATGAAGTCAAAGGAGATCCATCCATCCTTCAGCACCCATCGCCTCATGTGATTTGCAAACGCTCCTCATCTCTCAGCATTTAGCCCTTTGGTGGGGGAAGTTGTCATGCCACATTTGTTCCAGGAGTCTGGAGAACGTGGGCATTTGGGGCACTGTTGTTCCGGTTTCATTGCTCAAAGAGGAAACGAGGTTTCCTTGGTGGAGAAGGGGGTGAAGTGGAGCTTTTCTTAGTTGCTGTGGGAAGGTTTGAGATCTGTGGCTGTGATGGTGGTTCTTGTCCTGGGTGTTGAAAACGCAACTGCTAGTTTCTGGTGTTATGCACACACAGATGCCCAAGCAGGGTCTTGAAACGGTCCAAAGGAATTTCCTGTCATCAGGCAGGAAGCTGCAGTCCCCACAACAGAAACCTTGGAATGCGTCTGCTGTAGTGGACTTCAGCAGGGAAGGAGGAACTGTACACCTTGAGAAACATTATCCCTTTCCTCGCCGGTAAATATTTCATGAGTGGATTAAAAATTTAAGCCAAAATGAGCCCTGCCATCGGCAGAAACCAGCTCGGTTTCAAGTTCTGTTTAAGTATTTTTCTTTATAATGTAGCTGTGTCAATTAGAAAATGACATTGCTATTTAAAATGCTGTTCCGTGGCCCTCTTTAATTAAGGCAGCGGTATAATACCAATCTGCTCTCATTAATGAATTTTTAACAATCAAAATGAGAGTTGGATGACGCACCGTTGGGTTTGCAGTGTGAGTGCCTCTTCTTGTGGTGCCGTAGGACAGATTTAAAGGGACAGCTTCTGATTCAGTGCTCCACTCGTATAGCATCAGGATGAAAAAGACATATTTAATGATGAACAATTCATCTTGTTTGAAATCAAAGCCACAGTCTAGACTGTCTTTTCTGTGATAACAACAGCATGTAACATGTTGCATCCTTTGCAGATGGGAATAATGAAGACCCTTGTGAGATAGGTAAGGAAAATTTTATCCCCATTCTGCAGATGGGGAAATTCAGGCATAGATGACTCACAGCACCTTAGGTCCATATACTGCACCATAATGATTTTAATGGAAAAGCTTCAATAGCCTTTGGAGTGATTTTCTGTGGAGTCAAATTAGACCTCAGAAATCCCTGGCTCCCGATCAGGTGCCATCCACCAGATTAAACAGTTTAGCTATTAGATTTCTGCCTCTCTGTAGGGTTGTTCTGAAGGTCAGAAGGCTCGCGCCTTTGGAATATGGAGCTAGCTATTGTCACATCACCTAATAATTTGTGATGGCAAGATAGATGCCACTAATGGGACAATAATTTTTCCTGGAACTGTATCATAAAGAGTCATAGTCATTAATTATGGGAAAGACCAAATCTTTCTAGTGGCCAATGCAAGGTCACTCCCCAAATATTATGTTTCCTAGTGGTTAGACCTTGGAAGCCTGTCTCCTCACTCTAGCCTTGCCCTTGGAAATTCAATGTTCGCATGTTTGGAGTGAAATACAACGTCTGAGATTAAGAGAAGGAGCCAAGTCCTGAACTAGGGAACTCCTGCTGGGTGGCCATGGACTGAACTGTGTTGAGAACTGGGCTGTGGGGCACTGAGTGGAATAATGGAGTGGAGCTGGGAAGTGAGAATGCATCTGCCTCTCTTGGATGGAGTGCCAGCAGAATGAAGAAATGCAATGCTAGAATAAAGCCTTTAAAATCAGGTGTAGCTGAGAGGCTGATCCTCTACATTGCTGGACACTGGGGTCCGAGTGGGAGGTGCGTGTGGGTTATCTGATGCTCAGGATGCCAGCTAGCCCAGAAAGCCTTGTTTTTTGTTTTGAAGGATTCACACCTAAGTTTTTGCATCCGCATCTACTTCTTCTTGCACCTTGCTTGCAAATAGTTCCGTGCCCAGAGATTTAGTTTCAGAGGATGCCTTGCCTTTCGCTATGAGGTTCCCTCTGCAGAGAACGCACTGATGGTCAATAGCTTTTGGATGGCTGTGGGGTGCAGGGGGAAGCCTGATGAATAGAAATGGAGCAAATAAGGCTGGATGGATAGAGGCTACATCAGAGAGATGTATCCCCCTGCTGAAGGAGGACTTCAGTTTTCAGGGATGGTTGCAAGTGGTTTGACAGTGCAAAACCTGTGGCCTGAGTCTGTACCCCACTAACAGACACCCATAAATCAACCAACTCTGCAGCTCTTTCCCTGGCCATACTCTAATGTAGACTTGGTAAAGAACACAGGACCGAAAGAAACCCACGGTTTAGCTACACATCCCCTCCTCTGCCTTTTGTAACAAAACAACGGGCAGAAGTGTGAATGCATCTAGAACAGTAAGCAGAGTGGAACTGGGTTGCAGCTGTTGGCTGGCCACACTGGCAATGGGAGTGGACATCGTGCCTGCTTATGGGCAGAGCACCCTGAAGGCCATGAAATCAGATACCGCCCTGTACAAAGTAGGAGTGGGCCCTGCAGGAAGCACTGCCTTTCCTTGAACGTGCATTGACTGTGGCTGTGATCCATGCTGCTCTTGAGGACAAATCCATCACTCAGCTGTTTGGCCAGGGGGTTAAATAATGTGTGAATTTAGCACAGCGAAGTGGCCATGAGAGGAGGCCTCCTGTGAGCACCTCCGCCCTGCTAATCCATTTCCCCTTCTCCAGCAGTCCTGGCTTGCACTCAGTCCTCAGGCAGGTCTGCATGTCTCCTGCGCAGGGACCGCCAAAGAAGCCAGATCGTGTTGTGTACTGCTGGGAGCAGTTAGTACCAAAGGGACCAGACAAGACTTCCAAACTCATTGCACTTGTGATCAGAGCTGGAATGTGAACCTCAGGCCTTTAAAACTGGGAGGCCAGGGAGCCAGGCCAGTGGACGTGTTAGTTCTCTGTTAAAGCCAACCTGCCTACCAGGGCAGCCCGTTAAGACATTGCTGGGAGAGCACAACGCTGTTGGCTGCACCTTCACAATTGCTCAGCTCTCAGTGTTGGTGGCTACATAAAAGCAGAGTTGTTTGGGATATTCACATTTCCTTGGGGTGCTTTTAACCTGAGGGTTTCCAAGCACCTGACACACTCTTCATTGATTCTGTGCCCCTCCTGGCAAGGGATGATACTGTTTTATCCAACATAAAAAAGCAATTCACAGATGTGTTAATGGAGTCAGTACCTGGGCTAGGAGAGGAACCCAGGAGTCCTGAGCAGTAACCATAGCCTCAGCTCTTGCATATCTCCATTGTGGTTTCTCTGGTGAACCAGTGCAGACAGCACTGCTGCATGGGAAGTGTGGTGCCAAAACTTAGAAGCGTCAACCGATCCATAAATAAATTTGTCATTAATCTTTGTAGTTTTGATTGAGCAGAGCCGATTGAAGATGATCCCCCTATCCCATCATGACCAGCACTAATTGTCTTAGAACTGGAAATGTTTGTTCTGTGACTCTTTATTAGCTTCCGTGGCTTATAGAACATGTTTTCTTCCAGACTTTCATTCAAGAAAGCGACACACAACCAGGAATTTTCTGAAGAATAACTTTGCACGCCTGACTAATTCCTTAAGCACAACCGTTTCCTTGATCTGTTTTGATCTTGGCTGGCACGAGTTTTCTTTTTCCCCTCTGGATCCTGGCCTTGCACAGGGGAAAAGCCATACAGGGTATGTCTACAATAGAGCAGGACGGCAATCCTCTGGCCAAGGCAGACTGATGTGCATGGGGGAGTTGAGCCAGTGTGCTAAAAATAACAGTGGGGCTGTTGCAGCCCGGGTTGGAGCTCAGACACTTAAGCCTAAGGGGTTGGGTGGGCTTGAGAGGTGGGCTCCCACTCTATCCACAGTATCCAAATTCAAAAGCAAGGGGGTCATATAGCCAAGCAATGGACTGGATTAAGATCAGATCTAGGGGTGAGCAGCTGCTCTGAGCTCTCACACTGCACAGGGCACATTTCATGCTAAGGAGGGAGGACCTGGTAGCAGCAGAAGCAGGACTGAGTGGAGGGAGGCACCCATGCTGCATCGAACAGTGTGGGAACCACAACAGATTGCTTTTTAAGAGAGCCCTTAATTAAGGAATTCATTGATGGCAAAGGGCTCACTTGGACTCTTGAACTGCAGCAACCACTGGTCTGAGATGTATTTCAGTCTCTGGCAGGTGAGGGTTAGGGGTTTTTTTAGCTGGTTCTGTAGCCCCAGAAGTGGGTCTGCTTTGGAAACCATCCTCCTGTGATCGTCTTGTGGGTGACATAAGGATGCATGGGAGACCAGAGAGAAAGCATTAGCAATAACAGTCATCAGTGTCATAAAAATCCTGGCACGGCTTTTAAGCTCCATCTGTGTGGACTTAAAGGACTGCTGAAGTCACGCTGGCTGTCGCCGGAGAATGTGGACCCTCTGAGGTCTTAGTTTAATTGGGAACAGAGCCAAAATTATGAAGCAGCCACAGTACGTGTAATTTGCAGGGAAGCGAGACGGTTTCTTAAGAAGTCTGGGGGAAAAAGTTCTGCCGACAGTTGCAGGCACGGACATGTCACACGGGGTGAGCTGCATGAAAGGTCAGATCCACTCGTGGGAGCAGGCAAAACTCTGGACAGTTGGAACAGGGGTGAGTAGATATAGTGAGTGCTTTCACTGGCCACCACCTGGGATCCAGAGGAAACATTCCCATGCTATAATATTGTACAGCGAGTTGTGTTAATAGGAGATTATATAGTAAAGGGGACCCAAGAAACTCCACAGCTCTGGATCCACAGCATCCTTGAAGTTTGGATCTAGGTCTTAAGTTCACATTGTAGGTCCTTAACCAATTTATACACAGCCCTGCAAAGCATTGGCTGTGGTTGGGCAGGATACCAGGCTAGATGGACCAATTATTGTGTTCTGTGATGAAAAACCAGTAGGATCCCCAGTACCCAGCCTTGCGCCCAATGCTATAACAAAAGATCCATGAAAAGTCCCAAGCAGATGGTTTCTTGTACCATGTGGTAATTAAAACACAGTTCTGACTAGCCCATTGATACTACCTGTATCTGTTCCTAAAGTGTCCAGTTTAGTTTGCTGCCCAAATTAAACTTTTCCTGCTGTGTGCTAAGGGTGGAATAGAGCCCACTCTCCCCAAGACCATGATGGGACACTGGTTCCGGAGCCTACCAACCAACCCAGCCGCCAGATCCCAACCCTCTGAAGTGAAGGGGAAATTTGGATCCACCCATTTTGCCTGCTGAGTGCGTTATGGGTGCCAACAGAGACAAGGAAGAACAATCCTTTTTTCAGTTGTGCTTGCCTCATACGTTCATGGACCAAATTGTCAGCTTTGTTTGGAGTCCAGGATCTCTTTTGCTGACAGTGATGTCAGAGGCAGACGGAACGCAGCTGGATTTCCACGTGCTGGGTGGAGCGTCTGGTGTTGACAGCTGGGAAAATGTGTGTCTTGATTTGAAAGGTGTTTAAACTTGATATGTTAGTAGCTGGGGGAGCGTATATGTGTAACTATCAGATGTAACATTAAGGAGCTTTTCTTCTGCTCACAATTGTACCCTAAATGCTGGCTTGTTGTAGATGGATGCTGCCTCATTTAGCATCTAGAATGGCAGGAAATGAATACACAGAGCATGGGAGAAGGGTGGAGAGGGAATAGAAAGTGAACTGTATTAGTAGTTATATCTTTACTGCGTGAGCATCTGCTGGTCCCCAGCTGAGATCAGGGCTCATGGAGCTACATGCTGTACAAACATATAGTAAGATACAGTCTTGGCATCCGAGAGTTTACAATCTAAACTGACAATGCAGACAACCAGGAACAAGGAAAGAAAACTGCATCCCTTTTTATGACCAGGGAACTGAGAGGTTAAGTGCCTCATATTGTAGCTTGCACTGGCTGGGGTGCGTTCTGTGACTGTCTCCTTTGAATCATCTCAGACACGCTCAAGTGTTCGGTCCCTTCTTCTGCAGCTTTGTTGATTTGAGCTCAGCTTCAGGTCACCTGAACCAAGCCTCATTCAGCACCCCCTCACACCCTCTGCCAAGTTCATGGCAAAATAGCTTCATTGGATCAGCTGTTGCCTTTTTCCCAGTCACTGGGCTCAATGTTTGGATGCATAACCTAACCTTTGCATCGCACGGGAGGCTGGTGTATTGACTTTGCTGGAGGAAAGCCCAGCTGCATGCTGGGTGTGGAGCCCAACCTTCCTAAAGGCATCCTTCCCTTCCTCAGTTCAGCAAAGGTTTGGTCCTTGGAGCACCTGCTCAAGGGATGGGGTGAAGCTGAGCTACAATTAACCCTTTGTTCATGGTGCAGAGAAGAGACGGAATACCTCTGCTCCTAGAGAAATGCCATGCACAGAGTTTCATGTAACACCGTACCTCTTTAAAAGCGTTGTTACGCATTCCTCGCTTTACACACAGGATAAACCAGGGGAAGAATAACCCTGCTGTCCCTTGTGAGTAGTTGGATACGTGTCTAAGTTTGGGTTCTTCTCTTGGCAAGGTGGAGGCTGGCTGCGTCCCAGATGAACGCATGTGAACAAATTTCTCTGAGGAAAGAAATCCTTTTTGTCATTGAGTGTGGTCTCAGACGGTTGCTACAGGGCCTCTGTCGTATTGGGTACTTGGAAAGCGGCACTATGGTCGATAATTGTAGCTGATCTGAAGCGAGAAGCTGCATGTAAGTGCGGGGACAGGAGCCTTTAAGCTTCTTCGTTCTGTCTTGCCTGCTCAAGAAATTTCTGGGGTTGACATTGATTTGCCAGTCAGAAGTGCTCAGTGCAGGGTGGGAGGGCCCGTGATGAGCTCTGTTGAGCAGAAAGAGCCAGCCCTTAGCTTGGCACGACGTCTTCCAAGTGAGTGTTGGAGAACATTCATGTCCGGGGGCATTGCATAATGAGAAGGAAGGAGGGGTGATATATGGCTGGTAGCTCGGGGTCCTGTCTCTCCATGGACCAGATCCTCAGAGGTTCAGGTGGCCGCTACTTCAACAGAACTATGTGGACTTGTCCCCACAGAGCATTGGGCTCTATTTCTCTGCCTCCGAACTCATTTGAATGAAGAACTCAGTTTGAACAGGGGTTTCTGGGAAATGCTCAGCACCCAAGTGAAATTCCTGGTGAAATTCCTAGCAGCCGGCTCCCCTCCTAGTGTGTGAAAGCGTGTTCATAGAAAATGTGCGACGTGCTATCTTGATGCTCAGGGGTGAGCAAGAAAGCAGTGTTTCATTTCTGCCCACATCTAGGGCCTTTGTTTTTTAGAGGCGTTGACGTGTGATAAAGGGTGCTGGAGTGAGTGCCTTGGAGACTGCCCACACTCCGACTGACGTGAGGCAAACGTACCCCTCTTCCACGATCTGCAGGGAGCCACTTCCTGGGAAGAGAGAGGGGAGCAGCTGACAGTGTGATAGCTGGGCTCTGTGCTGGTGCTGTGAAGAAGGGTGGGAGTTTAGGGTAGGTGGTTTTGTCACCTGCCAGCTTATAATAAAACCAAAACTGTCCACTCATCCTCCAGGCCATTGAACATCTAAAGAATAGAGCCCTGCATGGATGCAATACGTGGATCAATATCTGATCTTCAGCCACAAGAAATGGTCCGCAGATATCCATGCTGTATCCACGGATGCAGCTATAATGCGGATATCCGCAGATATCTGCATATTTGCAGGGCTCTAGCTCTGTGAAGATAAAAATATGGGGGCCTGTATCCGATCTGCATCCGCAAGAAATGGTCTGCGGATATTCATGTTGTATCTGTGGATGTGGATATCTGCAGATATCTGGATATTTGCAGGGCTCTACTAATGAGTCTGTTGGTCAGCATCCTGTCACCCTGTTTCATGGGGCCCAAGGTGAATCCCAAAGTTTTCTGGTGGGGACACTGTTGTGACAGGGCCAGGGATGGACAGACCCAAGCAACAAAGTTTGGATCTGGAGACAAACTTCCTCAAGATTTGGGATATGGGATGGGGGGCTCAGATAAGGCTCACTGCAGAGATGGGAACCTGTGACAAAATCTGGCCCATCTGCAACTGGCAGGGCCTCCATTGATTGCCTTGTGGTAGTAGGGTGATCATGTTAAGCTTTCTCACCGTGGTGAGTGGGAAGTTAGCAGAAAAATCTGTCTTTGCTCTCTTTCCCCTTCTCCAGCAGTACAGCTTTCTCATCTGCAAAGTCCCTTTCCTCCCCCTCACGCTCATTTACTATCACTGCAGTTGTTGTCTGGAAAACAACATTGAACGGTGGAATCTACAGAAAACCTTGATGGTCTGGAATGAACGGCATCTTGAGTGATGGTGATGTAGTTTGGCCTTACTGCCCATCAGGCTGTCACGCCCCACCAGAGGCCCACTTCCAAGGGTCTTTAGTCCCTCTCTCTCGGTCACATTGCTCACATCTTCCTCATCACATAGTGACTTACACATGGACTGGGCAATTGCCATGCTGTTTTCAGTCCTGCCCCGGAGCCAGGAAGGAGCACGGACTAGATTGGAGGGGTGAATTTTGAAGAGCGGGGTCATTGCCCCGGCACTGTGGTGGGCGTCATACTTTCGGACAAGGGCAATAGAGAGAAGACCGTACTGTGCCCACCTGAGTGCTTGCGGTGTGCACTGCACTTTCAGCTGGCCTGACCCTAAGTCAGTTCACTGTAGTGCACCAGCGGTTGGCGTTTCTGTGATGTGTTGGACTTCAGAGTCGGGATGGCAGGCTGCACTGCCATGACGCGGCCGTCTTTGGGTGGAAGGTGGCAGCCAACAAGTGCATGGTCATGGAAATGAATCAGAGAGGGTTGTTTGGACCAGGAACATTGAGACAAAGTCCTGCTTAGGAATCATTCCTGCAGACAGAAACTTGTTTCATACGGTCTTTTCTGAAAATAGAGGCATGCACAGCAGTCAGCCCTAGACGGAAATATCTGATGTCCCCCCTCCCAGCCCCCCACAAATCATTAACAGCGACTAGTGACCCCATCCTGCTGGCTGGTCTGGATTTGCCAACCTCCCTCCATCCTCTCACTCCAGGCCACTCTCTGTGCTTTGATTTTGGCCCTTGCCACCAGTGAGTTCTGGCAATGCCTCTCGCTCCTGCTCAGCAGCAACCCCTGGTGCTTCAGGCCTGGCCCCTACTGAGCGGGGCCAGGCTGTGCTGCTCACTTATCCCGGGCCAAGGAGCAGTCTGCAACATGAAAAATGTTCCTAAGTCAGACAACTCCCTGAATGCATGTCTCCAGAGACCAGGCTCAAGTCCATTTGGGGTCCTACGTATACTGGAGGGATGGGGAGGAGAATAGGGTGGCAGGCCAGCAGTGTAAAACTCTCCTCCCCTCCACCCTACTGCATTTCATGCTAGTGCAACTGCACCACATGGGACACAGTCTAAGCGAGCAGGTGTTTTAAGCTACCTCCCCAGCAACACCTATCATGAGAGATGTGGGAGGGGAGGCAGCTTGGTACAGGCAGCTCCTGCCACCTGCCTGCCTCTTGGATCTTGATCCTGCGCACCACCTGAGAGGAATGGGCACTGGGTCTTTGCTTCTCTCCCCAACGACATGTCAAGGCGCTGAAGGCTTCACTCCCCTCCAGAGCCTCTTTTTCTGGGGCTGGGTCAGCCCTGATGGCTGCTGAGGAGAACGCAGCCCATCAAAGCCCTTCATTCTCACCCAGAATATAAGAGAAAGCACAGCAGGGCCTTCCCGTTCTGGATAGTGCTCTTGAGCCCCCGTGCCTCTCACCCCACCACCCCTTTCCTCTCCATGCCTTCCACCGACTTTGTAACTGCACTTAAAAATCTTCAGAAATCGATGTGCACACCCGAAATGCAGAGATTTTGTTTATGGTTTGTGAAGCTGAGTGGCTTCAAACAACTGAATTTGGGAGCATTTGCATCTTTTCAGGGGCTGTGTGGTGGAACGTCCTGACGTGTAGACTCGGCAGAGCTTGGGCTTCAAGCTAGCCAGGGTTAGAGGCGGCATGAGCTGGAGGGGGGAGAAGTTTGAACTGGAGTCTCTTGCTGTTCTCCACTCCTCTGGGGACCGCTAAGCTCTTTGGATAAAGGAGCTCTTTGCTGAAGGCAGTCTGGGCATTTCAGGCGATTTCATTTCGTGTCCTGCGGAGACAGGTGAGTGGGTGGGTGGTGGTGGTGGTGGAGAAACTTGGCAGTGATTTAGTCCAGCCTCATGGGGAAGCTGAACTGCTTTGGGACCATAAGAGCTGCCACATGATAGTTCATCAGATCAGAGCTTGTGAGTCCTTAGAGAAGAGCCAAGGGTTCATAAAACCGGGTGCTTTCCAGGATGGGATCCTTTTTATCCAAAGCACTGAAGTTTGGGGAGAGGTTTGATTAGAATGGGCAGGATGTTGGCTGGAAAACTCTAGTTTTCTGTGATTGTGAAGCACCTAGCACAATTTCTGTGTAGTACAGCAATGAAAGCAATGCTTCATCATCATCTTCATTAATCACCCAAGTGGGTTTTCACCCCAGTTGACAAGCAACCTTGTTGGAAACTGATAAAAGTTCCCATTTGATTCCTCTTGGTGATTTTTTCCCATCTCCTTGTGTTGTTGACAAAAATCAGCACCTCCCTGGTTTGTTCTGAATTGCTGCAGCTTTGCTCCTGGATCTGGCTGCTGGACTGTGGCCATGGTCATACTCTTTCCCCTGATCTTCTCGTCTCATGCTACCACGCTGGGGGCTGCTCCATTGCCCCACACACTTGGGGGATGAGCCCTTTGCAGAGGTGGTCTCTCCCATAGGAGCCATTCTGCTGCCTTCACAATGAGCCACAGAGGGGGAGGGAATGAGGCCCACAGCTGGCTTCCTACATGCTCTTCTGATTGGAAAATATCTAGCAAAATGAAACTTGGAAAATCATTTCCCCACTCTGATGAGCTCTCCCGATCCCCAGCCTTTTGGCACTATGGGGTCTTTTTTCCTAGAGAAGGGCTGGTTTTATGCTTCACCCTTGACGGATCTAAATTTTCCTGTTGCTCCTTTCACCTCCTCCAGCACTCCCCTTCCGTGTCCTTCTGTTTAAAGTTTTATTCTCCCATGAGGAGTGAGGCCACGGCTGTAGATGGAGGACAAAGGGGAAGAGAAAAGCTTCCGGAGCTGCCACTGCTGGGGAGACAAGAGGATGCAAAGAGAAGCAGAGTTAGTGTCAGAGCTAAAATTGCCCAAAATGATGCTATTTTGTCTGGCTGGTGTGCGCTGTGCTGAGCAGCGTGTTCCCATGTTGTCACGAAGCACAAGATGGGATAATTAAATTGCCCTTTTCCTGGCAAAATGTTACCTGCACTGTTGATTCTATAAGGACGATCTGTTGCCCTGTTGCCAGCTACAGGCACATCACTACAGATTTAAGGTGTAACACATGCTGGGAGCAGACAGCAGTGACAAATTAGGAGGAAGAGAATTTTTTTGCTTCTCCAAAAGAGGTGTGGACTGGGCAAGTGCTAAAGCTGGCCTCTGGCTCAAAAGAATGTAAGGAATAACTGTTAATGAGCAAGAGGATAGTTTTGTCCTTTAAGCCCTCCAGGCTTCTTGTGTCAAGGTAATGAAGACATTCCTGTCCATCCAGCCTCACAAGCTGAGCAGGCCTTGATTTGTCAGGTGCTCCCTCCTTTCCGTCAGGGAAGATTAGAGGTGGTCTGGATCCTGTGCAGGGGGAACCTCTGAGGTCGTGTGTGGCCAGCAGCCAGGTGCCCTCTGATCCATCCTGAGTACCAAGGGGATTAGTAACTGACCTAAAGAAGAGGGCTACTCTAAGAGATGTGCTCTTACGTGTACAAAACGTGATGGCGGAAATCAGTTTTCTCCCCTCCTATTTCTTTTTTTCCGCTGGAACCCATGTGCTACTATGGATGGGAGGAAAAGAGTTGGAGGAGTCATGTCATGTCTCAAGGCAGGGCTGAACTGCAGGGGCGGGGATTGGGGTTGAGCTCCCGGGAGCCGGGGAGGAAGAAGATGCTATGAGTTTTGCACAGAACTGAGCTGGGGAGAAGAGCAGGGGGGAAGACGGGGAAGTGGGGAGATTCCCACACTGCTGTAGCATGAGCCTGATCCAGGAAAATGAAAGGGACAGAGAAGCATGCAGGATGCCTCAGAGAGATGTGCCTTTTGGCTGGCAATATAGCAGGACTTCCCGTCAGAAGACAGTGCATTCTGGAGGTTGTTCCACGAGCTGGGTGCAAAGCCTCACAGCAAAGGAGAAAATACCCCTCGTACTTGCAGCCTGAAAGGGAGACTGTATTGGAAAGTCAAACCCAGCTCTAGTTTTGAGGGGTGATTCCAGGAGACACTATTGCCTAATGGCGAGAGCTGAGGGTGAGAGCCGGGACTCCTGGGTTCTGCCCCAGCCCCTGCTGACTGTCTCTCTGTAGCCTTAGTCAAGTCACACGGCCTCTCTTCAGTTTGTTCATCTGTAATCTGGGTATGATGCCCCTTCTGCCAGAGCGTTTGGGGGATTGATTAGTTAACTAGTTAACCATTTGTAACGGGCTTGGACAGCCTCACGGAAGGGAGCTTTATAAGGGTGATGTGTTATTAATAATATCAGTCACTCTTGATCAACAGCTTTCTTTTTATTGCCTTTCTTCCTTCCTCTCCCTCCTGTGTCGTATCAAGCCTGCAGATCCATCAGCATCATTGCAGAGCCTTCAGCTATAACCCTGCTATTTGACTTCCAAGAAATGGCTCTTCCCAGCCTCTCTCACACCTCTCCCCCCTGCAGTCCTGCCCTGAAATATTAACACCACAAATCACAAGTGACATGAGCCCCGCTGGAGCCCCCTTCACTCACACACTGGCTTTTCCAAGCAGGGGGTGGGGAAATGGAAATCAATGTTGCTTTATATTACTACCCATAGGCAGTATTTCACCCATTGGCCTCAAAGCACTTTACGTAGTTAGGATCATTATCCTCCATCTAAAGAAAGGGAAACTGAGGCACAGAGTATTTAAGAATGACACACTTGAAGGAGACAGGCCCCCACTTGCAGTGGGATCTGGGCATCTCATTCCCTTAGGCGCCTTTGAAAACCTCAGCCCCAAAGGTCTCTTTCGTTTGCTGAGTGCCAGAACTGGGTTTAGCACTGAGGTCTGCAGACTCTTGGCTGGGTTCACCTTCGCAGGGACCTTCTATGGTTAAGGAGCGATCCCTTATCCCCAAGGTCGGCAACCTTCTCCAGCTCCTGTGCTGGTCCCTCTTCCCCAAACCTCAGCAGGTGCTGGCAGCTCCCTCAGCCAAAAAAAATAAAGTGGCCACCGCCTAAAAATTTTGCAGTGGCCACAGACTGCTTAGGAGGCTGGGTTTCCCAGGCATGCCACTGAGAGGAGCCACTCATGGAAAATAACTCCTGAGAGGCTGTTCTTGGTAGGTATGTTAAGGAAAGAAGCTGCCTGGAGTAGCTTTTTTTGGTGGTGGCATGCTGCAGAGAGGAAATGCTCCAAGTGGCTTCTTGATGCGGCATGCCTGGGGCATGGGCATGGCGAGGACCGCCGCACAACAGCTGCCGATGAAAGAAGCCGCCTGGAGTGGCATTCAGTGGCAGGAGTGGCAATTTCTGTGGTGCTGCAAAGGGAGCCGTGTTCTGCTCCGAACAGTCTCAGCACAAGTGCCGGGGTTGCCTACCCCTTGCTTATCCTAAGTCTTGAACTGTGTCCTCATTTGTTTTTTTCTAGATCTGACACCTGAGCTGCCTCCACCTTACCCCTTGTTCCTCTTCCTCTGTCTGCAGATAAATAATAGCAAGAACCACGTCGTCATTGTGCATGTCTCTGATCTTGAATCAAGAATACATCGCCCTGCAGGAGCGAGGGTGGAAAATGAGTAATGTCTCACCCAGGGGCCTCATGCCATGACCACATGTGGTTATGCTGCCGTGATAAATACGCTACATGGATTCTATATTAGGAACACCTCTGGCGGACTCCAAAGGTGGACTCCAAAGAATTGCTGTGCCCTCTTGGTCACCCTCGCCCCTCTCTAAATATAGCAGCCCTAATGCAGTGCAGGAGCTGAGGCAATTAATCTGAATGACTCCTTCTGTTTGGGAGATGATGGGTTTGTTCCCTTGGGTGGGAACTCAGAGCAGCCGATGTTGTGAAGATTATGGCTTCTTCTTGCTTTTTTCTGCAGTTGATTGGCGGGGACCTTGGAAAGCAACGTGGGCTTTAGCATCAGACCCTCTGCTTGACGAGGTGGTGGTGGGGAGCCAGTGCAATGGACACTAGGATAGCATTGGCCTGGGTTGAAGCTGTGCGGTGGCTCCGTGAAGGTGATTCAGTGCCGGATGATGTGACCGGTCAGGATTTAGGCCTGTTTGTTTGGTGTGTTTTAATGCCCCTCGTGGGTGGCGCATGGGAAGCCCTGCAGCCCAGTGCCCCATGTTTATCTGCTGAGTGGGCACTGTGTGCGTTGTGTTAGTTCCCTGCCATGCCCTATCCAGCATGGTGAGAGGGAGCTCGGTCTCTATGGTCGTTCCTGTTCTCCCTGCTGACACTGTTAAGTGGATAATTTGGGTCGCGCACGAGGCAGACTTTGTGATACGGAGACTTGTCCAAGAAGCAGGATGTTTATGTGGACTGATTTGGGCATCTGGCTTCAGTCCCTGGCCATCAGATTTCCTGTGTTACCTGGGATCTCTCTGTCCCTCAGTTCCCCACCCATAAAATGGAGATTACTGCTAAGGAACTTGACCAAGGTCAGACAGAGAGTCTGTAGCGGAGTCAGGAATTAAGCCCTGATCTCCTGACTCCCTCTCCAATGCCTTGACAAGTCTTCCTCCCATGAAGTTTGAGGAGCTGATGTTCAGAAGGGCAGGAATCTCTGTGGTTTCATTTGGCTTGGTTGCTGCAACCTCTGTTTCTCTGTGTGGGAAATGCACATCCTAGTTTCACAGGGAGTTTCAGATGAAATGACTGAGCCTTGTTGTGCCTCAGACCTGTAAATGAGGCCCAGGTTTCCAAGGAACCAGAGCCAGAAATCTGTGAACATTTCAAGAGCCAGGAGCTGACTTTCAAGTCCTGACACTGAAAGCAAGTCAAGTGGCTGCGTGTGTTGTAACAGAATAATTAAAGGCTCAGAGGGTGACTTATTCATTGAGCACAGCGGGGCTCCACAGAATCAGATCTCCATGCCACAGAGTTCAAGACCAAAACCAGAGAGTGTGCCTGGCTCAAGGGTTTTTGGGCCAGGGTATTAGGCGAAACCACTTCTTTTACTGACTCCGCTAAGGCGGTTTTGTCAAGGTTGTCAGCCCCAGGCTGGTTTTGTCATGATACTTGTCATTATTGGGAGGAAGAAAGAAGGTAAGAAAGAAAGAAAATGTTTGACAAATGAGATCTGCTCTTGAGGAGGGTTGCGATTGCTGCTCACTAAGTGGGTCGAACGTGCACCAATTTGTCAGAGACATTAGCCACCGTAAATGACTGTCTCACATCATTCGTTTGTAATGAGCTTTTCCATACTGTAATTTAGGTCCCCTAATTGTGTATACAAGCACCTAGCGATTCTGATTAAAATCAGAGGGAACTCTTATTGATGTCCTTCGGGTAGACAGGAGAAATGTCATCCCCGGAGCTTCTGGGTAGGTAGAAGCAGGTCACAGTCCTGGCCCAAAGGAGTGACCCTTCTTGCGTGTCTGGCTCTGTGGATATGCACTTCGCTATATTCCAAGTTGTGCTGTTTATTAGTGGAGCTGTGGCACAGAAAGGGTTACAACACGGCCAGTTTGCTAGGATTACACCCGATTTTTTTTCTAAATTACTTTAGTGACTGAACGGGCAACATTTACTCATGTAAGTAATTCTGCTGTCTTGCTCCAGATATTTATGCAGTAATCCATTGAGTAAGGTGCTAGCCCGAGATGCTGGAGACCTGCATTCAAGCCATTACTCTGCCACAGACTCCCCGGGTGACCTTGGGCCAGTCTCTTAGTCTCTCTGAGCCTCAGTGCTGTCATCTGCAAAATAGGGATAATGACACAGCTTTGCTTCTCAAGGAAGTGGTGAGGACAAATATGTTATTGAGATGCTCAGATGCTGCCCTAATGGGGCCAGAGATAG
Source organism: Podocnemis expansa (assembly GCA_007922195.1). NCBI lineage: Eukaryota > Metazoa > Chordata > Testudines > Podocnemididae > Podocnemis > Podocnemis expansa. The sequence goes on from ML682047.1 coordinate 15,047,235, forward strand.
TAAGACTGAGCAAGACTCATCCCCACTGGAATTTACTATCAATTTGATAACCAGAAGAGTCAGTGCTGAGTGACCCCTGCCATAGCAGGAATTGAGTGTTGTTCCTGTAGGCGGAGATTGGGGTGGGCATTTGAATCCCAGGAGCCGTGGTATGAATAGGCTGGTAGAGGTGGTTCGTTAACTCTGTAGAGGTGGTTTCCACTGGGTACCTTTATTGTAGGTACGAGGCTGCTTTCTAAATTCTCTTCCCACCCTGCTTCTGCAGTGACGACCTCACCTAATTAACCCATCCGCAGGGAGACTGGAGCAGCTGGGCTGAGCAGAGCCTGGCTTTAGAGACAGGGTGATTGAGACGTTCTGGGATTCTGCTAGAATTACCTGGAACGGTGCAGAAAATCTGGGATGCCTCCTCATTCTGCAGAAACCTCTGTGGATTTCTGAGAAATGGTCCCCCAGCACTCTGTATGTTCCTGTGGACTAAACACATGACTTTCTCCCAGTCTAGCTTGGGAAGAGGCTTCTCCAGTGGTACCGATTCCCAAAGACTCCTTCTGCGTCACCAGTCTGTATCTCAGTTAAATGTCAGGCCACAAATTCTGCCGTTAAAGAGGACAGGTGTCCAGGCATGAATGAGAGAAAGAGTAGAGCCGGGCGATCTCCTCTGCTTTAACTATGGAGATAATGAAGTGAGGGGTAACTATGGGAACTGATGATGCAGCAACAATATTAAAGGTAGACAGGGATGTGGTTTGCAGATGATGTGCTTAAAAGGTTTGCTTCTGCATGGAGGAAGCTGTGCTCAAACCTGCCGCCAGGATTCTCGTCACTCTGGGTATCCTGATGCGGTTTGTGTTTTGGGAGTGAATACGTTTCCCTGCTTCCTCTAGGGGCTCAAGAGGGTGTCTGGGGCTATGGGATGAGACGACCTTGATTATCCGCTGACCTTCATGCCCATTAGTCTCAGCTTTGCTGCATTTGAACATCCGCCCTGCTTTCGGGATGAAGCAGGGAAGCCAGTAGTGGAAGGTTGTCAGGCCTGCAAGCCTCGATTGGCATTTCTTCCTCTCTGCGAGACAGAAGAGCCTCAGGACCAGCTTGTTTGCTCATGCTGGTATGGGTCTGATGTGGGATGAGCTGATTTGTCTGAATGCAGGGAGCAAGTGTGGGGGGGGCGGGAGTGGGGGTGAGGGTGGAGAGGGAGGAAGGAGTGATGTCTGGAGAATGTGAAAGGTCCGAGAGGAAGAGCCGGGAGGGAGGCTGTTTTCACTCTGCCGTATAATTCGAGGACTTTGGCTCACTAGCAGAGGTTAAAAGGGGAGCTTTATGATCGGTTGGGAAAATCATTAGTGATGACCTCTTCCACTTGATTTGCCTTTTGCCCTCCACTTTCCACCTCCACTCATCCACCCTCATCATTCTTTTACAAATGAACACAAAACTTGCAGGGAGATTTTATAAAGGTGCAAGCGTGGAGCTGGAATCTCTGGTGCTTTTCGTGTCCCATGCTGCAGGTCCGCCTGTGTTGACCTACCTGTGTTTTGAGGAAACAGAGCTCAGTTTGTTTGGAAAATACAGGATCCTGCTTACGTCTGAGGGTCAGCGGAAACCAGTGAGGTCTTAGCCATGGTGCATGACCCCTACATTTGTGTCACGGTGAGTGACCTTCGGCGTCATTGTTATTGAAGCACAGGATCGAGTGCATTCTGTGTTGACTTGACGCAGGATTCAGGATGTTAAGATCAAGTAAGGAATGTGCCTGGGAATAAAGATTGGTCTCAGGTCACAAGATAATAAGGGCTGAATTGTTAAAGCAGGGTCTACCTCCTTTGGCTGCCTGTTGCAAGGAAGTAGCGTTTGTGGAAATAATGAGCGTTCTTTGACTTTGAAAGCACTTAGAAGTGCCCAGCCACAGCCCTCACCTCAAATACTTGACTGGTTCAGTTCAGTTGCCTGGTCCTTACTTCAGGGTGGACTTCTCAAAGGCGCTGAAGGGAATTAAGCACTTAACTAACATTGCATGGCAATGGGTGCCAGACTTCCTAAGGTCAATGAAAATAAGCGGCATCAGCTGGGGTGGTAGGAGGAGATTCAAGCCTACGGGCATATGTAACCTTCCCCTCCGTACCTGCATGTGGCATTGGGTTCATGCTTTCCAACTGCATTGTTTGGCACAGGCCACTGAGGATGCTGGACTGGCTGTACCCTTTGATTGCTAGGGCATGCCATGGCCTATGTAATTGCAGGAGACTTTGGCCTTTCTGTGACCAGGGATGAGATGTGTGTGATGGGGTGAGCTGTCCCCTCTGGGCTCCAAGCCCGTTTAAACTATTCACTTCCTCATTGTGCTGAGAGGGAAGGGCCTGCTTAGCTCCAGAACTGGTGGAGCTGAGCCATATTCCTCCATCTCCCAACCAGAGCCCTGCCCAGGGAGGAGCTGTTTCGGGAGCAAAGAAGAGATTTGGTCTCCATGGCCTAGTCGGTCTTTGGTCTCTCTTGCCACCATGTGGAGGAGGGCCTCAGGATTTTGGGATGTGGATGACTGCTCTCTGGGAAGGGGGCTGAGGCCCACCCAACTCATACCACAGATGCCACCCAACGGTCCTTGGATGTGAACAGATTTCAGTCACTCACTGGGATGGGGTCAAACTCCTTCCTTAGAGGTGAAGGGCTCCATGGCCTATTGCCAGTCTCTGGAGCCACCTCATCTCTAGATGTGTTAAGTAACTAATTGATAGGTGGAACAGAGCAAATGGCATGACTGCCTTGCATCCCACAAGGCTGTGTGTTTTCGCTTCAGGAATCTTGTTTGACTGGACTTAATTGTTGCCTCAGCTCTTTGCTGTGGGCATGTGGAAACTGTTCTGAGCTTTTGGATGCAGTAGTCTTCTCCCAGAGGGCAGGGTGAGGGGGTGGTGACGGTGCAGGAGATGACGGGTGGACCTGAAATAGAACAATTCTTCTTTGTTTTATTAACATCCCCACCTTCTGCTCACCTGCCAGTTATGAGACACTTGGATTTGCTCTCCGAATGTAGGGGAAATCCTGACTGGCTGTCCAGGGGGCTGATTTTCCTCCTGCGGGAAAGTTCCTCTCTCTCACGGATGCCTGGTCTCATTAGACAGAGGGGGAAACTGAGGCATAGAGCAGGGAAGTGACTTGCCCAGTGCCACGCTGCACATGAACAGAGCCAGGACTAGAATCATGGTCTCTTGACAGGTCATCCAGTACCCAGAGGGAGGGTGTCCTGTGTGTGAGAGGATGGGACGCTCTCTTGTCAATATAGTTCACAAGCCAACGCATTCATGGCGTCTGAGGGACCATCTGACATGACGTGTCTTTTTCTTTGAGAGGCTTAGTGCCAAGAACCATCTAAGTAACAGGCCTGAGTTTATATCAATACATCAGCTGGATTACACAGGGGATTAGTCATTAGCCTTCTTAGGAAACATTAAAAATACAGTTAATATCATGTGACAATGGCATGATGATATTTATAATTTCCGATCTAACTTGTTGATGCCCTCATTGTCCTCCATGTAACCACGTAACCTTCCTGCAAAAAGTTTATCTTCTCTACCCAGGAATTTAGCACTGCTAGACAAGGAGGTCTTGGTTTCCTTTCCATCATCAATGTATCTCATTGGACTTTCGATTGTATTCTTTGCCTTGAATTCCCTTCATGTGAACGTCTGAGCATTGGGTTGAGAGTTGCTTCATCGGCTAAATGGCCCATTCACGTGGGGGGGTTGGGGGGAAGAGATGAACATAGACTTATGCCCCAAACTCCTACTGAACTGAAACATCTGGTGATCTTCAAAAGGGTCTGAATGCCTTTGGTTATCCTCATTCTTGTAGTCTGATCCAAAGCTCCTTGAAATCAATGGGAGCTGGTTTGTATGGCCCTGCTTCTGGCCATGAATGGAAATGTTCAAATACCACAGGAAATGCTGTTTTTGTCATCTACCTGCCCTGGTAAGAAGCTGGAAACACTAGAGATTTTACAGGAAAGTCGTGCTTTCTAGTTCGTATAGCCTCACCATTAAGTTCAGCAGCCAAACATTTGGGGGAAACTAGATGCATGGCAATAGCAAACATAGCAAAGAAATTCGTCAGTAATGGGACGTTTAAGAAGACAGCAGGTATAATTTGTTGGGGAGCATTTCTTCCAATGTCCAGACCACAACTTTGGAAGCACCCCAAGATAGAAAAGCTTCCTGTGTTTTACACTGAGCCCCATTCATACTGGGACAGGACTTTGAGCGCTGCGCACCCGATAGCCATTTAGCGCAGAGGTGATCAAACTTCTGGTTGTTCATCTGCTTAGTGAGTCTCAGTACTTTGTAGGTAAGGAATTTGTAAAATCCTGGAACATGACATTAGCGAACAGCCATGTGAGTCATAGGCGGCATGTCTGGGTGCCGTAAAGACTCTTGCGTCTAGGGTTTAGTTTTGCAAATCCAAGGGCGGTGCCGATCTGGGTTCCTTAAGTGCCACAGGACTCCTTGTTTGTTTTACTGAACGAGGCTAACACGACTGCCCCTTTGGAATTTGGCAGCTGAAGTTTAGGAGCACGAATGGTTTGAATGGAAATCTCTTGATTTTGACCTCATCTCTGGCTTGGAGCGCCCTTTTCACTCACTGCAAATATCTGTTTTATCCCTCGACTGTCCCATGTGAGTCCATTATCACCAGCTAAACTGGACGCCCATCAGGAACGGCTGTGCAAACAAGGGAAAATACACATGCAGCAAAGGAAGTCATTTTGTGTTGCATGATCCCTATCGCAGGCAAATAATCAAAGACAGCAAGAGTGACTGAATGGACGTTTCTTAATCATGTCCAATTGTTTTAAAGATATTCCCTGCTTAAACCTGGTGTGATCAGCGCTCAGTGGAATGAATGGTCACATTGGTCCTGTATGGCATTAACCCCATCATCTCTGGCAAAAAGAAACCAAATGACTGCATTTTAAAAATTTTAACAAACATAGCTGTGTTGTGAAATGCTCTTATAAGTAGCCTTGGAGTTTTTCCATAACACTGTTTAAAAAGGACTTTCCTGGGCTTCCTTGCTCGTTTGATCATCACAAATTTCATTCACTGGAACTTTGAAATGGCAGCATGTTTCCTAAATGAAATGTGATCTCCCTCATTGCACATCCCTGCCCTCATGTGCTGAATAGCACACGAGTTTATTATTGTAGGGTTGCCTGAAGTTGGCACATTGATTATCGATAACATGGTTTTCTTACTGGCACTAGCCTGCATAAACTGGCTTTTGGCAAGTGCAGGACTGTTCACAAGTGAAGAGCTGTGTAAAACGGTTTCCTAGCGCACTGTTTGCCACAAACCACGATTAGTTACTGTAGGGTTGCTATTGTAGTGTTGTTTGTGAGCACATGGCTGCCCATGTGTTATTGCAGCATTACTCACAAACCGTGGCTCCCACTTTTGTTTATTATTGTAGGGTTGAGAATGAAAGGGTTTGTTAGACAGAGCATTGTTTAAAACCAGCTAGAGGCTCTCATTGCACATTTCCTTGGTTCAGTGTTTCCAAAAGGACTGTTCTGGGAGACTTTTACTGTCCCCGTGCAGTTGTAGCATTTCCACACAGACTGGGGGGGCGGAGTGGGGGGAATCGATTTCTTCCACCAAAGAAAGCAGCCAAAGTTTAAAGGAAATTGAAACAGATGGGGGAGTTCCCACTACACTCACAGTGGAGGGGGAGCTGTGAGGAGCCCTGCTTATCCAGGCCAGGGAGAGGAGAATTTGTGCCCTTCTGCTTTTAGCTTAACCCTTGAAAGCCATGCTTTGCAAACACAGGCAAGTGTGGCTTCAACATCACTTTGGGGAGGAGGAGGGTTGTGTCATTATGTCCATTCTAGAGAAGGGGAAACTGAGGCATAAAACAGTGCAGTGGGAGGCTGGCCAATAGCCCATACAATTCAACACCCCCATCTTTCCTTGTGATGCTCCGACAGCGTGCCTGGTGCTGTACAGAACACCTGGTGGGGAAGTGGCGGCCTCTTTTCAGACAGGAGGAAAGAAAATCTCCGAGCCGAGAAGCTTTGCACTGCTGGGATTTTTTTGCCATACAGAAAAATATGCTGTTCTCTGCCTCTCTTTAGTGGCTCTTTGTCCCACGTAAGGGTCCAGAGAAAACATTCCATTTGCTAAGTACCATCGTCACCCCTCAGCATATAAATGGAGGGCTTGTGTGTGAAGAGCGCCCGAAATAAAACACATGCACACAAAAGAGAGAGGGCTCGTGTGCTATTGACTCAGGCTCTCTCCCCCTCTCTCTTGTCTCCCTCCAGCCCAGGCAGGTCCTGGCTCATATTCAGGAATTCCACATTATCTCAAACTGTTTCCAGCTTCCTCAGCAGGGAACAGCTCTGCTTCTGTCTTCCTGCGGCCACATCTGGAAAGCGTTACGCTGGGGTGTCAGCCGTCAGAGCGACGACTGGCATTCGTTCCCCTGGCGAAGACTAAGGGGGAGCGAGAGGTCCCCCATCCCTTCTCTTGAATGATGCCCATCTCAAAAGCTCCAAGTCGTCTTTCCCTGCCAACGGAGCCAGGGAGGGAGGGGAAGAAAGACACAAGATCACACTCGGGTACAATGACTGATTGTGGTGGACATGCTGCAGGAGGCACAAATGGCTGATGAGGGAGCGGGATGTGGAGGAGAATCTGATTGCAGCTCCGACTCCAGATTCCTCCCTAAACCCAGCCCACATAGGCAGAGGACTCTGCACGCTTGGTGTCCCGTGAGGCAGTTTGCAAAGCGAGGTGGCGGTGTGCAGTGCGTCGTGCTGAGGGGTCTTGATTGAGCCAGACTTACTCTATTCATCCTGTCTTGTACTCTGTGCACCTGGTCACCATGCTGGTTGAACCATGCCGGGCTTGGCTCCACGGGGCTAGGGTCTGTTCCAAAGTTAGAAGCGTCTCAAGGCTGGCCTGAAGTACAGCTGGGAGCCTGCGGCCCCAACAAACCAATCTGGCCACTGTGACTAGCCGGAGAGCAGAGCTACTCTAGCCACGCCACCACTTGTGCCCCTTATTGAGGAGCCCGTCTGAGGAATGGCATTGTGGGGATGCCACACCAGCTCTCCACAACCTGCTTAGAGGGAATTTCCTGCTAGCCAGCTGCATGGCGCCTTTTGTGCTGACCGAGCAGCGTCAAAGGCAGATCACACCCTGTGTCTGTCGAATGATTTCCAGTGGGATGGGGGAGTTAATGAACTGAGAAGTTTCAAGAGCTGTCTGCTGATGTCATTTAATCCACGTTAGGAGAGCTAGGGACCGTCAGCATCATTAACTTGTAGGGATCGTGGATTTATCTCACCCAGGTTCTGTTCTCAGGGTGAGCAGGGCTGTGAAGGAGGGATGATCTTATCTTCTAGTGGGAGCAGAGGACTGAGACTCATGGCTCCCGGGCCTTGGTTGTCCATGTGCCCAAGAGTAAGTCCTTTAGTCTCCATGCATATACCTCCCAAACTTATTCTCCTTGTCAGCTAGATATATAGTCTACTGAGGACCACTGCACCATCCTGCTGATGTGGTGGAGGACCATGCAGTGCTACCTTAGAATAGAATGAGCAGCCAGTGGCCAAAATGTGGGACAAGGGCACAGACATTTTATTCATACAAGAAACTTAAGATGCTGTGAGATTCATTTCCCTTAGGGTACGTAATGCTGTCTATTACCCAATTCCATGAGTCTGCAATTCTGGAAGAAATAAGATTCAGCCATATTAGTGAAGGAGAACCAAATATGCATGGAAAACAGGTAACTTCTGGAATAAAACGAGTGATCACCCTTAGCCCAAAGGACATTTGGAAAGGAATGGCCTCATGCCTCAGTTTCCCCCTGTGTAAAAGCTGGGGTAGTGGTACTGACCGTTCTGGCAGGGAGGCCATACAGTGTAATAACTGAATGTGTGTAAAGTGCATTCAGATCCTCAAATGAAAGAAACTTGGCTAACTGAGCTCTTGAGGTCCTCCCCAGAGCTACATGTTTATGACTCTCTGGTTCTATAAGTTATGATGTGCCCAGACTTTATGTAGTTAACATCTGGTAGGTATCAGAGAGGCATCCCTAGAGGGTATTAACATCTGATGGGGTATCGGAGGGGCATCCTTAATGGGTATTAACATCTGTTGGGGTATTGGAGAGGCATCCCTAGATCATATTAACATCTGATGGGGTATCAGAGAGGCATCCATAGAGGTTATTAACATCTGGTGGGGTATCAGAGAGGCATCCGTAGAGGTTATTAACATCTGGTGGGGTATCAGAGAGGCATCCTTAAAGTGTATTAGGATTCAGAACTCGCCAGCCCTTCATTAAGGAATCTTAAAATTGAGTAAAACAAGACAAAGCCACAAAAACAGGTGCAGCTTTTATAAACTTGGAAACGCAGGCAGGGCCAAATGGATCCCTGGTCTAACTCCACTGTAAATAGCGTTCCATCAGGGATCAATCCGATCCATTGTTTTACGTGGGTCCTAAAGCATCAGGCAATTAAAGCTAATGTTCCCAGAGTGGCACTGATATCAGCTGATCATATCAGTGCACACAGACATTTTGGCTTGATGAGGCATTCTGGGGCCTGATCCATTCTAGGCTTCGGCAAAGCTCTGACTGACTTCAGAGATCAGGCTACAGATCAATGGGAGCTGTCGTTAAACAAACTTTGCGATATTAATGTCAGCTCCCCAGGGGAGAGAAAGTTGATGCTTGTTATTTGAAAAGGGGACCAAGAAAGAAACTCCAGATTTTTCAGTTAAACTTCAAAGAGCGAAGAGCAAGACAACAGGGTAAGAAACCAAGTTTTAACACCCAAAGCATTACTGTGTACCTGACAAAGGCAATGTTAAAATGCCACCTCTGTTTATGACATTTATCTAGCCTCCAGGACTGCAGGAGATGAGTGCTTCACAATCATTCATATATTTGTCCTTACAGTGCTCCTGTGAGGCAGGGCAGGACTGTTGTCCCCATTTTACAGATGGGGAACCGAGGCAGAGGGAGAGTCACAGGCATGTCAGCCTTTGAGCTAGGAAGTTTGATTCCCAACTCATGTAGACATGCCTGTGCTAATGCCCCAAAATAGTGTAAATACATCCCCAGGGGTTGGGCGGTGTCATGCTCGGGGCAGCATGTCAAAGCAGCGGCCGGCAACTGTTAGTTTTGGGCAGTAGCTGGGTTATATCTACTTGAGCGAGGACCACACCAAAATGTAGACATATCCTAAGCGACTCTCCCAGGGAGTCTGTGGCGGGGAATGGACATGAAATCGGGTCTGCTGAGTGGCGACTTCCAGTTCTGAGACTGCCATTGACTTGCCTGAGGGGTTTGGGTAAATCACTGGACTGTCCCGTCTTGCTTTCTCCATCTATATTATTGGGAGAACAGGACTTCTTTCTGAGGGCTGTACAGTGCTTGGGGTGGGGTGAATGGCTAAAGGTTTCTTTCCAAATGACAGTATTCCCCATCTCTGCAGAGGGCAGGGTTTCTCCTCCTGCCGCCTCCCGGGGCAGCAGAGCACACTTTTTACGCTGAAGTGCTTTGGCAAGAGCCCCAGTGGTGCTGCCATTTTCATCCCCCCATGAGATAGATGGGTGTGGGGAAGCCCCCAGACCCTTTAGAGTGGGGAGTGGCAGACAGTGACGTGGGGGAGAGCTTGACCCCCCCCAAGCTTTGTTGTGTGGTCCATGTACCCTGGCAACACATCTGGCCTGCTGCAACAGAGCTTTAAATCTCCGTTTTGCTTTTCCCTTTCTTGTGGTTCTCTTTTGTCCTTCGGCCGATGCTCCGGGCCTCCCAGGGATGTGGTTTGGGAAGCTTTCCATTCCCACAGTCAAACCTCCCAGGGTTGATTTCAGTTTTTTGGACTCTGTTTTGCTCCTACCCCTTGTACATTTAACGAATTAGCTAGGATGATATGATAAACTGTAGTGGAACCGGCCAGTGGGTCAGGGAATTTGGGCAGCTGAGTCCCTTGGTCACATGGAGGTCTGCATTGCTGGGTGGGATTCAGCCAGGGCTGTGAATTCCAGTGACTGGCTCACGTGGGGTGCAGTTACCAGTATGGTGTTACGGGCAGGTGGCTGGGTAGGGAGGGAGCGGGGTGCATAAGAGTCATTTTTGCATTGCATTCTTCCGTTGTTGCTCTAGGGTCGAATTTCCCAGCAGGTTGATTTTTTTAACCACATCTGCAAAATTTGGGGCATGGTAGCCTGTGTGTGACCCTTCGCCTCCCCATTTTGCCTGCAAACGGTGTAAGTGAATCACGCTGCCCCTTGCTGGCATGGACACAAGGCAAGCACATTTATTCATTTCCTCCTCAGTGGCTCTTTGCATGTCTTTGGTGACCTCAGTTTCAGGATCTCAGAGAAACAGAGGCTTAGAGAGGTTAATTGGCCAGATCAAAATCACACAGGAGACCCGTTTCAGAACTGGGAGGAGAACCCAGGAGTCCTGACTCTCAGTCACACGGGTGTCCTGGGTCATGGTACCTGCATGACAATCTAATAGGCATGCTGCAGACAGATACCTTAGCCAGCGATCTATGGTCCCATGAAGATGGTCCCCTGAAGCTTTGGCAATACATCCATTTTCCTCATCTGGTGTACTTGTGTCCCTTGGTGAAAGTGGCTCTAGTGGGGCAGCCCCCAATAGCTGAATAGGAAGAGGGTTCTTGCCACACTCACTGGCCTCTAAAGAGCCTGTGTCCATCACAAACAAGGAGAGAGCTTGTGATAAATACATTTTTTAGTCATCAGTACCAGGTGACTCTTTGTTTATTTTGCTGAACTAGACTAAAACGTCTGCCCCTTTGGCACTTGTGTCCATCACAGTCTTGCTATTAGATGCTGCAGCAACTGGGTCTTTATTCATGAACCCATCTGGGATGTTTAGTTTTCTTAGTTGGCAGCTCAGCAGATGACTGGTAAAGCTGGCAATTTTCTGCCTCTGCAAAAGTTTATGGAGCTGCATTAATGGATTAGGTATTTCTCTACTGTCTCCATCCATCTCATCTACATTTCTAAGGGACCTTCCTCCCTGTGATGTCTGGGTACCTGTGGCCAGAGTGTGAAACAAGCACGTGTGAGGCGCCTTATGCTTCCTGGCCACTAAAGCAATGGGGCGCTGATGACGATGGCGCTGTGAGCAAAGGGCCTTGGGATACGGTTTGTTGTGGGAGGAACTGAAGAGATGAAGTGGAGACGAAGTTTCCATCATAGTAGGAGAGCAGTGTCCAGCCACCCCTATTTGTAAGGATCAGCTGAGGCAACATAAATTCATGCTTCACTGGCCCCATGCCTGCCCCAAGAGGCTCCCCACTGTCACACTACTTTCTTCTTGCCATCTGCTCTGCGGTTTAGCTGTCACTCGTTATCTGCTCCTTCTCAGAGACCAGTCTGCACTGTCCTTTCCCAGTTGCATGCACTGGTTCTAGGAAGGACTCAGCCAGGACTGAAGCCCCTCAGCCAGCTCCAGCCCAAGACAGAAATACAAGCAAGCAAAGTCCAGCATGGTCAGGAGAGGGGAGAAGGAAATGGAGATCAGGTCACTTGTGACACGGCTTTGCACCCTGCCAGCACAGCGAGTTGATAATTAAATGCTGCAACTTTTATATAAATTCCAGGGCATTGTTCTTGGGCTGGTTCCATCCCTGGAACATGTCCACCTGCTCTCACCTCTCCCTTTTGCTCTGCACAGCTCTGTTTTTTCTTGTTTAAACCTTGGGTGAACTCCATGCTCCTGGGAGCAAAGGACTGTCAAGCTCATTCCAAAAGACACACAGTCTATGGCCTGGTGCACATTCAAAAGTTGTCGACCTGGCTACATTGCTCAGGGGTTTGGAAAAAGCACAGCCCTGCTGGCGAATGAAACCGCTCTGAGTCCCAAAGGAGCCAGCATTAGACTGAAGAAGAATTATTCTGTCAGCTTAGCTACTGCCTCTTGGGAAGGTGGGTTACCGCTCATTGCTGTAGTGAGCATCTACACTGACGTGCTCTAGTGGCACCAGTGTAGCATTGCAAGTGTAGACATGAGGCTTGTGCATGCTTGGGACACTACCATGACATGGCTGTCGTGTTTGGTGTAGACTCACTACGGAGATGAGAGGTGTGGTCCCGTTGTTGCTGGTAATTCACCTTCCTTTTGTTGTCCTGGCATTGACTACTCCAGGGTTATGGAGTTTCCCTGTCCCTGGGAGATGTAGCTATACCGATGTAGCTTTCAGTGTAGACCCCAGCTACACAGCACATGCTTCCGCCATGCAGCTGGGTCCTGGCCATCAGCTTTCCTATATTCTTGACTTTCATGCAGCTTCTGAAATCCTGTCCTGCCTCCATGATGGGACTGGGCTGGGTTTCATCAGGCAGGCCAGCACACCTCAGTCAGGATCTGAAACACATCCATTGCCATGCCAGTTTAGACCGGTGTTAAGCAAACACTTTCAGCTTTGCCAACTGGTATATTGCTTTTAGGAGACTCATCTACTTTTTACAGGCTCAGGGAATGAGACCACTTTCCTGGTGGCCTTAGCCAGGGTTTGAACTTGGGCATCTGGGCTGAAAAGCTAGTGTGTATAGTCATCTCACCATGGCGTTCTGCTATTTTTGACCTTCCTTTGCCCATGACTGCATCACTATAGCAGCAGAGACAGCTCTTGTGCTCAGAAGTGCATCCCTGTATTTAAAACATAGAAACCACAGGTCAGCAGTTCTGATTCTAAGATTGTCTCATCTATATCATCCTTTATGCCTCTTGGTGTCTTGCCTCCACAGCTGAGGTTTCTGTGGCTCATGAGGGTGGTTTTATCCCCCAGTCTGTGCCACTGGCCACTAAGCTCTTTTCACATGTCAAATCTTTGGGGTTTGCTCCAGGATCACCTGACATGCATTTGCTTCTTATCACTAGCTGGAAGCACCCCTCCTTTGGGAGAGGGGGCACTGGAGCCTGGCTTTGGGAAGATACTGCCATTCCTTGTTGAAAGCAGGAGACAGGACTGCGGATATTGCTGGGAAGGAAGATCTTGTAAAGGCAGAAGATGAGGACTTGCAGCTGTGCTCCACTTTTACTTTGGTGTCCTTGGATGAGTCACCAGCCAGCAAGCCAAAAGAGGCTACTAATTTCAGGTTTCTGGGGGCTTGCACACTCTGGTCAAGCACCCCAAAAAGGCAGAACTGATCATTATGGACCTCAGTCTCACCGTCTGTAAAATGGGCACAAGACTGCTCCCACGCCCAGGCCTCTGGTTACAGGGTGCTCTCTGCAGGTTCAGAGCCTTGGACAGAACATATCCATGTTCCACTGTTAAAGCCCAGAGCCAAGCCAGAGTTTCATTATACATGGGGTCTTTTGCTAGCTTTAAATGGTGTATCCACAGTTCAGCAAGAAGGGAGAGAGGGAATACCTTGCAGACACGGCAGGGGACCAATATCAAAACACAGCAAAGGGATCCCCTGGTAAAATGACAGTTAAATCTGACACCACCACTACGCTGGCTACTTTGCTTAACCAAGCGTTTAGTTCAGAACCTCCTCGAGGCAGGAAAGCAGTTGACCTGCTAAGCCCTTTCCCATTGAAGTCACTAGATCATTATTTGGTTAGCCCTAAGCAGACGTGCTGGGATTCTTTGACCTGAGCCTTTTAGAAAATGAACAGAGCATGTGTTTTGCAGATTACCAGTGGCAGAGAAGCAAAACAAAACTTCCATTGAATTAAAGGCGAGAGAGACATGCCATTGCTCCAAGTTTCCAGGATTCTCTTTGATGCTTTCCCAGGACAAAGAACTGATTAAAAGCATCACGCCATTGCAAATGAAGAGGGAATATATTTCTCAATGGGCAGACTGTATGTGCTCCAGCAGACAGAGTGCTGCATTCCCAGAGATTGAAAGATGGAGTGGAGCATGCTGGGACCTTTCCAGTTGACAGATTTAGGGCCAAATCCCAGTCCTTTGAGATTAGCTGAAATCTTCCATTGACTTCAGTGGGGGTTGGTTTGGATTTTTAATGAGCCAATAGTGGGACGGGACTATATTTTTATGCTGAAGCAACCTGGTATGTTTAAGGAAAACAAGCAAGGCTGCTTGGAAAAGAGATGGGGTCACACCCAGACATTGGATCCAGGGCACCCAGGGTTTTGGGGACATTTGGATCTGAATCTGACTCTGGATCAAAATGAACCGGCCAGGAGTTGAGCCCATCTCTCCCAAATCTGTGTTGTTGTTGAAAGCTGGTCTCTTCCCTGTCTCAGGAGAAAAATATATCAAATCGCAGGGCATAAAGGACAGAGGGGGAGACCAATTGATTGTGTTCAGGCCTCCGAAGTTAAGGGTTTCATTGCAGTTGGCAGCCTATAGAAGGCTGGGTCCCACACTCACTGAAACTGGAGAGATGATCAAGAGAACCATTGCTAGTTGCAGGCACAAAAGGCTAGAGCAGGGTCTCAAATACAGATCACCTTGAGGGCCACATGAGGACTAGTCCAGGTACGTTAGCCTGACGGCCGCACCACTGAAACCTTTTCATACAACGGTATTGCAAATATCAATAACGATAGTGTCATTGCAGGCTGCAGGAAATAGCTTTAGGGGCTGCATGCGGCCCACGGGCCATGTGTTTGAGACCCCTGGGCTAAAGTCTGGGCACCTGAGACTGCAGGAGAACAGGAGGCAGGGGCCACAGACACGTGTGGTACTATTAGTAAATAGTAAATAATGAAGTAAGTAATAAATAGACGACTGCAGCTTTTTGACTGAACCACACCCAGCAAAATAGCAGAGGGACTGCGAGGGAGTAAAAGTTTTGCGATTGTTTACTGAGGGTGTTGAAATGAGGACCTGGTGAGTGAAAGTGTGTGGAAATACACACACATTTCCCAGCTCCTCTCTGTCACGGTGGCCTGTGTAATGCAGCGTAGCTGAACTTCCCATCTCCTGTAATAGCTGTGGGCGGGGGAGCCTCTGGGACTGTTTTAGATAATCGTGTGGCATAAACATAAAACTAATGGGTCGGAGGGAGTTTTGCATCTCAAGGACAAGATCTCGTATCGTAAGAGGGACTAGGTAATCACTGTGTAGAACCAGGGTCTTAGCTTTCACACTGGGAGGATGCTGACTTTGCTAAAGAATAAATTAGTGGGGTGAACTGGGGAGGAAAAGAATTACCTCTGCGATCAAAGCTATTCTCTCGCTAGGCTGGGATGCAAAATGTGAAGTTTAACATTCCCCTTAGGAAGGAAGAATAGTCCTGTGGCTAAAGTCATGGCACTTGGTTTCAGTGAGTTTGAGGTTCAAACAACCTCCACATCTCACAGCCAGGGGCTTATCACTGTGTTTGGTGACTCAGGAGTCGGCAAAGAGAGAGCAGTTGCCAGGGACAAAAGACTTGAAATGGGGGGTGTAACAGCCCCAGTTCCTTCCCTGTAATAAGAACCAGTGTTGATAGCTGGGCCTGCAATGCGCCATGTCAACTTGATAGCCGTGGTGGACAGAATCTGGCCAGCCTTGTGTTGCATCCCCTATAAGGAAGGCCACTTGCATGGAAGGTAGAACTTGTGTGCTTGCGTTCGTTCCTGGCCCTGCTGCGTAATCGATGTGTGACATTGAGGAGTCTCTTAATTTCCCTGCACCTCAGTTCTCAGCTGGGAATAATACTTCAGTTTCTCCCATGGCTTGTCCATTTAGGCTGCACAACCTTTGTTTGCAGGGGCTAACATTTGCTCTGTATGTACAGCACCTGGAACAACAGAGACTGACCTGGGTTGGAATCTCTCTGCTGCCTTGATGCAAACAATAATAATCACTTATATTAGTTGGATTGGATTCAAGAATTGGCTGAGTTTTCTGTGCATTCCCTGGCACCACCGGCCGGATCGGGCTCATTGACTAACAGGATAAAGAGGTGATTCCTGTCCCCTTTCCAGTCACCTCGGGGAGCAAGGTGGGGAAGAAAACAAAAGTGACTAATCAAGCCCCAGTGATGACTCAAGTGCTTTTGTGTCGGTGACTCACTGCTCCCCCCCGGGTTCTGAGGAAGTGGTTGTTGGATGCTCTGAAATACAGACGGAAGTGTTGGGCATTTATTTCTCTGCTCGTTGTCCATCCAGTCTTGCTGCACTCCACCAGCAACTGCATCAAGTCCAGATGACCAGGAAGAGGAACCAGGGATAAAGAGGCAGAATTAACGAATAAATAATTCTCCGTGTGGATGAGACACAAGCTGCACCGTTGGCTCTGCCCGTTTTCACTCAGTCAGCCACAAGGTACAAATTCAGTTCGTGTGTATGGCTGGTGCAGTGTGCACAATGCTTATGTGCAGTATGGCAGGGCTAACTTCTGTAGAAAACAACCTGATTCTTCAACCCTGGGAGGGCTGTTTGCATTTCTACAAGACAGTTGGCTGTTCTTGAACAGGGGCGCCGGGCTGTGGGAAGGTGACATTCACGGTCCATGGCCTTGCTCTGCCCCAGGGCGGGGCGATGGCACCGCAGAACACATGGAGGGTATTAGGTGTGGCTGCTGCTGGGATGCTTGCCACGGCCATCGGAGCAGCAGGGCCAGACCTAAGCCGCAATTATTTAGTACGGAGGTTCTCAAACTGTGGTCTGCGGAGGTGGTCCATGGAAAGGTTGCAGAAAGAGCTGCGAGGTGCGGCAGTGGCCTCTTGCCCTCTTCCAACACCGTCCCTCTCCCACCACACTGGTGTAGCAATGCCCTCGCCAGAGCCACTCTTGGCCCCATGCAGAGCTGCGTGGTGCCCATTTCCCCCTCTAGCCACATAGGTCCAATGGCTCCAGGTGCCAAGTAGTGCTTCCCGAGGGCCACTCTCTCCTCCTGACCCTGGTCCTTCCCACTGCCCCTCTCCCAAGTAACTTGGGCCTATTTGGAAAGATCATTAATTGATGCAAGTGGTCTATGGAAAAAAAAAGTTTGAGAACTGATCTTGTCCCTTTGAATGCCTCAGTTTCTGGATGCTCGCCTTGAGACGCTCTGAGCAGAGGCCTGTTGGTCAGAGGGTGAATGCTCAGCATGTTTGGAAAACTGGGCCCCTTTGAGGACTCACAAATGGTGCCCCACCTACAGAAAAGAAAAAAATATGGGAAGTGTCTAAACTGATTAGTCCCTTTTTGATGGTCTCCCTAACATGGACACAATTTACACTTGCAGAGGGGTAGCCATCTTAGTTTGTGCACAGCAAAAATGACCACCAGATGCATTTGACAAAGTGGCTCAGAGCCCACGAAAGCTTATGCCTGAAGAAATTTGTTAGTTTTTAAGGTGCCACCTGGCTTGTGCTGTTTTAATTTACATTTGGGCTTTTTTTGTCTGGCTTTCACACTGACATGGAGGTTTAAACCTAGGTCTGCGACCCTTGGTGCACATCACGCTGCCTGGTGGGGATTTGCTTCACAGGTGGCTAACGTCCCTGTGCAGATGAGTCTTGAAGCAGGACGGGTTTTTGTGCCACCTGTAGCCCAGTGTGATGCTTTAAACCTATCTAGCACTCTCACTAACTACAGAGACTCATTCCATGTGAGTCCAGAGCTAATGAATGTGGCTTGTGTTAGCGGGCCCATGCTTCACGCAGAAGCATCCTGCCATCCGAGCCCTGTAGAACAGCTAACAGCAGACGTCTACAGCCATGCTCCTTCAGCCCTCCTTGACAGCTTGGAGTGGGGAGGAACCTGGCCCCACAGGACCATCATCTCTTTTGGAAACGGGCTTGCGGAGGAATAAAAACCTTGCAGACTCTTGGGTCCCAGTGCCCTGCTGTGCAGCACTTCAGAGAGTTTGAAAAGAATTTAGGGTTCTAGGTTCACTGTTGATGCTTGGAAACGATATAGTCTGGGTGTATGTGGGTGGGTGGGAACACTTGCTGCTGCTCCACAATTTTTCTTATGGCCGGGGAAGGACAGCCAGAGATGGAGGCGCATGCTAGGTCTCTCCTCGCTCACGTTCTCTCAGCCACGTTATTGTAGCTCATTGGTGGCAGGATGGAGAGGGAGGGCATGTGGGTTAATAATAGAAATCCTGGCATCCGTTTTCGATTAGTGAGCAGCACCCATCTTACCCATCATGTAACCTGAATGCTGTGATAATGAGCAGTCATATTTGTTTGCACAAGATCTTGAGATACCTCTGCTCAAAGAGTAGCCAGGAGCTGCCAGAGGCTCTAGAGGTCTTCCCCGTGACTGCTGTTGTGAGCCATCAGGAAAGACCTCTCCCTGGTGGCTGGCTCCCGTTTTCTTCTGTAGGTATGCCAGACTCACATGTCCGGGTTGTAGGCGGAAGCTGTGGCTGGGGTTTGCAAGAATGATAGTGGTGTGGGGCACCCACTGGGTGTGCAAAAGGAGCTTTCTGCAAATGGAGCCCCTTCAAGGTATCTGTGATCAGGGGTCCAGAGTCATTACTGAAACTTTTGGCCTCAGCTCAGAGAAGAGGTCCCACTGATGTCAACAGGAGTGTAGCCCTCTAGGGAAGTTGATGTTTGTAAAGCCCAAGTGGCATTTGAGGCCTCCTCAGTCCTTCTATCTTGAAATGCGTCGAGGTAGCGTGCCGTCAGCAGATATGGTGTCTGGATCTGGGTTCCCAATCCTGGTGATTCATTCCTGTCTCAGAAGCTGGTATTTTGCTGCAAAATGGCACCAATAAAGCACTGTCATTTGCAGGGGTATAGGTATGGGAGGGCCTGGGTGGGCCAGGATGCACCCACTTTGAAAGCAGGCCACCCAAAGTCCACTTGGATATCTGCCGAGCTTTCTCTGCCGGTGGCTTGCTGCTTGGCTTCCCGAACTTCCTGCTTCCAGTCATGACCAGGAACAGGAAAATTTGGGTTGTTCAGCCAGCCCACCCTATCAGCCAGCTGCCTGAGGCTCTGCCCTTGGCAACTAAAGCATGAAGCTTCCCAAACTTCCGGAAGCAGGAAGTTCGGGTTTTTCAGCCAGCTCATCCCTGTCAGCCAGAGATCCTGCCTAAAGATCCCGTCTGGCTGCACCCCTGGTCAGGTGGCATCAGGCTGAGAAGAATAGACAAAAGGAAGACCCTGATGCAGAGCGATGCAGTCCTAATTTGAACAGGGGGGTGGACTAGATGACCTGTTGAGGTCCCGTCCAACCTTAGTGTTGGACGATTCTATGATTTTGTTTTGTACAGCCCAAAGCCAGCTTTCCAGTGGTGCCTGGAAGAAAGCAAGTTGAGTATCTTCTTGAGCCTGGGCCTTCAACTTCCCTCACCTGTTGTGTTTATTGAAGAAGGACCATGACAGGAAGGATGTGGCAAAGGGAAGCCGCTGAGATGAGGGAGGGAAGGTGATAGGAGAAGGCTTGCAGAATGGCTCAGTGTCACTTCCGTAAGCAAACCGACCAATAAAGCAGCTGAGATTTTTTGGAGTTCCTTAAAGGTTTAGATGGTAAAAGCCTTTTCTAGTCTCCTGCAGAGATCTCCACTGGGCTTGCCCTCATTCAAGCTGGGTCTGTGCCATATAAAACTAGACTGGGACAAACCACTGGAGTCTTTATTGCATGGAATAGGTTCCCTGCTTGGGCTGGGGATGGGATGGATGGACAATGTGACTAGTGCCAGTGGATCTTCTCGATCTGTGGGATCCATGAATCTGTGAAGCCCTACAAATTGGGAGGTGTTAAGCTTTTTAGTTTGCTTTACTGGCTCCATCTCTCCTGCCGTTCAGTTCTCTGAGCTAACAGGCAGATGGGAGTAAAATCTCCACAATTGCTTCTTCACTGTGTAGCATTTTTTCACACCGTACCCCATCAACAAGCAGGAGAAAGCCCTCTGCTTGTACTGTATAACTGATGAGGAGCCAGGCTTGAGTTTTATTTGGCAGATGGCTGTCTCTTCCTTCTTAAGCTGCCCTCTCCACCCCACACCCCCAGGAAATTACTGGGTTTAAGGCCCTGATGAGATAACGTTTTGTTATTTTTGTGTTCTTGGAGGATTAGCAACGTCAGGATCTTTCAGAGGCTTTTGAAGAAGCTTTCTCCATACTGAAGTTGTTGCACTGAGAAGCACATTTGTGTCCTGGGAAGAGAGATTTAGTTTGACAGGGCTTCTCTTCCTTTCTGGTGTAGGGCTGAGCTGGGGATCTCACCAGAAGCATAGCTAAGATCAGAAGCAGAGTCCTGCAGTTATTCAGAGAAGCCCAGCTCTCAGGCAGAAAGCTGCTGGAAACAGTAGGCATATTTCCTGGTCAGATAAAGTGCTGTCGCTTCAAAGGCCAACTTCCCGGACTCTTGTGTATGTGCACACAGAAAGGTATTGCCAAACTGGCCCTGGAGCAAGTGCAGAACCATTGGACCTCAATAGAGTTTTGCGCGTCTTCATCAGCGGACAGTTTCGCCCTACACTGTAAAATGTGGCTGTTGCATTTCCAAGAACTTTGACTGGGAATCAGGGATCTATGGAGGGCTACTTCGATGGCTTTGTATCTAGGTTTGTTGTGGTGCTGGAGAATGGGAACAAGAGATGGGGAATTATGGGACCTGAATGATAAACCAATCCCAGTAATATGTAGAAAGCAAGAACACAAGACTTCATCCACTCACATCTGGACAAACTGCAGCTGGATGGTAAATAAAATGATGTGGAGCAGCAAGCCGCTGGAGGTTTGATCCTAGCCCGTGTTTGCCTATCAGGGCATTGGCACAGCTTCGCAATAAGGGATCCTCTTTTACTGCTGTTAAACAATGGATTTTCCTTTGGGCTGGGAGCCAAGGGGAGCAGAAGAAGAGACAATTACAAATAAACACAGAACTGGGTGGTGTGAGTGGAAGCGGGGAGGCCGGAGGACTTCCAGGTGGTGGGTCTGTGATTTATATTTGAGACAGCATCAATTTATTAACACTGCATATTGAAACTGTTTACTAACAATGTCAGGTCCTGGCCATTGTACCAAGACCGTGTCGTCATAACTGACAGGGGTAGAGAAGAAACATCCCCCCTGAGCATGTTATACCAACTGCCCATTAAAAGGTTTTGTGCACTTTTCTCTGAAAGGATCTCGGGTAGAGATAAGAGAGGAGGGCTGGATGAGCCGCTCGTTTGCTCTGGATCGTTAGTCCTTATGTTCTAGTATGTTAGGCAACTTGAAGTTCTTGGGAGGGGTCTTGAGTCACTGGTGGTTTTAGAGGAGTAGGTGTGATTTTATCACCTCTCTCGCCCTGCACCTCGCTACCCCTTCTCTTCCAACTAGTGGTTGCTGACTGTGAACCAAAGTGATGTAGTTGGCATTAGACCCAGGAACCAGGGTGTCTGGATGCCGGCCAGGCTGTGCACTTGTTCCAAACACAGCTGGAGCTGATCAGATGAAGTGAGAGGTTAAGAAGAGAGCATCTGTTATCTAAAGGAGACACAGAGCAGGAAACTGTAAGCTCTTTATTTTTTTCCTCCCTCCTTTCAATGCATCATCTTTACGCCAGTTCTTTGGTGTAGTGAGGGAACACTTGCTTCCGGGGCGGTAATTAAGTGCCTCTATGCCAGCATTTGATCACGGCTTTCGCATTGCCCATCTAGATTTCAGAGCACTTTTCAGACTGAATGGGCAGGATTTGCTTTACCCACCACTGAAGAGCAGCCACCTCTTGGTTGAAACGTGGTAGCTGTTTTAACTGCAACATTTCATCAGAGTACGTGATAGAATTATGCTGATCAAATTAAAACTGCCAGGGAAATGCAGGTCAGCCAGATGCAAATACCCAATTCGAGCTGGACTAAGATCTAGGAAGTTAACATCCTTCCTCTTGCAAATGGTACCCACGGGTCTTTACTGAGGCCAGGATGTTGAATTTGATTCATCCAAACAGTTCTTTCCCCTCTAACATCATGCCAGGGTGTTAATTTTTTATTGTAGGGTTGTTTGTGAGTGCAGGTGTGTGAACACTGAGCTTCACACACTGCTTTGTTGTTGCGGGGGTAGAATCACAGAAGATTAGGACTGGAAGGGACATCAGGAAGTCATCTAGGCCAACCTGCTTCTAAAAGCAGGACCATTCCCACTAAATCATCCTAGCCAGGGTTTTGTCTAACTGGGCCTTAAAAGTTTCCAAAGATGGAGATTCCACCACCTCCCTAGGTAACCCATTTCAGTGCTTCACCACCCTCTTAGTGAGAAAGTTTTTCCTAATATCCAACCTCGACCTCCCCAGCTGCAACTTGAAACCATTGCTCCTTGTTCTGTCCTCTGTCACTGCTGAGAGCAGCCGAGCTCCCTCCTCTTTGGAGCACCCCTTCTGTAGTTGAAGGTTGCTATCAACACCCCCTGCCCCATCTTCTCTTCTGCAGACTAATCTGCGGGTTATCTGTGCGTGCTGTGCTGTCTTATTATTGGACTTACAAATTTATTTATTTCATTGCTTTTAAAGACTAACAAGTTTATTTATTGTATTAGTCTTCACAAGTGCCACCAGACTCCTAGCTTGTTTTGCTGAACTAGACTAACGCGGTTGCCCCTTTGGAACTTAGTACTGGGCTCACATCATCTTGTCTTTCCCAGCCACGTGTGTGCAGTCTGGAGAATCCACCTGTTTCTGTTCTGGACAAAAGGAGGAATCCAGTGCAGCTTTCCCAGTGCTGGCAAGACTGGGAAGTGTAGGTGTGAGGTGCTTTCATTCTGAGCAAGGTTTGATGATACTGATTTAAATGCTTCAGCCCTATCCGTGTTGCAGCATCAGCCATTGCTCCGAGAGGTGGTGGCTCATGGGCAGGAATATTCCTAGCGTAAGCAAGGCTTGAGCAGCAGAGGAGGTAGGAGCTGGCCTGCCATCTCGGTGCTGAGGATCCTCCCATCTCAAAACCACAATAACAGTCCTCTGTTGAAGTCCGCTCTCCTCTCTGTATGGACCATCATGGTGTGGCCTCAGAGTGACGTGGCAGCGGTGTGCTGATCATGTGGCTACTGGGATGGGTCAGGTCATTGGGAGCTAGGAAGAGGAGTTTGGTCTGGGATCCACCTCACCAATGGGAGGAACTGTCTCGGGTCTTGTCTCTTGACTTCACCTTCTGGGGACATGCATTTTGAAAGACAGGGGCCAACTCTTGGGAGCTGCCTACGTTGCTGGGAGTTACAGGTGCTGCAAAGATTTTAGCCCTGAGATATTTCTCCCAACCCACTCTCCCTGAATTACTGTCCTCTCATCTGCCTACCCTCCATCAGATAAAGTGCTCACTTGCAAACCCAACGCTTGGCGTGGCTTTGATTAATACCATGCACTGGTCCCAGGAGGCAACTTTTTGGGGGGAGTGTCCTTGGGAACCCTGAAGAGAACTGGCTCTGGAAGTGGGGCACTGTCTCTCTTCCTCTCCACTCGATGGAGTTAACGCCATGAATTGTGTGTGGCCTGTGACTCGGGGTGCACCTGTTGGGAGGCCTTCAGGGACTTCAAATTACTGCTGTGAGGTGGTACCCACCCAACCAGCATATATGTATATAGGGCAGATGTAGCACTAAGAGGCCTATTTTGACAGCCTGGCCAGTGATCCCATAAATAAATGGCTTGGGATTCTTGGTGGCAATTTGCTCCATGTGTGCGCTCTTTCTTGCTCTCTATTGGAGTCAGGCCATTAAGTCTCCTGGTTGGTTTGTCGTTCGTGTGCAAACAAGCCTGCAGCTTGCCCTGGCGTGGATGGGGGGAGAAGAAGAGGGAGGAAAATCTCCATGTAAATAAACTTAAAAATAAAAAGTGACAGAGATTATTTGCTGCTTAATGAACTAAAATGTTCAACCTCCCACCAAGCAGCAAGATTGTTTATAAACTACAGAAAGGGTTTTGTTTTAATGGGCAGTAAATCTCATTCATCCCAAGCACTGGCAGTCATGACCACGCGGGATTGATAGGCTCATACTCAACTGCAGGGTCCCTTCTATGCTCTTGGATTCCCTGGCTCTGTGAAGCATCTCATGGGTTATGATTTCTTTTCCTGCCCTTGTTTGCATTTTTTCTCCTTTTTAATCCCCTTCATGATGCTGATAAACCCGAGGGGTTATCTGGCCAGGAGGAAATTAGGGTTCTGTGCCTGTGACTCATCTGTCATATCCGTTCTGGGCTAGGTTTTGTTTATTTCCTTGAAAAATGTTTTTTTTTCCTCCACTCTGTTTTCTGTCTCTTGGTTGTAGCTGGACATGAGCCTCAGATAATCACATACATTATTTTATAAGCAGCCATCCTCTTTCCCTGCAGTCAGATTTCTTTTTTCCTCTCTCTCTCTTCCTTCTCCCCTCAAGCTCCCATACACCAAGAGAGCTGAAACCTGAAATGGCATGCAGCACGGTAAGACTTGTATCCTGGGTGCTGAGATGCCACCGTCAGATTTTTCTGATGGATTCCTCTTGCGCTGAAAAATACAACATCTCAGCCCCTGAGGGAATCTGCAGGGAGAGAGTGTCACATTAACACATCCAAATGAGAAAAAAAAAATCACATAGCTAATAGTATCCCAATGGTTTAATGGTGGCATTTAGAAGCCAGGAGATTTGAGGAACAAAATACTTACCAAAATAGATAGATAGCCGGGTAATATACAACAAATGTTACAACACAAACTTATCTCCTGCACAAATGAAAATGTTGGGGCAAATGGTGAATGACAAAGTTTTCCTGCTTTCAATTTGAAGGCTTTGAGTAGTTTCAAGGATACATGCTGTTCTTTGAGAGCCAAGTGGGCTTTGTGTAGCGTATTTGTTGTCAGGGGCTGTGACTTTAAGAGATTAAGCACGATGTATTTCAAGCTTCTTGAAAGCTTTTGAAATTTGCTCATCACTATATAACGCTCAAAGTAGTTCTGACATGGAAGATGTGTACATTAGAGATGGGTCAGAAAGGTTGGAGGGGAGGTTTAAATCTGTAAAACATCATCCGGCAAGATCTCTCTCTCACTGTCTCTTGCTGTATGTATTGCTGTCTGTCTGTCTATTACAGCACAGTCGTGGAAAAATGGGATGGTTGAATGAGGGTTGGCTGTTTTTTTAAAAGACATGCTATTCTGCAACCACAGAGTAGTGGGCTTGATGCAGGGATTTATGGCCAAAATTCTCTGGTTTGCACCACGCAGGAGGTCAGACTAAATGATCCTGGCTTTAAAATCTATGAAACAAGGTTCCACTTTAATCAGACTGCCAGAATGGGAAGGCAAAGAGGAAGGTTGAGATAAAACCCAGTTCCAATTTGAGCCTGGCTGTAGGATTTGTTATATGCTATTCTTCTGCCGTTACAGCACATGTCCCTATTTTCTGTTTCAGTGGGGAGATTGTGTATCACTTTGCCCCACTGTCATTTTTTAGTTGGTAGATAATACATCCTCTGTGGTACAGTAGGGCCACCAGTAGGATTTCTGAACTTTCCTTTTAGTTCTTGAGGGATACAGTGAGGTAGATGCTCTATTGAAAATATACACCCCACTGCAGATGATCTGATAGAACTGGTAGGTAAGGCCTTAGGGGAAGAAAAATGAAGGGGAAACGAAAAAGCTGGAGGTTTTTCAAACCAGCAGTATTAAAGACACAACAGTAAACTAACTCGCTGAGAAGGAAAGATAGAATAGTAAAAGGCCAATATGGTTGCAGCAGCAGTTCTTTAATTACATGAAAACCGAAAAGGAATCCTACAAAAATTGGAAGCTTGGACAGATTGCTACAGTGGAGTACAAAAGAACAGCACACGCATGTAGTGACAAAATCAGAAAGGCACAGGCACAAAATGAATTAGACATAGCAAGGGATATAAAAGGCAAGAAGAAGGGGATTCTGCAAATATCTAAGGAGCATGAGGAAGATGAAAGCAGGCGAGTCGGTCCCCCTCTTAGTGAGGAAGGAGAGCTAATAACTGAGGACATCAAGAAGGCTGAGGGGTTTAATAACAATTTTGCTTCAGTTTTCATTTAATGGTTCATTGTGACAAGAGCCTCAATATTATTAACAACAAAGGGGAAGGAACAAAAGCCAAAATACGGGAATAGAATAGAATAGAATAGAAAAATACGTTAAAGAATATTTAGATAAATTAGAGATTTTCAAGTGAGCAGGACCTGATGAAATTCATCCTAGGCCACTTAAGCAACTAGCTGAAGTGATCTTGGAACTGTTAGTGATTATCTTTGAGAACCCTTAGAGGGTGGGTGAGGTCCTGGAAGAGTGAAGGTGGGGCCAACATAGTACCTGATTTTTAGAAAGGAGAGCTAAGAACACTAGGGGATTTTAGACTAGTCAGCTTATGGATATCTGGAAAGATACTGGAACAAATTATTAAACAATCAAATTATAAGGACCTGCAGGATAATAAGGTAATAAGGAAGAGCCAAAATGGATTTGTGAAGAATAAATCATGCCAAACCAATCTAATTTCCTTCTTTGATGGGATTACTGGCCTAGTGGATGTGATTTTAGGAAGGCTTTTGGCATGGTCCCACGTGACATTCTCATCAGCAAACTAGGCCAGTGTCATCTAAATGAAATTTCTTTAACACGAGTGCATAACTGATTGATAGACCCTACTCAATGGATCGTAATCAATGGTTCACTGTCAAACTGGGAGGATGTGTCAGTGGTCTCAGAGGGGTCAGACCTGGGTCTGCTGCTATTCAATGTGGAGTGGAGAGTATGCGTATAGATGTCACCAGCTGGAAGGAGTTGCAAACACTTTAGAGGCAAGGATTACAATTCAAAATGATCTTGACAAACTGGAGAACTGGTCTGAAGTCAACAAGATGAATTTCCATAAGGACAAGTGCAAAGTACTGCATTTTGGAAAGACAAATCAAGTGCACAGCTACAAACCAAGGAATTACCAGCTAGGTGACGGTACAGCAGAAAAGGATCTGGGAATTGTAGCGAACTGCAAATTGAATATAAGCTAACAAAGGGATGCAGTTGCAAAAAAGGCCAGTATCGTGGAGAGTATAATGGGGCTGTTGGATGTAAGACACGGTAGATAATTGTGCCACTTTTCTGGCACTGGTGAGTTCTCAGCTGGAGGCCAGCAGAAGGCAGGAAAGGAACTAATGGGCTTAACCTGCAGCAAAGGAGATTTAGGTCAAATAGAAGGAAAAACTTTTTAACTTGAAGGATAGTTAAGTACTGGAACAGGCTTCCAAGGGAGATTGTAAATCCCCGGCAGTGGAGGTTTTTAAGAACACATTGGACAAATGCATGTCAGGGATGGTCTAGGCTTACTTGGTCCTGTCTCAACACACAGGGCTAGACTAGATGACTTCTGGAGCTCTATTGCAGCCCTGCCTTTCTATGATTTTATTGTCACATCAAAATCTCCAGACAGCACTTTTGCATGCAGGGATTTGGAGCCCTGCCGCTTGGCTGCAGTTTATTTTTAGCGTTCTAAGCAGAGAGCCACTGAGTTACTATTGCTGGGGCATCACAGATAGGAGCAGATGAAAATGGACGAGCTGCTGAAATAAGAGAGGGGTTTCGTGAGGCAGTGCCAAACAGTGGAGGGAGATGAAATACTACCAATCTTTTCTCCTTGGCCGCCTTCCTGACTTGGTGTTTGCCTCCTAAATAGGCACTTCATCCAAATGGCAGCAGGCAGAGTGCTACAGAAAAGGGTAGAGGACTGAAGGGTGGAAGGACCAGAGACATAAGGTGATTCACAGCTTGAGTCTTTCCTCACTAGATCTTAACCCTGCCGAGGACAGGCATATTGATACCATTCAAACTCCGTTCCTCCCACGTGCCAGCCAATTCCCATCATCCATTTGGAAAGTTTTTTCAATGAAAGCTGATGAGGAGGAGATGGATAAGAATCCATTTTACTGAGTGAGCATCAGGCATGAGGATTTGGTGTCTTCCTCCAGC
This sequence comes from Podocnemis expansa, assembly GCA_007922195.1. Taxonomy (NCBI): domain Eukaryota; kingdom Metazoa; phylum Chordata; order Testudines; family Podocnemididae; genus Podocnemis; species Podocnemis expansa. Next base: position 15,075,074 of record ML682047.1, read on the forward strand.
ATGATGTTTTGCTGCAGTCTGGAAAAGCCACGTGTAGGGAGAGCTTAGTGTTCTTTGTGGAGGCCGCTAACCCGGGCATTCCCCGTCACACTAGCAGTGAGTTGCACTTTTCACGGCTGTTGTTGTTGCCCTCAGTTTCTGCACACTTTTGCACAAAAGCACCCTCTTGACAGACAGGAGAGCGTGTGCCTGGAGATCGTTAGCTGATAGACAAGCCTGTTGGGACGTGGGGGGTAACACGGAGACCTGCTGCTCTCCATCCTCTGTGCAGCTGTTCAAGCCTCCATTGGTGTGTGCCGTGCTGATCAAAGAATCTGCGCCCAGCTGGGCAGGCGGAGCAGCTGCTTTGTACACATGTGGTTTTGACTTCTCTGAATCCTCATATCCATTCTGGGCAACAAAAGTATTTCCATGCTGCCTCGTCACATGAAAACATCACCTAAAGCGCTGGGAGGAAGCCCGTGTCTGACAGTGCGGTTCCTCTGGCACAATGAAACTTTTCTGCCGTCAGAGTCAAGCTGATCTGTGCAAGACTAAGGAGCATCACAAATCTCCCCCCATCCACTCCCAGCACCAGGTTCCCTTCTCTGACTGGCCCTTGCTAAAAAACAAAGAGCAGTGGGGACATTTAAAAAACAGATCCAAACCCTACCAAAACAAGTCACTCCCTTCACACAGAGTTCTCCCTCTGGAGTGAGGAGGAGAGAAAGAAAAAGCCACATGGGACAGATGTTAGTCACACTGCTTGATGCACAACTGGAAGGCACTCGGAGATTATGGTGAGAACCACAGTGTAAGAACGTGTGGAAGCAGAATAGGTTCAGGCTGCATTCATGAGCCAATTGTTATTCATGAGCCAGTTTCTTTTGGTCTTCATAGTCAAAGCCCCTCTTGAATTATGCAACGTCCTGGCTTTCCTCAGTTATATAGTGCTGGGGAAGGTAGTTGTGCTCATAATTGCTATTTATTTTATATCATGTGTATTTAAACACCACACAATTAACCTGTGGAACTCATAGACGCAAGGTATCACTGAGGCTGAGAGCTTTCACTGTTTCCAAAAAGAATTGGCCACTTCTGTAGGTGATGAACAGCTCCATCTAGTACCGGGGGTCTCAAACCAACCGAACTGCCGGTTTAGAAGGTATAAACCTTCATGCTGAAGGCTAGTTAAGAGGAGTAGGAAGAAATTACCATAGTCTCCCAGTGAGCATTTCTTGTGTCTTTATCTGTACGTGACAACTTCGCAATCCACGGTGGTAATTCTCCAGCCGGGTTATGTAAGCCCCGAGAGATGGCATTTTGCAGAGCAACTGCCATTCCAATGTCAGGGGCTTCAGTGCAGGCGCCGTCTGACTGGTTTCACCTCCCTTTCGAAATTCTGCTCACGAGGCTGATGCTGAGCCCTGCAGCCTGGAAGGAAATACGGCATGAGCATGAACTGAGATGCAGCCTTTGGAACCACTGGAAGATTTAAACCAGAGCCACTTCTGGGGTCTTGGGAGAGCCGAGCGTTTGTCCCTTTAAGACGCCGGCTCTTTTCCTGAACTGTCACGTTGTCACCCCCTGAGGGACATTGCAAAGGGCATTCTGCTGGTAAGCATGACACACTGACGCAGGAGCCTAACCTATGGAGAAGACCTCTCTCCCCTGGAGAGGTGACCCTTCGACTTGCCCAGGCGTGGGCGGGGGGCTTTCTCGAAGGGAAGCTTGCTTCCCGTTAGCTAAGCAGGCCGATTTTTCTTGCTGATGTTTCTTAACACTTCACCCTGCCCGTGGCTGAGTTAGCAGCAAAGGCAGGATTCCTCTTAATGGCAGAAATTATTGCTGCCATCCATTACTGTTTTGAGTGGCCACAAATGTGCCTGGAGCCTCGCCCAAATGGGAGTCCCTTTCCATGGCGAGTGTATCACCTAGCTTGAGATCATTGCTAATGAGTGGTAAGATTAAAATAAGGACTGACCTCACTGTCTTCCACAGTGCAATGGCAGCTAACACTTTTTCTCCTGGTGACCAAACAAGCTGTGTTATTTTTCATTGCTGTACACTTCCTGGATCCAGACAGGATGCAGACTAGTAGCGAACTCCCAACGGAGCAGACCTCAAGGTTCCCCAGCCCACTTTTGTAAGCCGAGGCATTTAAATGGTTCCCCTTTACACTGGACCTGATTGTTACAGGATTGTGTACGGCAGTGCAGCTTAGTGACCAAAGTGCTGAACTGGGACATGGATATATGAATTTTATTCCCAGCTCTGCCACTGACCTGCCTAGGATAAGTTATGTCATCTGTCCGTGCCTCAGTTTCCTCATTTGTAATAATTATTTTCCTCCTTTGGAAAAGACTTCAAGACCTGTAGAGTATCAGACTTAGATACTGTTTAAAAAATGAGCTATAATTGAGCCTTACATTATTAGTTTGGATGCAGAAACACCAAGTGATGTTTTATGGTCTGTGTTATGTTGGGCATTGGCCTAGATCAGGGGTCTCAAACATGCAGTCCGCGGGCCGCATGAGGCCCCTAAACCTGTTTTCTGCGGCCCGCAATGACACTGTAGTTAATGATATTTGTAATATCATTGTATGAAAAGGTTTTCGTGGTGTGGCCCTCAGGCTGACGTACTAGTCCTCATGCAGCCCTCGTGGTGATTTGAGTTTGAGACTCCTGGCCTAGATGGTCATAAAGGTCCCTTCTGGACTTAAGACCCATGATGAAATTCCTCAGTGTTGACAAGTAGGAGAGTACTTCTTTCAAAAGTTTCATATTTTTAATTTTGTTTTCAGAATCTAATGGATGAAATAAAATACATCCCAGTACAGAATTCACAATCTGAGGGCCAAGAGGCATATTTGTTCATCAAAACACATGTAACAAAATTCAGAATATTGGCTTTTTCTTTTTTTAAATCTCTACCAAAGGATCAACAGGAAGGTAAACTTATCATCAATGGAAAGTAAAGTATCAAAAATGTGAAATAGCCCCAAAATATAAGCAATTATCTTTTTAAAGGAAAAATTAAAAAAAAAGAATCTAAGAATAAAAGAGGAGGATAAAAAAAGGAAGGAAGAAAACAGTCTGTGTTCAACGTGTTAATATTTTGGTGGTTTCATTAGAGAGGTGTAGGAAAGCCGATGATGTGGATGCCTCTCTCTCATGACCCTTTGTAGATGGGGGCACGTGGCCTGTGTGGGGTCTTGGAGCTTAGGTGTTAGCTGAATCCAAATGTCAACATCCAAGTTTTATAGCCTGAGCTCTGCAAATCTGAGTCAGTTAACCTGGGTCAGCCGTAGGTGTTTAATTGCTGTGGAGACATACCCTTTGAGCAGTCAGAGAGGTCCTGAGATGCTGTTGAGGAGTTCATATGAGGAGTGAGATAGATAGATAGATAGATAGATAGATAGATAATTGCCATGAAGGCCATTAGTAATCCACCCATAGAGGGTCCCTGAACCCCTTTTATGTAGATCTGTAAATTGTGATTTGGCCCAGGTATATGTGTGAGACCACAGTAAGAATCTCTGCCGTTGAAAGATTTTTTTTGGCCTGGATGAAAGTGTCTTGTCTCATTTAAGAAAGGTTGGCGTTCTTCACGCTGTGATCAAAGGTGCTGGAAAAGTACAAATTATTGTAGGATATCAGACTCTGGGATGCCCCAGATCCAAAATCCTTTTCTTGCCTCATCTTCAGAGGAGCTCAGATGTGGACCTGACTTTTGAGCTTAAATCCATCTGTAATTATGATAGTAATAAATCACCCCAGGTTCATCAGTTTTATTCAGGGCAGGAACTTTCAGCTGTTGTCTCTTTTAAGAAGAGCCAAAGGTCCTCTCTGTCTAAGAATTGCTGTAGTTGTTCTCCAGCACTGTTAATTTGGGCAGATACCCCCTCTTTCTCCATTTTGGCAGTGGTGCGAGGAGAAAAATATGAGAGAAGCTCCAGCCATGCCATGCTAGTGACACCAAACCCATGCAAAGATCAACTTTCCCTTTACCCAGCCTGGGAACTTCAGCTCTCCTCAGTTTCAGGAGAGGACCCAACTCCTTGTTTTTCAGGTTCTGTTATGCACTTGGAACAGGCAGAAAGCCTTAGGGCAAGTTTGGAGCAAACTTGTAACCGGTTTGGGATGGGTGCGATCTGGTTTGTGGATGGAAATGATTCAACGTCTAGTGATTTCAGCTGAGTGTGAACACAGTGTAAATCCAAGTAGGTGTTCTGCAGACCCCTCCTGTGCACCGTGCCTAGCTCCCCGGGCAGAGAATTAAGAACAAGGGTCCCCATTGGAGTCCATGGTTTGGTAATGTGCAGGCATGGTCCTGCCGTGGTCCTGATCCAGTAGGCAGCAGATCAGGACCCAGTTAGGTAGATAAACAGAAGTGGCCGCTGGGCAGACGCTGCAACTAATGACACACACTGGTTTCTACACAAGGCTGAAGGCCTGAGCCAAAGCCCATTGACTTCAATGCACGTCTTTCACTCGTGCCAGGGATCTTTGGGTCAGGACCCGCCTGCGGTTTCTCCCTTTGGTTAACTTTTGCGGGTTTGGTGTAGTGTGTGAGAGGAAGCACTGAGCAAAAGCAGAACCATGGGAAAAGGAACAAGCGATGTGAGTTTCCACTGCACAGCAGGGGACTCTCAGATGTACACAACACATCTTTCCTTGTCTCTCCTCCAGGTTCCCCAGTCTCAGCTCCCCCGCCAGGCCATCCCGCCACCCCAGCTGCCTTGGGGGAGAATGGCTCTGAATTGCATCAGACTTCAGGCACGCCTTTCTACCCAGGCCAGATCAAACTCCGGGGCCAGCTTTTCAAAGAGTAACTCACTGGGTGGGATTTGAAGAAGGCAAACAGTACGGTTATCTGGCCCGGTTTGAATTTAATATCGATATGCTGTCATTAATCAAACTAAGGTGATAAGATACCCAATCAGCGCGTAATAGATTATCTGCAGGAACTAATAAAGGGTAATTATCCGTGCTTGCAAGTTCCAATTAGTGCATTCATATGATCAATTATTCCTAGTACAGTTTCACAGGTGTAATTTGTGTGACGTGATGTGGGCTCCAGGAGAATTATAAAGCAAGCAAAGGAGCTGCCTGGCTGGGTTTGGTTACAGCATGGCAACCTGTGCAGCTCCACTGGGTTAGCGGGTGTGGTTGTGTCTCAGGGAACGCCTGCTCCGAGGGTACTTGCTCTGCTGGAGACAACAGGGCGAGGGACCAGTGGGAGACGAATGCTCATCCAAACCTTATTGGAGCTAGTTGGGATTCTTGGGCCGGCAAGAACGGGATGTCTTTTGAGATTCCTTGATTTTGGTCCAGCTCGGGATGTTGTGAGAGCTTTGTTTTTCATGGCATTTAGGTACCTGAGACATTAAAGCATCAACTACCCCACATCGGCATGTGGGTGGGTGGGAGGTAACACTAGAGAGTCTCTTGAGGTCCTTTCCAGCCTGGAATTTCTATGATTTTATCCCCCTGTTGAACAAGGGCTTCAGTAAAGCTGATTTGATTGATGTGCGTGTGCAAAGAGAACATACCCCAGGGGTTCACGGTCTCCACAGCTCGGGCTGGCACTCCGTGCGAGCGGATTGCTGCTGCGGCGCTTGGGCTTATTGCTGAATGGCCTTTGGTTGGGCTGTGGTCCCGTTCCAGTGTCTTTCCTGGCATTATGGAAGGCGGCTGGGCAATCAAGCCAATGAATTGGCCATCATTTTTGAATTCCAGCTTGCTCCAATATGGCCTTGGGTCTGGCTCCCGCTTTCTGTCTGTCGGGTGGCCATCTGACTGGGTTTTAGATGCAGCCATGCTTTGTGCCGTTCGCAGAACCGCCTCTTCTGAGTGAATTTTGATGTCTGCATGTAATCGTATGAGAAGATGCTGGCATGGCTGTTTGTATTTCCTTCCCTCCAGCGTCTTCCCCATCCTTTGTCCCTCCCTGATGCTGTTTCTGCTTGAGGCAGCAGAGTCTTCTGGGCCTTTCAGCTCCTCCCTGCCCCTGTACATCACGTCCAACCTTCAGGAGAGTTACCTTCTCTTGCATCTGGCTTCTGTGCATCCTTCTGCTTTCTTCTTATAATCCATACAACTGGCAAAGAAAACAACCTCTCCCCATAAGAAAACCAGCTGGCTTTGGTCATCTTCCCCCCAACTTCTCATCTTTCCCTGTCCTTTGCTCTTTTCTGACTGGGTAACAAAGTCATCACGACATCATAAAGGAGGCAGAAATATTCCAGCAATGTCTATGGAGTTTTAGGAAGGGCTTAAAATTACAATAAATTTGAGACACTCTACATGTCCGCTTGGGGCCTGGCATTGTTTTGATAATTTGAAGCAGATTTGGTCAGCGCCTGTAGCAAATGGTAGATTTCTCTTCTGTAATAGAAACCAGGGGAGTGTGTGAGAGACAAGAGGAGGTGGAGGAAGGAAAAGGAAGTAGTTCTGGGATGCTAGCTGGAATGCAGCAGCTAAATTTTTCAAAGTATCCACTGCTTCTGGGTGCCTCCATTTCTGGTTAACCAACTTTAGACACCTTAGGCCTGATTTCCACAGGGGTTGCTCTCATGTGACCTGGAATTGCAGGTGCTCAAGGACATGGGAAAATCAAGCCCAGTAGCCAAAAACAGAGGCACCCCAGAACAGGGAATGATTTTTCCTATCCCAAATCAGGACAAAAATTGAATTCTTGAAAATGTTTGTGAATGAGAAACCTCTCCAAACCATTCTGAAGCAAGTCCATTGAAATGCTTGGTTTTGACCATTTTGAAATGTCTTATTTCAATTTTACTTTTCCATTATGCTAGAAGTTAACTTGTATTCCAAACCAAAAGGTCCTTTGGACTCAAAAAAGGGAGCTTTGTTTTTTTTTATTTTGACAGTTTCAAAACTCTTTTTTTATGTTCACGCTTTTTTCAGAAATGGCAAATTTGCTGAAACTGATGCTTTCCTAAAAAAAAAAAAGCGTTGGTTCAACTAATCTGGATTTCTGACCAAAACCTTTCCATTGAAAGGATCCTGGATGGCTCTACCAAGGAGTTAAGTTTGCTTCTTGGTTGGGGCTATGCTGTCCCGGTTTACTCTTTGGCCCGGGACATTCCCTTGTAGATTATTCTGCTCGGTAGTTTTAGAAGGAACAGGAAACCTTCATGGAAAGAGGAGAATTTGTTTCCTTCAAGGTTCTTTTCTTTGGACTCTTTTAGCATATTGGTGCGAGAGGCCCATTGAGTGTCCGCTGGAGAAGAATAGGTCTAAATTGCCTTTCTTTCTATGATGATTACAGAAATCGTTGCCTATCTCCATTCTAGTGTGGTACAGCTCCTTTTTGGTATACCTTTGCAAACTTAACTCATTGGGCCAGCCAGTGGCAGTATTATTAGTATTATTTTCAGATCAGAGAACTGTGGCAGACAGAGAGCTTACATGAGCTGCTCAAGGGCTCAGAGAGAGTCAAGGGGCAAAACCCAGCTGTTCTGATTTGGGCTCCTCCTTGCTGTGGCCACATTACTACCCAGAGAAAGCCCTGTTTCAAAAGCATTCCTCATGTATAACCTATAATTCCCAATAGTTTAGCTATTCCCAACTCGGAGCCTTTGTGTGCCACCCCTGCTAGTGACTGTTTCTAGGTTCCCAGTAGCCACCAATTGTCTCCTGTCCTCCATCGTGTCTTCCATTGCTTCTGTTTTTCCATTTGCAACCACGGAGTGGCAAAGGCAAATTACATGGAGATGGAGGAGCAAGGGAAATCTCTTTGTGCTGAGAGAGGGTGCTGCATGCAGTCATGAAAGCTGCTGACCACATGCAAGGGAATTTTTAAAAGCCACTGTAGGTGCCTTTAACCCCCCGCCCCCAATTTAGACCTTCCAGTCGCCTGCAATATGTTTGCGAGAGCGAAACTCCCATCCTACCAGCTCCAAGCATTCTGTTCTTGCTTTTTATTTTTGTTGGCCCAGCCTCTGGATTGCTGAGATCAAGTCTGCACAGGTGGGTCCACATTAGAGCAGACATCACGTCTTTAATTCTGCTTCTGGCAAACTGGAACTTGATCCTACATGCTGTATAAAATGACTCGCTCAGATAAGTTGTCTGTTTATGAGTATGTACATGCTGGGTGTGTGGGCATATCTGGATATTGTGTGTGTGTGTATGTGTGTGTACACATTTCCCCACATGCAGAAAATGCATGGGATGCATGTATGTTTTAGACTTCTGCAACATGGTAGCAGATACGTGCATTCCCCCACCAAATATATTCATTCCCCAGATACATGCCTTCCCCCACCGGAACCCTACTGATTCGTACTGCGTGGGAGACCCAATGCAAATGATTTCATTGTAAATGTTGCAGATTAGCACACGAGAACCCAGTCCCAAGTCACCCCCTTGGTTTCAGTGCTGGTGTTTGCGGGCTCTAGTTAAACACAAATTAGCAGACTTAAAATAGGAGAAACTGGGTGAAATTCTCTGGCCTATGTTATATTTTAGGTCAGACGAGATGATCTAATAGTCCCTTCTGGCTTTAAAAATCTATGAATTTAAAGGCTCACCTGATTCAACCCTGAGATATAATGTTCCTAATAAAAAAAGAGTGAGATAATGTCATGTGTACTTGGCTCCTTTGCAGTGTTAAATATTTAAGCTAATACATTAGTGTAGACTAGTAATGCATCATATGTTTTATAAAAACAGTGAAATCTGAGGGTGTGTGTTTCAACAGCACTCACAACTGACCTAATTCTGGGTCCCACTGAAACCAGTGGTAAAATTCACTCCAAAGAGAGCAGAGTTTGGCCAGTGCGGTGTGCTTTTGCAAATGCTCCAGAATCTTTTTCACACAGAATCTGCTGTTAAATATTTGCCAGGCAGTGGGGAAAGACAATAATTATTTGTAGAGCCCTGCACAGATACAAATACATGGATTCGTAGCCAATCTGCATCTGCAAGAAATGGTCCTTGGATGTCGTCTGTGTTGCATCCGCGGATGTGGATGTAATGCGGCTATCTGTGGATAGCCACATATTCGCAAGGCTCTTGCTTTGTGAAGATAAAAATATGTGGACCAGTATGCAATCTGCATCTGCAAGAAACGGTCCGTGGATATCTGTGTTGTATCTGTGGATGCAGAAATAATGCAGATATCCGCATCCTTGCGGGGCTCTAATTATTTGCTCAGGTTATAAAGTGTCTGGTTCGGCAAAGAGCGGATTAGCAAAGTTCTGTTGTAGATACAGATATATTTCTACAATCTTTTCATTTGTTTTGTTCTTTTTCTATGTAAACCCAGACTCATTTCTGAGGCTGAGTCCAGCAGGAGCAAAACATTTTGACAATAAAGCATTGATGTTTAAGGAGGAGAGGTGGTAAAGATGAGTAATACAGGTGCAACCTCTTCTGTGGAAGGCCCTTTCTAGTACCGGCAAGCAAAGAAATGTGGCTTTGGGCATTTTGTGTGGCTTCATAACAGGAGCAGCTTCTCTTCCCCCAGCTTTACACATAAGTTTCACTTGTTAGTGGGAGGAGGGCAGAAGACATCAAATGTCACAAATGTCACACAGCTGTTCTGTTCCAGCTCACTCAGCAGCAGTCTGCTTGATTCCCCACTCCCTTTCCATCCTGGTGCAATTATTTCGCAAGCCAGTGTTCCAAGTTTCATTACTCTTGCTTATTATTTAAATAGTGCCAGAGGTGTACACAGGCTTTACAAACAGGAAGACAAGGGCCCTGCCTGGAGGAGCCTACAGCATAATTGAGTTACTGAACAGGTAATTACGGAGCTGGTATGAGAGGAGGAGTAGACAGTGTCAGATTGAGGATCAGTATGGGATCCGCGAAACAAAAAGAAATGAGGAAAGAGCAGGGGGTTGGTTCCTTGGAATTTGTTACAGTCACACAGTATATGGTTTGCTAAGTAAGAATAGTGACATTAATATCAGCGAAAGGGGAATCTGATCTCTTAGATCTGGTTCTAATTTGGCAAAGCAAGTAGGGAGTCTGGTGGCACTTTTAAAGACTAACACATTTATTTATTGCATGAGCTTTCATGGGAGAAAATCCTACTTCATCAGATGCTGACAAAAGACCATCATTATTTGATCAATGTTGGTCTCCTCCCTCCCACAGTGGCTTCAAAATCAGGTGCCCGTCTCTCTCTGTAATTCATCATCAGGCTTTGCTTTATGAGGGGAAAGAAATTTCCCTCTGAACCTTGTCCGGAGCTGCCCGAACCCTGAAGCATGAGATTTGATTCCCTTATCTTAATTAGCACAACTACAGCTGTTATTAAGAGTGATAAATGCATCCAGCCCTTTGAAAATGCCATGCGTGGCTGGCGTTTTACTTCTCTGTGTCTTCCTTGTGGATGGATCTCAACATGCCCTCTGCTGGGAATGCTGCTGGGCATGCGCAGAGTTGTGCATTGCTACTGATGTCTAGGTACTCCAAGGTTTCCATGGCTGTGCCCAGCGCCACTGCTGTTAAATAGTTGTCGTGATTTTCCTTCCAAACTCGCGTTGTTTGGGTGGGTGGGGGATTTTTATCTCAGACCACTGGATCATTTTCCCCATTGCCAGAAGGCTGAGAGGGTTGTTGATGTGTCTTCTGGTCTCAAACAAGCCCTTTAATATTAGGTTAAGCTTAAAGCTGGCATAAGAGTAAAGGGGAACGGGTCACCCAGGTGCTACTCAGAAGGACCCTCAATGTAGTGTAACACCACATCTGGATCAGCTCCGTAGATGTTTCCATGTATTCAGTGCCTGCCATTCCCATGCATAGTCACCCCAATAGCTAGGCCCTGGATCTGAGGTTCTCAAGGAGTTAAATGCTCTGACCTCTTCTGCACATTGAAGAGCAATTAGTCACAGTGGCCACTAAAAGTGCTGGTCAGGTTATAAAAATGAGTAATGAGCACAAATCAAGAGAGAAGTTAGTGTTTCCTGGGAAAGCCAGATCCCAGCGGAGAACGTCAGCCCTAAGCGGTGCCGGTTCTGTGAACTGATAAGCTCCAGGTGCTCATGGCTAGGTGGTGGTAACTTCCTCTGCTCCTGGGACAGGGCTGCATTTGGAAAAGTTCCCTTAATTTCTCTCTGTCTACTTCTATTTTGAACTCCTATTTTGCTGGAGAACATTGATATCAGAGCAGAACAACCTGTCTTTGCTTACATCCCTGAGACCATATCCCAGTGATGTGCCTCAGACTCTGACCCTCAGACACCTGGTGGTTTTGCAAACCTTAGGCCACTAAGAAATCAGGGTATGTTGAAAAAAAATTCACAGCACAAATGGACACCCTCATTATTACTGCTCAGTTCTGAATGATTTTCAGTCACTCTTTGGCCTGAACTATGCTCTAAAGAATGAGCCCCCTCCACCATGCCCTGTTTCTGATCCCATGACCTGCCCACTTACATGTTTCTAGTGGTTTTAATGGTTTTCACACAACTACAGGCTGCAGAAAAGCTCTAAAGAACATTTTGGCGAGGGGAACATTGCAGCTTTCCCCCAATCAATCTGTGTAATGCAGACTGCAAAACCTTAGTTTGGGCAGCTTCTGAAGGAATTTAGTGTGTCGAAGAATTGTTTCTTTTGTTTACTAAGTTGCACTTTGTGGTCTCAGCATAGACATAAGGAGGGAGAAAAAAAATCAGATGCTTCCCCTTTTGAATAGGGATATACTCACAAAGTCTGCATCCTGCGCTTGGAACCTGTGCAAATCTTTGCCTTTCCCCCCCCCCTTTCCTGTTCTTCTTTTCATTTAACCCCCCTGCCCCCCATTTGTGTGGTTTTGCATCTCTGGAGTTTTGGTTTTGAAAGTCCCAAAAACTCAAGGCAAAATTCCTCCAGACCACCACTTTTCTCCTGTTCTTGCATGAAAGGCTGCTATGTTTGAATGTATGTCCACGGTAACCATAAATCTATGTGAAATGGTGCCAGATTTTCTACTAGTGTTTATCTGTTATGGCAGTGGCAGCTTTAGAAAGGCACAGAGAACGAGACAGACGGATGAAGCTGTGTGAGGGAAAGGGACAGGGCACTGAATAGCAGCGGGGGGCTGTGATCAGGATTGAGTTTGATTGAGCTGTATTGCTCAGGAGTGGAAGGGAGTCAGAAGAGACCTTGCGGGTGCATTAGCAGAGCTCTGATTCAGTGTGTACAGATCTGCTGATGGGGGAGGAAGCTGGGCTACGAAGAGACATACCTGCTGTGTTTATATTCCCCGTTGTCCAGCTTATTAGTGCATTTCTGTAATTAATACAGACTTCCATGAAGCTCTAATTTCACTAATTAATTGAGTCCCAAATACCAAAAGTATCACCGTTCGCTGGCGGGTGAGTCTTTTTCGTCTCTCCCTCTTTTGTTTCGGATGAGATTTCATTCTGATGACTTGAGCTCTCTCAGATTGCCTAGTGCCTCAGTCTTTGCTGTCAACAGCACGTCCCTTGAACTGCACCTTCACAGCTCTGTCCTTATTATGGACATAGAGCCAGAAACTGAAGTGTGGGTGTGAAAACGCAGCTATTGATCGGTCTTTGTTCCTTTCCACTTACTGTTCCCTGGATAGTGCCAGAGGGTTATGAAAACACAAGAACACCCATCAGATCATGTCTCAGTGGGAGCTAGGATGCAGTCATTTTAACTCATGCAAATTCCTCTTTAACCAATTTGCTGACTTTTCACGTACATGGAATTCAGACTCCCGTGCTACTTCCAGAAAGCTCTCGGGGTTGTGAGATGCTTTCTTTTATGCAAATAACAAAAACCCTTGAAAAGCCAAACCCTGAGTGTTTTTCAAGCATAAGTGCAAGATGTTTACAACAGCTAGCAGGGTCATTGATACATGGAAAGAACCTATCAGGCAGAATCACGTTTCTACAAGGAAATCAGTAATTGTGAGGCTTGTGCTGTTAATTTTCAATCAGCCTTCTTAATCAAATTTGCAAGGACGTGTTTTTGTGTGAATTGAAACGTGAGTTTCAGACTTTAAATTTTGGTTTTGGCTCAATCGATATAGAGGTACAGATTGTTGGCGATCGCTCAAGTCAAGGATGGTCTCTTCACAGGTTTTGTTTTATATTGATCCTCTGGTGACTCATTGGCAAACGTTGCAGGTGTTAGAAGGCAGGATTGGACCATGATTATGGCATGATAGCTGCCTGTTTTTCTGGCATTTTTCCCCTGCAGACAAGGTGATTTTTCTCAAAAGTGGTTGTTTCTTCTCTGACTAGTCTATGCTGGTTAGGCCTGCTTGGACTACTGTCTCCCAGTGTGGATGCCGATTCAACATCTCTTGGTCTTGAGGGTGTCTTTGAAGCGTTTCTGTTGGCCTCTCAGTTTCCTTCCTCCTTTGGTGAGCTGGGTCTACAGCAATTCTTCTAGCAAGTTTGCACACACAGAACCCGCTTCATCTTAGCTGGTGCTGGATAATCGTGGCCTCAGTACCAAAGATGTTGGTCTCCAGGAGGACAGTAATCTTAGTGTGGCCATCCTCCCACTTTATTTTGAGGATCTTCTGGAGTAAATGCTGGTGCTGCAGTTCCAGGTTTTTCATGTGTTCTGTGCAGCTTGCTCACCTCTCGCAACCGTAGAGAAGAGTCAGGATTACCGCTACTTTGTACAGTGAGAGTCTAGCATGTGTTCTGTTGTCATGGTTGTTGAACACCAGGCGAGACGGTTTTCCAAAGGCAAGGCTGGTCCAGCAGATTGTGAGCTGAATCTTGAGATCTTTGTTTGCCCTGTGTGAGAGATGGCTACCAAAGTAGGCAAATGTTCTACATTTTCCAGCTCTTCTCTGTCAGTGCAGAACCTCCTTGCTGGATCTGTTGAGGCAGATGGAGAATTTTTGCATTGCCAATATTCATGGTTAGCTGTTGGCTTTTTTAAGCTTTGGAGAAGCAGTTAAGGGCTGCATTTGAAACTAGAGCGCAGTTACGGGATTGGCTTATTGTTGCTGATGTTACTTTAATTATAGCATGGAGGTGAGAGAGGTCCAAGATGTTGCCATCAGTCTGATGTTTGATGCTGATGCCCTGTGGGAGACAGTCTTGGATTAGCCTTTTGGTAGGTACTAAGAGAATGAAGAAGAGAGTATGTGCCAGCACACGCAAGCTTTCCTTATTCAGTTCAGATGGTAAGGGGCTCACAGGTAGAGCCACCACATAGGACGGAGGAAGTCTTCTGGTCATGGAGGAGTCTTTCAGTGGTGGTAAATTTGCTTGGGCAACCCAACTTTGACGTGATTTTCTACACAGCCTCCTGGTTGACAGAATCCAAGGCTTTGGTCTGATCAATAAAGGGCATGTACAGCTCCCAGAGTTGTTCTTGACATTTTTCCTGGATCTGCCTGTTGTTAGTGGTACCTCCTGATGGTCTGAAGCCATAGTGGGATTCTAGGAGTACTTCCTCGGTAAGAGGGAGTAGATGATTTAGGAAGATTGCAGCAAGAATCTTCCCAGCGATGGAAGAGCCTCAATCATGGCCCCAATAGCCTGGCTCTCCCTTTTGGTGACAATGTTTGCGTTGTGTAAGTCAGCAGGGATTTCTTTGGTGCATCAGATTTTGAGGAGTGGCAAATGAAGCCCACAGACTTGCAGGCCTATATCAAACTCCAAGAACAGAGAAAAGTTTGGCAGCAGATTTCCAGTCCCTTCATCCCCCACCCTAGCCTCTTCCTTGTCAGTCAGGTCATGGGGTGGAATTCCTTTATGATGCTTTCCAGAGCCGCCTGTGCCATCACAGCACCAAACCTGTCACTCGACATGATGGGCAGGGGCTGTGCACCAGCCAGCCCTGAATGGCCAAGGGACATGCTCTGCTGGCAAATGTTATGAAAGAAGTCTTATGTATTGGCTTAATTAAGCACAGCCTTCTTGAGTAAAACATCTTCTGGGAAACGGAAGCAGGAAAACTACGGTGCACATCAAAGGAACTGGACACGTATTGCTCTTTTTTTGGTTATACTTTATGCTTGGAAGGAATAAAACAATTCTCTGGCTTCAGGGCTTCTAAGGCTTCATTCAGTGCTATTATCGTCAGTGGAGTTTGCTCTTTAGTGTCAAAAACTTGCGTTCTGCAAGGAGGCCAGGCTGATGCTGGAGGAGCTCTGGTCCCTGATGGCTGTGTTATAATTAGAATACAGCACAGAAGGGAAGAATTCTAGGTCCGTTTTCAAAATCGCTCTGCATTGACCTAACTCTTCTTCTGTTGCCTTCAGTGGCAAAATTGACTTAAATGGGAGCAGAAATAATCCAGCTGCGGGCACTTCAGAAAACCCCAGCCTAGTGTTTTACTCTTTGGTTCATGTTCCTTCTTTTATGTGGCTACAGGACTCAACCATTTTCTCTGCTGGTTCCTTCTCTGTCCTTTCTGGTGTGGTTGCACTGAAGGCCACAACCATTTAAGTTTGTTCCCAAGTGGAAGCTGGGCACTAAAGCTGATTGGGGTCTTTACCCCCATGGAAAATTTTAATTTTTTGGCCAGAAATCAAATGTTGAAAAAATGTGGCTGAAAACTGAAATATTATCATTTGGAAATGCCACTGTGGTGCCTCATAGGAGCGGTAGTTTGGGTATCTTGTAACTCCCATTCTGCTCTATAATCTGGGTTCTGTGGTCAGATTACATTTCCCATGATACATCGCGGATTCCCTTCTTGCCGAGAATCATGGAAGTCCATGGCTACAGTACATTATAAGAGACAACATGCAGCTCCTAGAGGAGAGTGGGGGCATGGGACAGGCAAACTACAAGCATTATGAGACATTGAGGTGCATCATAGATCCATGGACTTCAGGGCCAGAAGGAACCATTGTGTTCACCTCGTCTGACCTCTTGAACGCTGCAGCCACAGAACCTTGTTCATTCTCCCCGTAAGAGCCCCCTGTCCTCCATGTCAGTTACTGAGGTCCTCAAATCAGGATTTAAAGATTGCAAGTTACAGAGAATCCACCATTTACACTAGTTTAAAACTGCAAGTGACCCATGCCCCATGCTTCAGAGAAAAGTGAAAACCCTCCAAGGTCTCTGCCAATCTGACTTGGGTGAAAATTTCTTTCTGATCCCAGATGTGGACATGATCCACCGTCCAGACATGTGGGAAAGAATACTCTGTAGTAACCCCGTTTAGTGTCCTCTTTTCAGCCACTGGTGATGTTTCTTACGAGCAGTGACAGATGGGCCACATGGCACTGTAGGCAGTCTAATGCAGTTTTGCTCTATGTTTAGTGATCTGGGAACACCTGAAGGTATTAATTACTTTATGAAGAACACCTAATGAAAAACAAGCAAGGAGTCTTGTGGCACTTAAAGACTAACAAAGGTATATATTGCATGAGCCTTCGTGGGAGAAAATCCCACTTCTCCCATCTTTGAAGCATCTGACAAAGTGGGATTTTCTCCCACGAAAGCTCATGCCATAAATATATCTGCTGCTCTTTAAATGCCACAGGACTCCTTGTTCGTTTTGCAGAACTAGACTAACATGGCCACCCTTTTGGAACCTGATGAAAACTTTATTGAAAAAACCAGCATGTACTGGCTGTAATGTTTGTAATATCTACATATTACACATTCCTGCAAAAACAATCCAGGAAATGAATTCAATACAATTTTACAAATGTAACATGTTTATTTCTAGAAAACAGACACATAGGTATAAGTCACACACCTTAAGACTGAGAATAATATTAGTCAAGTTTTTATGGGAATTTTGGGTCTATGTGTTTGATCAAAGTTCATCTGTTCCTGGAATTAGGTTAGTAAAAGGAAAATTTAAACAAGTTCAACACTGGCGGTAAGAGCGGTGGCAAATTTAAAGTGCCCCAGTTGCAGCAAGGGCAGTGGCTGACACTGATGCAGACCTGGAAGCTTTGCTGTGGCTGGGCCATTTTAAGTCTCCCAGGCAAATATCGGCTGGCTGTGTTGCTTCTTCCCTACTCACCCCCTCCAATGGGGAGGGATCAAGGTTGGTTCAGAATATCTTTACTATGTCTGTGGAGCACCTTTGTTCAACAGGACACTGGTTGAGAAACACTGCTCTAACGAGACCATCCCCTCCATGAATTTACCAATCTTAGTCTTGAAGCCAGTTATGGTTTTTTACCCCCACTACTTGGTTTGGAAGGCTGCCTGCCAAAACTTCACATCCCTGATGGTTGGAAACCATCTAACTTCAAGCCTAAACTTGTTGATGAGCCATTTATATACCCTATATCCACATTGGCGCTGAAGTTTAGTAACTTGTACCTCACTGGTATTTATCCCTCTGCTAAATTGATGATGGAAGAAGAAGGAGAAACATTATTCTTTTTAATCACAGATGATAGGACAAGAAGCAACAGGCTTAAATTATAGCAAGTGAGGTTTACGTTGGACATTAGGAAAAAAATTCCTAACTGAATAAGTCGCTTCGGCAGGTGGTGGAATCTCCTACATTGGAGGTTTTTAAGAGCAGGTTAAACAAACACCTGTCAGAGATGGTTTAATAGGGGTACTTGCTGCTGCCATGAGTGCAGGGAACTGGACTCAATGACCTGTCATGGTCCCTTCCAGTTTCTATTATTCTGATAGAGAGCAGTCCTATCTCCCCATAGCTTTCATTTGGTAAAAATGGCACAGGAACGTTAGAATTGGGCTTTGTATAGTTTGCGAGGCTGTGCAAATGGCATGCTTTCTGAATTAGGGCGCTGCTGAGTCCCGGTTGCTAAATGCAGATTCGCTGAATGAAGTTCTACCTCGAAATGACATTTTTTAGGCAGCATATTTGTTCCTTGCTCCAGCAATTTCCTGAATTAACGTTAGGGAAATGTGAAAATCTTGAACTTTTGAACCTCCCTGTAGGACAGTGTAAAGTGGGTGGAGTGGTGGTGGGGTGGAGGAAGGGAGATCTGTTTTGTGTATGCGGTTTATTTTGGCTGTGGGCACAGGGTGTGAAGTGGCGGGGGGGGGGGGGGGGAGCTTACGGGACAGCCACAGTTCGAGAAGTCTCCAGCACTGAGCTGCCCCTTATTAATGGGTTGGTGCTTGGTGGATCAGTGGCTTGCAAAACTGAGAGGATGTTTTCTTAGTTTGCAGACAAAGGGGATGCACAGTGGTGGGGGCAGTAGCTGGGGAAATAACACATCGGGATGACTAACAGTTCCTTTGGTTTGCAGAACAGCTTTGGCCATGGGGAGCTTTGCTGTTGAGAAGGAAAGGGGAAAGAAAGTGCGCCTGGAAAGTGCTTCTCCCTCTTGTGAAATTCAGGGCCTTATATATTACTGCCAGGCTGCATCTGCGAAACATGTGATCCTGGCAAACTGAAGTTCCTTTTGAAAACGTTCCTGATTTGTAGCCCTTCCCTCCTCACCACTTAAAAACACAGAACAGCTATTGGGTTTTAACCCTTACCATAAAGAGAAGGAAAGGCTGTGGATGTCCTTGGTTTCGGTTCCTTCAGGAACACGACGTACGGAAAGGGTATCACTGAAATGTGTTTCTGCAGCTGTGTTTACAATAGGAATGAGCTTAAATCGAAAGCACAGAGGAAGGATCGTTTTGGGGTTGGGTCTGTGGCTTGGAACAAGAGTTCTGGGTTTTAGTCACAGCTGTGTCCCAGCAAATGTGGGCAAGTCACTTGGGCACTTTTGAAAACGTGACCCGTAATTTCTCTATGCCTCAGTTCCCCATCTGTAAAATGGGGATAATAAGAGGTGCTTTGTTTAGCTCGTCTATTTTGAGTGTAAGCACTTCCAGACAAGGGTAGAGTATAATATTCAAAGGGGCCCAAGTGACTTAGGAGAATAGTCTCAATTTTTAAAAGTGGTTTAGGAGCTTAAATCTTACTGAAAGTCAATGGGAGTTAGTCACTTAAGTGGCTAAGGGACATCTAAAAAAGAGATGTGCTCCTAAATCACTCAGGCATTTATGCAAAATATTATCCAAAACTCTCTTACAATGTGCTGGAGCAGTGGTTAGTACCACTGAGACCCAGGACTGACCATTGGGGGCGTAGGAGTAGGTGTCAGGCAGAGAATCCAAACCCAGCTTCTGACCTGAATCTCCCCACTGGCCTTTTTTGGGGTGAATCAGGCTTCTGTGTCCCTGTCATTGCTCTGTTCCAGTGAAGTTTTCCCTTAAAACAGTGAAATTCAATGAGATACACACGTCTTGAATGACCCGAAACACACCAAAATTACAGCTGCTGCTCAAAAGTGCAGTCTGTGCATCAGGGATGGATTCACAAGGAATGTTTTGTGCCCCCAGCCTTTATTGGAGGAAAGGCACAAGGAGGGTTAAGCAGATCATAGGGTACCATCTTCACCCTCCTTGTTGATTTCTGGCATCCACTTTCTTCATTTAAAAGGACCTGGATGCCTATAAAAATATGATGATTATTGTTGCTGTAGTATCTTGTGGTCCTGTTACACGAGGCTGTGTAATATAGTTAGTGAAAGATGGGCCTTGCTCTGCAGAGCATACAGCCTGTTCAAGACCGACGAAGGGTGGGAGGAAAACTAGAGGCATGGAAAGGCGAAAATGATATACCCAGTTTATAAATTGTAACTGGAAACAGACGCTAGGTCTCTTGACTTCCAGCTTGTGTGCTAGCTACTAGACCATGCTGCTCTTCTTGCTATGAAAAGGAGCTGTGAAAAGGAGGAAAAGCTACGATAGCTGCTGTTAGGGTGCTGAGCCACCAGCAGGACAGTTAAAAATGACTAAATACTTTCTTGTGTAATTGCGTCTGCATGCAAGCAGTCGTCTTCATTGCCACAGGGGTTTGGGGTGGATGGTGGGAGTGAAATCTGTCCGCTCTTTGCTTGGGTGTCCTTTAAAACTGCATTTCATAATAGAAGATCAAATGATCCTCTCTTCAGCACTTTGCACAGCCCTTTATGGAACGCCTCAGAGAAGATCTGGCCCCTAATGAGCAGGACATGATGTGCCCAGGACTGAAAAATGCACATTCCTGGGGCCTGATGCAAAGTTCACTAAAATCAGGGGAAGCTTTTCCATCCACTTTGCTGGATCAGTCCCAACGAGAATTTAAAGGCTTGTGTGCAAGAGGTTTCCTCTCTCTAGATGAGTCCCCAGTGGCCACCATTATCCCGTATGATTTCCGACTCACCCACCTGTGTTTATTTTCAAAATACAATGAGAGTCTTTGCAATTTACACGGCCGAACAGATAAATGGGGAATTAAAGAGAAAAGAAAATAGACTCCAGACGACCATGCAACATGAGCACGGATCCAAATAGTTGAGATTATAATTGAGAGAAGGTTATTAATGAAGCTGCTCATCTCTTTGGCAGCTGAAAAGGACCAGCCTTCCCCACAGCAACCAGAGACGGAGGGACTGGAAGTGCCAGGATTTTGCTTGGCATTTCCTCTCACCGTCTGGTTCTTAACAAAGCTCTGGGCTGCCATCAGGGCTGGCTTAAGCAATGAAGTCCCACCGCCAGGTGACCACCGGCCTGGCCCCACTCCGCCTGCCCCTGCACGCACAGAGCCAGCACTTAGAGGTGCAAAAGGAAAAGTTGGCTCAGGGTGCTACAGCCCCTTAAGCCAACCCTGGCTGCCATCTCCTTGGCCATTTTGGCAGATTAATGACACTGACATCAAAAGGTGAAAGCAGGGTTACGAAGGAAGAGTGCGTTTGCCTGGAGCCCAGACGTGGCATTTTTCCATCTGTCATTTCAGTTGTTGAGGCTACGAGTTTGCTCCTCAGTGGGCGTGAATCAACATGGCTCCAGTACACTTATGCTGAGTTATGCTTGGCCTCAGTGTCTTACTCCTCTCCAGTTTTGTAGCTGGGAATCCAATTCTCTGCTCCCCCCAGAGTAAATTGCGAGTACCTTCGCTGAAATCAGGATGGCTGTTATAAATTTGGGGTGGCTCCATTGAAGTCAGTGGCCCCTTTCAGCATGGCCAACAGGGTCATTTGTTTGCACTTTTGGTCTGCTGAAGTCACTGCTCATTTTTGAAGATCTCTCTCATGCAGTTAAACTGGTGTGAGTGGAGGACAAAGCACAATATTCCCTGTGGCTGTGCTGAGATCAAAT
Source organism: Podocnemis expansa (assembly GCA_007922195.1). Taxonomy (NCBI): domain Eukaryota; kingdom Metazoa; phylum Chordata; order Testudines; family Podocnemididae; genus Podocnemis; species Podocnemis expansa. Next base: position 15,096,097 of record ML682047.1, read on the forward strand.
GACAAATACTCAGTCTGTGAATCATCTTTGAGTTCAAATGTAAATCCATCCATCCCTCTCTCTTAGGCTTTTCTATGGCTCCCACTGCTATTGGTTCTAAGATCTGACAATACAAATGCTGCAACACTACTACGTTGTTATTAAGTCTCTGAGTCAGATAGAGTCCTGGCGGACTGAAGGCAGGTCTACGCTTACAGAAGCAAATTCGTAGCCATCACTCAGTAGAGACTGCTCAATCAATTGGAAAATCAAGTGTGTAAGACCACCACCTGAAAAAGAGTTGCATTGAGTCAACAGGAGGCCATTTCCCATCAGCTCAGCACGCTGAAGACGCCATGGTAAGTGCCACCAGGAAGTCAAAGCAAGATATACAAATTATTTAAAATAAGTGCAGAAAACCTCAGTCAGTGTACGCCAGGACTCTGTCTGACTCAGAGACTTAATAATACACTCTCGTTACTCCACTGATGCATAAGTGAGATCATAAACCTGTTGACTGAGGGAAGGCTACTTTTGACTGGCTGGAAGCTGGCATAGACTGAAAGGTCTTTGGGGCAGAAACTGTCTATTACTTTCTGTTTGTACAGCACCTAGCACTATGAGGTCCTGCTTGTGGGTTTCTAAGCACTGCTATAATAAACATGATAATAATAAACTCACGGGATTGGACTATTCAGTGGTTTTCAACTGATGTGCCGTGGCATACAGGTGTGGTGGGAGAACTGTCCAAGTGTGCCGTGAAGTTTTGTACAAAGGTAATGAAAATCAATGTAAAACAAACATTGTTTCATTTTAAACAGTGTGTCATCCAACCAAAATTACAACTCATAAAACTTGTGAAAATCATCAAAGTAAAAGTGAGGTCTTGGTCTTTTTGATTCTAAAACATGAATGTTTTAGTAAGACCATAAGCATAGTAAAGTTAAGTACATGTGACTTTGATGAGCGATCAGTTCAGCTGAAAAAAGTGGGGTGTGCCATGGAAGTGTTTGTCTCATTGAAGTGTGCCATTTTAGTGGAAGGGTTGGAAACCACTCATTGGACTAGATGATGTCCTGAGATTGCTTCCAATACTAATGTCCTCTGCTTTGTTAACATTCAAATGCATTGTGCATGAGAGACTGTTTCTTAGATCTGAAAATGCCCTTAGCAGTGGTCTAACATCTAGAGCAGATACCCCATCTCATAGATATTTTTCAGCTACCTAGATGTCCATCCTCTTTGTAGATTCTTGTGTTAATGCTCATTGCAAGAGTATCCTACTCACTGTGTTGGTGAAGATTGTTAATATAACACTTAACAACCATGGTACACAACTTCTGCCAACAAAGCCCGGTTATAATGCACAAGTGTGTCCAAAAGCAGTTGCAGAGTATGTAAGAACAGCCACATTTGTTCCCTTTAGAAATTGCGCAACCAGGATCATCTTGGGATGTTCTCTGCATCTGGAGAGTGTGTGATGTGAAAACCAAATCCTAATAATTATTGCACTTCGGTTTTAACAGTTTGCATCCTGGACTCTTGCTTATTCTTGGAACAGTGAAGATCATAGAGGGGTCCACCGTGTGCAAAGCAACTTCCTACTGGTATCAGTTGGTTCAAGGGCATTGTCTGAGAATTTTCAAGGCCTCCTGGGCTGTTTCCTTTTTCATGAGGACTAAGTTCAGAACTTGCCCGAGCAACAGCAACCGTTCCTTCATTCATTGGCCTCTTGGCCCTGCAGAAGGGGCATCCCAGAGCTGCTTTATAAAAGATGGAAATGGGAGAAAGAGGCGAGTGGCTGTTTTCACAAGGGGTGTTATAGGGCTTTTGTTGTTCCACACTTTTAATCTTGGAGGAAATCAGATGGAAGGGGGGATGAGATAACTAGCGGTAACTGCATTGTAAGCCTCAATGCCGTTACTGTTAGGAGTTTATCCTGATCCTATGGCAAGCTCACCAGTTAGAGTAGTGGCATATAGGCTGTTGCGGGATGCAGTGACTGTGAATGACTCAAGCTGCTGGTGCAGGAAAACCTCATTTAAACCAAGAATTATGGGGTGGTTGGCTTTAGTTTAACTGGTTTTCAGGTATCCAGTTGGCAATTAATGTGATCTGGTTCCTCTGGCTTGTGTCATTCTACCGGGTAATTGCTGACAAAATTGTGTTAAACACAAGGGCCTGATTCGTCTCGAAGTCACGCAAGTGCAAAAATGGCATAGAGGGTAGTCAGGTCACAAATATTCTGCCATAATTGTATACAAGTCCAGGTTCAAATCAGGCAGGGTTAACTTGGCTATCTCAGGTCAATGATTTACTGTGTGGATCTTTAAGAGATGATCCAAAGAACTGCAGAGGTGTCTCACCTTTGAAATAAAGCTTGCCAGTGCGCTCTCCAAGGCTATGTCTACACTGGAGGCTTAAGTTGACTTAAGCAACTCCCTGGCGACATTTGGAGTTCATTAAGTTGACTTAAGCAGTGTGGTCTGATGGTTAGAGCTCAGGACTGTGAATAGAAAACTCTGCGTTCTAATTCCAGCTCTGTGACCGTGGGAAATTCACTTCCCCGCTCTCTGCCTCAGTTTTCCTATTTGGAAATCGGCACAACACTTTGTACCCCCATTGTAAGGCACGCATTCCAAAATCCCCGCCATTGCCCTTGTGCTAGTCTCGTATTGACAGCTACAGATGAATTGATTGCTGGCTGGTTGCCAGAGTGCTGGATCTTCTCAAGTACAAAGTCCTGCTGTTTGCGTGTGCCTCCTGGAGAGGGAGAGAGATCCCACTCTGCCCCAGCTGCGCATCAGTTCCTTCACACATTGTAAATTACTCCGTTGCAGCTGCTGGTCTGTCAGAGTACGACAGGAGTGGGTGATAAGAGGGGGAGAAGCTAGATTTGAGTCCAAGTGCTCACAAAAGTAGGAGGGGATGCTAGAGTCATCCAGACAATTTCCCTGTTTCTTTCATTGCTGCTGCACTTTAGGTTTTGCTCCTTGGCTGCTAGATAAGGGTTTTCCTATGGGGCTGTGTGTTGGTAACTGTAGGAGGTGTCATAACGTTGGCACAAGCGGTAAGCCTATGGCACAGAAGAGGTTAACTTGCTGTTCCACTTGGGAAGGGTCAGGAGCGTGTGTGAACCAAACTTTTTTATTTTGAAAGCATCCTTCCCTTTGCAGCCCCAGACCCCTTTATCTATCCAGAGGCCTCCTTGAATGCCTGGAATGCTGGAGTCCTCTGGCCGGTGACCGGATGTCTTGGGACTGGATTCACTTAGGCTATTCAACTGGACTGGGAGCATCCTAATTAGGAACCAGTCCAGAAATGTAAGCCCAGAGGCCACTTCCAAACAGACTGGGGCTTGTGGGAGTTCCCAGCTGCACCAGTTCTTAGTGTTTGATGGGGTCAGAGCCAGTGACCACAACTGGCTGAGCAAAAATAACAGCGGTAATTAATATGTTGCTATCGGTAGCCACGGGCAGCTCCGCCTGGGATGATTTGAAGAGGAAAGCCTAGAGGTTGGATCCTGCTCTATCAAACACGCAGCGCCCCTCAAGTTAGTGGGTTTGCGTGAAAGTAGAATCTGGTCCTGTCTCTTTAAAAGGAGCACCCGCTCTAGCTTCCAGGGGGAGCAAAAGCAAACTGGATTTGGCAGCCGCCTTCTCTATCTTGTCAGGCCTCTTCCGGCAGCACGTAGGCACCCAGTGCTCTGGCTTGCTGTTCTCCAGATCTCCAGCTGCGGTGTGGAAAGCAGAAGGATGGGTGGGCGCAGTAGCCCTGAGGCCAGCAACTTGCCATGGAGCGTGTTCCCGGTGGTGAAAAAAGGAGCACAGCTGCGTGTTATTCTTGAGCGAGGTGGGGGCTGTGACTGTGTCATTCCAGAGGAGGAATAGAGGATCCCTTGCTTCAAATAGAAGGAGCTTCCCTTAGATAGCAGATGTCATACTTCTCGTATGTGGGAGATAGCTGATTCTCCAAGGAGACCACAATCTGAGACAGAAGAACAACGGTCCTGAGAGTCAGTGAGAGGCCCCTTTGCTTTGCATCCTGGCGACTTTATTCTAACTCCCAGCACCCAAAGTGCTTAACGGTTCCAGCAGAAAGACTGCCTTTCTTGCCGCGATCCAGCAAGTCAAGAGAGGACAGGGCACAACGTCCCCTCTTCCCAAATTCTCTGGCCTGTTCCAGTGTCAGCAACTGATTCAAAGGGCTGCTGGCAATGGATGTTCGGATGATTCCCGAGAAACTCATAGGCAAGGGCTCTGGAGGGATGAGGTGAAGGGGAGCAGTGGGAGAGTTTTATCGCCAAGAGGGAAGATAGTCACCCATGCAATAGAAAAGCAAATGGCATGTAAGGGGAGATTGAGCCTTGAAGTCAGTGGGTGCTTTGCCTCAGTAAAGCTGGAGGAGGAGAGGACTAAAGGTCAGGATTTGTCCTGGGGGCAGAGGTGAGAGCACTAGATCAGGTGGCATTTCCTTTCTCCGTGTGCTGATGATAGATATATAGGCCAGGCCTCGACAAATTTATTCTTGTGGTGTCTGTGGTGACCAGTTATAGCAGCCTGGCGCCTAACTCCACTACAGAAATGCAATGGGGAAGCACCCTCTGGTGACCAAAACTAAAATTGCTGGCACCTAGCTGTGAGCCACATTTGTCCACCCCTGCTATAGGTGGTGGTAGCAGAACAGCTTCAGGGGCTTTAAATGCCAGCTGCAGAGTGGCAAGCACTAAGTCAGCCATGCTGGATCATTTAAAGCCCATTATGCCAAATGAATGACTAATTATCTCAGATCTGGATTAAGGTGTGCACACTGCATTGTAATACTGTCTGGCCCCTGTTTGTAGGGCAGTGTTCCTGGAAACTAGCCTGGAAGAAACTTCATAAGTCACTACTCTCTTACCTTGCTACTAGGGCTGCCTAGCCACTGCAAACTTTACTTTGTGGGGGAAGATCAGGCCTGACTAGCTACTCTGGAAAATTCCTGATGTTCTGCTTAACCACCAAGTGTCACTGCAAACACTAGGGCAGATGCAGCCCTGGACGATTGAGGTGCAGCTCCACTGAGTTGTATAGAGTTGCAATCAGCTACCTCACCGGTGAAGGGGGCTGTGGGACAGATCCTGGCCTCGGTTGCAGCCCCTAGATGCTATTCTGAGGTTAGGTATGGGACACTAAAGTGTAGTAATGGTCCAGGGGAGAATTGCCCTGGTAGAGGCACAGTGTGGAGCCACAAGGTGCTGCTATTATTGCTTCACTACCACAAAGTTGAAGATGCAAACCGTAAGCTCTTTGGGGCTTGGCCCATCTTTTTGTTCCAAGCACGTACAGCACCTAGTGCTATAGAGTCCGGATCCAGGACTAGGGCTATGAGGAGCTACTGCAATGCAAATAGTTATCCCCCCCAGTGTGTTAATGACAGGGAAGGCTCTCCTGCCCCCTGGCAGCCTGAGTCTGAGGAGGTGGGAGTGTGGGGAAATCACACCTCTTTGGATCCACCACCTGGGCACTGTTAATACAATTTCTTCAGTTCACCAGTGGCTTTGAGTTCCTCGAGCCACTCTCTGCAATGAATAAAAATAGCTTAGATTCCTGTAGTGCCTTTCACCCCCAAGGGGCTTGGAGTGCCAGTGAGATCTGTCAGCTGTTGTGGTCAACTTGGGGACTTCGGGGGCCTTTTAAGTTCAGACCCCTGCAAATGGGAGCTGTCTGGCTGTTGATGTTCTGTGGGATCCTGAGACCTTCATATCTGGACTCTGGAGTCTCCTGGGTAGGTGGGGAGGATATTACCAGCAGCTTTGCCCCTGCACGGTGGATGGAGTGGAGCGAGTGTACTTTCAAAGGGTGAAGGCAGACTATAATAGCGCCTGAAAGCTCATATTACCCCTATCAGAGGTTTCTAGCACCAATCAGCCCTGCGCGGGCAGCTGTTGAAACAGATTCATTTGCAGAAAGGGGGGAGGGCTGTATGTAGAGATGAAGGTTGGGCAGGAAGAGGTCTGAAGGTCTGGGCCAAATTTTCTCATGAGCTTTTTAATCAGCACGGCAGTCTTCATACAGCAGGGAGTAAACCTTCAGCCTTGTGATACCAGCCCAGTCCAGGTGTGCAAGGCTTTTGCATTGCTCACTGTTTAATATGGGAACTCAGCATAAATTCCCCAGCAAAGTCTTTCTCCTTTAGAAACGTGTTCCCCGGGGCCTAGAATGGATTTAGGATAGATTTCTTCCTGTAGCTTCTCCTACCACTACAGATAGGAAGGCCGAGAGAGAGTTAGCCACTGATCTCTCTTCCATGCAATGACTCTACTATTATTATTATTCATGTTTAAAAACCTCAGTCAAGATCACAACCTCATTGTGCCAGGTGCTGTGCATAAACAGAGTGAGAGACTGTCCCTATTCCAAAGAGCTTGTGTTTTAAACAGAAAAGATAAATACAAGGTGGAAGAAAGGAAGGTTTATTGTCCCTGATTTACAGCTGAGGGGACTGAGGCATGGAGAGATCAGATTTTTCAAAGACCTCAGAGCTCTCATTCAGGCACCCAACTAGGTGACCGAATTTTCAAAGAACTCAGCCCAATATGTGACTGGCCCCATCTGGAAGTCTCCACAAGTGTCATCATGAGAGCTGTTGGGTTCGGAGCACTTTGGTTTGCCCGAGGGCATAAAGGAAATCTCTGGCATTCTTCCTCATCCGCAACTGACCCCAGATCTCAGTCCCAGTTCATTATATTTGAACCACAAGACTCTTCTTTCCTCCTTGGTTTCTATTATGTAGCAGTAACCCTGAGGAAGGCTGGTACTCACACTTTGGTGGCCAGTAGCTAGGAGTTCCTGGCAAGAGCCAGAGACGAAAGGGACCTCTCTCAGCCCTTGCTTTAGAAATGCATCCACCTCCCTCCCATGTAACTCTGTGGTAGCTGTCCAGCCCAGACTCAAAATTTCTTTGGGCATAAGCTTTCATGGGCTGCAACCCACTTTGTCAGATGCATCTGTGGAAGTGGATTGTAGCCCGTGAAAGCTTATGCCTGAAGAAATTTGTTAGTCTTCAAGGTGACCCAGGGCTCTAGTCATGTTTGCTGTATAGAGACTAACACAGTTATTATCCCTTGGGAGGAGGAGGGTATTTTCCTGTTGAGGATGCCATAACTTTGGAGTTGCTGCTCACCCAATCGCACCCCACGGCCCTGTGGCTAGTGGCGACTTTCTTGGGGGTTTGAAATCCCTTTATTAAAAGAACCAGAGTATACCTGGTTGTGTCTGAAGCTGGGTGATCTGTTGCTTTATGGCGGCTGTGCTCACCTGCACAGTCGATGCTCTCCTTGAATGTGGCTCATTATCGCGGGCCCTGGGGACGGCACAGTGAAAACAGAATCTGTTCTCTTCCAGCCGAATGAGCCCAATGTTTTCAGCTTCTCCTCAAAAAGCCCAGCTCACTGAATCTTGATATGCTTTGCATTGCTCAATGTGCAGCACCCCCTCAAGGGCAATTAGGTCATTGACAATTTGTCCGTAGCCCATAAAACCAACTCAATGTAATTAAAAGGCTGTAATAAGCCTTTACAACCTGTGGGCCTCAGGATGCTTCTGTTCTTGGCACGCTCTCTTTGGAGAACAGAGAAGTCTTGGGGGATACAGAGGGGCGTGAGGAAGACACTTGGCCAGGTGGGCTGTACAGCTCATTGTAGCGTGTTTGGCCCTAGCGTGTCCTTGCTGGGAAAGCATTAATGGGTGGTGTCGTCTGTATGTTCCAGCAGGCTGATTGTGTTGTGATGGCACGGTCCCCAGGAAAGTTTGGAGGCTGTTTATTTACATTGCCTGTCTCTGCTACTGGCCGTTTGCATGCCAGGCTAGAATGCAATAGAAAGCTCATATTAGCAACTACAGAAATGACCCTGATTGCCCCATTCAGGCTGTTTTCCCCCCTGTTTTTGTCCCAGTTGTTGCAGAGCTGAATTGGGCATTGTTCCTTCCCCTGTTCCCTTGCTTTTGCTCCAGGAGCTGAGTTTAGCAGGGGTGGGAGAGATGTGCCACTGGGGAGAAAAGTTCCATCTCTAGGGAGCAGCATCCGTTTGACATCTGAACTGAATTGAGTCTAGGCTGCCATTTGGGATGAGTAAGAGCAGCAAGAGAGGATCAAACTCTGCTTCACCCAAGGGGGAAAAGGACAGGCTCATCGACTGCGCTTAAATACAACATCCAGTGTGGCTAATGGGTCAAGAATGGAGACTGTTGCGCTGGGGCAGGAGAGACAGGGGCCTGGTGCTCAGTGCATCTGGGACAGGACAGCAGGAATTCACACGGCCCTTCCCAGCATTTCAGAAGCACGTGGGAGCTGGGACCGCGGTGCAAATCGGAATCAAGGCTGCTGCAAACAGCCCCTACGTGCCCATCTTCCAGCGCAGTTTGGGAGTTTCAACAAATGCACACCTGCTTTGCAATACCTTGTGGCGTGTAGGAGGATCATAGCTCGGAGAGTGACAGAACTCATCTCTAGATATAACTCTGTTTGGCCTCAGTGGCACTAAGCTGGAGATGGGTTTGATAGGGTTGGCTTAGCGGAGAAGGTGCAAGCCTAGGGCTTGGGACACTCGGCTTTCGGTCCCTGCGTTGCCTGACTGCCCATGTGACTTTGGGAAAGTCATTGGGCCACTGTGCCTCAGTTCCCCATGAGGACAACAGGGAAAATATCAGTGCCCTGCCTCACAGGGGTGCTAGGGAGATAACTACAGCCATGGGTTGCTGAGGTAGGGGAGGGCCACATCAGCTTTTCAGATTGAAGGATTTAGCCTGTGGGGCTTAACTCAAGAAGCTTTGGGCTCAGGTCCTCTGAAAGTGGCGGAGTTCACAAGCTCATCATGGCTCCTTGCCTTCCTTCGTTCCCCCATCATAAGCCCCTCATCCCACCCCCTGTATTACCAGGGTTCCCCAGCTGGGGCTCGGCGTGCCCCCCGTTCTATATCCTCAGTGCAATATGGGAGGACCTGGGGCGCGCAGGGACCGAGCTGTGGGCGTTGAGATGGACAAGGGGGCAGCAGTCCTATGACCAGCTCCCCTCGGCCCCTTGTGCTCCAGCATCGCTCTGAAAACCGGCGCCCTTCGGCTGTGGGGACGCAGGCGTGGCGGGGAGGCTCTGGGAGAAGGTGCGGAGCAGAAGGACGTATGTGGCAGCTAGATAAGGGCTGTTCTGGACTGCCAAACCCACGCTCACAGCAGTGGCGAGTTGGACGTGAAAGGGTCACTGTATTTACTCATTTCAAACCATCCAGCCAGCCTGCTGCTGGCCCAAGAGCCCCCGGTGGCTTGCACTACACTGTCCCTGTTATTGCCTATTGCTGCCATGGGTTCCCAGCCAGTAAATTAGGGGCACTTGCTGAGAGATGCTGACAGCAGAACAGAGTGCTTTGTGAAAGCCAGGACAGCGCAGGCCCTGGAGGGATGAAATAGGAGCCTGTAATTTCTCAGGGCTGTTGTGACATCTTTGCACAAGCGTGCGATTGAGTCACATTTGCTTTATCAGCACAATCCTTGTTTGCCTCAATGCCTCTCCCCCCCAGTACTTTGTCCCATGATGCTCCTGGGCGGAGAAGGAGCCAAGTTTGGAACAGTCTGTTCTCTCTCCCGTCCCTTCCCCCTCCTTTTCATTCACATTGTGATTTCCTGTCTCTTTAAACTCCTCACCCTTTCCAGTCCCACGGACTCTCCTGCTTGCTCACACTTCCTGCGCCTGCCTTCTTTCCCCACCCCCGCGGACAAGGGGACTAACCCTTTGGGTCCGATTCTCTCTTTCTTTACTGACGGCTAAAGCCAAACCCCTTTCCCCCGAACCAAGCGGTAGGACACGGGGAATGAAGCACATTTAATCAATCAATCAAATCATAGGGCTGGAAGGGACCTTGTGAGATCATCGAGTCCAACCCCCTGGGAATTGAACCCAGGACCTTCTGCAGGTTAAGCAGAGGTGCTAGCCACTACACTATTTGCAGGGCATAAACATAGCGAAAACATAGCGATCCCATGGGGATCAATGGCATGCCGCTGTGTGGATCAATGGGGAGAAAAATAGGACACATCCTTTAACCCCAAATATAGTGGACCCGGGAAGCTTTTTGGAGGCGCCCGGTGGCAAATCAGTGTGTTTGGCCTGTAGACAACTGGAAGGATGTGAAAAAATTTCCCTGGGGTTTGCAGGAAGGGCTGGCTCTGGAATGCTCATCCTTGAAGCTTTTCCATTTAGAGATGGGAATGGCCCTGCCAGGCTTCCTGCTGAATCAGTGATTCCAGCACCAGAGATCCTGTGGGATCCCCCGGCTTGTAAAGACATCAGCGTCAAGCCCACCGCAATTAACTCTTCGCTGTTGGGCTGGGTGGTCTCTATCACTTGCATTTTCGGGCATCTTCTGACAGCTCACTTTAGGCACACTGTCCATTTTCATGTCTTTTGTCTTAGGGGAAGCTTCATAGGTTTCCAGATTCCCGTTTCATGGAGCTGGGAGTTGAGTCCGGTTTTCAAGTGTGCTCCTTTTGGGTGCCTATCTTGAGACGTCTTGGAGTGACTGATGTTCTGAGCTGTTCTCCCACTCACCTTAACTGGGCTTTGGGGATGGTTAGCGCTCCCAAATGTCAGGCCCAGCAGCCCCCCAAATCATTGGTCACTTGTATCTAAAGTGAGAGCATGATAGAGCTGGGAGAAGAGCCCCAGCTCCCCTGAGGTCTAGGCTGCTGTGTTAACCACAAAGCCACCCTTCCTCTTGGCTCTGCTCCATTCGAAGTTTATGCACCCTGGTCTGCCCGTCTGTATGTTGCATCCAGAAAGCAAAGGAGAGCAAGGTGAATCTAGAGGAGAGCACTGAAGTTGAATGGGTTGATGTTTCACCTAGAGATGGAAAAAAAAAAGGGGGATGAAAAATTGTAGCTTCATCAACACACCAGAATTTTTTGTGAATGCATGTTGGTTTCTCTGGATTGTTTGTATTAAAGAAAAGAAAACAGAAAGAAAATCCCAGCCCCACCAAAAAGTTGAAAAAAAATAAAAGTCAAAGCATTTCAAAATTTGGTTCAAAATGATTTTTCATTTAGAAGCTTTCTTCAGCGAGAGCTTAAAAACATCAAAAACTGTTTTAAAACCCTTAAAATTAAAAGGAAACGTTTCAACTTGGTTCAGAGAAATTTTTTTGTTCAAGCTTATTTTTTTGACTTACTGAAAAAGTTTTTAAATTCTTTTTTGGTTTGACCCAAAACACATTTTTATTTGCTAAGCAGGAATTCTCTTGAAATTTGGAAAAGATCCTTCATAGAAGACATCCCTGCCAGCTTCCAAGTCTTGATTATGGCGATTTTTATGTAGTTTCACTCCCCGCTCCCGTTGTTGTAGGAAGAAAGCTGATGTTTCGTTGAACCTCAATGGCTGATAGGTTTGGGGCTAGAGAAGGGAGCGATTACAGTGTTACAGTGAAAAAGCACCTAATCAGCAGTGTAAGGTTATTCCACATCCCGTATAACATCGACCCTGTAAGGTGAAACTCTTGGTAGGAGGCAACATTTAACATTTATAGAGAGCGTGTATGTGTTGGGAGGGGGGAACCATCCTCTCATATCATGTGGAGGCTTACAATTCCCAGACCAAGCCAAGCCGAATTTTCCTAAATCTAAGCAAAACTTCCGTAACAAGACCCAGACATTTTGCTCCACTGCAGAGCTTCACATCATTTTCTTATACGTTTCCCAGTGCTGAAGATGGAGCATGCAGCAGCCTGCGTTTCAGACATGACTAGGGCCAGGCTCAGGAGCTTGAGGTGAGAGACTTTGTGGCCTCATCAGAGTTTGGCTTTGAGGTTGAGTTTGTTCAAACTGAAACTCGGTGGGTGTGAACCCACCTGAATCAGAATGCAGAGGAAATAAAAAGATTCTCACAACCCACGTGGAATGAAGTGGTGGCGCTCCCATAGCAACTGCACGTTGGAGCCGTCAGAAAACCACGGGGAAGCCGTAAGAACTGGCAGTCGTGCAAGGGAGCCCTGAGCTTTGTGGATTTTTGTCGAGCTCGCGAAAGGCAAGTGTCGGTGCTAGGACGAAGAGAAGTTGGAAGCAAAGTGCATCTTGACTTAATGTGGATTTCAGGCTCTCGAGCCATTGCCAACGTGTGGATGACTAGTGGGTAGTTGGAGATGGAGCTTCAGATTTCTGCAACGGGGCTACCACTTTTGATCTTGGGTCTTCAGGACAAAGCCATGCAAATGGCGTCCCACCGTGCTGTAGTGCATTATAGTTGGGCACGAAAATTGTTTTGATTCCTTGATCACAGTAGACAGGCTGGTCCTATGAGGAAGAGGCCAAACCAGAATCTGGGAATGTGTCTCTTGAAGGGGCAGTCAGGCAGGTTTGCTCACCTGTCACATGATGTCTGATCACAAGCCCACGTGAGATCACGACCTGCTTCATTTTCACCCATGGACGTTCTTCCATGCAGCTGATGTTTGGAACCAGGAGCTGGAGAGGGAGAGGGCAGACCGGGGCCCCACCCCATCCCACCACGTGTTATTTTTTAGAAATGGAGAAAGCATTTCCAGGTTGCCTCTTCTTATCATTCTTAGCCCTTGTCTGAGTCTCTTTTCACAAACCCATGATTTGAGGAGAAATCTGAACTTTCTGACAGGCTGATGGAAATTGGCCGTGGCCTTATTGTCACAAATAAAGCTGCTTCTGTCTTCCCTTGTAGGATGGGACAGACTTTGTGGCAGAAAATTGCAAGAAGCCACAGTGGTTGGAGACTGTCAAACTGATTCTCTTCTTAGTTGTGCTGATGTAAATTAGGAGGAGCTCTACTTAAAGACTGTGAGCCAGAATCTGTATAAATAAAATACTTTGAGCAAAGCTCATTCTTCAGTGCTGTTTCTGATCAGCCATAAAAGTGAGGTCCTGACCCCTGGTGGTCATTAAATATCCGGTGGCAATTTTCACATGAACGCTAGCCTCAGTTCTGATGCGATGGCCAAATTTCAGTTCCAGCAGATGCGTTCATTCTGAGTATGTTGAATTTTTCCTGCAGTGTCACATCTTAGTTCAATAGCCTTCACTGCTTTCTCTCCTACATTATTGTGTAGTCTTGCTGAGTACAATAGGCAGCTGCTACAGTCCACCCCAGAAGCAGCTGCATTTTAATGGTCCGTGATCCTTCAAATATACATTAGCAAAGTTTGTCAGCCACTTTCAGTTCTTTGGATGAATAACATGCTGGGATATGGCAGTAATTATTATTGCAGGGATTTTGGAAAGGTGAACGATCTTTATATATTATGGGCTAGTTTTTCAAAACAGCTGTGTTCCCATTAAGGCACTAAAACAATGACTGGCTCTTCAAAAGCTCGATGCTTTCAGTGTATGATTGGAGGAGAGTTCTTTTGAGAATCTGACCATTGGTCACTTTGATTTAGGCGCAGGCTGAACGGGAAAGGGCTCTTTGGAGCATTTTTGAAAATCACAGCCTTTGAAACTTCCTCTCCAAATACTGCAGAAGTTTTGTGCAGTAAATTGAATTAAGGAAGGGAGTGGCAGCTGAAAGTAGACTTTAATACTAAGAATTTATCTGTTTTCTGATCAAGGAGGAAGAGAGATTGAGAAAGACTGGGGGGGGAGAAAAAAAGGAAGGAAGAGCCGAGGTGTAGGCTGCCTTCCAAATCTGCATTAGTTTCCAGATTTGGCACTCCCAGCGTTAGCGGTGATCTGCTTGTGGGATTTACAACAGAAAGTCAGATGCACTCCCTCCCCTTTGAGACCACAGAGACCTGTAAAGCTGAAGCATCAAGCAGGCTTTCAGATTTCTCGGATGCTGTCTCTTTGACATACAGTTCTGGTTTTGCCCTCAGTGAATGCAGCTTTCGTTGTCTGCAGGAAGCCCAAGGTGTAAGAGTCTGTTGTGATATGATTTTTTTCACTTCCTCTCTGTCTCACATCAAACTGCTCAGCTTTGCACCTTCCAATTAAAGTATTTGGTTGAGGCCAGGTTTACACTAGAAAACGTTTGCTGTATAGCTAGTGTGACAAACCATACTGGCATAGATGCTTCTTATCCTGGCAAGAGAATGCTTTTGCTGGTATAGACACTTAGCCTTTCAGGGCAGACGTGACAACTGGTTTTCAAACAACGGGTCGGGACCCAGTACTGGGTTGCAGCACCTCGGGTACTGGACCTCGGCACCCCCTGCTGCAACCTCCACAAGACTAGAAAGCATTGCTCAAAGATATAGATGTTGGGTCTCAGGCATAAATGATTTTTTTCAACTGGGTCCCGAGAAAATATGTTTGAAAACCACAGATCTAGTTTGACTTCCTGCACAATGCAGGTGATGGAACCTCACCCACGCATTTCTGTAATAAATCTCTAACCAAAGACTGAGTTATTGAAGTCCTCAAATCATAGCTGAAAGACTTAAAGGTACAGAGAATCCATCAGCGATTTTCTTGAATAAACTTTGTGTATACCAGGGGTTTTACTGGTATAGAAATGTTATAAAAAATATCACCCTCCTCACTGATGTTATAATACTGACAAAAGCTTGTAGTATTGACCTGGCCGTGGGATCAGAAAGAGAGCCCACTCCAGAGGCAATCAACAAAGTGAACACGAAAGAAAGACAGTCTAGTGCATCGTATGACAAAAGTGCCTCTAGGATTCAGTTACATTTTAGTGATTTCGATCCATGTAACTCCAGAAGACCAGGAAGGGCTGGGAACCTAAACCAGTTCGCCACCTCCCCGCAGCTGAATGCACCCCAATTCTAGCGTAATTTGGACTGGTGGAACTTCGACTTTGCAGTTGTACTCTAGTACCCTGGCACAGGGCATGCATATGGGTGTAAAACGCTGGTGAATCAGAATAACGCCATTTCACGTCCACTTTATGTTGGTATGAAAGACAAGTAGAGCTGACTAGAAGTGTAAACCTGTGCAAAAAATCATGCCTTCCTTTTTCACTGAATGTGTTCAAAATTCAAACATTTTCAGTTGGCTTTAACAAAGACTTCAGGAGCAAGGCAATAGGGCGGTACAGGGGAAAGAGGGTCCGGTGGCTGGGACATTAAGCAAGGACTCAGCCAGCAGATCTGCCACTGACTGCTTCTGTAATCTGAGGCAAATCAGTTGGCTTGTCCATGCCCCCAATTCATTATTTGTACCATGGAGATAACAGCATTGACCTGCCTTGCCTCCCAGCGGTATTTTGAGAATAAATATGTTAAAGACAGTGAGGCATCTAGATATTACAGTAATAGGAGCCCATATGAGGAACAAAGATAGAAGAAGTCAGGTCTCTTATCTCTACAGTAGATGAAACCAAACCTAGATCTAAACATCCATGAACTTCGTGAAAATTTCAGTCCAGCCAGCCTTTTGCCTTATGGCTTCATGATTGGTGTGAAAAAAAAAATGAACAGAATTTCATCACAACTCATTTAGCTGCTTAACAGATCCAACTCTGATTTCTAACTGTGACGGGGCACCTTGTAAATATGTAAAGACCAGCCATGCTTAGAAAAGGAAAGCAGATTAAGAAAGAGGGGGAAATAACTGCAATTTAGGGTAGAGGAAGGAGGAGGAAAATGCGTTGATAATGTATTTCTTTGATTTAGAAACACGCACGCATAACAGAGAGTTTATTTTGGTCTTAAACTAGTCAGACAAAAATGTTTCAAATGGCAGAACTGCAGAAGAAAAATGAACAGTGTGTACCAGCCGAATAAATAATTCCCTTGTTTAACTTGAAATGTGCTTTCAAGTGCTCACCCATCCCAGCTTCTTTTAGCAGCAGGCCACCTAGTACCCATCTTGTTTGTGTTTACTTTGTTTGTGGTGTTTTTTTTTTAAATATGGAATTTTGAAAGTTTTTTTCTAGCTATCTATCCCTGCACATTTATGTGGCCCTCATTGCCATTGTATCTGAGCACTGAACGACCCTCCTGAGAGATGGGAAATACTAAATCCCCATTTTACAAATAGGCAACTGAGGCAGCAAGAGACCAAGTGACTTGCCCATGCCTGTAGCAGAGCATTGAACCCAGTTGTCCCAAGTCAGCACCCTAATCTCTAGGGCATCCTTTTCTAGCTCCGCCAGGTGTTGCACATATAGGTCTGCCCCATCCATGCAGCCAGGCACAGTCTACGGGTGTGTACAAGGGTGGAAATAAAACTGTGGCGTTAACGTCCCCACAGAATATACCCCGAAACCCAAAGGATGGTCTAGGATTGGGCATAGCACTGCCTTGCCTGGGGGAAAGATGACTGCTTTAAAATCTGACTGTACAATGATACCTCAGTGGAGCTGTTTTAAGAAAGATTTGTGTCTGCTCTGTACATACAACAAGTGGTGTCTTTTGTAATGCAATACTTACAACACGGAGTGTTTACACTCTCCAGGCAGCATGTGGAGAAAAACCAAATGAGAGAGGGAAAGTGAGTAAGAGAAAGGAAAAATAGCTAATCTCCAGGGGGAAGAAGATCACTCAGCAAAGAGGAAGATGAGAAAAATTGCATTCAAAGATAGACACATTCATCAAAGCGCCTGTCTGGAGTGACGTGTTGGCCAAGTGCTGTGCTTCCTGGTAGCTAGTCCTCCTTTTACCAGGATGCACCCGTGCACCCCAGTGTTTGCCTGTTAGTTTCTCTGTGCACGAGGCTCACTAGTGCATTTTAACTGAGCATCATCCTTGGTGCTGACCCAGCAAAAAGGGAGAGAGAAAGAAGAAATGGTTGACAAAGAAAGGACAGGGAAGAGAGACAGACATGGGAAACTGTCTGAAACTGGAGCGCCTGGCCATTCTTTGCCATATGGTCAGCACCTCCACGTATTTTAACTGCAGAGTTCACTAATAATTACAAACCCACTCACAGAAAAGGAAAAAAAAACCCAGCTTGTGGCTTTTAATTGCATGTCTTCTGGTGTGCTGGTGGCATGCTAGATAAAAGATGGCCTTGGCGTTCAAAGGTACAGTCCAGAAAGGGTGACTTTCTGGTTGGATTTGCCATCCTCTTCTTGACTTTTAGTAGAAGCTGTTGTATGCATAACGGGTCTTTGCTTTGCTTGTTCTTTTTTCCTGCTTTAATAATGTGTTAAGTCCCACTTAGAGCATGTATCATTTCCCTCTCAGAGCTGATGCTTTTTGGCAACAGGTGTCGATGAAGGAGGAGGCCAGGGAAAAGCAGGCAAGCTTCTTCTTTTGGCACTAACATCCTTCCCCCATTCCCAGTGCAAATCAAAGATGCCCGGTCACGATTTTCCTTCGTAATTGTCTGGGGTACAGATCTACCAGATACACAAAGTCTTATGCAGCTGAGATGCTTTTCTTTGTGAGGTTGCTGCTGCTGCATCTTCACTGAGCTGAGAAAAGGGCTTCTTTGGATGAGAAATGTTTTTTGAAAGCTGCATAAAGGTTTTGTCAGGTCAGCTGTGGATTAAAGGTGTTACACACACACACAAAGCTTACTACTTCAGTTTTTTGGTGCCCTGAATCACAATTTTCCCGGGATAGGAAGTTTGCAGCTAGAAAAGGTTATGCTAGAGCCAAGGGGCTGTAACATCTATGTTAGGAGTGAGTAATGCAGAGTGGACTCTGGGTTTTAAAGCAAAAACAAATGTAAATTCAGTGCTAGTGAAACACACCAGATGGACATTGTCGCTGTTTCATCGGTTCATAGGCCTTAAAGCTGTCATGATCATCGAGTCCTTCAGGTGTTCTCAAACCAAGGCACCTCAGTGGGTCTCCAGGTTATTATAGCGGGGTCACAAGCCGTCAGCCCCCGTGCATGCTGGGGCTCTGGCTGTCAGCAACGCCAGGGGCTAGCCGCCTGAGCCCTTCAGAGATGGGTGGGCTGAAAAGCAGTTGGCCAGGTTCCCGGCTCTGAAAGCAATGCTGCCTCCTGCAGCAGCACAGAAGTAACAGTGGCATGGCATGGGGGAGTCCTATTTTTTTGGGGTGGTCCCAGGAAAAAAAGTTTGAGAGCTCCTAATCCAGTTTGACCTGCACACTGCAGGCTACAGATCGCCACCCACCTACTCTTGTAGTAGAGCTCTAGCCACGGGCTGAGATACTGACGTCCTCAGATCATGATTTAAAGACCCCGAGTGACAGAGAATCCAGCATGTGCAATAGTTTAAACCTGCCAATGACATATGCTCCAGGCTGCATAGGAAGGAAATGCTCCCAGCATGTCTACCAGCTGACCTGGGGAAAAATACGGCGACCCAAGTACGTGGGCAAGAACCACTAGCTGGCCTTTGTGTTTTTGCACAGAGCAAGAAGCAATGACCATCCAAATTCCCTGTCAATGCTCTTTAGCTCAAACATGGGGTGAGTTCAGTGTCTGAGCTATTCAGACCTTCATCTTGTGGCCAAATGTTTAAATAAAGGGGGCAATTGGTCTCAGTGTTTTTTATGTGACATGAGCCCTCCTCTATCAGAGCTGGACTGAGCTCCACCAAAGCCATTTCACAAGGGTCACCGAGCAGAGGGCAGTCTCTACCAGCCTAGACTGGGCTCCTCATCAGTGAGTTAGGGGGCCTAAGGCTTGTTAGCAAGCCCTTGAGCTGCTCCGTTCATATTGTACCTGCAAGAATCAAAACCCCACCGTCTCCTCTGAGCTCAGTGTTTTAATTATGATAGCAGTGATTAGGTGGCTTTAATAAACCACTGTGAAAAATGCAACAGACATCTATACCCAGTCACACACACAAAATATTATGTATGTGAGGGCTGACTGGAAAATGGGAAGGGAAATTCATCAAAAGCGTCTTTGCCCTTTTTTATTCTTCTAATTAAAATTTCATTCTTTGTGCTATTTTACTGATCATCCCCTGCTTAAACACCTCCTTAAGACTAGCTGCTAGAAATACTAGGCAACATAGCAATATCTGGATTGGCATTTTAAGTACCCCAAAGTTCAAGGGCTGTGTGGATCCAGGGATTGGGTCTTGCCAGTTAGGAATACAAGAGTCTTCTGAAAAATTCAGATCTGGTTCAGATTTAGCATGGTTTCTCTGCTAATCACACACGTCAATGTGCAAACAAAGGCACACAACACATGTATATAAATGTACACAAAGGATGCAGACACACAGCACAGGCACACAAGAAACATACCTATGTGTACAGAAACAAGGGACATACAGGCACACATGTGTAACCCATGTGCGCAGGTTACACATACACAACGTACTTGGACACAAACACTCATATTCAACATGTGCACGTAGACTCATAGATAAATACTGCACAGGCAGGGACAGATGCACACAAACGCACACGTCACACAGATGTATGCACTCACGCTTACGTGCCTCTTCAATGCAGTTTTTTTTGTGCCTAGATGATTTTTTCCAGACCTAACCCAGGCAACACACCCAGTTCCTCACTGGGTGCCTGGGAATGTGTCTGCTTGGAGAGCAGTGTGTAAACAGGATGAGCAATAGAAGTCAGTTCAGACTTGTGTGTGTGTGTGTGTGTGTGTGGCGCGGGGGTGGAGGGATTCTTTTGCTTTGGATTCTAATTTTACTGAAAGGTAGCCGTCTGTTTTGGGAGAGGCACTTGGACAGCAGACTGGGTCCGGCAACCTTTTTGTTTTTCTGCTGTCAGAAGTATGCTGGGTGGAGGCTGACCTTCTCCACTTTGTGCATTTGCCTTAAATATTCAGGGCCTTGTTTTAAAAGGAAGGAGCCTCCCTGCCCCTCACCCAGTTTCCTTTTCTTTGCCTTTCTTTCAGTTCACCTGCCTTTTCTTCTGCACGCCTCTTGCAAGTGGGCTTTGCTGCATCTCTCCAATATAGCATGTCCATTGTGCCTGGGTAGTAGCAATGCAAAGAGGGCTTTCTCCATTCCTGGTTCCATCAGGGCATGTCTTGGGGTGCTTTGCCCAGGATGCTCCTCTGGTTATTCAGACAGAACAGAGAGGATGGCAGAGTATGCTGTTTTATCCAGCTGCTTTAGCTAAACAGGGGTTGCAAGATTGTTATGGGAGGGTCATATCAGCCTCTGTGCGTGCTGGTAGGGCTGACCTGGCATGGGGAGGATCATCACTTTTGTGGGTGTGCGTCGTCAGAGCCTGAAATATTTTCAAAGGGGGTCCAAGCAAAAGAAGTTTGAGAACCCCTGCCCTGGAGGGAGTGATCTTCTCTAAGGGTGAGAGAGGAGCTCACGCTGCATCGCCCGTTACATCCTTGACCCTCTGCCCACGCATAAATCACTGCTGGTTGGACAAATGGGTCAGCATGCTGGGTTGGGTTGACAGCCAGATAGCCAGCCAGGTTGTGATAAGGAGGTGCCACCGTGCTAATGATTTTTGCCATGTGGCGATTTGTGCACTGGGGAGCAGGTCTGAGGCCTACCAAACTCACTTCACATTGGGGCTCACAGGGCTATGGAGGAGGAAATAGCAGGTGGGGCAGATGGGCCTCGTGATTTGCCGAGCCCTGACAGGAAGCCTCTGTCCCGCTCTTTGGTGTAATGGTCACAGTGGGGAAACGTGGGGTGCTCAGAGGGGGCCGCCCTGACTGGACTATGTCGGCTGGAGTGGGGGGCAATTGAGACAACCCCTGTAAGACCCACTCTCAGATGCCAAAGCTGGAGCTCAGGTTCGTAGAGGTTGAAATCCCGATGCTCACCCAGTTCATTGCACGTTTTGGTGGTGAGAGTGGATGAGGGTAAGGATGGGGACCTTATGCCAGGAGCTCACATATGTCAGACCCTGTGTGGCCTGGTGCTTCTCCACGAGGCCAGGACATTTAGGAGTCTAGCATTAGTACGCATCCGGGACCTGTGATGCTGTAAGGCCAGACACGGGCATGTAGTGTTGGCACAGCCGTGCTCTATGCATAGCCTACACGCTGCATATCTTCTCCCATCTGCCCCTCTTTACAGTTGCCTGGAGTCCAAGGCCAGCTTTTCTGTGGTCAGCAAAAAAAGAAGCCTCCACAGAAGATGTTGCTCAGCCGCAGCTCAGGTTTTCGGACCCTAATCCCTTTTCTCTTTTGTGATTGGGGCTGCTGGGCGCCAGTGTCTAGCCCTTGTCTGGGAGGCTTAAGAATTGTGTCCTCTGGGAGGGAGCCTCTTTCTTCTGACTTGTAATCCTGTTAATGTCTACAACTTTGGGAAGGCTCATTGCCTGCCACACAATGGGAGCCCGCCTACGCAGGGATTACAAGCTGGGATTGGCGTGCTCAGAGCTGAGGAGACACAGCAGCCCCTTTGTCTGGCTTGTTCTTGGCTTGAGAGGGCCACGCCGCACATTGACCCATTGTGATGCCTCGTCACGCAGAGATTCCCGGAAGGAGCTGCCATTTGGCAAGCTTTCCTGCCCTCCTTTACAGAGCAGTCCTGCTAGCGGTCAGCCTGGCAGCCAGTGAGACTTACTGTGGCAGCAGCTGAATTTATCATGGTTGCTCAAACAGGGCTGTGCGGAGCCAGGTGGACCAGTGGGTAGAGCACAGGCTCGGGCTGCAGGACCCCTGGGTTCTGCTCCTAACCTTATAGCTGAACTTTGGGGAAGAAATGTCACTTTCCCAGGCCTCTGTTTCCCCTCTCTGGAAACCAAAGAGGCTCTTTACCTGCCTGAAGTGAACATTGTAAGGTTAATTGAATGAATGGAGAACGGCGAAGCATTTTCAGATGAGAGTGGCTATGGAGCCACTTGTATTGTGTTACTCAGAAATTCTCTGGCGCTCTGTGGGCTTAATCACTGTGCACTTCTCCTATTGAAATCACATACAGACCCATCATACCATCTGGCAGTGCCTCTTCCTTTAGGCCAGTGTAAATCTGCAATTCTTGCTGAAGCCAGTGGAGCCATAAAGCTGGGACCGGGGTGGGTGTGAAGAGCACGAGGCCCTGGCAGTCAGCGACTGGGTTTTCCTCCAGCACGGCTGTGCAAGGTTTCCAAAAGCAGCCCCTGATTCTGGGACTCTGAACACTGGAGCCTGTGGCTGCATTTTAAGTCTTGTCTCTGGGCCTCCGGTTCCCCCGCTGTAAAACTGGGACAATGAAGGTGGGGCCAAGCTTGGATTAGGCAATGTGCACACAGTCCACTTGTGGCAGGCCCCCCATCTCAGGGGGGACCCTGATTGTGGGTTGGGGGCCGCAGCAGCCACAGCATGGCCTGGCGCTTGTGGTCACAGCACTGCTCTGGGTTGGCTCAGGCGCCCGTGTCATTCGGGAGGGAAGGAGAGGGATGGCAATTTTGAATAAAGATGGGAGCTCCCCAATTTCCATAGTGCACAGGGAGATGAGGCGTGTGTGTCTAGAGGAGAGACAGCAGTCACATGAACTTGGGCTTGGGGTCTTTTCTTCACTCTCCTCCCTCCCCTTTACCTCCCAGCTATCGTTCGTGGGGATGGTCTTAGCCTTTTTCCCTGCAGCCCAAAGCCCCATCATGCTATTTCTCACTGCAGCCTTTGGAAAGGACCATTAAGAGCCCTTCTCTTGCATGGTTTGGGCTGTTTTTCAGGCAGCGTGACAGGATGAGGAGGAAAATGTGCCAGGAATCTCCTCTCTATGGAGTTGGAGTCTATTTTTAAACATCCCCCCATGGGACTGCAGAGCAGATGCGGGGTGGAGTGAGGTGGTGGGTGCGGGAGGCTGTTTGCTGAAAATTCCCAGGCCAAGTTGAATTCCAGCTCAGAAGTTGTGAAATGGCCTGGAGCAACCCAGGGAAATGCAAGCCTTTCACTGATGCGAGTCCTGTGCTCGGCAGGGTCTGGAGAAAACAAGGGCCCTGCCCTGCAAACATGCATCAGATAGTACCACACATAGCTCCCTATCACACGCTTCCACTATACAAACATGCACCATGCAAATGCACAACTCCCTTACCACACATGGACCCTCACTTGTCCCCTGCAAACATGCATCATGCAAAAGCACAGCTCCCCGAACACCCACAGACACTTCTGCCTCATAAATACACACCATGCAAATGTGCAGTTTCCCTATCACTATCCCACATCTCTTCAGATGAATGTCACATAAATCCACTCTTTCCCTCTGCGAACACAAACCATGCCACCCCCTGCCCCATGTACACATAAATGCAAACCATACACAAACACCCCCCATTTCCATCTCTCACGCACAAACACCCGGATGCACAATCATCACAAAATACCCCCCACCTACCTCCATGCATATAGAGAGGTATCAAAATATACCCCTCATTCACAGACACAGAGCCAGCCTTGACTAATAATGCCAGTATTGGGATGGTGCCTAAATGCTCCCCAGATTCATTGTGCATAGACAACGGCAAATTGATTGGAGCCCCAGAGAACTTACACCTTGCAGTCAAGGAATGGCCCGTGATACAGCCAACAGCCAAGGACTGTGTGGCGTAACAGTGAGACCAATGGAGCGGGTGCACTAAGTAATGACCTGCACAAACTGGTGTCTTTGCCCTTGTTGGAGGCTTTGTGGCTGTCGGTGAAAGAAGGGGAGTGCTAAAGCCAGGTTTGACGGGTGATGTTGCAGTTTTCCTGGGTTTGGCCTGAAAGATAGTACAAAGGTGTCTGAGGGAGTGCTGGGGGGGTGAGCATTGCTAAGGGAGTACAGGGGGCCAGCTCGTTAAAGATGTGGCATTATTGCTCAGGAGAGATCCCTACAGTGTGCCCCTAAAAAGTTTTCAACCAGTGTTTCCTTATGTCTTACAGATTTTTCTACCCAAGTCAATTCCACCGCCCTGAATTCTCCAACTGGCCGGGGACCTATGGCCACACCTTCTCTCCATCCGTCCATTGGGCCAGGCATCGGTTCCTCCCTGGGGTCCCCGGCTCAGCTTCATTCGCCCATCAGCACACTGAGCTCCCCCATCAATGGCATGGGCCCTCCGTTCTCCGTCATCAGCTCTCCCATAGGACCCCACTCAATGTCTGTCCCTTCGACCCCCAGCCTCGGATTCGGAACCAGCAGCCCACAGGTGAGGAGGCGGGGGAGTGCTGGAGAAGCGGGCGGGAGAGCATGGATTTCTCTACAAACAGTGGAAAATGAAATGTTACAGAAGGGTAGCCGTGTTAGTCTGTATATAGCAAAAACAATGGAAGCCTTGTCGCGCCTTAAAGACCGACAAAGTTCTTCAGGCATAAGCTTTTGTGGGCTCCAGATGCGTGTGACAAAGTGTGTTGGAGCCCACGAAGGCTTATACCTGAAGAAACTGTTAGTCTTTAAGGTCCCACAGGACTCTCTTTGGAAAATGAAATACTTCTTACCCAGTCTTCATATGGAAAAGCAGTGATGAGCCCAAAACAAGGCTCCAGTCTGAAAGATCCAGTTGGGATCCATCTCTGGAATGGGCCCAAATCGAGACATATCCGGACAAGAGCAAGATTCTCTGTGTATTGCACCTGGATTCAGGGAATTTGGTGGAGAGTTGGATTGCTACTACCAGGGATGGGAGCTGGGCTTTAAAACCCTGGTGCTTGAATCTCCTCTGGCATACACTTTGCCTCTCAGTGGGATACGCTGGAGTTGCACTGGTGGCTGGACAGGAGAGTCGTCCCTTATAATTAGCAAAGTTTTTCAGTGTATGAGACATGGGGCTTTGTGTTGTTGAACTTTGATGGGAACAGTCACTCTGCCTTCTGAAAACCAGTCCTGATCAATGGCAAAAATCCAGCTGAAATACTTAACAGCAGGTACACTCGGTGCCTCTCCTAATGGCAGGCACTGGGACCACTAGGATTTAAGGGCTACCATCCTGTGACAAGTTGAAAACAAAGTGGAAGAGAGAGCAGAAACAGTGCTTTGCAGTTTGGGGCCAGCTCGGAGCCTGCTCTGCGCCTGGAATAAATTAGAGCAGCCTCGAGGCTGTTCTAACATCTGTGCTTGGGCTGGAGCAGTCTCATCTTCCAGCTAAGAATAGCCAGAACTACTATATGCCCCCATGCTGGGGATAAGGCCGTCCTGTCAGTCTATCGGATCCCCAGGTGCATTTCTAGGGGCCTTTTCTCTCCAGGTTACAGCCCCTGTATTCTGCTACCCCTTGTCTCCTAGGGCGAGTATGGTCCCCTTCTCATTACTGGTGGAGGGAGGTGCTGGGATTCGCTGCTTGAAGATTATATAAAAATCTCCAGCTATAAAGAGATAAGCCCCTTTTAAAAATAGCAAGAGCCGGGAAAGCCGTCCAGGCCCAGCCACCTGTTGCTGGCTGACTGCATATTACACGTTTAGCGAAAGGGCAGATTAAGAAATTGGCTCCCACCTGCTTCTTGCTGCTGGTTTATTTATTTCACAGCCTCTCTGGGAGTCAAACACCTGCCGGCACCTTTATTTATATCAGCTTGATTTATTTTCTAGAGATAACCACTCTGTTTTCTGGGGAGGGGGGTAACGGAGGGAGGTGCGGCATTTTGTCAACGCCGGAGATGGAGCTCCAGAGACAGGCCCATTCAGCCACCCAGAGGATTCCAGCATTAGGCTTCAGACGACTGGGGTGCGGGGATATAGACAAGAGTCCCCCTTGGGATCCTGTCTTAAATCAGCCCAAGCAATTGCTCTTGAACTAAATAGCTTGAGATACATAGTGAGAAATTCATCCCTGCACAGAGGTGTATTCACAGACTGGAGGAAGACCCCATTTGTCTGTTGAGAGGCTCCTGGGGCCAAGGTGGGTACCAGCTAGGGTTCCAGCCAAAACAGCTGCTCTGATTTATGGACCCTGTGAAGCTCAGCAGGATTGCAGAATTGCTGGAGGATGTACCATACCCCCTGCCCTTGCTCCTAATCCTCCTCCGCTTTGCTAACCCCACCCAAATCTGGCTTCCAGTCCAGTACTCTCTCCACTAGGTGAATCAATGCATATTCCTATCCCCAGCATGGAGTCGACTCTGCAAACCTTGGGGTGGACAGGCTCCTTCCACTTTGAGGCCGGGAGGAGAGGAGTGAAGCAATGCTCCTTAACTAGCTGTGGCCATATGACGGCACGGCGCCAGGGTGGTGAGAGACACGGAACAGTGCATATGTGTGAGCAGCAAGTGGGAGAGTGTGAGACTGGGATGGGAAGGAGTGACACGGCCAGAGTTTCAATGACACGCTGTGGTTATTTTAGGAAGTAAAGATGCACAAGTGGAGGAACCGAAATCACAAGCCGCAGAACAGAAAAGGGGAATCGAGAGTGTATCAGATGCTGCTTAGCAGAAGCCCAGCCTTTACGGCGTCTCTGAGTCCTGATGGTGCACAGAGAATGCTTGTCATTGCTCGTGGCCTGTCTTAAGTGGATTTCTTGAAGGAGACAGTTAAGACATTTTCGGTGTAATGACTTTTGCCATCTGTCCCCTGTCTGGGAGCATTAGGCCCCTGTTGTCATTAGGGGCACAGAGAGCTACCTGAGCGTGCAGTGAGACGGGAGGGAGGCAGTCCCCATCATCAGTGCATGGAGGAGTGGAGGCAGGAGTCGTGTATGCGATTCCCTTTGTCATTGTACCAGTCCACAAAGCGCTGGGGGTAATGAAGCGTGTCCCCTGCATTGCAGAGTTGAGATGGCACTGATGGAAGGTGGTTTGAGTCAGATGGCAGATGCCACTTGCCATCAGGCTATGCCTCGTTAGGTCTGGAAACCTAGCAGAGCAGAAGGACACCAGGAGGACGAGGTGTGCGGGGCAAAGAGCCGTGAATCCACATCCTTCCCAGGCCCCGCTCGCTCTCCTTTTGCAAAGTTCATTTCCTTCACTTTCCCATGGAAGATTTTGTCTGTGTGGAACCGCTGCTGGCGTCCATGGGTAAGGTTTGCAAATGGGGCTAAGGAAAGGCAAAGGGTTGGGCCTGCACGGGTCTTCCCATGGGCCAAGCCCATGTTTCAGGAGGGAGAAAAAGGGTGTTCAAGGTTGATGGTGCAGTAATTTCCCTCTGTTTTTAGAGGGCACAGCTTCTCCCTGATTCCTTTGGGAAACTTGGGGAGCTGGTAGCACTTGGCTTAAGAGTTAGGCATAGTGCAGGCTGCTGTCATGCTAGCTTCCGATACAGTACAGCTTTGCTCACGCTCCCCTTCCGCTCCCTGTTGATGCATCTCAGTCCTTATTCGGCACTTTGGTCTCCATCACTCCCTGGTGGTTCCCGCTTTTGGGCCCCCTGCACAACTCCGTTGATCTGACTGCGACATTCCCTGTTCTCCCTCTCTTGAGTGCTCCAGAAATAAATTGGGCAAGTGAGTCCTACTGGAACAGGCCTCCTTTCGAAAGTGCTCCATTCCCACCCGGCCGTGCATCACTCCCATATTCTAGTAGGTAGCATGCTCTGCTTCGCGCATATTAGGGTCCATCACCCAGGGATCTCAACCTGCTTTTCATTCATGACCATCTCCAAACACAAACTCCCATCAGATAGGTCTCATTACTTTTGTTTTAGCAATGGGGAAATGGAGCACAGAGAGACTAAGAAGTCTGCTGCGGGCCACACAGAGCTGGATTTTGAGAAGATCCCGGGGCAGGGTTATCAGCAAGACTTTCTCTCTCGGCCATGTGCATGGACTCAAAAGGGTGCAACATCCAACATTTTCCATTGTGGTATCCACTGTGTTGAATCCCCTGGCAGTGCCAGAAATTGAACTCAGGAGTTCTGATAAAGAGATTAGGACAGCTCTTTTTTAAAATTTCTGAGATCATTGTTTTTTTCTTTTCAATTTCTGAAGAATATACCAGAGAAAGAAAGAAAATGTACGTCTGAGTATATATCATAGATCTGTAGAAGCGGCAGCTGCAGATGGTACAACCTCAGCAGGCCCCCAGGCATTTCTTTCCACAGCTCTGCAGATGCCTGGGGGAAGCGAGAAGAGATCAGTCACAGAGTTGGGCTGTGGCCACTTTCTTAAAGCAATCTCATGCCTTCAGATGGGATTTATTCTTTTTAAGAACATATGTGGACTCTGCAGAGGTTTTTAGAATTGGCTGCTACCAGGTTGCAACAGAAAGGACCGAGTCCCCAAAGCTTAAAACAAAGAGTCAATGGTAGAGAGCGGACTACAACCCAAGAATCCTGATGCCCAAGAACTTATCTCAACTGCTAGATGACACTGCCTCACTTCCCCTGGGGGCTGACTGAAAGCACGTCCTTGTCGTGGCGGCCCTCCGTTGCGCTTGCCAAAAGCAGAACTGGTTCCATATGGCGATGAGGGTGAAGCTTTGGGCCAGGCTGGCTGGTTTGCTCATTACCCCAACTTCAGATTTTTGCTTTGCAGCCTTAAAGCCAAGAGGAAGGAGCAGCCGGCGCCAGGGGAGTGTGGGAACCAAGAGGTGCCTGTGTAGCCTTGCTGTGGTTTCGGCCAGCCGCTGAAAGAGGAAATGGAGGTGGTTCCCATTCCCGTGTGCTGGCTCAGCAACGAGTTGGACAGACACTCTCTGTATCCCCTTCGGGTCCCAACCCCTGGTGGTCAGGCAAGGGAAAGGCCAGGGACTGCTGATCCCTCACCATGTGCCAAAGGGGCTGACACTGCACAGCGGGCCAGTGGGGCTTTTCCCCAGAGCTACCATCTATCTTCCTTTGCCTCTGTAGTCATACTGTGCCAGCCCCCCACAAAATGCCTGGTCTGAGAGTGCTGGTCTCTCCCTCCCACTGAAGTCAAAAGGTCTTTTGGTTTCTCCAAAGAGTGAGTGATTTGTGCAAAGGAGGGGAGCACTGGGATGAATTGGTGACTTCTCCTATCCTCGTCAAAGGTGCCTGCTGCTCCAGCATTTGAGATGGAGCGTGTTGTCTGGATTTTCTGCTGGATGTCCATACAGCCAGAAACATCTTTGATCACTGGAAAGGTATGGTGCTGTCGAAGGTGCAAAGCTAGCAACAGCAATTCTTGCTTTGACTCCCCCTACCCATACCCTTGCAGTGTGCTCCCACCTCATACTAAAAGGTCACACCAGAAGCAGCAACGAGAGATATTGGACTTTTTTTACAGGACTATACAAATGCCATACACCAGTGCTCCTCTTGTATGTTGGTAGCCGTTCAAATTCTGGGCTCACGCCTCATCTTTAAAGCCCCGAAGGAGTTGGGATTGTCTATTTTTGTGAGCACTCTTCTGTCTGTTCCCCCGGATGCTCCAGAAGAACATTTTGACTGAGCGGCTGACCAGGGCCGGTGAATTATGGATGATGCGTCTACAGGAAACCAGCTGTTACACGTTCCCTTCCAGCAACGCTACAAGATGTGCTTGTTAAATCTGGAGTCGGCTCCTCCTGACCTTCCCTCCATCGAAAAAGAAAAAATGTCCCCGTGTTTGTTGTAGGCAACTCAAGAAGCATCGTCGTGACCTAAGCACTGTAGTAAGGCAGCTTACTGGAGGGATGAAGAAAACTTTCAACAGGCAGCTGATGTTTTTTGACCTTCCTTGGGCATCCAGCTGTTCTAGTGATGGGGGAATTCGAGAGATGTTTAGTAATCATCAGCAGCATTTTGAAATCAGCTCCATTTTCCTATAAGGTGCTGAAGCAAACTGCTGGATCTGCTGGCTCTGCGAAGGTTTAAAATGTGTATTCTTGTCTAATTCACAGGGACTTCTATGTTTAAAGGCCAGAAGGGAGCAGTATGATCATCTAACCTGATGTTCCAACTAAAAGAGGCCATTGAATTTCACCATGTGGTTCCTTCATCAGCCCTGCAATTTCTGGCTGTGCTAGACCATCCCTTTTAGAAAGGCATCCAGTCTTGATTTCAAAACATTAAGCAATGAAGAATCCTCCACCTCCCCAGGCAAAATCTGCTCAAAGCCAACAGTAACTATTTGACTGAAAGAAGGGAAACATCTTTTTATTGCGGAAATCCAAGCCTGCTTTATTCCTCTTCTTCCTCTCCCTCAATTTGGAATAAAAATTCAGTACTGAGTATTTTAGGGCTTAGGGTGCTAGCTAGGAAGAAAGGGGAGACCACAAATGTTCTGGGAGCACTAAAGCCAGGACGAACAGAAGAAGTCTTGCACTCAGCAGCTTTTCTTGTGTTTCAGATTTCTCATCTCCTCTCCCCCAGGGCTCATGCCCCAAAATCTCTCAAGGACAACTGCCAACAGGGTAGTTTGAGAGAAGTGCCCCTGTTTTTCCAGAACTGTGTACAGGAAGAGTGCCAGTCAGCTGAACAGGAGTTGTGGAGTGATTCTGCAGAAGTCTTAATGGAGACAGGATGGGGAAATAAGTCGAGAGATGAGCTGCTTCAGGAAGAGCGCAGTAGGCGGGCAAGATGGCAAATGCAGATTTTACCATGGGCATTTGAGGAACCAAAAGTGCCTGGTCACTCGTGAGGAGAAGGGGGCTGAATATTGTAGGGAATGGGCAAGATGTGGCTGAGCACCATTGCCCTCCACTGGACTGTAATGAGAACAACCTGACCATAGGCCCCGTACGGCTGGTTCCTGATAGCGACTCCCCTTTAGCTCCACTGACAGGGAACCCACCTTGATACTTGGCGACTTCTTCCAATGGTTAATTGCCCTCACTGTTCAAAACTGACATCTTATTTCTGTTCTGAATGCGTCTAGCTTCCACTTCCAGCCGTTGGATCTCATTAGACATTTGTCGACTAAGCTGAAGACCCCCTGTTACTGAATTTATTTTCTTCTTGTAGGTACTTCCATATGCATCAAGTCATCCCTTAACTTTCTGTTTGTTAGGCAAAAGAGATTTGAGCTCCCTGAGTCTGTCACGGGCCTGCACACTTTCCAATCATTTGATCTTTTTCCTTGCCCATCTCTGAACCCTCTCCCATTCTGCAGCAGGCTCTCTGAGGAAACACAGTGGTCCAAGATTAATGAAACCATCAGACTTAATTAAACCAATGCATGTCTCTAGAGAGGGAGAGCTTGGGGTGGGTTCTGAGTTATTTCTTGGCTGTCTGGCTGCTGAGTCTTGCCCACATGCTCAGGGTTTAACTTATCGCCATACTGGGGTTGGGAAGGAATTTTTGCAGGTAGGCAAATGCTCTAGGGGTTTTTCACCTTCCTCTGTAGCATGGGGCATGGCAATTGCTGGTGGATTTTCTGCATCTTAAAGTCTTTAAACCATGATTTGAGGACTTTAATAACTCAATCATAGCTTAGCTGTCTATTGCAGGAGTGGGTGGGTGAAGTTCTGTACCTTGCATTGTGCAGGAGGTCAGATTTGATGTCCATATTGTTCCCTTTTGACCAGAAGTCCATGAGTGGTTTTACTTTAATGGAAGAAATGCAGAAAGGGCAGAAACAGTGTGACAGCCCCAGTGATCTCTACTTCTCCGCCAATGCAAGACTGGGAGTAATCCCAATGTGTTAATAACACATGTAGCACCAAACGCTACATTCATTGATTCTGGGGTGAGTCTGGAGTAATCCGCTTGACTTTAGTGTCGTTTCCTTGGATTTACACGTGGGAGACAATAGAGTTTGATTGTGGGAACACAGATGCTGGTCCAAAGCCTATTGAAGCTGACGAATTGACTTCCATTGGCTTGAACGGCTCTTGGATCAGGCTCCATGTGCCTGAACAGAGTCTGAACAGTCATCTGTGTCTTGGGCGTGGAGGGCTGTGCCGTGCACTCCTGACACAGCTGATTGGAAAGCCAAAAGCTGTGCATCATGCCAGGCATTTGGCCAGCCCGACAAGAACAGGAATTCTCCCCTTCCTCTCCCACCACACTCTCTCATCATTTAGGTCTCCCCTGAGATGATGACAACAACACATCCACACAGCCCCAACTGCATGTTGGTTGCTAAGATCATCTTGCAGCAGGGGCTCATAGCAGAGCAGTTCATGGCAAGAAAGCGTGAATGGGAGGCCAGGCAAAATATTTGCTGTGAAAGGGATTTTGTGGGGGTGTGGGAGGGGTTGGTTTCCAAGAGGAAAGTTGCCTATTTCTTGCTGGTGTTTGTGACACAAAAATCTGGAGACCTTTCTTTTCCTCAGGATGGAAATTTGTACAAAATATTTTCTTCACTTCTCTGAAAGCTAAAATCAACAGAACATCCGAGGACCAAAGGTCACTGGGCACCTAATGGTCAGCGTGGCCTAATGGGGAGGGTGCTAGCGGGGGATTTGGAAGACAGGTGGTCAGTTCCTTGCACAATGCCTGTGTTACTTAACCATGTGCACTTGTGTTACTGTGTTCGCCACCTTTATTCATTTACGGACCCTTAAACAATTTCAAATGGAAGTGGGGGGCCCCTTTTGAAAATCTTAGACATAGCCTGCTTATCTCACCTCAGGGGATGTCTACAGAGCAACTAGACACCTGTGCGTGGCCCATGCCAGCCGACTTGGGCAAGCAGGCCTCAACTGTTTTAATGCCATGAACATTTCTGGGCTGTAGGACCCTGCAAGGTAGGAAGGGCCAGAGCTTGGGCTCCAGCATTGCCTAGAAGTCTACGCAGCAACGGAGTAGCCCACTGAGCCTGAGTTGACTGGCGTGGGGCAGCCGTGGTTTTTTCTTTGCTGTGTAGGTGTTGCACCTTGGAGGTGTAATGTGAGCTAACTTCAATTAGTGACTGTACTTAAATGAGCCATGGGCCACAGTGCTTGGGGCAAGCAGCCGGAGCACAAAGATAGCACATTGATGTCCCAAGCTGGGAATTACACCTCCCGGCTGTTGTTTAGCTGTATCCTCAGTCTCTCTGTGCCTCAGTTCCCCTTCCAGACAATGGGGATGGCAGGCCTACCCTCACTCGCAAGGCTGCTGTGAAGATTAAAGATAGTGAAGTGTCCCAATGCTGTGGGGTGGAGATCCATCTAGGTACCTAGGGTGGGTAGTATGGAGGAGGACAGGCACGACAGTGCGTTCGTCTCCATCTAGGGCAGAGTAATTCCAAAGTCATATGGTCTGGTGGATTAAATATTTATGTCTTGTGGTTCTAGTCCTACCTCAGCCACTTACTGAGCCTTCATAGTACTTTCAAAGTAAGCAATGCTTCACAAGGGTTACTATTATTTCAATATCGGGCGTTGTGCTTGGTTCTATCCATCCATTTAAAGAGGAATAGCTCTCCAGCCCTTTCTGAGAAACTTTGCTGGAGTAAGTGGAAGAACGGGGACAAGGAAGAGTGAAGTTAAGGGAATTTATGCAGGAAACGTATGAAGAAATTGAGGGGAGGAGCTCTCTGCAACCTCAGGTCTTTAATACCAGGCCTGCTACATCTGTGACTATATCCGTTCGCTAAGTATCTTTCCCTTCCAGAGATAACATGGGAAGATGGGCTATAAATCTCAGGGTCTAAAGCAGCCAAACTGTGGTGTCCTGGTCTTCATCACAAATACAGGCAATCTCAGCTTAGGTGCACCCACATGTAATCACCGCAAATCATTTTCTCTGCTCTGCATCCTGAGGCGGCGTTAGAGGGAATCTTCCTAACACATTTAGATAAGGGCTCTCCTGCGGAGGTGGGCGGAAATTTGGCAGCAGGAAAGGAATTTGCCTTCCCATTAAATCAGCCGGCAACAGTGGTTTATGGGGCTATCTTATTAGACAGCAGTGTTGGCTCTTTACTGCTCGCCTGGCTTTATGGAAATATCAGACGGGCCCCTGCCCTTTCCTCAACAAAGGGCCTCTGTGAGCTGCATAGTCATAGAGCCATGATGCTTCATGGATGAGTTTCCATGTCATGGGTGTGGATGTTTTATTCCAGGACAGTGGATTAGTAATCTCTGGTGATCTGTGTTCAAATCCTTATCTTGGCTCATAAAACGCTGGTGATACCAAGTGAGCATCATGCCCGCTAGGGGACCCTTTCCATGTCATGCCCAGTTCAGTGCAACCATTTGGTTTGGTGCAGTTGCCAGGGTTGGGGATGGGGAGGGGACAGAGTCAGCTCCAAGATTAGTGAGGCCCCATTTGGCTCCCTCCCTGACTGTGAGTGTTGCCTAGAGCATCACGTCTGTCAAATGTGCAATTATGAGAGGCTTGAGTAGGTTGCGGCTCCCCTAAGCTGTCTGAAACCAAGACTGAGAGGTGTGGGCAGCATATTAGTGTGATGCTCAGGGTTGCAACAGCACGGGGTGCTGCAAATGAAGACTGGAGTGGACTAGCACATGTACGGGGTGAGGGTTGAAAGGGGATAAACAGAAGTGTGTGGGGCACCAGGCCTGGAGGTTACCAGCAAAGATGAGTGCGTGGAAGGGGGGCGCAAAGCATCTTTCACTGGGACCTAATCCCACTGTGAAGAGCCTGGCTCTGCCCATTCTCTGCTGAGTCCAGGGCAGCATGAGATACCTTTGGGGACCCCTGAGCTCTGGATGAGGGGCCAAACCTCAATAGCAGGGCACCATGTATCTAGACAGCACATCCCGCAATTGTCTTTATCCTGTGCTCGATGATGACCACTTCCTGTGTGTTTCCCTCTGCACAGCTCAATTCTCCTATGAACCCCGTCAGCAGCACAGAAGACATTAAACCGCCCTTGGGACTCAATGGAGTTCTTAAAGTGCCAGCACATCCTGCAGGAACCATGGCCTCCTTCACCAAACACATATGCGCCATCTGTGGGGACAGATCTTCAGGTAAGACCCTCCAGATAGCTCTGAAAATGTCAGGCAGGGAGGTGGATGTTGATGGAAAGAGAATCCCCCATCCTGGTCTTTATTGGTCCGGCGGGAACATACCCCCAGTTTCGTTTCCTGGGCCAGGGCAATGCTACATTTTAAGTTAGACTGAGTTCTCTCCCCACCTGTGTCCTGCCTCGGGGAGAATAGCAGCATGCACTCCCATCCATCAGAGTGCAGAGGTCCGAATACTCTTGTGTCCCCTCATTGCCACAAGGAGCTGCTGAGAACAATCACTTTAAAGGCTTCCCCCAGCTTCTAACAGTGTCATACAAATAGCTAAAGACAAGTGCCACCTCCGAGGGGAAACCTTTTGCCTTTCCATGCCAAGCAATCCATGCTGTCTTATCTCTTAACCTCTGAACATCTCTTTCCCTTGCCGCTGGAGACTGATGGCCTACCAGGTAGGGCTTGCTTGCTGTGGTTCAACAAAGAGTGATCACGGCTTTATCCAGAAAGGGATGTATAGCCTAAGCTAGCTAGCTTGATTGCATAAAAACCTTCTAAAACCCTAGTTGAGACAAATAATTGCATATTATCATATGCTAATATGACCAGGATAAAGCCTGTATGAGTCAAGGCCTCAGGTTTAAGAGCCCAATGGAGAAGCAGTAAAGGAACTTGGGGGTTGACTCGGAGACCTGTTTATTGCTCGGTGGGTTTGCATGACCTCTGTGTTTGTTCATGCCCCTTGATCCCCTTGCAGGTAAACATTACGGGGTGTACAGCTGCGAGGGCTGCAAAGGTTTCTTCAAGCGCACAGTGCGGAAGGACCTCACCTACACCTGCCGCGACAATAAGGACTGCTTGATCGACAAACGCCAGCGGAATCGGTGCCAGTACTGCCGGTATCAGAAATGTCTGGCTATGGGCATGAAGCGAGAAGGTAAGGCAAACAGAGCAGGCACGGTGGACCTAGCAGGTGATCAGGTACACACCTGCAGTAGGAGTCTGTCAAGCAGATGCTCCCTCCTCTTTCTAGCCCTGCAACACCGCATGGACCAAACTTGCATTTACCCCCTTTTATTGCCGATTGTGAATACCAGAATAGCTGTTTCTGGGCCCTAATCGTGCTGTTTGCTACTACGTGAAGGGTGGATTTTCTCCCCTGTGCACATCTTTCTTGCTATGTTCTGTGCTTACTCCATGGAGACCAGTGGCAAGGTGCAAGGCCATTGTGGAATCAGGCCAAGTGTGTGTCTGAGAGAAGATTGTCACCCTGAGTCACTTATTTCCTTCATCAGCAACAGAGCTTATCTGAACAGCTTCTGTCACCTTGAAGCTGCTTTTATTTCTCATAAGGAGCAGTGGCCTCATCAGGTTCTTCTGACTATTCAGGCTTAACCTATAGTTGTGTTATGTGACCTGCTGTTATGGTGTGTTAATCTGCCCAAGCAAAGCTGCGAAGATGCAAGCCCAGTGTTCATTTCTAAGAAGTGAAACAAAGCAAGAGTGGTAACATTGCTGTGAAGGCAACAGGCAAGTGTATCTTTGCCTGTCATTTTAAAAACCTTTCTTTTCCAGTTTTCAGAAGGCTCCAAAGTCCATATGAAGGACTGAATGGGGGACTAGCATTTTAGATAAAAGACTCTAGGATTAAATACATTTTGGGTGACAAGCACAGTAATTTGTGCAGGCCCTTTCTGTTGTACAAAACATGATCTGAAAAGTTGTTAAGTCCTGGGCAACAGGGGTAGGTTATTAAATGGGATTCTGTCTAGATACAAATTGTATGTAATAAAATGCTTTTGCTGCAGTACTTTAAATTAGTAAAACCAAAAGGATGTTATCAGCCTAATTTAATCTTCATGGTGCTATAGCTTTACATTTTGCACTTCACTTAACCTGAGCTAGACTGATTAGTTTCACTTTCTCTCTACAGTCGGTTTCACTTCGATTCTTACATGCTTGCCTTCTGCTGTTGTGTTTGGGTTTCCCGTACTGTGGGGGAATAGTTGAAACCTTGTTATTTCCAGGCAGAAAAAACTAATGAAAACAGTTTAAAAAAATGGAGAACATTTTCCCCCCTCCTCAAATTTAATTTTGGACGTAAAGTACTTGACAGTGGCTCTTCACGGGTGTGGTGGTCAGTGTGTGCTTATGATTAGAGAGTGACTACATGAATAATCTTCCACTGGTATCACTCTGTCACTGATATCTGCTCTCCTTACATCTTCTGAGTCTGGTCTGCTGCACTGACTGCCACATAAATCCACTTCTTTAGTGCTCTCTGTGCTGCCGCATCACAGCAGTTGTGGGAGCGCGAAGCTGCAAGACGCATCTCTTTGAAGAGCAGTTAGTCTCGTCTGGAGTTGTTAACGAAATAGAGCAGTGCTGAAGCTGTAGCTAGTGCTTGACAAACCCTGACATGCTTGATTTACGGGGTCATATGAGGATCCACGCATGCAGATTTTTTTATCTGTCAGAGCCATCTTTGCTTGGGAGGTCCAAAGGCAAGTGATTAAAAAAGCATTTGGATGGGGCTGAGGGAAAGGTTAGCTCTCCAGAGGCAGAACAAGCTACAGAGGACTGAATTCCTAAAGGGAGCCTTTCTCACCCCATCAAACTAACCCTGGAGTAGAGATTTCCGGAGGAGAGGCAGTAATGCGTTTTGCACTGCGGGGGGCTGGAAACTCTGGCACATGTTCTGAGACTTCTTCAAGGACATTTTTTTTACCATGGGGTAACCATGCCATGGTAACTAATGCCTTCCTGGTAGCGCCATAGAAGAACACAAAACTCGATGTCAGAGAGCAGAGAGAGGGATAATGTATAGCTGTACATGTATGTTCTTGAACAGATGCAGACACAGAATATGCTGCTGCTATGTTTCAGACATGAATCAGGCTGTGTGTGAGAGAGAGAAAGCAAAATGGGAATTGCTTTCCTGCACTCATTTCCATGGGAAACAAAAATTTCCAGCCTGAGATAAGTTGGATGATCTTTCAGTTCATTTTCAGCTGTCCTCATCTCCTTTCCTACCCTGTTTTGTTGGTTTTCAAGTCAGTGGAACCCAGAACATTTTGTTTGGGGTGCTGTAGTTTTAACAGGGATGTTAAAAATATGAGTCACCCCTGTCTAGGCTAAGAACGTCTGGATCTTCCACATGTTGGGTAGTGACAGATTTTTTTTTGTGACTCTTGGCTGGCCCTGCAAGCAGGTGACAGTACACTTTCCCAGTAAGACAAGGGCTTTGCCTTTAGAAGGTAGGGCCAGTTTTGAGGCTGGACTCCTGACCTTCGATGTCCACTGGGAACGCTGCCTTCACTGCACGGCAGCTACATTCCTGATGGACAACAGAGAGGAGAGAGCACATGGTGTCCTGGACCAAGCCCATCTCTCCCAGATAGAGGCGACCGAGTGCTGAGATGTGGACAGATAAAGTCAGAACCTGGTGCGAAAAACAGAGCCAGCGGGGAATGTGGATGGAAAGCAGAAGAGGGAGGAGATTCTTTGAACGTCAGACGGAAATGGAGTCGTGTTGTTGGCTATGGGCAGTGCCGTTGTCAGGGGTGAGGCAGGGGGCTGCGTTTAGGACGACTAGCTGCGGTTTGAGCTACCACTCAGCAGTGTCTATAAAGAGTGGCTTACAATGCAGCAACTCTGTGGCTTAGAGTCTTGGAGCCTGAGTCAACTGCTTGGGGTTCATGGGGCTCATGCCACAGGGCTGAAAATAGCCACAGGGACATTGAGGCTGAACCTGGAGCCCAGGCCCCAAGACCCTGAACCCTCCTTGTTGTGATGTCAGCATAGAAACATTCATCCCTAGAAATGAACCAACTCCGATCTCTGTCACACTTCCCCTCCATAGCCCCCCACTGAGATGCCCGACTCACAAGTGCAATGGCACGATACTGGGCCTGGAAAGCTGTGACGGGGACAGTCGTCAGAGGAAAGACACAGTGGCCAGGCCAACGTGAGCAGGGCTCTGTCAGACTGCGTTAACGGTAACTGATGGTTGTTGCATTCTTTGCTGGACAAAAGTTGCTTCTCCGGAGGTCAGCTCTGTAATTTGTGCTCACTGAAATATTTCACTGAGAGCATAAAGTGACTACTAAAGGCCAGCTCATCTACTCTGTATTCAGCAGTGGCACTTGCTTCTCTGAGGAGAGAGTTGGGAATGTATTCATTTTTGGTTTTGTCTGCAGTAAGTTTATTGTCAAAGGCTTGGATTTTCTATGGAACCCGTTAAATTTCATTTGGGAACTGGGCACCTAATTCCCTCCAGTTCCTTAGAAAATCCAGGTCAATTTTATCATTATTTGTCCTGAATGCAAATGGAGCCCAGGGGTTTTGATTCTTGTGCACTTTGGGACCTGTTTTTCCCTGGATGTGTCTATTAATGGGAGAGTTACTTCTGGCATCGATGGCTCTCGTTGTCACAGAGTGAGCTGGGTCTGGAAAAGGGTTAAGGCTGCAGAAGCCTGGGTTGGCACTTCATATAAGAGGTACCAGTCTCAGAGCATGAGGGAGACTATAAGGGGAAATATCTGATGTGTGGATTGCTCTTGCAGGGGACAACTACCCAGGTGAGGAAATGTGGTGCGCTGTCTCCAGGATGGGTTTGGAGGAGTTCCCAGAGATCAGTGAATCGAGACATAGGAGGGATTCAGTGGGTGCGGATCAGCAGAAAGTCTTGCTTGGAGCATCTCAGGGTAACTGGGCTAGAGAGCCAAGCAGCTGCAGGAACAGCAAGGGAATGGCTTGCCTTGGGAAGGCTGAAGGAACTCTATCTTGCCGTCTCTTAATAAACTTGGAAATGTGGTTGTGTGCATCTGTTAGTGAGTCAGAAGGGAGACTGAGGCAGCGGTGTCCCAGCCCCACCAAGGTGCAGTGGTTTGGGGCTCAAGCAGTAGACCCAGCTGCTTGCCCATGGCGGTCTGTGGCTTTTCTCACGTTCTTTCTGTTGGCTGTGCTGAACTGACATCCTGTAAATCAGGTGACTATTAAATTCCTACAATTATGGCAATTGCCTGGGCAGCGCCACTGTAAAATTATGGACCCATTAATTAATTTCTAAATGGCAGTGGAATTCCCATGGGAGTGCATACTGTATGCCATCTGTGTGAAGACTCTATTAATTCATCCTGATTAACATTATCACAATGTATACGGAATGAATCCATGATAATCAGCTAATTATTTAAAAGTGTGACAGATGGGACCTTCATAACCCTAGAATTGAACTTGTGCAATACTAGCAGACTGATCTTACAGTGCAGTGGGTCTGCCTTGGAGGGATAGGAGAAGTCTTTGTGGACAGCATATGCGGTTAGTAGATGCCGAGGGCTAGATCCGCAACTGGAGTGAATCAACAGAGAATAGTTTCAGTAACTTCCATTGACTAGCGCCAGGTTACACCCGCTGAGGATCTTACCCATAGTGCATAACAGACTTGAATTCTCTTCTTGGCACCTCACTCTGTCTCAGTTTCCCTTGTCTGTGAAATGGGGATAATATTCTTTTGTAAAGTATTTGGAGGTTTATGGCTAAAAATGGTCTGTGTAAGAACCATTCATCTGGCTCAGATACTCAGTTCCAAGAGGCACCTCCTGCCCATTTTGGAGCTGTCTTTGGTCTTATTTTATTCCTGAAAATAAGTTGGATACAGTTCTTCTTTTCAAAAGTTCATGGGTGCAGTTATTCATACAGTTAACGCACATACAGTTATTTACCTAATTTTCTCATGCTGTTCCTGCAATGGTGAGAGTGAATTGGCCATTTGCTCATGGAAATGGTGAGTGAGAAACTCACCTGCCATTTGCCCACACACACGAGAGACAGTTTGCATATATGGAGGCAATAATTGTGTGCAAAGGAGGTACAGAATTACTCTCTCTCTCCCACATGCAATGCTGAGCTGGAGTCTTTGGAAAGGAAGCATTTACTATCGTTCAGTTCCCTTTTACCCATATCCCATTGGAGACCTCTTCCCAACCCATTTCTCCTATTGCTCATCTCACCTACCAGCACCACGGTTCCACATCTGCTTTTTCCCACTGCATCTTCCTCAGACTCCATCATCTTGGTTCCTCAATGCTTGTTTGCCTGTCTGTGAGTTGGCACTGTTGCTAATATCTGACCTGAGTCCTTGTATCTCTCTGATCTCCCTGTCAACTGAGCGCTGGCTCTAGTTTCGGTTGAAGTTTTGGTCTGAAGTGAATCCACTCCTATTTGTCCATCCTCCTGATCTAAACAGCTACAACTTAATTTATAATAAAACTGGAGCTCTGGGCCTTAATGCCACTCAAAGCATTTATGGCCATTGAAATAAATACTTCATTCCTGTCACCCCAACAGTATTTATTTGTCGGGGAAGTACCGTAAAACCCTCTTACCAAGCTCGCTAGCTCTAATAGAAGAACAACACAAGAGGGGCAGGAGAATGATGTTGTGACCTCAGGAATCAATATGGGGAATGAGGCCACTTCAGTAATGGAAATTTATGCAAGAGGAAAAGCCCTCTCATATAAATAGCTTAGGAAGGAAATGTGCTTATTTAAGGAGTCTAAGTACAGGCAGGCCATTAGGCAGCTGGAGGAAGAAATAAAAGGGCCCGGACCATAAGAATCTTTTTGTCCAACAGTGCTCAGGGAGGGAAGACTTACCGGACTGAGCAGAGAGGCAGTGCAAAGAGCAGCCCAGGATTGACAGAGATGGCAGCACCTTGTTCATGCTCTAAGCAACGTCTAACAGCATATGAAGCATTCAAAAGCTCCGCATTAGGGAGCCAGCTTAGGAATCTTGTGCTTCATATCACGGGCAGCATCAAAAATCAAGAGGGTTTCATTATAGAATGGAAGGGATCAAATTGTCTGTACTCGGGGCTTGGTGTTAAAACTTAAGGCTTTTGCTTATGTGATGTGATTTGTTTAAACCAGCAGGGTTGGAGGTGCACGAGTGGGGAGTGGGTATAAAAGGAATCTTTCTTCCAGCATCTAAGTCTTTTCTTTATGCTGCCTATTGACAAATTTAAGTAAGATACCAATGGTAATATGCATGGCGCACGTGTCTTATTGATTCTGAAATGCAGAAGCTGTGATAAATGATGGACTGAAAGTGTTGTTTGCCATATAAATTACTGTCAGCTGTACAGCTCTTGGTGGCTATGGTCCATGCTAGGGAGGTTGCACTCTGTGTGGTTCTTATCTCAGCTAGAAAGATGGGAACCCATCTGGCGGGCCCACCATTAGACTGTTTCTCACAAGGTAAAGGACTCTCTTCAGCTGCAACTTAAATTCCTCCCCAAGGGTCTTTTGGAATTTCATGTCAACCAAGGTATCCATTTCACTGTTTTCTTCCCAAAACTCGGTGCCTCTCTTGAGAAGAGGAAGCTTTATCCCCTTGGGGACACACTTGCCTTAGTGGTCTACTCACAGAGGACTAAATATATCATAAGATCTAGTAGGCTTTTTCTGCCCATAGCAGAGAGGACAGGCGGACAAGCTGTATCACCTCAGAAGATCATGAAATGGATTTTGGGGTGCATCATCATGTGCTACCCGTTAGCTCATATACCTCCACCTGACAGCAACAATGCACAAAGGACCATTGCTGGACATAGTTCCACTCACTGAGCATTACACATTACTTCAGGCGTCCACTGTGGATGCAGCAAGTGAGAACTGCAGAAAGTGAAGCCTCTTGCTGGACTTCTTCCTCGCACCTCCTCGAAAGCTCATGCAAAAAATAAATCTGTTAGTCTTAAAGTGCCACACAACTCCTTGTTGTTTTTTTACTGAACACTGCATGTCAGTCACCTCTGTGTGGACTGTATGGAGCGAACAGCCCTCGAATCAGAAATGGAGGCTACTTACTTGCAACTGGACGTTCTTTGAG
Source organism: Podocnemis expansa (assembly GCA_007922195.1). Lineage (NCBI taxonomy): Eukaryota > Metazoa > Chordata > Testudines > Podocnemididae > Podocnemis > Podocnemis expansa. The sequence continues at coordinate 15,138,414 of ML682047.1, forward strand.
ATGCACATGGCCCCATCTGTACTCCACCAGTCACTCTCCATCCTGCTGGATTTGTGCTGAGAAGAGGAATCAAAGAGGCATCTGTCTCTTATGTTTTCGGTCTAGAGCATGAGGTGAACTACCATGCATGTGCAGGTCAATGAGTTTCCAGACTGCAGCATGTGTTGCACAGCCAAAACCCACATTTCCCAAAGAACTTCCAGTTACAGAGAAATAGCCTTCATTTCTCTGTTAGGACTGTGAGTTCTCTGCGGGCAGTGTCCGTCTCTTACTTTGTAGAGACGGTGACTCTCACAATCCAGGCTTTGTTGAGGCCAAACTGCTACAGATAATAGGAGTAGCAAATATTTGTGATAAGACTCTTTCTCCTTTCTTGTGAGCTTTGATCAGCGCTGAAAGAGTTAACATTTTTGAAATTGGAATTGGCATCATTAGGCTCCAGAGTCAACAAGACGTTGCGAGGAATGGGGTGGTTCACCTTGTCTCAGAGTGGAAATCTGACTTTCTGTGCAGGCACAAATAAAAGGTTATGTTTTTAGGCATAAGGGCTAGAGTGGTATGGGGATTTTTTTTTTTTTTTTTTGGCAAGTGAACAGATAGATTAAGGAGCACATACTTGCAGCCTGCAGAAGAAAGGACTTGTGTACCTGACTGCCATGAACTGACCCTGATTGTTCCTGATCCCAGCTTTCCAGAAAACTGTGGTGTTATTCCATGTTTCTTCCTGGTGCAGCAGTTCCTGGGAGCCACATTTGTGCTGTCAGCCTATCATCACCACTAAACTTCTTTCCAGTGGAAATGGGTGAAACAATAGCGGAGAGATCCTGGAAGGGCATATCCCACAGCCTGTGTTAGTGATTTTTAGTGCATTGGCACACCCTCCAGGGGTTTGCTGGGAGCTGAACTAAAAGCTCCTTTTAGCTCTGAATGCCAGTGTGCGAGGAGGGAGATCTCAGAGTCATCCCCGTGGAAAATGATATCGCCATCTAGTCTACCCCAAAGAAACATCCCTGTAGAATATCCGTCTGTCTCCCTTGTGTTGGGAAGAGAAGCAAAATGATTTAAGGGATGGAGCATTTAGAATAGCCAGAAACCAGCACTGGATCTAAGAAGGGTTTTGTTTCTCCACGTGGCCCCATAGACATTCATTCCCCCAGTCACAGCCACCATGTATTTTGCTTGTCCTGCGATGCCTGAAATGGTAGATGTGGCCTTCCTAAGCAGGCTTTGAAAACTAGCATTAGGGTGGATGGAGCATGCAGGTGAGAACAGAAGTGAAGACTATGGAAAGAAATGTGTCTTTGAGGACTTAGTGGAGTTGCCCTACGTATGGATTAGGCCCTTTGTGTGTTTCTTGTATTTGCACTGGTTGGCAGCACGATGACTGTTTGGCAGAGTGGTATTCGTGTGAAGTGGAGAGGGGGATTTCAAGGACTCTTTATTCTTAGAATTTGTTTCACTACTGGCGAAGAAGCTGTCTCTGCCTGCTTTATCATACTGGGGAGGTGCATGAGGAACTTTCTTTGCTGACTGGTCTCCACCTGAATTGCACTGTCTGAGCAGTGCAAAGTCCAGAGCATAATAAGGAGTGTGGCCAGGCTTCTTCCAGCACTCTTGTTGGCAAAGCAGCACTGGAGATAGGGCAAAGTCCACTCCTGTGCGATGATAGCCTATTGCATCGGACACTGGGGAATCTGCTGCAGTTGCACAAAACAAGCAGGAAATACCAGTCCAGAGCCCTTTCTCATGCTCCTTCCAACAGTCCTGGAACAGCTCACTCAGTCCAGACTTTGGGAAAGCTGTAAGATGAAACTCAGAGCCATATTCTCCCACACCATCCCTCCCTCTGTGGAGTGTTTTGATCCCAGACTTACCTGTTTTTTGGTATCAGTGGTCCCACCTGAGCAGAATGCTCTTCATTTGCCAAGTCCATTGTGTTAATTTTGCATATCCACAATCACAGTTCATGCTATGATATTATTATTATTGTACATTTCTATCACACATCCTCGGTGCCCATGGTGCTTTACCTAGTGAGTAAAGAAGCCACAATGTCAGCATCCCAGCTCCGCACCTGGCTAGCCTGCTCCGGCCACGTGAGCAGGGTATTCCCTTTCCCCATGCTGAGACATAAACGTACCTCCCCAGCCTCCACTCCCTGCAAACTCCATTTGCAGCACTGCAGAAGAAACCCGCTCTCATCCCCAAAGCCAGACCCTCATGAAATGCCTCCTCACTGCCTTCTTTGTATTTGGAAAGCAATGCATCCATTCAGGATCGGGGCCCCACTGTGCCGGCTGAGAGAGATGTGATCCATGCCTTATGGAGCCTGTAGCAGAGCAGTTTTCTGAGGCTCAGGGTCGTTCCCTGTCCTGTAAGCTATGTAGTCCCTGACTCTAAACATTGCAGAGGCTTCCCAGCCTAGGAATATACTTACTCTTCTTCTCGCTGCCTTCTTCCTAAGGCATTCAGTATTATTTACCCAGTATACTTCTGTACGCTCAGCCTTTGATGTTAGCCCACTGAAGCTGAGAGAGTTAAACCGAGGATGGATTTAGGCTGTAGTGACAAATTAAGTTACTTCTGTCTGCAGTTTCAAGACAGCTCTGTGGTCTTGTCTCCTAGGAATTTCTCAGATAAATCACTGAGTTTATAGTGACCAAGCTTTCCCCTGGTTTTGTCCTAAAATGACTTCAGTCAGAGCCCAGCTCTTGCTGTAACACACCTGCCAGTGACCCATGCTTAATCCCCTTCTCCGGATGCCCCGGCTGTGCATCAGCCCCTCTGCAAATCACACACACTCAGGAAATGCTGGAAGGCCCACTGCGTGGCTGTCTCTTGGAGATTCATTTAAGTGGCTGCTGGCATGACTTAGGGGGTCGGAGGGCGGGGAGCAAAAGGAGTCCAGAGAGAAACAGGGGAATCAGCTTTCCAGATTGTTGTTCCAAATACGTATAAAAGCAGGCAAATGTCCATATCCTACCGCAAAAGCCGAATTCAAGAGATGGCTGTAATTTTAGACTGCCAAATCCTATCCCTTCAGTTTAATGTGCATGTGACTTCTGTCGTTCTGATGCTTGTCTTTTCTAACGGTCCCTGAAACTTCTAATTCTACCAATGGACAGCTTCGAAGGGGCACTGTTGTGAGGCTGAGAAATCCTATCCGTCTCTCCGTCTCCTAACCTCTGTTCCTGTGCGATTATTTTACATTCTGCACTTCACTCGGCTTTGAGGATGACAACAGATTAATGATTTTCACTTTTGTTTAGTTTCACTTGTTGGTTCCCAGCGTTGCAGCGTCTACACTAATTGCGGGGGGAATATTTAAATACAATTCTTAAAAAGGCTCCTGTTCATTTTTTTAAGAAAAGCATGACGATATTTGTATTAATATTAGATTTCACATAACTTTTTATTTTAAATAACATACAAATTTAGGGTCCATGTTACAAGACATAGTTACAAATGAACTTTTTACTTCTCAACTTCTTAGATTATTTGAGTAAGATAAAATCCTCTTTTAAAAAGGGCATCTTTACATTCAAAACCAAAGAAAAATGAATCTAGGGGGCTACACTTAAAACTTAGAACAGCAGAGCTATATTGGTATAGACGGGCTGCTCAAAGATCACTTGTATAGCCACGCTGTGTCTCTGCCACCAACATAATAAAACTACTGAAACAGGCAGCCGTAGCTGTGCCTTTTTTTTCAGTCATGCCCCTGAGTGACAGAAGTTTTACCAGAGTAAGTGCTAGTGCAGACAATGCAAAATCTGAATCAGTTTATTCAGCCACCACAGCATTTTTTGGGCAAGCTGGCATCCCCAGGTCAAAGAGCACTGTAGATTCCCAGCACTATATGGTTAACAATTAGCTTCATAAAAATGACTGCAGAACACAATATGCTTCACTTGCAGGGAAACAGATGTCCCCAATAACATGTCCCCCCACGCCCTCCAACCCAACGCTCCACAAATGAAACATTGCCCCGCTCACAGAAGGTTAGAGGAAATGGATCATTGTGGAGGCTGTCTGCTGAGGCTGCTGGGGGACCTTGACTCGTTCTGCCCTGGCTGTTACACGTCCTTACTAATGCTCTTGGATGTTTGGTTCCTCCAGTGCCCTGAGGAGACATACAACATCATAAAATCAAGGCTGAATTGAGCAGGATAGTTCAATGGTTGCAGTGCTACCCTGGAACTGAGGAGAGCTTTATTCCATGTTCTGCTTCCTGTGTGACCACGGACCAGTTACTCAGTCACCCTGTGCCTCAGTTTCCCCATCTGTAATGTGGGGGCGCTAATGCCTCCTGGGAATGTTGTGAGGATACGTCCATTGCGAGGCAGGCAGATCTCCTGGTGATGGGGCTGTGTAAGTACCAAAGATAGGTAGGTAGATAACAGCAAAGTCCAGAAAGGACATCCGTCACCATTGGATTGTCTTCTTTTATTTGTTCTGATCCTTGTGTGCACAACAGAACTGTAGTTGAGAAATTGGGATGGTAGCCAGAGAAGATCAGGCAGCACTAGAGGCAAAGGGAGAGAAGAGAGAAAACGTGCATTCCATCGATCATCCATCGAGGGCCTTTTGCCCTTGTGATAGACATGGGTATAATCGCTGGCATGAACAGCTCTGGCTAACCCAACACTGCAGACTTCCCCCAGGCTTTCTCTCCCTGCATTTCTGAGTCCTGGCAGCAGAGCACGGCCGTGCAGAATTTCTGTGGAGACTATTTGTCTTCACTGACATTTTGCTCCCAGGGGGTAGCCCTGCTGAAAGAATGAGATAAGCTCTCTGACAGGAGCAGCAGGGTGGCCTCCCTGTTTGTGTGCTGCAGCTTCAGGATTTCATGGAGAGATGAAATATACAGTGGATTAGACAGTCACTTGGACACCAGTCTTGGGGCATAACTGAGGCTAGATGCTTAACTGTCTACAGCCATTCTTGCTCATATTTATGGGGTTAAATGAATCTCCCAATGTAAGGTCAGGGCAGGATTTCCCTCCAGCACATGTTGACTGGGACCTTGGATTTTATCTGCTTCCTCTGCAGAATCATCCGTTAGGAAAGGCAAGACTCACAGTACGCAGTCGTATTTCTCCGTGTATGGATGATCCAACCACCATGGCCAGATATGGTCAAGTCTCTGCGTGGACCTTCCTCAATCCGCTTCCCTTTCTGGTGGTGACGTTAATTTTATTCAGGCATTCCTGAAAGCAATGGGTGACGGGTCTTCTCCATTCCCTTTAGCACTCTCTACAATGTACTGCTTAGCTCACTATATTGACTTATTGCTGCCAATCAGCAATAAGAAACCTCTTCAGGATACAGTCATGCGGAGATAGGGTCCAGGAAACAGTCAGTAGCAAGGAGGGAATTAACGATGAAAGCTTGGCTATTCTCTAGTGTTCGGGAGAAAGAGACGTGGAACTGTGAGATCTTACCAAAAGCTGGGGAAGATCTCTTTTGAACGTGATTGTTTGCATCTATGTATTATTCTCTGGGCTCTTTTCCACCTGAAACTCTGCTCCAGGTCACCTAACAATGGCTAGTAAATTCTCCCAAGGGTCTCCGCAGACAAACGTACAGCAGTTGCCGGAAACCAGTCCTTTTTCATAACGCCACCACACAAGGGAGTGCGGACTGTACTTTGGCAGTTATGTTACTTTGTTCTGTGAATACCAAAGGACAATGGCATGGTTGTCAGAAAAGGCTGATAAACGATCAGTTGATGCCCCTCTTGAACACGAGGCTGTTCATCAAGAGCTTTTGAGCCATGTATTGAAACGTGGGCATCTTTGTTAAAAATAAGGACTGAGGACTAGCTTTCCTAGCCCAATCCCTCGCAGCATTTAAAAGCAGACTGGTGAATATACTGCTGAGACAAAATATCCCAACAGACCTTTTCCACCTATGAGGGATAAAATCAGAAAGGCCAAAGGACAAATGGAGTTGCGACTAGCAAGGGATGTGAAGGATAACAGGAAGGGGTTCTACAAGTATATCAATAACAAGAAGAGGATCAGGGATGGTGTAGGTCCCTTACTGAATGGGGCAGGCATCCTCGTGACAGAGGATGAGGAAAAAGCTGAAGTGCTCAATGCTTTTTTTACTTCAGTTTTCACAAGTAGGGTCAGCTCCCAGCCCACTACACTAGGTACGGTAGACTGGGGAGAAGAAGAGAGGCCCTTGGTGACAGAAGGTCAGGTTAGGGACTGCTTAAAGAAACTAGATGTGCACAAGTCCATGGGGCCGGATGAACTGCATCCGAGGGTGCTGAGGGAGCTGGCTGATGAGATAGCAGTACCGTTGGCCATTATCTTTGAAAACTCGTGGCGAACAGGGGAGGTGCCAGAGGACTGGAAAAAAGCAAATATAGTACCTATCTTCAAGAAAGGCAAAAAGGAGGATCCAGGGAATTACAGACCTGTCAGCCTCACCTCAATCCCTGGAAAAATCATGGAGCAGCTTCTCAAAGAATCCATCCTGAAACACTTGGAGGAACGTAGAGTAATCAGGAACAGTCAGCATGGCTTCACCAAGGGTAAATCATGCCTGACCAACCTCATCGCCTTCTATGATGAGATGACTGGATTTGTGGATGCGGGAAGAGCCGTTGATGTCATATACCTTGACTTTAGCAAGGCTTTTGATACGGTTTCCCACAGCATTCTCATTGGCAAATTAAGGAAGTATGGGTTAGATGCATGGACTGTAAGGTGGATAGAAAACTGGCTAGAACAACGGTTTCAGCGGGTAGGAATCAATGGCTCCATGTCAAGTTGGCAGGCAGTAACAAGTGGTGTGCCCCAGGGGTCGGTCCTGGGGCCAGTTCTGTTCAATGTTTTCATTAATGATCTGGATGATGGGATAGATTGCACACTTAGTAAGTTTGCAGATGATACCAAACTGGGGGGAACGGTAGACACCCTAGAGGGCAGAGACAGGATTCAGGGAGACCTAGACAAACTGGAGCAGTGGGCCAAGAGGAATCTCATGAGGTTCAACAAGGACAAGTGTAAAATCCTGCACTTGGGACGAAAAAACCCCATGTACTGCTACAGGCTGGGGAGTGATCAGCTAAATAGCAGCACTGGAGAAAAGGACCTGGGAGTCATGGTGGATGGGAAGCTGGACATGAGTCAGCAGTGTGCTCTTGCTGCCAAAAAGGCCAATGGCATACTGGGCTGCATCAGAAGAAGTGTTACCAGCAGATCGAGGGATGTGATCATTCCCCTCTATTCTGCACTAGTGAGGCCACATCTGGAATACTGTGTCCAGTTTTGGGCTCCCCACTACAAAAAGGACATGGACAATTTAGAGAGAGTCCAGAGGAGGGCAACCAAAATGATCAAAGGGCTGGAGCACAAGCCCTATGAAGAAAGACTGAAGGAACTAGGCTTATTTAGCCTGCAGAAGAGAAGACTGAGGGGGGATTTGATAGCAACCTTCAACTACTTGAAGGGTTGCTCCAAGGAGGAGGGAGCTCGACTGTTCTCGGTAGTAACAGAGGGCAGAACGAGAAGCAATGGCTTCAAGTTACAGCTGGGGCGGTCCAGGCTGGATATTAGGAAAAACTTCCTTACTAGGCGAGTGGTGAAGCATTGGAATAAGTTGCCTAGGGAGGTGGTGGAATCTCCATCTCTGGAGGTGTTCAAGGCCCAGCTGGACAAAACACTGAATGGGATGATCTAATGGGAGTGGTCCTGCTTTTTTTGGCAGGGGGTTGGACTAGATGACCTCGTGGGGTCCCTTCCAACCCTATGATTCTATGATTCTATGAACACTATGATTTGTTGATCAGTAATCACAGGCATCCTCTCCACTCAATAGTCTCCATCTCCTAGAGGGTCACATGTTATTTACAAAAAGCATCTTGCAAAATAGGGCAGGTTGATGGGCTAGTGGGAAGAACCTTTTTTCAAAGATTCAGGGCATGTGTCAGGTCAATTTTGGCACCTGCTGCTATTCAGTCTCGCTGGGGTATTTCAAAGCCACTGCACTTGTGCTGAAGCTAATATAGCCAGGAAGTGGAAACTGGAACTTGAGGCTAAAAAATGAAGATGAGCTTGAGAGAGGAGGAGAGATGTGGATGGAGAAGAAACATGCCAAGGAGTGGAGAAATGGTTTAAGCATCAAGGAGGACACTGCTGCTCCTGTGCCACTGTTAAGAACGGCTCCTTTGAAAGTAAGTAACTCACATTCATGCACCATGCGCACACCAGAGTGTGGCACGTGGCTTTGTTCACAGCTTGGTAAGCAAGAGGAATAACGTGCTGGGTTTAGAAACTAGCTCAGCCTGGTGACACAAGTGGTCAGAGTAGATGGCATGAAATGGAGAGGCTTTGGAAAAGGAAAAGGAGAGAAAGGAAAGGCCAAGGACTGTGAAGGGGAAGAACCAGAGAAAATCCCCATTCAGTACAGGATGTGATAATATTTTATGCACCAACTACTGAGTTTCTGTATTTCCCCCTGGACTTGGACCTTTGCCTAAATTCTCAAGCATAGTTAGGTTCCCTAATTCCACTGTAATCAATGTGCCTTTGTGTTAGTAGATATCTGTAAAGCCCTTTGCACAGCTAAGGGTGCAATATAAATACAAACGTGTGCCTCTGACCTGGTATACAATAGATCTGTTTCGAAATGGATTGCATTTCATTAGTATTGAAGAGTTCCCTCCATGTGTCTATCCATCTGTCTTTTTCATCTCATGCCCATCCTGTACTGGAATCGGGGGTGCTGAATGCTCTGGAAAGCTTCAATTCCATTAAATTAGTTTTCGGTGAGAGTGAAATGCACTGTGAGGAAATACCAGCAAGCTGTCCAAGTCATTATTCCTGTAAGTACCCATTTTAGTCTCGGAAACAGGCACAGAGTAAATGGTCATTGCAAGCTGCCTGTTGCTTTTCCTGAATATCAGTACTAATGGAGGCTCTCAAAATGCTTCAGCCACTCTCCTTTTGTCCCCCTTGCTTCTCTCATTAAAATTCCTCTCAGACACAAAAGCACTTTGGGCTGTTGCATCTGGCATTGCAAATGGACATGGTGTCCAGGAGCATGGATGCAGAGTCCGTGTGGTGGGCCAGAACATCGCACACATTGCTGGCTGACGGAGCCACATTTGTGAGGGACCTTGATACTGCAGGTCACTGGGGAGCACCTGCAAGAAGGGACTAGATTTTCTGGCTCCTGCTTGAAAGTGGATTTGGCTGTTAATCTTCCTCTGTACTGAACCCAACCCCAACACAGACAAAATGGTTATTCAGGAAGGATGAACATTGGTGCATGACAAAGCTTCCCATTCAGTCAAGAAAAGCAGCCAGGATTGAGGCCAGTGCAGCCTGAATTTTCAAGCAAGATTGTTTGTACTGGCAGGCTGGGTACACAAACTGGGGAACAGACTCTGCCCTGACCTAAGCAGACGGGCTCTGAGGGCACCCCGTCTGGAGGGGGACAAATCAGCACTGCAGTCCCCATGGAAACTTGCTGACAAGTCAGTCTTACGTCACCACTTTCCGGTTTCAAAGACATTCGCTATTGGCCTTCCTCATGCCAGCAACTTGTCACCTGTTGCTCAGTCATGGTCCTTGCATGTTTTTGGAGCTCTGCAGGACACCAGGGTCCTTTGCTCGCAGCTCCTGGCGCACAACAACAGTTGGGTTCTGGGCTGCATTTTGGCTTGGGGCACCTGTGAGCCCTCACTGAGCAGCTGCAGGACAGCGCTTTCAGAGATGGATTCGTTCAGAGAAGGGACTGGGTGTGTTGGTGAGCTGGGTGCTTGCCAAGCATCAGGGACTGAGGGGGTCTGATGATGGGAAACTTGAAGGTTTCATCCCAGAACCCTGACAAAGAGGAGAAGTCTCTGGGAATTGCTTACCCAGCCCTTTCCCAGCTGTGAGGGTAAGCCCCATGCAGAAAGAAGGCGAAAGCGTGGCGTGACCGTACTCCACTGACTGAACAGCTTATGTCCTAGTGGGTTGGGCATTTTCACTCTCAGTCTCAGAAGATGCCTGAGCTCTTCAGAAGCCACTGCAGCGGTTTGGTGCAGAATTGACAAACACAGGTGATCCAAAATCGTGAGTCAGGAAGCAGAAATGATGAGATTGGGTTTAAAAATCCTGAGTAGTAGTAGTAGTAGTAATAGTTAATAATGCATCTGGAGTTCTTTTCATTTGACTTTACAGGTCACATTTTCAGGATTTTCTCTGCAGCTAAGGGCTAAAATCTTCCTTTCTTTTTTCACTGAAGCTGAGATTCTGGTGTATTCATATGACTCCAGGAGCCTGGACTTTAAGATGATGACTAATTATGGTGAAACTCATAAAATCACAAGAGTTGGCAGCACTGTAGTGATATCCAATCTTTTTCTGTCTTGCTCTCCTTTCCAGCACTTACTGAATTCATTACTCACCCACACCCACATGGTAGTCACTCTGTCACTCATGCTCTAAAAGACAGTGTCTTGTTACTAATTTCACTCTGCAAGGAGAAAATATTTGCCTGTTAAAGTGATCAGACAAAGCATTACGGGAGAGAAAGGAGTTAATTTTTCTTGAGTGTCGCAACCTGTATTTCTTTTCCTTGCTTCTCACGGTCTGCTTAAGAACCAAACCAAATCAATTCACATGATCTAAAGGGATGGCTGCAAAATGTACTCTGTCAAGATCTTAGTAGATTTCAGACTTACAGGTCAGAAAAAATCTCATGTAAAGTTCTCCCCTGTGTCTTTTGTATTGCCAATGATTAGAGCTCTGTGGAGGATGGAAGGTCTGCTTCCCAAAGGATTTTGAAATTCCTGAATTTGACATCATTCTAAATCAGAGCAAAGCCTGAACATTTCCATGTTCTCCACAAATAGAATTCAAGAAAAAAAATTGTTTCAGGTTCAGTGAAAGTTTTGACTTGCAAATTAATTTAAAAAAAAAACTTTTCAAAATGAAAAATCAAATCATTTTGTTCCAAAAATGTTGTAATAAGATGTTTTGCCTCTGTTGGAACTCCCCTCACCTCCAGTTTTCTTTTGAAATGAATGCAGACAGATTTAACCCGATTGTGCAAAAGGTTCTGAGTTAGATAACTGCTTATTCCAGTGCAGTTTGGTTCCATCCAAGTTTCTCCAGCCAGTGCTACTGAAGACACAGTTACTTCATTATGTGCCACTCTGGGGCAGAACTTTGACTCTGAATAAAAATTATTTAATAAGTTTCTTTGAATCAGATCACAGGTCCACCCTAATTAGAGATGGAGAATGCCAGTAGATCAGCAAGGCCAGAAAAGAGGGTCCCCTGATGGGAGGAATATTAAACTAAAAGAATTCCCTGTTGTTGGTCACGCATCTGATTCAAATTGCATCCATGTACTCCAAAGTCTCAGTAACAGCATGCTGTAGATGGCGTGTAATAAAAGAATTCTTTCATGAGATGAGGTTCGTGGTCTTTAGGGAGGCAGAACAGGGCATCTGCTGACTCCAGACCCAGCGTGGCTGGGTGAATCCATCCATGCTCTGATCAGCAGTCGCTTTGTGCAGAATGGAAAGTGAATTTTTTGCAGCCTTATTATTAGAATAATGGCTAGAAGGTCCCACTGAGATCAGATTCCTACAGGATAAATACATTGTGCCAGATAGTTCTTTGCCCTGAGAGCTTAGAACTGAAATGGGAAAGACAAATTAGTGGGAGGGGAAACAGAGGCCCAGAAAGGGGCAGTAACTTGGCCAATTTCACATAGCAGGTTAAGGGTAGAGTTGAAAACTCAATCCAGATTTCCAGTTTAAGTCCCAGTTCGCTGAACCACAATTTCTTGTCTTTCACCTCACCAGAGTCTCTCACCCATGCTGTAGGGAGAGAGGCCCAGTGCTAGGCTGAGGGGTTTTGGTTTTTTTCCCAAGGGAATTATTTTGACCCCAGTGCCAGGAAGAACTCAGATCCACGTGGCAAAGAGCAGGGATCCATTTGGTTATAACATATTTTGCCTCTGCCTTGGTTTGTTAGAGGTAAAATAAAAGCATCAGTTTAGCTCTTCATGTTTTTAATCCCTTTGAAAGCTCCTGCAGAGCTAAAGCCTGGTTCGAATCCAACTCCCTGAGACCACATCCACCCAGACCCACTTCTCAGTTGGTTTGCCATCTGAGCAGGCTGGATAGTTGCTGGTGGTGTCATTTGCTCTAATGACTATCCCCAAATAATTTGCTGTTTTTGCAGTTTCCCCCATGATTCCCTTTCTAGTTGCATCGTCGTGGTGTGCTGCTGTGCCGGGGTGTTTTGTCGCGATGTTGCATTGTTGCTGCTGTACCCTGAAAAACACAACAGATCACTGTATTTTCTCCAGGGTGGGAGATGGATGCGCTGTGGAGCAGTCAAAGGGCCTGAAATGCACCATCTGGATCAGAATTCAAACCCTCCCTAGGTTCGGGGAGGTTTACATCCAAGACTTATTGCCAGCCCTATCATAGAGACAGAACTAGCCACAGTGTGTGGAGTTGTCAGTGGTTTCTGACCCAGGGTTTTTGTCCCTACATTGGTCTTTTGTCAAGATGTACACAAGTTGCACATGCACTGGGACACGCATCCCACTGCTGCATTGCAAAAGTACTGGGGAGCTGTAGGATCCAGATCACCATGCCTTTCTACTCCTTAAGAGTGTCACGTTCGTGGGAGAGATGACAATAGGTTTCAATCTCATGAGCTCCTTTCATTCTCAGCCTAGCATCCCATGGAGGGAACGCCCTCCCGCCCCTTGTAGAGAGGGGGCCCTTTCTGAAATGACTAAGCCAAGCCAACCTTTGCAACTATGTGAAAATAAAGAAAGACAAAACCAGCAAAAAGCAGCAACCACCAAACGATATAATGATTTTTGTTTCTAAATTTTATTCTGTTACAGGGATGGAGCACCATCCATCCCGGCCCACAAGACTTCAGGGAAGCCAGGAAGAACAAGGTATTCCCATTTCAATATTACCAGACAAGCTGCAATGCAGCTACCAAGTTTCTATATCTATATATTGACAGTTAAAACGACACCACCGCCCAAACCCAGCTGCAAACTGCTCTATGTACTTTTTCGGCCATACAGTGACTAATGCCTAGGCCAGGTGGGAGTAGGAATATATTCAAGAACAGGTTCCCAAGTCTGTGTGATGAAGGGCTCCACTAAGGACTCATCCACTGCACCCTTCTTCCAGATTGCATGATAATAAGCAATTGATACGCCTGAATCCATTAACTAGCAGATCCAGCTATATATTCAGCTTTCCCTCCCAGATAATGCCTACTCCCCTACCTAAACCCTCCCCATTTTTTTCTCTGCCCTGGAAAAAACAAGTCCCCCCTCCTTTCCAGACACCCACATGTTGTTTGGAGCAGCCCTCTTCCATGGATGAGTGCCCGCTCTGCTTTGGTTTCTCTGGGCTTGTGGGGGACAGGGAAGTGTTGTCACCCCAAGCTGAATGATGGCAGACAGACACATTGTGGAGATTGCTGCCGGAAAGAGATGGGATTATGGGAATCCGGGATGGAGAGGGAAAAGGAAGTGCTGGCAGAGTGAGGGTCTCTGCACTGAGGAAGCATGTGAGTGAAGAGTTAAACCCGCTCCCATCATCATCATTCCTTGCTTCTTGCAAAGTGCAAATTCTGTTTCTCCCTGTCTCTATACCGCAGCCTCTCCTGTGGACTTTCTGAGCCACAAGCATATTACCTCAACCACCTTGTCTTTTTACTACCCCATGACCACCATGGCTCCGACAGCACTGCACGTGTGTAATGACTAATCCCTGCAGAGCTGTAATTTGTCTTTGCAAGGGCACATCTAGAGATTCAGGATGCTCTTTATGTTTGGTCAGGATAACTTTTTGTTTTAACCCCCCACTCTGCTTCCAAAAAGCACAGATGTTTGCAGTTGTCTCTAAAAATCCCCCCCATCTGGCGGCTGTTCGGGGGCCTGCATGAGAGACATTTATGGGTGCACATCTCAGAAGTGTTGTGATTGGTAGCAGCTTAGACGTTGGGAGTTTGAGCAGAGAAGCCGTGGGGCGAGGGGGCCTTGGATATGGAACTCGTCTTCTGTCCGCAGGGGTGGGCTCTGCAGGTCATGCCTGAGGCGGGTGCGAAGGCCTGCGTTGCCTATTAGGGTGGCTGACCAAAGGGCTCAGGCTGACAGGACTGATGATCAAGCCTCTGGCATTCCAGTTTCTTATCCTTGCATGCGTCCAAGCAGGGATTCTCTGCACAGCATCCACCAGTTCCTCAAACTCTTGTCACCAGAGGTGGTGCCTGGGGTTTTCTGCTTGGTGTTGCCTCCTGGTTCCTACATTTGACCCTTCCCTCCATCGCTGATTGTTCATTTTTTGCATGGATACCTGGTTTCTGTGGCCCCTCCCTTGCCTGAGGGTGTGGGCCTTTCTCCCACCAATTCCAGCCCTGAAATAGGCCAGCATCTTGCACCTTGACAAAAGATCTGAGGGGCGTATGCTCAGCCTCATCCAGAATGCCACTCGAGGAGCTGTGGGTGGACTGTGCTGTCATTTCCTCGAGGTGGTCTGTATGTAGCAGAAACCAGCAGCAGGCTCTCGATAATGCACCATGAGAGAGAACCTGCCGTGCCCCTGCGGAGCTAGGAGCAATGGTCTCAAGTTGCAGTGGAGGGTCTAAACTGGATATTAGGAGAAACTTTTTCACCAGGAAGGTGGTGAAACCCTGGACCTAGAGAGGTGGAGGAATCTTCATCCTTAGTGGCTTTTGAGGTACAGCTTGACAAAGTCCTGGCTGAGTGTCTGGAATGATTTAGTTGGCGTTGGTCCTGCTTTAAATGGTCCATCACCCAAGGTCCCTTCCCACTCTCCTCTTCTGTGATTCTTCGTCTTTAAACAGCAGCCTATTGCTTGCTCTCTTTTGGACACCATATGGTACTAAGCGTGTTCTTGTGGGTCCTCAGGGCATGAGTGCTCCTGTTTGAACAGCTGCAGTCCCTTTACACTCCAGAAAAGCGTCCTCTGCTCAGGTTGGTTGGTTTGGTTTTGCTGGCAGTGCTCACCTGCAAAAAATGGGTATGAGGCATTTCTAAAACACAGCCCTTAACGAACTCCTCACTTGGGGCTCGGGGGTATCACTTGCAGGCATGTGTGCTAATGGCAGTCCACATGGGTCTTTAACAGCCTGTTGTCAAAGTGAACTAGCTCTCCAGTCAGCAACGCAGCTTGGGAGGATGAGCTAATTATTGTCTAGGCCGCCGGGTGGTGATGACAGAGGGGTAGCTTGTAGCTCGGCACACATCTCCAGTGGTGGGGCAAAACAAACTTCCTGAGCGTCAGGGCTGCTTGTTAGGAATCTGAGCCCGGCACAGAGCCGGAAACACCAAACAGTGTTGGAGGATGGGGGAAGGAGTGCAGAATCTCTCCATTCCCTCGCAGCATCTGGCGTGATTGCACAGACTGGTGCAGCTCAATGACTGAGACTGCCTACGTGGGGAGAGAACTGCACCACAATAGCTCCCATCATTACCAAGTATGCCCCAATCCCTGCAGCGGTTGCCTGCTGCTCTGTGAGACAGGAGCTTGCAAGAGTGCATTGGACTGTGCAAGGCACAGAGCCCCTGTGCAGAACGGCACTGGTTCTGCTATAATGGGGCCATGTGTGGCCACAGTGATATCACTAGAGCGGTCCTTAAAGGGCTGTCCAGTTTGACCATCTGCCTTTGGCTGTGGCTGCTGCCGGTGTCTTCATGAAGTCCTGCTACTTTGGGGCCCGACGAGCTTCTCCTGTACAGATCCCTCCTCTGGAAGCATGAGGCTCTGAAACTACAGCTGCCGATGGTGCGTAGAACTGGGATGGAGATAAATGTGTTGGGATCTGATTGTCTCATTTTTCTGAGTGCCCCAGCTATGGGAGTTCAGCTACATGGAAGGGAGGACCCAGGCCACACAGGAATGTGGTCATGTATGAAGCCCTGCCTGGTGTTTAAGATGGAGTGCTTCCTGATTCATTGTGTCTGCTTCTCAGGAGGGCAGAGTGCATGAGATGATGAAATCCAGGATGGCCAAAAACTCTCAAACTATTCCGGAGCAATCGCTGCTTTGCTGGCGTCTTCAGAAACTATTCGCTCTGCAGCCACAACTTTGTGTTTGGAGATCCCACCTCCTCAGCATGGGGTAGTCCTGTTGTCTTTGCTGCCTGGGACACTGGCATGAAAACAAGGCCAGAATCCATGGCCTGTCCCATCTGCTTTGCGTATTGCTCTGCCGATGGAACCCAAGTGCAAACTCAACTTCAGCAGGTGACGAGTGTTTTGCATCACTAGAACGTGCCAGTGAATGTGGCCTCAGATGTCCTTTTCTGAAGAGCTCTCCTGCTGCTCCAGCCCGTTTCTGTACGATCTGGCCTTGCCTCTGACTCGTTCTGTCTCCAGTCTCCTGTGATCTACTCAGTGAGCTTCCCCTTTCCTGAAGTGCCATTACAACCAGAATATTTGCCTATGTGTCTAACTTAACTTTCCACTTTCCTAGCTTCAAGCCTATCATCTCCTTGTTAAATCATCTCATTGCCCCGCTTCTCACCTGTTATTGCCTCCTTCTGATGGTTCATTGTGTGGCAAACCTGTGACTTTATGGTGTTCATGGTTCTGCATGATATGGTCCATCAGAACTGATGATGATGGAGGGAGAGAAATCCCCTCTCAATCCAAACATTGGCCCACATTTTTCTCAACTGTCTTTTGAAGTAGATGATTTCAGTTATTAAAAAAAATGAAGTGTTTGGCAGTGCATCTTGATGCTTGCTATTCCAGCCCTAGGCTTCTCCTGAGTAGAGACTTTTAATGGAGCTTTTTCTGAAACGGGCAAGAATCTACTATGAGATTATTGCCCTGGTTTTCACTTATGACTTTCACATGACATCCATGTACGTGAAGGAAAATTGTACCATCATCTTAATTGTTGTCAGACCTTCATTTTCACATGGCTGGCAAGTGGAATGGGTGGAAGGGGCAGCCTACATTTGGTAAGCGGGGATGGGTGTGAAGCTATTGTTGGAAAGGAGAGAGGAGGATACACCCATGCCAGAAAAGGTGGTGGGGGAAACCATATTTTGATATTGGTGGACTCTCCAGCTTTAAAGTAGATCGTGAAACAGATGGTGCTGAACTGCCACGCTTTGCAACCATGGAAGCTCTGAACTGCAAAACCGGCAAGTCTTATTGCTGGGAATTTCCTGCAGTTATGGTGGAGAGGGTTGGGCCTGGTGCATTTTGTGACAATGTGCCACCTATTTCTGCTAAACCAATGTCATTGTCTTAATTCGCAGGGCCGAAGGAAATCTGTTTCAGGGACTTAGGCTTAGATTGAGCAGAGTTGACTTTCTACCATTCACAGACACAGACCGCTTCGGCTCACTGCGATGAGTAATACTGACGATACAGACAATTTATATAATCTCTTTCTCTCCATCTCTTTGGCTCCTCTTCACATCTGTTGTCTATCACTTAAAATATCAGCCAGATTCACTTTTTTCACTATCAAAGCCAGGTCAGGTGCCTTCCTGTCCCCTCATGTTCTGTAAAATCAGCTCTCTCCATACTCTTTGACGTGCAGCTTCTCATACCTGAGGGCATTTCAGTAACTTTCCTTTGGATGAGCATTCATAGATCTAACTCAGACGGGACAGCTGTGATCATATAGCTTCATCTCCTAAATGATGCAGGCTGTAGAATTTCACCCAATTCATTGAACCCAATAACCTGTGTTTGAACTAGAGTGTGTCTTTTAGAGTGACTTCCAGTCAATGTGAAAACTCCTGATGATGGAGAATTTACCCTGCTTCCCTGGTAATTATTATTTTCTGAGCAAGGACTTCTTATTGTCTGCGCCCTTTCTCTGGAACTCGCTGCTCTTCTATATTAGATCTTCTGAGCTTAAGTCATTGTTAAAATTCCATTTGCTGAGGGCTGGTTTTCTCATAAGTTTTTAAATTGGGTTTTCGGCTTGTTCAGCGTCATTTGGTAGCCAGTTTGTCTCGTGTAACATGCCCAAAGGAGATTCGCTGAAGGGAGCTACATCTATGAGATTGAATGAAAGGCTGACATGATGAGCAACGAAGTTGTAGGTTTCTGATAAGTGAGAGAGAGAGAGAAGTCCCCTGCACCCCTGAAACAGCGGTGCTGAGGGTCTAACGTCAGACTATAAAAGTACATAGAAGAAGTCAAGACAGACCAGGGTCACATCCTAGGCTAATGTAAGATCAGTTTGATCTCTGCTGCTTCACACCAGCCAAATACGAGGCTCTGACTCCCCGCTGACCAGATGTTGCCTTGTGGTGTCAGAATGGTAGCCAACTCAATACAAAACTTCATATGAGTTTGCAAAATTAACATTTTTACATAGCACCTTCTCACTCAAGGGATCCCAAAGCATTTCACACACACACTAATACAGAGATAAGTAATTACATGTATATTTGTGATCAGATACCTCCCTCCATAGAGGTGCATCCATGGCCAGACTGGAATGTAGTTGCTGTTTAACAACACTATGGAGCAGTGCAAGGCAGGAAGCAAAGGATACAAATGGAAAGTATTTGCATGATCTAGACATAATAGATGTATTTAAGACTAACATGATTTCCATATTCTATGATATAATTTTTAGCAGGTGTTTTAATTCCCCGTATTTTTTGTTTTGTTTGCATGTGGCATGGAGCCAATTTATATGATAATCTGATTTAAAAGCTTTATCGTGTTACGTACAGTGTTGATTTCAAAGGAAGAACCTCTGTTCTGCTACTTCCCGTTAACCTCACATAAGGAGTTTCAGATCCAGCAAAGAGATAATAGATTAGGATAGCTGTTAGTTGTGTTTTGACTGCACTACGGAGCTTCTTTTAATACTGAACAAATAACTAGGAGAAGCGATGTGGGCGTCTCTCATGGCAAGCGATGGATCCTCCATGGCTGGAGTCATTCTGGACTGGAATGGGCTAGACTGTATGGCAGGAAACGATTTCTAGTGTTTGATTTTGTATTTGGAAAGATCTGCCAATGCAATTAGCTCCATAATGCGCTGCTTTCTTAGATAATTGCCACTAAAACGGCGTGTGTTACATTTAAATAGAGATTGGAACTAATGACAATAATCAGTAATAACCCACTTAGTGTTTTGTATGGTCAGCGCACTTTCCAGATGTTAGCTAAGGCCTTGTCCTGACGTACCTGTGAGATAGTGGGGTTTAGCCTCATGGCCTACGTTTGGAGACCTGTGGCAGTGAAGTTAAGCGGTAAGCCCTTGGTCCCAGGGGAAATCAGTGCCAGAATAAGAAAGTAGTCCATAGGATGAGCCTGTCTCCCAGGCCTGTGTGCAGACCACTAGGCCCTATCTCTCTCAAGGAAAGAAGCGTCTTCACTAAAGGAGGTGGTGTCTTATATTGTCTTGGCAAATTAACATGTTATGGTCCGGGAGAGGGGGCAGCCAGCTTTCTGGAGACAGAATATATGGCCACGCTGACGCTTCCGGCCAGCAAACTGGGGGGTGTCCATTCCAGTTTTTCCCTGGATCTCCACATGCTGATAGATAGTGCCCGTGGTTGGTAGTTTTGAACAGAGAAAGGGCTGGTTTGAAGGGGAAAGAGGAGGCGTGCTGTCCTTTCCCTAGGACTGCCCTTGCAAAGGGCCCTTTTTCTTGATCTGTGGGAGGTCTGAGGGCTGCTCTGGCACTTTCCTTCTGGCGTTGTGGGATGACAGCTCAACAGTGGGGACTGGACAAACAAGGGCTTTTGCAATGGCTTTTCCTGTATAATTAAAGGGTTTGTTTTCCAGATCGCTTGCATCCCTTGATGTGGTATGGATGACCCGGGAGGCTATCCATTTCTCTTGATTTCTGTATGTGACTCAGGGCTGTACAGTGCCTTGTATGGTTTCTAAGCCGATCAGCCAGCTTTTGATCGCCAGTTCTCACTTGGTTTCTTTCCCCCTCCAAACATCACATGGTAGCAAGGGGTGGGGCTGCCCATCTCTCTTTTTTTAAATATTGGTGACTCATTGCGGCTTCTAATACCAGGTTATAAAGGGACAAGGATGGTCACAAAGTAGAGCAGAGATGTGGCAAGATGGGGATGAAATTCAGTTGAGACTGGGTTGAGCTGGATGGGGTGGTGGTTCTTGGGGTGCGTGTTTTGCTCGTCCATAACAGAAGACATCAAAGCCCTTGGCAGCCTGGAAAGGACTCAGTTGCAGAAAGAAACTCCCTTTCAGCATCTAGAGGAGAATTTGCAAAGATGTAAGTGAGGTTAAGGCACGGAGCTGGGTTTCAGTAAGTTCGAGCTCAGTTCCTAACTCTGCCACTGACTTCGTGTGCGACTTTTGTCAAGTTGCTTTCTCTTTCCATGACTCAGTTCCCCAGATGTAAAATGGGAAGAACCGTCTTTCTTTCCTCCTGCCCAGTGTCTGTGTTGTTGGTTTAGATGTGAAGCTCTACAGGGCAGAGCTGCTCTTACTCGGTGCATGTAGAGCATCTGGCATGACTGGCCCTGATCTCAGGGGAGATCTCTAGGTGGTACTTGAGAAGTAATAACAATAAGGGCCTTTGTGATAGCCATCGGTGTCAGCGGAAATCAAGCAGCTAAAAAACCCTGTGTGATCTCTCTGGAAGCTCAGCCAGAACAGTGTCCAGAAATGGTTGGACTGTCTGGATGCACACTTTACAATAAAGATCTTCTTTCTTTTCTTCTGACTTCCCCCGTCCTGCCGTCCAGCAGCCCCCTTTTCTCTCCCCATCACAGCACTGATCTATTCCCTCCAGCTACGTCCAGCTTCTTTCTTTGCTCCGTACTGCAAGTTTCTTAACCTCGTAGGATTTTATTTGCATTTCTTTCCAAGAGAGGGCTTCTTTGCAGCTGTCCAAACTTCTGGTCAAGGACAAATGGAGCAGGGATTGGAGAAGACTGTTTAGGTTCTACTCCCAAACTCGTTTGCCAAGATTCACCCACGCAGTGGTGCTCTTTTCTTGGGCCAAGAGAACTGTATGGTGACGTTTGTCAGAGTTTATGCTTGCTTCATTTCTCAGCTGACTTCAGAAGCCTGTGTCCCCATTGGCCATGCCAGCGAAAGGGTTAAATCAAAGAGAGCACGGGCTTTCTACACAGCGTCGGTTTGTCCTACTGTAGGTCAATATTCCTTCTGATTTTGAAGCCCAGGGATCTTCACAGCTCCTCAGATCTCAGTTCTTAACTCCCCGCTCCCGAGCTGAGAACCAGAGACTTATATTTCTCCCTTCTTTCCTGTCCGTATCTGCAGCTGTGCAGGAGGAGAGGCAGCGGGGGAAAGACCGAAACGAGAACGAGGTGGAGTCGACAAGTAGCGCCAACGAGGACATGCCTGTGGAGAAGATCCTGGAAGCCGAACTCGCAGTAGAGCCAAAGACAGAGACCTACATCGAGGCAAATATGGGCTTGACTCCTAGCTCGGTAAGGAATGTCTGCCCCTCTTCTCCGTGCGCTAATACCAGCCCCTGCCGTTCATTGTCCCCTGTAACCATTTGAGTCCTGGACTCATAGCTCCTCTCTTTAGGCTGGGGGAGGCACTTTTAGCTGTGGGTGGGCACTACCCCATCTGTGGGAATGCCATGGAGTGAAGGTAGGAAGGTCTTGAATACTCTCTCTCCTTGGCTGTGGACACTAGTTTGGTTAAGCGGGAAGGCTGGCCGTATGGTCTACAACTCTGTGACACGTGGGATGTGTTTTATTGCCCTATGCCTCAGTTTCCCCAGCCATGAAATGGAACTAACACAGAACTTGCCCTTACCTCCTAGCGGTGTAGGAAAGATAAAGCCACTGTAAGCCATGAGGTGCTCAGAGGCTTAACTGATGAAACGCAGTTGTGGGGACCCTGCACAGAAAATTATCCGTATAATGGGGGAACAGCCTGTTATGCTGAATCAGCAGAGTAAAAAACTAACCTGGCTGTGGAAAGCTTGCAATCAAATTAACCCTAGCAGTGCCACCCTTTACTGCTAAAGGACAAAAATATTACCGCTGGAAACCTGAGCTGTAGGTTTTCAAACACTGCAAATTGGAGAGTTGCATAAAAATAATCTATATATGGGTGAGGGTTTGGATTGCAAAGCTACTCCATGTTCTGGGGTGTTTGGATCGCGAGTTACCATTCAGCTCCTTTTTAAAGTTTGGATTCTTGTGGGAGCCTTTCTGAACAGAAGATGCCCTAAAAATAACACACATACGACCCTCCCACTCACATTAAAGGGCCTTGTTTTGTGAAGAATGTGTTTTTTATCTGACTTAGGATGGCATTTCCTCTGACAACAGCTTTGGCTTTATAACCTACGAGCTCTGGCTCCTCTGAGAATTGCTGCTGTGTTAAGGAAACCCAGCACCCAGTCTCAGCAAATTAATAGCATTGCAGGCTCTGAGGGTGTGGCTAGTGACTTCACCCCAGGAGCTTCTACTTAATTCTAGTAGCGGGAACACTGGGGTATTGGAGGGCGACTGGGAAGTCTCCAAGTAGAAGGAACATGGGGGGAAGGACAGGGAAAGAAATGGTTGACATTTTACTTTTTTTACCCAGGTTGTCTGAGCTGGTATCAATAATGAGTTTTTCATTTGCACCTTCTCTTGTGAGCAGAGCCCCTGACACAGAAAATGGCAGCTGTATGGAATGGCTTGATATATAAAAACAAAAATGGGAGCAGCTTGTCTGAGTGGTTTCTTCCTTGGGGGTGGAGCTAAGAGCCTTATATAAAGCCCAAATGGTGGTTTCATTTCAGCTTTGCTGGTAGTGAGGAGGGGAGTGTAGGTTTCTTACAGCCTCCTTGGAGGGTGGCTCCTGATTGTTGAAGATAAATAGGGGGTATTTAGCTTGAGCAAAACCTTAGAGTCTTTTGATATAATATGTTGTAGGTAGGGTGCTGCCAATGTTAAATCTTCAAAAATCATCATGCATTAGGATATCATTGTCTTCTAGTTTTTGAGCCTCTGAAGTTGGGTCATGCTTTCTAACTATTCTTTGTAATTATCAGGGCTAAAATCTTGCTGTTTTTAATGAAATCTGGGCTTTTCATGTAATGATGTGACTCTGGCATCCAGAGCATTGAAAACCACATCAAATCCTGTGAAGCATGTGATAAAATCATGAGAGCTGGCAACCCTGCAGTTCTGTTTGTGTACTATGTGGTGGTAATTGTTTACCCAGAAGTCAACGAGAGTTTGATTCTGACTGAGATACGGGATTCATGCTCCACCTAAAAACATGCATGATAAACTAGGGCTGAGTGTGAAAGCTCAGGGAGAGGATGACTGACAGACGCCATAGACGCTAGGTGGGAAAAGCATTGAGGTTATAGCAAAAATGCATTGCATATAAACCAGCACTTGTACCAGCCTAACATTGTGGGAGAACGTTTTCCTGTTTCTTAACAGAGAACGCAGGCTGCCCTTTAGAGGGGGAAACGTGTTTCATTTACTTTTTAAAATTAATTTCTCTTTTCGGGTCTACGTTTTCACCATCAGAGAGAAAGATCCATGGCCTTGTGCTAGTATTGCAAGCCCAGGCTAAGTGGGATGTTCATGCTCCTTGAGTGTAGCCTGGCCCTGATCCTAGCGCAGCTGAATAACAGTTTTATATGCAGCAATGACTAACTTCTGCGCCACTGGTGGGTTGAGGCTCATTACATTCAGATCTAACAGCTAAGGAGAGGCTGGGTCTTCTAATTAATGTGCACCATGTCTGCATGCTGCTGCAAGCTGACTGATAATTTCTTCACATTAGCCTGGCGCGTTGGGTCTTTGCGCTGATGCCCATTCCTTCCCCCCACTTCTTGGGGGATGGATTCAGATGTGAATAGAGGAATTTTCTCCTGGCCTGTGCCAGATTGGGATAGCAAGAGCAAAGGCACAGTAAGGGAGATGTCTGCAGATCATTTATGACCTTCTGCTAAAAGTCTTTTGTCATTGTATGCCCCCGCCCCCATGCCTTCCTCATTGTCTTTTGTAACTGAAAATCCACATGGTGGGTGTAGCTTTTTTTCCCAAAGGGGTAGCCATGTTAGTCTAGTCCAGGAAAAAAAATAAAACCACAAGGAGTTGTATGGCACTTTAAAACTAACAGATTTATTTTTTGCATGAGCTTTCTTGGGAGAAAATCCCACTACCTCAGATTTAATTGCACTATTTCTCCCAGGTCCTTTCCCATTCCTGAAGCCTCTTCCTTCAAGAGGTGCTGCTTGGTGGTGACAAAGTCTCTGCTCATCTCTTTATCCAGAGGCGCCTCTACTTCTGATTGTGAGAAGCATGCAGGCCATATTCTAATTCAGGGGTCTCAAACACATGGCCCATGGGCTGCATGCAGCCCCTAAAGTTATTTCGTGCACCCCACAATGACACTATTGTTACCAATATTTGCACTATTGTTGTATGAAAAGGTTTTAGTGGTGCGGCCCTCAGGCTAACAGGCTAGTCCTCCTGCGGACCTCATGGTGATTTGAGTTTGAGACCCCTGTTCTAATTCAAAGTCATTTTGGTTTACTTCAGAGCATGCTTATCTGGCTAGAGCATTCAGCAAGATGCCATCTCTCCCCTCTAAACACTGAGTCGCCCTCATAATTTATTGTCCTTAGTGAATCTAGTCAAGGAACTGTGCCCTTTTATTTGTCTGTCAAGTGCCGTATGCGCCAGTGATGGTTACACACAATTCAGCGTGAGCTAGCTACACACGCATTACAGTAAGGTGGTGATAACATGTTTGAATACTCCTGTTCTGCAGCATGTTTTCCAGTGAGTCCCCAGACCCTTTACTAAATACCATGAAAATCAAGCAGTGGCTTCTGGGGTGGGGTATGGCAGCTCTTTCGCAGCACACAGCAATGCTACAAAACAACAGCTGAGCATAGGGCTGGGAGGAGAGATGACTGTGAGTGCCCTCAGAAAATCAGATAAAGTATCAGCCTTTGATGTGCAGTGCATGTCACTGACTTGTTTCTTATAGCCTGGTGGTCTTGGTGGTACCCAGGCAGTGTTGGATGCCAGCCTTGTCTCCCTGCTCTAAATAAACGGCAGAGCATCCCTCTCTCCGTCAAGCAGTAGGGGCTTCCCTGCAGGGAGGAGATGAAGAGCTGTGCCTCACTTAATGATGATGCCTGTGGTACGAGACGGCTGTGTCGGCTATCAGGATTAAAAATACTTCAGGGAAGTTGTAGCCAGAGTTGCGCTGACTTGAAAACAAACCCCAGAGAGGGAGCTAAAATAAATGGCTTCATCTGGCGCTGTCTCTCCTCTAGCCTCTTATAGCAAATTGAAAGCTGGTTCCTGCATAATTCAGCACGCATTACTGTGAACAAGGATGTGTGTTGCATCTAAATAGAGGTGGGAGGCTTGTTGAAATGTCCTGTTATTGTAGAGCGGCTTCTGTCAGTGATGTGACATTTGTAGCAGATTTAGCGGATGTATGAGATCAGTGGCTAAGCAGTGGCAAGCCTACAGGAGGGATAGAGAGGAGTCTGCTTTTTCCCCAGCCCTCCCCAGAGAGCTGATGCAATGGAAAGGAGGATGGATTCAGTACCTAACTGATACAGGGTCAAATACAAGTTGGGTCACATTAGCCTGGTGTGCTGGGTCCTTGTGTTTGAAGCCCACCCTCTCACCTCTGGGGGGTGGAATAACTTTCTCCCAGGCTGTGCCAGATCGGGATAGCACAAAGTAGGCCTTGTGCAAGTTGCCCTGTCCCAGCAATCTCCCTGCCTATAACCAGATCCTTCCCACCGGACTACAGCTGCTCTCATACAGTCCCTTCTCAGACTGTGGTGGTCCCCTCCTGCGTCTATGAGTCTCTGTAATCTCCAGGGACTCCTGCACCTTATGCAGAGCAGGAAATCGGAGAGATGGGGCCTCAGCATCAATTTTTGTGCAGACAGCAGGGGAGGAGAGGTAGGGGATTTGTTCCTTGCAGGGAGCTCCAGCACCAAAATCCAAACAATTCACGCTGAGGAAACTGTGCAATGACTCTGACCAAAGGTGGGCACATGAGAAAGATCCCCAAGGGTTGGCTGAAAACATCTAAGGCCTTGACTAGCAGGGGCAGGTTGGAGCGGGGCTGCCTTGGGTTTCCCAGGGATCCAGTGGGAAAACAGAACAGATGTTGCCTGTTTCTGCTGAGCCAGCACAGACAAGGGTTTGAGCTGAACGCTGGCTGCAAGAAGAGACACCGACTACAGCAGTTTTGAGTCTGCTGGGTGGGTAGGAGACAGCGGAGGCGGAAGGAGGGGAATGTTAGCTGTCATAAAACACTCCGGTGATCGGCATCCGCTTCCTCGTGCTCCTGAGTGAAACATCTCTGACATTGCAGCAATGGAGACTGGCCCTTCCCACTTGAATGCCCAGGCCTGTCCAGTGTTCAAACGCTCAGAGCTGTGGTTTAACCCGCCGCTGTTAAAGGACCAGCTCAGAGACTGATTGTACCCATGGTCAGCTGTTTCGTGATTGTGGGTGGTGGTTCACTATTTTTAGTTATTTCATGAGGCTCTGAGTTTTAAACGGTTGTGGTTTCCTGTGGCACATGCTGTAAAACCTGCCTGTGACAATGAGCAGCCTGGGTATAACTTCATCTCGTGGATTTTCCTGAGATCTGCACCCAGAGTTACTAGAAAACCAGCGTGCCGTGTGTTCTTGAAACAGCGTGATGCCACATCTGCAGCAGCTGGTCACTTCCACAGCTTGGCGAGGAGGTGCCAGCATGAAGGCCTTTCTGGTGACTCCGATATCTCAGCAGCCTGTGGACGTAAAAAGATGAATTCTGTCTCTCCACTTCTATCCCCTCATGTCACCGCTCTGCCACTTCTGTCAGCGGACAGCCCTGTGCCCACAGCTTCTCAGTCAAAGTTTCTCCTTGGGTGGCTTCCTGGGTGCTAAAAGAGAAAGCTTGTAACTGATCCACCTTGTCCTTCGTCCTTTGCATTTGGCACGGGAAGGGAAGGCATTGAGTCACATTTTTCTGGAAGACACTTGCAAGCTCCTTCTTTCCAGCAGGTGCCCGATTGGCCTTTCATTCTGTCAGGCTCTGGTGCGTTGTCCTCACCATTGACTGCAAGGCACGGGGATCACTTGCCACAAAGGAGGCTTTTGGGGCTGATGTAATCTTAGCTGCTTCTCATTCTGCAGGGATTAAAATGATGCCAGTAAATATCTCGGCTGTTCCTGGAAACAGAGATTGGAGGTGTCATTAAAGCACTTTTGGCTGGACTATACGCTATGACGGGCCTGTCGTTTGTTTGCAGCCGGTAACGCACCCAGAGCAGAATCCTGATCTTGTTGACACCTGCAGTTGTCTTTGAGGGCGTGATTGCAAATTGCAAATTGAGGGGCTGAGTGCAAATTGCACTGCTTTTAAAGAGTCATCAATGCCGTGTCAGGGCAGCAAGGCCTAGCTGGTAACTAACTCGCTGCTCTTTTTTTGGGTGGCTTTTTACTTACGGATCCCAGTGCCATACTCAAAAGCAAAGCAAGATGCTGTGGCCTTTGCTGTGGTATGGAGTTGTTGGAGAATACCAGTTTTAACATACACCCCAATGTAGGCCAACTAAAAGCCAGCGGTCCCCGGTCAGGCCGGTGCCTTATTGCAGCACATACACCTGCCCTGGACGTGCTCCGGCTAGCTCTCCAAGGCTCTGTCCCTCATATACGCACTGTCGCTGCCCAGGCTCCTGGGTCCTCTTTCTAATTCAGCTCCCGTCTCAATGAGTGAGCAAATCCCTAAGGGAAAGATTTTCAAAAGGAACCTCTGATTCTGGAGGCTTTGTTTTCGGGTGCCCTGCTTGAAATATCTCTCTTTGTTTTATCTTCAAACAGAGCGCCTCAAGTTGGTGGTCAGTTTTGAAAACTGTAATCTTTTGCCTCTCTTTCCTCTAACATTCCCACTCATAAAACAAGGATTATGCTAAGGCTGGCAAGTGCTGATGGTAGCATAACATTTGGAGACCTCAAGGGAAGCCGCAAAAGGCCCTGTAGATGTACAGCTTGAATCATGCTCCCTTCGTGCCGCAGTTTGCAGACTGTTCTGAATGCCACTGTTTTGGATACCAAAGGAGAAGAAATCAGAAGACACCAGACCTTGCACATGGCTTGGCATGAAGGAAGAGAAGTGATTAAAAGAAAGGAGAAATACCTTTCCTCAAAACCGTGTGAGGGGCATAGAGAGGAATCTGAATGAGTCCTGAGCTCCTCTCCCTGCTCTGGTAGGATCCAGTCAGTCCGTCTTTTCAGTATCAAGGCAGAGCGACAGCCCCACAGGATCTTTCACTACACAAAACTTCTGTCTTTGACCCTTAACTTAGAAAAAATGCCCTGATACCCAGATTCACTCTTTCCCTTTTCCTCAAGGGCAGCAAGAAGAGGGAAAACTTCTAACCAGAGATTCCCAGCATCTCAGAAAGGGCATTAAAAGCAAGACTGTGCCCATCCGTCCGGAGTTGCAACTTGTCCCCAACACTGACCCATGTTGACCTCTTTAAGCAGCCTTTCTTAGGTCTGTAATTCCTGTTTTATTCATTGTGTGGTCTTTGAAACACTGTAGCTCCCTTCTGAAATTCTTTCCTGGCCCCATTTACCTTAATGTTTAGGGAAATACCACACTGACAACAGGATATGTTATCCCCTCCCCGTCGCCATGGGCCAGGTCCTTCTCTCCCCAGATGCCACCTCTCACGGGCATCCAGGGTTGCCTGTCAGCCTGTGATCACCATTACTCCCTGATGAAGACAAGCCATCAACCATCAGAGATCCACAACACCCACGTACCCACCCAGCGTGATCTGTAGGTTCATGTAGTGAATTTCCAAAGGGATAGCCGTGTTAGTCTAGTCCAGCAAAAAAAAAAACACAAAACAAAACCAAACAAACCAAGGAGTCATGTGGCACTTTAAGACTAACAGATTTATTTTTCACATGAACTTTTGTGGGAGGAAATCCCACTTCGTCAGATGCTTCGAAGATGGGTGAACCACCCCCTTGCATTTATTTTCATTCCATTCTGTAAGTTCACCCATCTTCGAAGCATCTGACGAAGTGGGATTTTCTCCCACAAAAGCTCATGTGAAAAATAAATCTGTTAGTCTTAAAGTGCCACATGACTCCTTGGTTTTTTTCATGTAGTGAAACCAGTGCAAGAGACTATGGGCGTTGGACGAGCCACTTTGTATCGCACTTCTGCTCCACCTTCATTAAAAGACTTTCTTCATTACACAGCTCCATCATTGTATGTCAGCTTTATGCACCATTTGTACACTCGTTACCCACTGATGGTGCCCTCCGTGCTGCCAGGAGACCCAGCCCTTCCTGAGGGAGCTTTATAATAGAGGGGCTATCTTTGGCCACCATTTTATCCTGGGTTGGGTGAAGTAACCTTGCTTATGCCTACTAGCACCTAAATCCACAAGTAACTCCACTGATTTTGCTGTGAATAATCATGTTATGAGATGCTTGCCATTAGTGTACCACAGTCTGAGCCACTGGGTAATGCTTTAATATTCAGATGACTCATTTTATAGAGTGTGAGGCCGAAGGGACTGTTAGATCATCTAGCATGGCATCCTGTACACCACAGGCCACTAAGTGGCACTCACTTACCTATGAACGGAGCCCAGAGACTTTAGCCAGACCACAGCAGTTCAGTCTTTGGGAGGACCAGCTGTGCACCATAGACAGAGAATGGGCAAGACCAAGGTGCCTTCAAGCTCTGAGGCAGAAAATTAAGTGATGCTCAGATGATCCAAGCAGGCGATTCACACCCATGCCGCAGAGGAAGGTGAAAGCCCCTAATGTCTGTGTCCATCTGACCTGGGAGAAATGCTTTCCTGATCCCAAGTCTGGCCATCAGCATGATATGTCAGCTAGGCTCCTAAGAAAGTGGATGTTCTGGTATAGCCTGCTGAGGTCCCACCTCCACCTGCGGCCAAGCTCTGAGGCTTCAGGGAAAGGCAGCAAAAAATCATCACCGGCATACAACTGACTCATTGTGAATCTGGGGGGAAATTTTCCATCCTGATCTCTGCATGTTGTTGGTTAGGGTAGCAGAATCTGTCTCTAAACGGAAAGCCATCACAATAGTGTGTCTTATTTATAGGCTGCACCGGATTAGTAGGATTTTCCCAGGGGATCCAAAGGTTAGTTAATTACACATTCTTTGGTTTTGAAAAACGCTGTTTTAAGGACATTGAGGGAGACAGTTACACTTGACAAAAGGTGTGGCTTCTAAGTGGAGATGTGTGGGGTGGATGGTTTGGTAACATGTAGATAGACACACACATTTATAGATATAAAATAAATAGCTCCTGATTTATTTTTTTGCTTACTTTTTCCAAAGGGTTGAATTGTCTCATCCAATTTGTAATCAGGATCCCACTTGAGCTGTAAGCAGTTCCTTTAAACAGGGATTTTGTCTGTTTAGGCTGCCTGTCCAGCTAACAAGCAGATGGTTTTTGTTATTAGGTAGTATTTCAAAGGGAAGGGTTTTTCTCTTGCTATAGTGCCCCTATTGTTGTGTTTTATTGAATTATGACATTCTGGTGCTTGGACCACGTGAATCGTACCATCCCTGCAGGGGATCTCTGAAGAAGGGTGTTTCTTTCCTCTTTCTTTTTGTGTTAGCTTGGTGCATGCAGTGATGATGACAGTCAAGCAGCATGGGCTAGAGCCAGGTAACTGAGAGGTAGCATGGGCTCTGTGTCTAGTAAATAGGCCCCTGGACTGGACATCAGGACACATTGGTTCTGCTCTGGATTCTGCTGCTGGCCCACATTTCACAAGGCACTGCACCTTTTGCTTCCTCATCTTTCCTCTCCCACCCTTTATCTGCCTTGTCTATTTAGACCACGGCTTCTTAACCTATGGGTCATGACCCAAAAATGGGTCACCGTGCCATTTAGGGTGGGTCACCATGATCCTCTTTAATAAATTGAAAAAGGAAGGACATTATTAATTCAAAACTGAACCATGGGTTGCAAAGCTGACTCCCAAACTTAATTTGGGTCCCGGCCAAAAAAGGGTAAGAATCCTGAGTTAGATCATGGGTCGGCAACCTCTGGCACATGCTCCACACGTGGCAGGGCTGTGCACAATGGCACACGGGGCTCCTGGTCCTGCAGCGCTGCTGCTTCCTCCACTGGCCCCGTCGCATGGCTCCTGTCCCTTTCTGGCCTCGGCATTGACGCTTTTCTCGCCATGTCCCTGGCACATGCTGAGGGTTCGGGGAGCAGGGCTGGCAAATGCTGCCAACTCCTGATTTAGACTGAGGTCTGTTCAGATCAATACCTGTCTCTCACTAGGTGTAGGTATGGCATCTAAGATTTTGGGGCCAGGATCTCTGCTGCACTCTTTGGATGTTACTACAAATAATAAGTAAAAGGACTTGAGAGGCCTTGTGAGCTTCCCATCCTGCCACACCCGAGCATTCAGAATCTGCCAGATATTTTTAAGGGATTCTTGTAGGCCAGCTCAGGCCCCTCTGCGTGATGGAGCCAGCTTGGCTGGTCATTTGATGCCTTGCAGCATCTTTATATAGGCACCATTTTGCCAGTTTAGCTGCCACTTCTCACTTCCAGATCTCTGTGCAATGGGACATCTGTAGTACAGAAAGAGTCTGCATTGGCAGTAGCAGGAGACTGCTGTGTTCACCCTCAGTGCCAGAACGCCTGCCGCTGTGTGCGCCTGTGTGTGCAACTTCTACCCTTGCACCCCTACCAGCTGGCCACTTTCTGTTGTAGTGAAATCCCCAGCCTGGCATGACCCTGAGCCAGATCCGTGGGCTTAAACTTGAGTCAGACCCACTGCAGTGCAGGGAATGAGTGAGAGAAGTGATCTTACTCCTCTGGTCCCTCAGGCTGTGTCTACACTAGCAAATTAGTTTGAATTAAGGAACCTTAATTTGAACTAATTTGAACTGTCTACACGAGGCTGGTTAGTCCGAATTAACTGTTTAGTTTGGACTTATTTTGAAATTTAGTTCAAATTAGCACAATGTAGTCATGCTAGTTTCAACTAAATAAGTTTGAACTAGTGGTTAGTTTGAACTAAGCATGCTTTTTTAGTTCGAATTAAAAAGTTAGTTTGAACTAAAAAAATGCACTTAGTTGAACGAAGCTTTAAAGTGTAGACATAGCCTCAGAGAAAGAGGATCCGTCCCAGTTGTTTGTCTGACCCCCACTTGTCGTCTTGCACCCCATTTTTGTGCCTCATTTTAAGTCATCTTTTCTTTGCAGCCGAATGACCCGGTAACCAACATATGCCAAGCAGCAGACAAACAGCTCTTCACCTTGGTGGAGTGGGCAAAGAGAATTCCCCATTTTTCAGAACTGCCGTTGGATGACCAGGTCATCTTGCTCAGAGCAGGTAAGAGATACCTTAGTGAGTGGACATCAGAAGATCTCATCAAGGCTGGTTGGTGTAGGTGGGATTTTCTGCCAAGGATGAATCTTCTTCTTATATTCAGGACCCTACAACCTGAAGGCTGCTAGTCTCACTTCTGCGTTTCGGCTCCTGATAATTCATTTGCCAAGAAGGATTTTAAAAGCTCTAAGAAACACATCTCTGAGTCTGTACCAAGTGTTAAACTAGCTCCTAGTCAGCCCTTGGATCGCTTGGTTTCATCTTTTCTAAAAGGCCTCGGCAGAGGCAAGCATACCAAAAGTTAGACGAGTCGTTGAAATCTGAAGGAACGATGTAATATCTTCCTTTCAAACAGAGATGTCAAAGAGAATTGGATTTGTGGCTTTGCCAGGTTTCACAGAAATAAAACGTGTGATCCAAATTAAAAATAGAAACTGGGGTGGGGGATCACACTCATCCTTTCCAACTCACAAACACAAAAATACAATTCTCTGGGCTGAATTTCCTTCTGGTGCCGAGGAATTAGCTGGGGAGAGCAAAAAGCAGGGTGTTGTTAAACAGGACTTCTGTGCCTGTGTAGATTGCAGACCAAACACTGGAAGGTATGCACAGAAAATGGAAGGGGTGAGAATCCAAAACTAAAAACTTGACAAGTGCAGATTTGGGCATGAAACTGCTTGCATAGCTCCGATTGTCAGAAAAGGTAAATATAGCTGATTTAAAAGGCTTTGGCTTATCATCACAGAACATTTTGTCCATGTATTCAAAGGAGATCCATATATTATCTTATTAAAACTGGGTCCAGCAAATGGCAAAGTTGATATTAAGAAAGAAATGGAGGGAAATTTCCCTGGAACTGACCCATAACTCAGAGAGCAAACATCACAGTGAAAAAGTGTTGCTATTAGCAGTCAGAAATCAAGGCAATGTGGAGTGAGGGGGGCTTTTAATGTTTAAAAAACTGGCCTGAGACTTGAGATCTGCATTGAGTTTCTGACTCTGGATGGTCACATCTTGTTTATTTGTTGGAGCAGTGGTCTGGGAGCCAGCACACATTGGTTCTTGTCCCAGGTCCGCCTCTCACCGTGACCTCGGATAAGTCCCATCAACTCCTTTGTGCTCCAGCTGACTAATCAGTAACAATATTTGCCCCCCAATATCCAGGAGTGTTGGGAGGATTAATAAATCAGTCTTTGCATTCATAGGGCCTTCTGTGTAAAATGGTACCTCTTTGGGATAAAAATCTCTGCACAAATGGAGTCTTCAAAGTGAGGACTGTGCATAGAAACCTTAGAAGAGAATGAGTGACCAAATTCAAACAAACTCCCCAAACCCTATGTCACATTTGTTTAAAACAAAAATAAGTTAAAAAAAAACGACACCAGGTCTGCATTTTGAACAAAATGAACAAAACCAAATTTTTAAGTCTAAATTACGTGATGTTTTCCCTGTAATTTTGCTGGTATTGCCTTTTAAACAAACAGTTGCCTGATTCTCATCTCAGCTATGCGCTTGTGTAAATCAGAAGCAACTCCTTCAAAGTTAATTGCTTGTGGGTGTGATTAGCTTCAGATTCACTCTCTGTGAATGTTTTACTCTACTACCACATTTCTTTGTTGTCAATATGTACTGACTTTGCTAATGCAAACTCTTAATTCTCTAAGGCAGCCTTGTAAAATTCACCAGCTAGGGTGAGTCGAATTTTACAAGGATTACGCCAAGAGATGATACCAGAGGCGGTCACCAAGTCCATAGCACCTCAGCGATGTAGGTTCCATCATTGCTCTGGCCTTTAGCTTTTTTTAATGTTTTTGAACCATGCACCCAAGAGGCTGGTTCTGCCGAGGAGAGCAAAGTGCTAGAATCTGGAAAGACAGCGCCAGGAATGGCTCCAACAGAAAATCAAAATCCAAGTGTCTCTGTCAAATGGGGCCCCAGATAACCTCTCTAAAGTCTTTTAACTAGTGGCTTTATGTATTATTGAGTGCACAGAGTAGCCGCTGAGAACAGCTGCCTATGAAATATTTAAGCATTAAAGTTTAGCTAAGAGCATTGGTCGGATTCACCCATGCATCCTCAGTGGCAAAATTAAATGGAACTCGCCTCTGCAGAGGAGCAGGAGGAGGATGGGCCCTCAATCAGCGGTGCTATGTAATCTTTAATCATTTAAAATCCACTCTCTTAAAACTTTCTCAAGGGGAATTAAAAATCAAGTTTTTAAGCCTGCTTTCATGTTTTTGTTTTTTTGACTTCCCATGTTTGAATTACAGCTGAAGATTGGGGCAAGCTTAGGTGGCTATTGAGAGGATTGGTGGTACAGTGAATTAGCAGGTCTCACAGTCAGGTTACTAGGTTCCCATCACAAATGAAACTAGCGTGGGCAGACTTGGGTTTACTTTCAGTGATCGAGAACCTGGTTTTGAGGAGAAGGGATGTAAAGACACTGGGATCCAAGAGATCTGGCTTTAGGTGGAATCCCAGAATGTACCTAGAAGGAGATTTCCAATTGAGCTAGGAAGGTAGCAATACCGTTGTACCAAGCACTGGTCACTTCAGGTCTCATCTGGAATACAGTGTGCAGTTGTGGCTATCCATACTGAAGAAAGTTGAATTCAAACAGGATCCAGTTCAGAGAAGGGCTACTAGCCTGATCATGGGAATAGAGGGCTTGTCTTGCAAGAGGACGCTATAAAAGCTTGGCTTGTTCCGCCTTGCAAAAAGACGGCTGCGAGGTGGTTGGCTTGTTCTCTGAGAGTGAAGAGCTGTGTAAGGTAAATGACAGTGCTGACATAAGAATACATGGGTATGAACTGGCCATGTATAAGTTCAGCCTGGCAATGAGAAGGTTTCAAAACATTAAAGGAACAGAGTTCTGGACTAGCCTCCCAAGGAGGACAGTGAAGCAAGACGCCCGACTGTTTTTAGGTGGAGTTTGATGAAGAGGATTATATTTAGAGATTTACTTGTATTGCTGGTCACCAGACTCGATAACTCAGGAGTCCCTTCCAGTCCTGTGTTCCTAATTCCTAGCTCTTCCACAGACTTTTTATATGATGTTGGGTAAACCCTGTAACCTCTGTGTGCCTGATTTTCCCCATCTCCAAGATGAGGGTCCTTCTCCTTTTTTTTAAACCTCCATTCTTTATCTTGTCTGTTTTGATGGTGAACTCTATGGGGCAGGGACTGCCTCTTGCTATGCCTGTAGAAAGCACCCAGCATAAATGGGGTCCTCATCTTGTCTGGTGCCTCGAGGTGCTAAATACAAAAGTAATTCTATGCTGATGAGCCAAAATTTCTCCCTAGTTGAAATAATAATGCAAATGGAGGTTGCCATCACAAAACCATCACAGTCTCACACAAGGTGGGCAGTCCTGGCTTTGAGAGGCCCAGGACTGGAACACGGGCGGTGCTAGATATGAGGTGGCACACGAGCGTTGCAGAGCTGTAGGGGAAAATGGCCAGCACCGTGGAGATGTTTTGGCATCACTATAAGACCAGAGGGAGGTAGCAGGCTTGTATTGAATTTCCCTGGATAAAGCTGTGTAGAAGATCTGGGTCTGAAGCTACAGAGGATCAGGATGTGGTGTA
Organism: Podocnemis expansa; assembly: GCA_007922195.1. Lineage (NCBI taxonomy): Eukaryota > Metazoa > Chordata > Testudines > Podocnemididae > Podocnemis > Podocnemis expansa. The sequence continues at coordinate 15,174,362 of ML682047.1, forward strand.
ACACAGCTAACATGAAAGAAGCTCACACAATACTTTCTAGTTCTCTGCCTGTCACAGAAGTTACACCCAGTTGTTATGGTTAATCCATATTTCCTATCTCAGTCCCCATATCTTGCCCTTGTTCCTTCTTGTGGTATGTAATGTCGCAAACTCCTGTGCAGCTGCCAGATCCCTCCCTGTAGATATCTATAAATGGTCTCTTAACTGGGGTGGAAACATCCTATGGCCACTTAGAAATAGTGGACTTTATCCCTTCCATGCAATAGCCTGTAATTGCAAAAGTATATAAATATGACCATCCCTACGCAAGCTCTTTACCAGCATTCCTGGATCTACCGCTTATTGCTGATCGTAAGAATCAGCCACCGGCAGACGTTATTTTCTCCATGATCTGTCCCAGGGCTGCCTTCTACAGAATAGAGGTTTGAGAGAGAAGAAATTCTTCTCTGCTGTCTAGCTTTTCCAGCTTGATGACATGTTGCTGCCATTCATCCAGGCACCAAGAGAGGGTGGTACTTGTCTCTTTTTGAAAATGGGCATGTCTGTGATTAGCATGTAAAGTTACTGTGAGAGTTTGCAGTTGAGACTGGAGGTTGGGTCTTCAGCTTTCACCTGCTCTGCCAGATGAAGGAATCAGATCCTCTCCAGCTTTCTTTTACCTCTAAGCCCTGTACAAACATCAAGCAAGCCATGCCCCTGCTGGGGTAGGAAGGATGGTGTTATTAGCCTGATTTTACAGATGAGAAAACTGAGGCACACAAGATTGAGTGACTTATCGAAGGGCACATATCAAGTGAGTGGCGAAACTAAGAAATAGCATCATGGATTCCTAGCTCTCAGTTCTACCAGCAGACCCATCTTTTTTTACCCATCTTGGATGTTTCCAAGGCACCCATCAGTAGAGCACATCATGAGATTCTGGTATTTTGATATGTTGATGAAAATTTGCATGTAAAATCTAGGGATTTTTTAAAAATGAAACCCACCTCACCCATGCACATTATTTTAATCTGGTATGTCCCGTTAATATCTAAGCACAGAAGGTACAATGTACCCTGTCATGATATATATACCCTTGTATATAACGTCACAGTGAGATTCTGCCCATGAAAGCTCATGCAATAAATAAATTTGTTATTCTTTAAAAGTGCCACAGGACTCCTTGTTTGTTTGCTGAACTAGACTGACACAGCTACTCCTCTAGACCCGTTCACAGATACTTGATTACCAGTGACAGCTGCTAATAGGGCAACCATCTATGTTTTAAAGATGCAAAAATATATGGCAATATTATTTGTTTTGGAAGAACATCTGGAAGACCTGATTATGGACTTGGGTACCATTGCGCTAGGCATCGTACAAACACCAAGCAAAGAAATGGTGCCTGCCCTGAAGAACTTCACAGTCTAAGTAAAGGACCAGAATGGACGGGGCCTCACAACAAGTTTTTGACACATGGCATTAGAATCGTAGGCTATTAGCACCTTGAAAATAACTGTTCCAGTGCTTTAGTGGTTCCTTATTAGACGCATGCCATGGATATTAGGCCACGTCAGATACGCATGATCCCCCTACCTCATAGTGAAGTTCCGTACATGTATACCGAGCTCAGGTGGTGTCCGTATGGAGAGAGGCTGGGAGGAGAAGAATGATTTTCTTTAATGCTAGCATTTTGTTTGGAGAGGAGATGGCCTCTCTGGTCCAATGTTGGCAACAGATATTTTTAAAATCTATTTTCTGCTTCTTCCCATATTTTCCCCTTGGGCAGCCAAGAGAAGTATCTTTCTGTAGAATATTTGGTCTCTAACTTAGGGCTCTTGCAAGAGGAGAGGGTACACCAAGAAAAAAACAGACAGGGTGGAACCAAGACCTGTTCTGCAATGGTCCCTCTTCAATTCATGGAGCAGGCAAGCCCCTGGCAGGGGGGCATTACTGATTTCAAAAGCTACAGGGGAGCTATTGATATTAACCATTATCCTTTTGTTATTTCTTTTCCAGGCTGGAATGAGCTTCTAATCGCCTCCTTCTCCCACCGGTCCATAGCTGTGAAAGACGGGATCCTCCTGGCTACCGGCCTCCACGTGCATCGGAACAGCGCTCACAGCGCAGGGGTCGGCGCCATCTTTGATAGGTGGGGGTCTAGACTGAGGTGCATTGGCTGATCTCTGGGTCGGGGGGACTGGAATAGCAGCAAATGTTGCAGGTCTGGGCTCTGGTGCACTGGCAACGCTGAGAGGTGGGGTTTGGTCTGAGGAGCTGGGACCAGTGGGCAGGAGTGAGGGGCATTGGATGGGCTCTGTGCATGGAAACTTGCTACCTCTTCGCTCCAGGCTGCAACATCAAGTCTCTCCTTTCAAATGCAGAGAAACGGCCAACCCGGCAGAATGTGTGAGCTGCTCACCCAAAGCAAAATGATGCATCTTTCATGGGGGCCAGCTGGCTCTCATGCCATGAGCAGGCTGCTTGTTTATTTCTTTTCATCTTTAATTGGACCAAAATATTTGATTTTTCACTTTGAACAACATAAAAGCATCCCAAGGACCCAGCTGGCACCACGCTCCTGCTCTTAGGGCTGATTTAATCTCCCGTTTGGCAAGGCGTTTTAGAGCCAGACTTCTCTGTTCCTGACCCAATCATTACTCAGAACACATCTCACTCTGTGACCGCATCCTTCGCCCTTGATAATTCTCAGAACTCAGCGGGCTGCAACCAAGGGACTTCTGCTCATCGCCTTTGCCTCATTCAGTCTCCAATGTCGCTCTTCTGACCTGGCCGACGATGGCTATGTTGTGTGAGGTCATAAAAGTGGGCTCGTGCCTTCTCTGCAAGCTCTAGCAGGAAAAGCTGGGCAGCAAGTGGAAATAGTTTAAACAAGCACACCAGCAATAAGAGCAATGGGAATACTAAAAATGATCAGCAGAGGAAATTGCTTTTGGGTCCCTGGCTTTTTACACTTTACTGTAGGCTTTCTCCAGGGTCCAAGTCTCTTATTACACTTGCTCTGAAGCTAGCCTTTAATGGTCCTCACTGTCTCCCAGGAACTGTAGCCACTCAGCTTTGATTATTTTTGTGCAACAGGAGAATGGGTTAGGGGCAACTCTTTAGCTGGTACAAATTAGCCCTTTTCCATTGACTTCATTAGACCTACATCAATGGGGGGGGGGGAGGAGTCTGGCCCATGGTTTGTCTTTTTTTTTTTTTTTTTAATGCCGATCCAATGGAATTTTTCTCCATGCAGAGTACTGACAGAACTCGTGTCAAAAATGCGAGACATGCAGATGGACAAAACAGAGCTGGGCTGCCTGCGAGCTATCGTCCTTTTCAACCCTGGTACGTGCAGATACTTTTGTCTTAATGTCTCAATTCACACTTGTCTGGTGCTCTGTTCTTTTGGCTCTTTCTTTTATGGACTGTAAAATGCTGTTGTAAATAACTTTAGGCACCCAACCCAATGAGAACAAGGGGTGTGTGTATGTGTGAGAGAGAGAGAGAGATGGGAGGGTGTGATGATATAAATATGGTGGCTTCCTCTATCAGTGTATCGTCTGCAGTCACCCTACCATCCTGGGTTGGGGTATGTAAAGCCTAGAGAGGTAGCCATAGTCACATATTAAATCTCCAGTTCTAAACCAAATATAATATCCCTTTGTCAGTTGAAGGGACATTTCTTCTTGTGGACAGGGAAATACAACAGCCACTGAGATTCCCTCCTAGGCACACATTGAATTAGGAAGTTAGCTGAGCAAAATGCAAAAGCCAGCTGATCTTCGGAAGATGGCTTGGACCATATTTAGTTACACAGGTTTCTTAGTTGCACCCAGTGGGCCAGATTCTCAGCTGGTGTTAATTCTCACAACTGAACTTATTTCCATGGCGTCCTGCACTGTTTCACACCAGTGGAGAGAATAAAGGCAAAATTATCTGAGATTTCAGAAGTCAAAAGCTGTTCTGTTATGTGCAAACAGCTTCAAAAGTGGATTGAAACTAGTGAGTGCTTTGTAGCTGCCTTCTAAAAATGCATGGGTCAAAGACCAGACCAAACTGGTGACCAGCATTCTTCTTGATTTCCCACAGTGCCCAACACTCGAGGAGACTTTGTAACTGGATCCATGTGAAATTGTCAAGTAGCAATTGGTTAGGGGGTACGATACTGGGTTAGGGGGTAGAATACAATCCCACCCTGGCAGGGGAATGACCTAGAAGGGCTTTTCTGTTTCTAACTTTGATGATGCTGTGACAGCAAGCGCCTTGCACAGAACAGATTGACCGCCTAGAGCTACATTATTGGGCTTTCAGGACATAACGCATAAAATGCTTTAGTATTGTGACTGGGACAACAATTGTTGGCTTACATGAGACCTACCACAACGCACGCCCAGCTCATCAGATTGAGTGATTTATCCCTAAAACAAACAAGGAGTCCTGTGGCATTTAAAGACTAACAAATTTATTTATTGCATGAGCTTCTGTGGGAGAAAACCCCACTTGGTCAAATGCTTTGAAGATGAGGGAACTTACAGAATGGGAGGAAATAAATGCAGGAAAGTGTAAGTCATGGGGACAGGTCACACTGTAATAGCAAATCAAAGCAGTTGTATATATTCAAACACTGGGGAACAGCATACAGAGGAAGATGAGGTCAAATCACCTGTTGTAGTGAAAGAAAAATCCAAAGTCCATATTAAACCCTGAAGCAATGCAATTGAATTTGCAAACTATTTGCAACTGTTGAGGTGGCATTTCTCTGTGTAACCAATACTCGCTAGCTACTGTTAGCTGTTTGGGCTTTTCTTTTTTTCATTAAACATCAGTAATTTATCATCTTTGTTTTGGGAATGACAGTGCCTGGAAAAAAAAGAAAATCTTGGAGAGGTTCGCAGGAAACATGTTTTGGAGGGTATCACTCAGTTGATATCCTTTTGGTAGTTCTTTCGCCCTTCCGAGAAACGGAGAAGGGCCCAGACTTGTAAAGGCATTTAGCCGTTGATTCGCTTATCATTGCAACATGTAACTGAATTAGGAGTCCAAGTCTTGCTGACAGTCAGTAGTATGCAGGCTCCTATATGCCTAAGTCACCTTTGAGAATGAGACTTGGGCTTCTAAAAGTCACTGAGACCCAGCAGTGCGGAGTCAAGCAAAGCCTGAATATCGTGACAAATCTGGGCTAAGGCTGTTGTGCTCCGGCTCAGCAGACCTGGAAGCCATGGTGTAGGACTGTGAGAGAGAACAGCCTGGGAAACTTTCCAGGTCCCGTAGGGAGCTGCCAAAACATGGACTTTCTTTGGGCTCTACTGCTCTGGTTCGTGTTCAGAAAAAACCACAAGTCAGTGGCTTGAGGAGAGAGTGTAAAGCTTTTTGATGATGGCTCGTACTCGTTGGAGTGAGCCAAAGTGCTGGACTTGAGATGCTAAGAGTGGGAAGGACAAAACCTTAGTCAGGCAGATTAAAACCTACAGCTGCTTATCTGTCTGGCAGTCATCGTCAGACACAGCGTAGCTTGAGCTCTCCCAGACTGATGTGCAGCGTGGTTGGGATTCAGTTTGCAAACTCCAGGGAGGAATACAACAGTGCCGCATGGTAGATAAATTGGAGGGGACAGACTGAATCTGAGATTAGTCAGTATAGCTGGATTTGTCAGAGGAGGAAATATTTGAGTGCAACTGCATGAGGAAGATTTAAAAAAAAACAAAACCCTTTCAAGATATTTTAATTTTCTTTTGCAATCCAGGTCAGTAGTGGCTAAAAAGTTGCCGCCCTCTGATGGCAATTCAGAGGCCCATATGAAATGAGATCAGTGGTTTTGGCCCAGTTCCCAGGTATCTTTGATGCTAAAACCCTTAGCACTGCAGCTGATGCAAATTGTTCCCCTTGGTGGTAGCTTCTGCCAAGAAGCCAAGGATAAAAATGGCCATTAGGAAAAAATTTCTAACTGTCAGGGTGATTAATCAGTGGAGTAAGTTGCCTGGGCAGGTTGTGGAATCTCCATCTTTGGATGTTTTTAAGAGCAGGTTAGACAAACACCTGTCAGGGATGGTTTAAAAGGGTACTTGGTCATGTCGTGAGTGCAGGGGACTGGACTTGATGATCTCGCATGGTCCCTTCCAGTTTCCATGATCCTATTCACGCCCCTTAGTTGGCCATTAGTGGAGGGCTTCTGAGTTACACAGCACACTTGTAGAGACCCCTCAGGTGCCCATCGCTCTCGCCATCCTGAAAACATCCAGTGTGCTCCAAGCCATGTGTTGCTCTTGACCCAGGGTCCATGTTTGCTTTTCAGACTCAAAAGGGCTCTCCAATCCTGCCGAGGTGGAGGCTTTGCGTGAGAAGGTGTACGCGTCGTTAGAGGCATACTGCAAACACAAATACCCCGACCAGCCAGGAAGGTGAGTGAGTGTGGGTGCCTGCCACGGGTGGGGCTGGCCCAGAGCTCCTGTTTTTCGTTGCTGGACGAGACCTGTCCACAGTGCCGTCCGAAAGCTCCCCCTGGGGAAGGGTTCCAAGAAGCATTCCCTCCCCATGCCAAATAATAACAATGCTATGCACTTAACGGTAGGCCGTGCCTTTTGTCTGGGTAGCTCCAACCCTTGACAAGCCTTGTAACCATCTTATAGGTAAGTGGTGTTAACCTCCTTTTATAGGTGACTAAACGGAGGCACAGAGAGCTACATTTCCCTTCTGGCTTAAGTGGAGGCAACTTCAGTGAAGCTAAGTTAGTTTTTGCCCCGCTCAATCCATGGAGCTTTACAAGCCCCCATCATGAAGTAGAAACGTGTCACTGCCTCCATTTTGCGGCAAGGCCATTAGAAATAGAAAGAGGCGATGCAACTTACTCAAGATCACACACTGAGCCTGGGCCGGGAACAGAACTGTTGACTTCCTTCTGGTTCCCTGCTCTAGCTGCCAGAAACGTAGAGCAGCAGAATGAGTGACCCCAGGGTATCGTTTCCCTTTTAGAAGCCACTGGGGATGAACCATGGGAAAATAAAACGGAGTGAATTTTCATTGGCACATGAACATCACTGTTGGGAAGCGAGAGCCTCAGTTGAAGCTTTTCCCCTTTCCCCATATCTCTGATCCAGTTGAGGACAAGAAGGGAAATTCAGAATGCTTTCCTGGGTCATTCCACAATTGCGTTGGGTGCTTTTTTTCCAGTCATAGCCAGGAGTTGGCAAGTGCCAGCAAAATGACTGTCAGGAATGAAAGGAAGAAAAGCCCTGTAAATTGCCTTCTGGTGCAAGTCATTTAAGGAATGTATACATTAGTAAAAAGTGGCAAAATGGCCATGCTTTCTGGATTTCCTTTGCTGTACAGTATTTTTTACAAAAAATCCTCTTACAACAATAACAGATGCATGCAACAAATGCGAGTCATTGTGCCAAGCCAAAATTGCGCTGAGTTTGCAATGTTCTGGACTTCTATATCAAAAGTCAAAGTCAGCCCTGAACCAGGGATGGCTCATCAGGCTGATGTGGTTTAGGAGACATCCATAGCCAGTAGTACCCAAGGGTGGAAAGAGGCTAGCATCATGTTGGACCACCTTTGAGTCCCTGGCCGTGTGGATCAGGTACCCATTTTGCAGCTGAATAAACAAAAGGCAGTCTTTCAGGCAACGATAAGATCAAGTAAGTCACCAGTCCATAACTTCTGAAATTGCAGTCAAACACCTCAGTCACCACACCTTGGCTGGACTTCAGTTTGAGGTCTGTTTAATACATGAGTGGGATTTTTGCTGGGCTTTCTGGCTGTTTGTGATGTTGTCAGAATGAAAATAAGATTAGGGTGCATATTTTTGCCAGTTATGTTTTGTTTGGAGGACGGTGGGTGGTAGGTTGGCAACCTTGGAGAATAAGCCAGGAAAGGTTGGTTGAAAGCCAGAAAACCACGTGCAACTCACCTGGGTTTTGAATCACCTCACCTGCTTGGAAGCCAACTCAGTCATGTAAATTACACCTTTCAAACAAACCATGGGTGCAATTTTGACTGGACTTATTAGCAATTTCTGAGAGATCTCAGCTCCCATTTGAACATGAAATAAGTAGCCAGCCATAACTGAAACTGCCTTTGAAAATCTGGCATGAACTCTCCTCGGAAGTTAGGCCCTCTGCCTCAGTAATAGACTGACTCGATATATACATCCAGAGGCAGACACCCCTGTCTTTGGAGAGATTTAAAAAATCCACACTGAATCTTCTAGCCTATCCTCATCACCACTCCTTTGTCTGAACCTCAACTGTGGGCAGACTTCAAAGAAGTGAGATGGGATTCAGCATTGCGACCAACTCTTGCTCTGTATTTCTGGATTCATTTGAACCTGAGGCTTGGGAAGTGTGAACCTACCTGGATCAAAAGCAAAGCAAATGTTCTCAGAAAACATGAAAGGAAGATCACTTTTCACTTAGCTCGGTTGCAAAATCCATGAAGATCTAAATGGCTTTGATACAGATTTGACAAAGGCGCCGGGACTCTGCTAAAGGTCTCTGCTCTGGGGACTATGTTAGTGATCACAGCGAATGAAAGGAGATACTCAGCACATTACATGACTGGTAATTTGGGCCACTGGACAAGCAGAGTCTTGGGTTTTGTTCCTGGCAATGTCACTGGCTTGTGTGACGTTGAACAAGTCCACTTTCCCCTTTGTGCCTCCAATGCTCCATCAATAACGGAGTTGCTTGTGAAGAGCTGTGAAAGGAACAAACATAAAGCTCTGTCCAAGTGCAGAAAGTAATTAGAATTAAATTGTGACATACCTCGCCACCAAGTGGTATAATTGCAAGTAGGGAGCTGAATGGATTTCTGAAAGGGATTTGGGAAGTATGAGAATTAAGACTCTGCAGTTACAGAAAAACTAGGTTCACAGTACATCCAGCCTGTGTTTAAGTCCCAGCATGATCCCCAATTGTAGTCAGGAAAAAATTCCTCCCATGGTGAAGTAACGCACAGCTGAGTTCTTGTTGGCAATTTACTGGCTTTTCCTGCAGTAAGCACTTCCAGGGACAAGATAAATCACTGGTGAGTTTCCTGCAAGACTGTAAATTATTAGACTCAACGCACACAAACACCTCGTGCACCATATAAGCAAGTCCCAGAGAAACGTTCCAAGGCAAAACATAACTGTGCTCCTCTCGTGGGGAGGGTGCGGTGTGTACGGGAGACGAAGCATCCTTGTGCTATTGGCTCTAGTCTCTCCTGGCCCAACCCCAGCCATGGTGCACTGTGCTGCGGGCTGGTTATTTCACGGTTAAATGTAGCTGAAAGCTGCAGCCATCATCTGGTTTGGTTTAAAGTGAAACTTCCTGGATGGGATGGCAGGACTGATTTGTTTTTCCTGGCTCTTGTCCCACAGCTCTTTCCAGCTCAGCAAATATCTATATCTATCGCTATACACACACGTATATGAGTACACAGCTCCCCGCACGCACACGCGCACGCGCACACAGTGTCTGCGCTCCAGCCTTTATATTGCATTGCTTATTTTAAATCCCTGATAGCGTGGAGACAAATAAATAAATAAAGATGTTCTTGATTATTAATAAGAGTTGGTTTAAAACCTTCACTCAGAGCGCTGCAGCATTTAGTGTGGAGAGGAAGCAGAAAGAGCTGCACAGAGATCTCATGGAGCTGCCCACGGGGGATTTTGGGGGGTAGGGAAAGGTCTTTGGAGAGACAGTTCCACTTCTGCTTGCTTGTGTACTCATTTGGCCTGATCCTGTTAGTCCAAAGGGGCGGAAATTTCAAGCACAGCCCACAGCTTGCATTGGGAGTCCAGATCCACAGTGCACTGAGGAGCCCCAGCTAAAGGTAGCTCTTGGCCTCCTCTTTTCACCCTCGATCTCTCCCACCTGGGAAGTGTCCTCCACCAACCTTATGAAAACCAGCTGGCATTTCTCCACTGGTGTCTGGGTTCAGGACAGACAAAACAAGGTCTTCTCCAATGCTGCTGGCCAGAGGTGCTTCTCACTGCCAGGGTTTTGCCCAAAATCCGCAGGGTCTTATCCATCCACCCACTGCTGGGGAGCTTTGGAGGCCAAAAGGGCCAGCTCCTAAATCTTTGATCATGTTATGGTTTTGAGTGTCCCTCACTGCCAAGCCCAATTTCGTCCACATTTAGAAGGTCTTTTCTTGGGAGCATCAAAGCCCTCACACATGAAGACAGCACAGGGGGCTCATCAGCAGTTTGTTTAAAGCCTCAAGAGTACAGCATGAAAAGCGTTTCTCTGCACTTAAATTGAGTCAGTGGATACGGTGGGGGGTCTTTGTCTGTGTCCTAGTCCGATCGCCAGTTAAAAACCCCATCTTCCATTTTGATTCACCCCAAATATATAGCCCCTCTGTCCACATTTCTGCTTTGCCAGCGGGTCCTGAAGGCTCTGAGCTGTGGGATCAGGGACCTATCTGGGGAGCTAGGTGGAGAGTGACTTGTGAAGCTGCTGGCTGCTCTGAGTCGTTTTAATTGAAGGGACGCAGTCAGGCTGAAATCTCATCAGTTTCATGAAACGAGATAAAAGTGGCTCCAGCCCACCCCCTGGCCAGTTTCTACACTCACGTTTTCCCATTTTCTAAGGAAAAAGGGGGCTACCCCAGATCCTGAGCTGAGTAGGCTGGTGTCACCCCCTTGACCTGGTCTTGTGGCTCCGTATGTTTCTTCTCTCCTCTGCGGTGGTGTGAGAAGCTCACACAAACAACATGGGAAAACGACAAACAGGCTCTGCAGGGGAAGGAGGTACATGGAGTGGCCACAAAGTGCTGGGTAGTGCCAGGCCACCAACCCTGACATAACCCAGATGGGGAACCCTGTTTTTCCCTGATGCTCTGGCAACACAGACTATTGCAAGTGTCGTTATTTACCTTGATCGCACGTTCTGCGGGAAAGGGAGCTAGTGGGCAGGTCCTCGGCGTGGTGTCTGGGGGATTTGGCCGCACTGTACGTCTGAGTCCTATAGACAAACCCAGCCGAGCGTGAGGTGTCTAACCGTGTTCTCTCCTTCACTCCCTGCTTCTCCCCACAGGTTTGCAAAGCTCCTACTTCGCCTTCCTGCCCTGCGATCCATTGGCCTGAAATGCCTGGAGCACCTGTTCTTCTTCAAGCTAATAGGAGACACGCCCATCGACACCTTCTTGATGGAGATGCTGGAAGCACCGCACCAAATGACTTAGAGAATCTCGGCTGGGTCAGTCCCTTCACCCAGCAGGGGCCTCTGCTGCCTCCTCTCACCTCCACTCTTCCTCTTCCTCCTCCCTCTCCCCAGTGCTGGAGACCCCGCCCGGGCGAGCGACACCCTTTGCCTCTTCGTCACGCTGGCCTCTGCTCATTTTGCCCTCACTGCATCTACGGAGCTGGCGATTTGTTGTAATGTTTTAGATGTAGAGAAGTGGGGTGGGGTGTTTCAAAAGCGAAGCAAGACTCCTTCCTCCCCCCACCCCCTGCACAGCTGAGTTGGGAGCTAAACCAAAGGCCAGGCTTCTCATTTCCCTACCGTAGTCAGATGGGGATTTCTGCGCGTGGCTGAGATGGTTGGTTGGAAGCAGGCAACTTGTAGAGACCCTGAGCAATTGGGATTTGGATGGGCTAAAGGGAGGGATTTAATCTTATTTACCCACTGCTGAATACTTTTAGGGGACGGAGTTTTTGACAGAAAAGAGAATATATATTTTTGCTGTCTAACTATTAGTATTTACTTGGCTAAAGGAATAGCACTCTGGAGCTCCGGCCCCTGCCATCTCCCAAACGGGGATTTTTACAGAGCCTTTTTCTTTAAACTAAATTCAGGGGCCTGTGGGATTGCTCTCCTATCCCCACCTCTCCCCCAGAATAATTGCCTGAATGGAGAGATGCGTGGTCACACTGAGCGCCTGAGCCCCCCTCTGTGTGTGGAGGGCAGTGGGGATGGTGGTGACTTAATACCCTGCTTTCCTTCTGGGAAAGCAACAGTGTGTCATGATTTTTCCCAAAGATGACTGTTCTCTCGGTTTTGGAACTAGCCAATCCAAACAGGAGCCAACTGGATTGCACAAGTCTGTAGCGGTTGCTTTAAGGCTGCACCAATTCCAACTCCCACTCCCCTTGCAAGTGTCTCACTGAGGTCCCGGCCTCTCCCTTCCCATGCAATCATTCATCATCACCCATAACACCATGTGCAATTCTCATCGTGGTGTCCACGCATCCTCATTCAGCCAAGCCAAGCAGGCTAGTCGATGTTAGTCAGATTGCCGACTTGCTTCAGGGCTTTTGGGGTAGTGAGTCTGCCTTGCAATAGAGCTGCTAGGAATTCATAATGGGGCGAGTGGTGCGAATTTTTCTGTTTGCTCACCTGTCCGTTGTGCTCAGTTCCTCCTCATTTTGCACAATCGTTTACATTAGTGCAAAATGTTACCACCCTCATTTGGCGAGGTGACAGCACTGGTGCAATGGCTGCACAGGGTGCCACGTAGTGATAATCTGGGCCCTGGGGTGACCCTTAACTGGGCGGGGCGATTGGTGAAGGGAGGCTTCTACCTTCCCCGACCCTCTTCTCTCTCTGCTCTAGTTACTGATTATTGTAGGGGATTTGGGGCTCCCCCGAGATCAGGAAATGGATAGTTTCCACTTGCTTGGTTTCCATCTAAACAACACAGGTTTCAAAGCAACCTCCTTCCCCGCTCCACCCTGCAACAACCCTTTTGCTTTCTCCATTGGTCTCTCAAGCCATTTTGTTGGATAGACGTGATGAGCATTCAGCGATGCCTCTATTTTGGAAGGAGATGGGTGAGAAACCTTTGCCAGGCCAGGGAGACCAGGAGACCAGCAGGGAGCACAGAAGGGACCCCTTCCCTTTGCAGTGCCTTCAGCCGTTCCATATTTCTGAGGGAAGCTGGGATATCAAACTTCTGCTCTAGCTGGAACCAAAAATGCACTTTTAGCTCGCTTGCTGTTCTGTGGGACTGCAAGGAAGGTGGTGGGTTTTTAGGTATTTCCCTAAATGCCTAGATCCTGGAAACTGCACCGCTTGCTGTTCAGAGATCCTACCAAGACCCCATCTAGCCCATCCATTGAAAAGCAGGATTGGTCCCTACAGTTCATTCCCCAGTTTGTTTTTTTTTCCAGTCCAGTTTGAATGACCTGAGCAAACAGGACTCCACCACTTCCCTTAGAAAGGAGACAATTTCACCATCTGCTTTATCTCTTCCACAACGTTTTCTAGCTCTTCATCCTGAATTTTTCTCTGCTTAATTTGCCACCTAAATAGGGACTGATTGTCCCAGGCATCAAAAACAACTTTATAAAAAGATATGTGGGGAAGGTGGATCAATTATTTTGTGTTTATAGGCTGCTGCCTTCTCCTTTCATCCCTGCGTATTTGCCATAACACAGCGCTCCACCAATTCTCGAGAATGTCTTCAGAGCATCAGAGAGGGAGCAGGTGTCAACCTGAGGCCAAGTTAGAAAAAAAATGAAAAGAAAAAGCAGAGGACACACTGGAGCGTCTTTCTGATTTTTCAGAGAAAAGTAGCTGTTCTTAAAATGTCAAAAGATCATTTGCGCCAAGCGAAGAATGAAACACCTGCAGTTAGCTCCCTGCCAGGGACTTCCCTGCTGATTTTATTTGGTTTGCACCTAAAATGACAGATCATTAGATTCCAAAAACATTTCTGCCCTTCTCCCTGTTGGCTGCAGCTGGTCCTTTAAATGGCTACTGTGTGTCTCAGTCAAGTGTGGGCAAGCAAATCCCATCCCGTGTTGATTAAGAGGCTCAACTGAGGTTCAGTCTGTCCCCTCTTACAGCTGTTGCCCGCTTTCCAAGCAGGCTGGGTGGCAGTTCAGGTCCTGTCAGCGAATAAAGCCACCTCCTTGTTAAACAAACTGAGAATTTCAGGTTGGCAGTGCCCCCTCGGCCAGCCTGAAGCATCAAATCCACAGAGGCAGGAACACATTTTGGCTTCATTTCTTCAGCAGCTTGCATGCCACTAAAATTATTATTAAACAGCTTCGCCCTGGGAAGAATTTGCCAAGAAAACAAGGCAAGAGAACTTAATTACCCAGAGAGTGCCAATGGGCATTTCTGTCAGACCAGAGAGAGAGAAGTTGGTTGGCAGGGGACTGCAGGTACACCGTAAACTTCCCGCCGGGCTGGTGCATGGGATCTGAGCCCAAGAGCATCTTGCTTATTTTTTAATCAGCATTATAACCCCCAGAATTGCTATGGACTCTCAGGTGTTTAAAAACTTGAGACGGCATCTAAGAAGCCTGAATTCATGTGTTATATTTGCCTGGGGCCTTGCTTGCCCGGGAATATCGGGGTGCTTTATTAAAGAGCCCGCTGAACCTACCCCAGTAATACAGCTTCACTGTTGTTTATCTCCATTGGGCCAGACCCCTTTTTTTGTTAATTGACTGCTTGAAAGGAGCTGTGTTAGGGGCTGGCTGTCTGAGTTGCTATTTGTTTTTTTGAGGCGGAAAGTGTTGGCTCCTCACCAGCTTCTCATCAGCTGTCAGAAGGGGCTGGGAACAGGCTGGTGGAGGCCAAAGATGGCCCCGTGTCGTTTTTTCTGATCCCATTGGGGAAGGGCGGGCAGAGCTGCAGGTTAACGAATTGGGCAGCACATTTGGCTATATTAACGGAGAACCCTGTCTGAGTCCAAAAGGCTTCCCCAGCGCCCCAGCACGGGAATACTTCAGAAACCCAGCGCAGTCACAGCAAACACTGCAGTACGCTTATTTGACGCTTGAGCATCCTCACAGGGAACTGTAGTGTAGGCATGAAGTGTCACTCAGCTATCACAGGAGGAGATTCGGCAGCCGGGACCGCCAGGGTTTTATTTCCTGCTCTGCTAGTGACTTGCTGTGTAGTCTTGGGCACGCTTCTGTGCCACGGTTTCCCCATCTTTAAAATGGCTAGAATAACGTCAATGGAGCGTGAGGCTTGAGTCATGTTTTTAAGCGTCCCATTGTGGAAGGTTCTGTCGAAGCTCACGGTGCTTCTTATTTTTTAGGGACGTTTCAGCAGATGGGGACAGCTCCTCAACTGGTGCAGATCGATGGAGCAGCATTGACACCTGGGAGGCTACGCTGACTTGCACCAGCTGAAGATTTGCCCCATTGGGAATCAAGGCAGCATTTGTAGGATTGTATTTAACCCCGAACAAACATGAACAGCCCACTTCAGGATGTGCAAGCAACAGTCACCAAAATCATACCCAAACCCAAACGTTTGTGGCCCTGATAGTTCCACGGCTGCAAGCTTTGTGAGTTTTGCAGCAGCAGCCTTAAAGCGACCTGCTTTTGCATGGATTTAATTGATTCCTTCATTCGTATGTTCCTTCACTTTGGGTTTTTCCCCCTCCTCATTATAATGATCAGAACTATAATACATGCTTGTTTGAAGAGGTAATACATGGGTGAAAAGAAAAGGCACATTATTCACTAGAGAGATAGGACTTTGACTTAACCAGATATTAGTAGCCTCGCCAAATCTGGTTCGATTAAGGTGATTTTTTTTTTTAATTCTTGGTTGTTTTGTTATTATTATTTGCTTGGTGGGACAATCTTTAATTTTCTAAAGATAGCACAAACATCAGCTCTTCAGCCACACACCTGCCACACTGGAAGTTCCTCGCTGCCTTGTTCTGTGTGTTTCCACTGGATCCTGGAACAAAATGAGCTTAAATAAATGTGCATTTTAGCATGTTTCCTGAAAGAAGTTGTTGCACCTCCCACTCCCTCATTCCTGTCTCCCTCAACCTCTAACTCCCCAGTCCTACTTTCTGTAAAACCTTCACCATGGAGCTATTTGAGCGAAAGGCCTTGAAAATGTAAAAGTACTGTATACATAAGAGACGTACAAAGTAACTGGCCCCATGATTCCTGGCAGTCTAGCTAATTTCTGCACTTTCAACCTTTAGATAGTGGTTTCAACTCAAATCTGCGTCACGTCCGCTGGAGGGGAACGTTGCAGCCTAAACCCAGAGAAGTCTGCAGCAGGGGAAAAGAAATACATCACACTGGTTTTGTCTCAAAGGCCTGGAAAAGCAAATAGGCTACACCCCCAGTCCCTGTTGTTCTCCAGTGAACTGCAAGGTCTGGTCTCTGAATCGTGTATTTCTTTGGAGCAGACGGCAGTCCACTTGCATAATGAAGAATTTTTCAGCCAGCTTTTGAGTGCTCGTCCCTTCCCGCGTTGCCACCAACCACCAGCACGTTGAAACCAGGGGAGACTGGAGTGGCACAGGCAGCAGAAAAGCTGATGCAGGACAGCCTACCTGGACAATTCAGCAGCCCGAAAGCGACGACTTTCCAAAAGGCAAGAGGAACTCGAATGTTCACAATCAGCCGATGAACAAAGGCTGGTGTTTTTTGTTTTGTTTGTTTTTAAAGCATCAGAGCAGGACCAAAGGAGCCACACCTGGCCGTCTCTCTCCCAGTCAACATTGTGGCACTCTTTGAGGACAATCCTAAATGGTGGTGGTTGAAGTGGGATCAAGGACGGAGACACAAGACCTTGTAGCCTGCCCCTGTTCCCAGCAGTGGCTAAACAGCTGATGATGTCCCCATCAGTGACCAGAGTGCATGATCTATTTTAAGTTGATACATATGTGTGTGTGTATACATGTATGTACTGTAGATATATACACTGTATAAATATCCTCACTCACATATACATATATTATAACCGTAGCAATTACAGATTTTTGTGTTTTTGTTTTCTTTAAGTTGATTCTTCCCCCCCTCTTTTTTCTTCGTACATTTTTGCTTCGTGTAAGCGAGTACATTGTATCAGAACCCCTCCTGGATTGGCTTGCGCCACGTCCGGATCTTTATAAATCAAGACAAAGGAAATGCATCTATTTTAAGATGCCTTTTTTTTTAGAAGCAGGTGGTTTAACTAAAATAGCTTTAGCCGTTCCCAACATTTCGCAACAGATGCCTTAGCTATGGGTCACATAGCTAAAATAAAATTTAGAAAGAATTACAAAAATAAAAAACATAAATAAAAAAAGATAAGGAAAAATATCTAAAACATCAATAAAGTTGAAAGATATATTTTTGTACAAATGTAATTTTATCCCTTACATATTCTTGGATTTTTTTTAATTGTTTTATTTCTGCTTCTATAGAGATGGTTGTAAACTCTTTCTCTCTCTTTCTGTGTTCCACCACAGGGACAGAAACCTGAATGAGAAGGAGAAAAAAATTGACAGTGTTTTAAAGGCTTTCTATGAAATCTCTTCGGAAATATTTTTTTAATGAGCTTTTTATTCTTCCCCCTCTCTTCTGAAAACTTTTTTTTGTTTTGGTCTCTTGTCATGTTTATCCGGCGTTTCTGCAGGTCTGTTTTACTGTGAAATCACTACCGTGTATTATTGTTCACACACAAAAAAAATGCTGCTGGAAACGCCAGTGTTTTGATGAACAATTGTATAAGAATTGTTAAAAAAAAATATATGAGCGTTTTAAAATATAATACAGTTCAAACTCTCTTTTGTTCTGAATCAGTGTTCCTTGGTTTATTCTTGAAAGACCATATCTCAACCTCACTGAAGTCAGCATAAATATTCTTGCATTGACTTCACTGGGATTTGGGTTGCACCCTGCACCAGAGCTTCAATGAAATGAGTGGCAAACTTCTTGTTTTCTCACTTGTACTTGTAAAGAACCAATGTGCACGGCTCCACCCTGTGGTCAGCATTTGTCCTGTTTAAATTTCTTCTCCACTTTCCTTTCTCTGTTCCCTGCCCCTACAACTGGGCAACGTGAATGGCTTGCTATCCGAAGAAAGACTGAGATTCCCCCTAATTAGATTAACGTTACCATTTGGTTTACACATGACCTGTCCACAGCTGGGCAGGAATTCAGTCAAATAGCCGGCCACTGTTACGTGACAGCAGTGTTCCTGTTGGAGAACAACAGACCCCAGAAAACACAAACTGGTTTTTGCCTCCCAGATCCCTCAGTCCAAAACATGCAGCCTGTGTTTGTGTTATGCTCTGCGATTTATGATTGCAAGTGGCCTGAAACCTTTTATTTTGGTTGGGTTGATTAAATCAAGTGGATATTTTCTTCCCTTCTTGCCCAACGCCTGTTGCTACTCAGCTTGCTGAGCCTTTGCATTCTTCGCAGCACCAGTCGGACCAGAGAATGACCTTGATACAGCACGGGGGAAAGCTTGCAGAAGAAAGAGAACTGGATCCTAGCTGTCGGGAACAAAGCGTTCCCTCTTCTGTAGATCAGTGGGTTTTCAAATTTTATTTTCCTTATGGTGCAGTTGGAAAAAAAACATTTACGTCCCAAACCCAGCCATTATGTGTTTGAGCAATGCATTCCAGTCGTTTGGTGGTGGTGCCCTGACCCATTACATGACGGTCTGTGACCCAGCACTGGGTCCCCAGCCATGGTTTGGAAACCACTGCTGTAGATTCACCACTAACCCCGTCCAGAATTTGCCTTAGAAATACAGCACAGGCATAATTCCCCCTGCTTTAGCATAGGATAGGAGGGTGCATAGGGAGTGCTGCAGGAAACGCAGGCCATTGAAAAGCTGATAAGGGTGGTCACGAGCAGCTCATAGGGATGGCGGCTAGTTGAAAACCCCCACTGATGCTGATGGGAGCCGGGGTGCAGGATGGAAAAAGGAAGTGCCTTAGCCAAAGCCAATCGAAAGTCAGTTCAGTGTTGCACCTTGTGGGCCACAGTTTTAAAGATGGAAGAGTCCTTTTTGTTCATGGAGCCTTCATTGCAATCCAGAAAGTAGATCAGGCCCTATGTGGATGATTGATGGCAGCGAACGGCAGGGTTGGGGCAGTTTCTGGGAACTCTTACCTTTTGGCTTTTCTTTTGCTAAGGGTGTTGTCTTGTGCAGCTCCCAGTCAACCCAGATGCTTGTGATCAGCCAGTACAGAGATATGCAAAGCTGCCTTTTTGGAGGCATACACCACTGTAAAACATAGCGATGGGGACGTTAATACACACTGCTTCATGTCATGCCAAGTGTTTGAAGCAGTGGCAAATGGCGAACCAGCGTAGAGAGCAAGGGCACCAAGATCTTGGTCGTTTTGTGATATCTGCCACTTGCACAATGACAGCATCATGCTGACACGCTGTTCCCTGCATGTTGGCATTAAGATGCCAGGACAGTGTGTTCTTTTAAACCCACCTTCCCTGCAGGAGTCATTTGTGCCTCTAAAGTGGGAACTCTGCCAGGTGGAAGAGGTGTTGTTATAGCCTTAATACAGTTTGTCTGTGAACAGATCCAGTTAGCAGATGCCTGGGCTCCAACCTGGTCGTGTTGCTACAAAGAAGACTGAATTTGCTATAGTGAAAGTAGATGGTCTGCGATTGCAACAGAACAGATCAAATTGGGTTTTGAGGCATATGGGAGAGAAGGGTTTAAACTGAGGTAATGCCTGTTTGTGGTGTTATGACATCTACAATTTAAAAAGTGCTTACATTTTGTTTGAAAAGGGAGATGGTGGAAAATTTTTACCTTAAACACAACATATTTAGCTAGGTTTCTGCTTTCAAAATTCAGGGTCCTGGTTTGGGTTTGGCAATCACAAAAATGGTGCAAACTCTTGTGAAATGTCTGATGGCACTCAAGAGGGATCAGCTGATTTTGAACAGGAGACTTCTGGAGCAAGCAGCTGGCTGCATGAGATTTTAGCCATCCTGGGCTGTGCCCCTGGAGATTTTGGCTACAATCACGCTGGAATCTGAAAGCAGATTTCGTTCACCTTTGGATGCATGCCAAAGCCATTGTGTTTGTGGGGAATGTTTGGAAAGGAGCTTCCAGTTTCGCCACATTTCTAAGAACCATTTTTAAAAAAATTGAGGTAGTTTTACAGCTAGGTTAGATCTTACATTTTAATGGAGAAAAGGATGCATCGAAGAAACATACAGGAACATAGGGCGTATTCTGGGCCTCTGCATAGGGCGGAAATTCACCCACATCACCAAGTGAGTGTCTTAGGGAGGGACTGAAGGGACACAGAGGCAATTGAACTGGCAAAATTCAGTGCTCCTATCTCAGAGGCTGGTTATTTGTCTTCTTAATCTGCAGAAGCAGTTTGTGTTTGGAAAATAAATATTTACCTCCCCTTCCTGTGTTTCTTGCTTCTCCCAGGGTGGACCTAAGTGGCTAGAACTGATGGTGATCTTTAGTCGGATTTTGCTTTCTGTGAGGACTCACATTCACTGGAGTGAGTGATTAGTAGTTTGACTGAAAGCTGTTCACTGGTTTTAAAATACATTTATTATAAATTCTGTTTCTACAGTTAAAAAAAAAGCCTCTTTCTTTCTTTCTTTCTTTCTTTCTTTCTTTCTTTCTTTCTTTCTTTCTTTCTTTCTTTCTTTCTTTCCACAGCTTATTGATCAACACTGTGTTTGTAATAATTGCACTTGTAAAGTTTCTATATTTTTCTGTCCCCTCCCATTTCTCAGTTTGGTGCTTTCGCATGGCCTTAGCACATGGCGAGAGCAAGAGGTACAGAGCTTGGAAACCCCATTGGCATTTCTCTAGCTTAGACAGAGAGCAAAGCACTTGTTTTGAACGTCTCTTATTTGTTGGTATCAGATGACTGTTTAATGTAATAAAATCTGTTACATACATGCTATGTGTTGGGGCTTTTCTTCTGCCTACAGTTTGGGTGCTAGAAATTAAGGCCCTGAGTGTAAAAAAAAAAAACTAATTTTTTAAAGACCCCATTAGCCTGTGGGTGAGAAAGTGGAGAATGATTTTACCCCGGCGGGCTCAGAGCTCATGCATCATGGGCTACTCAGAGTGTTGCCAGCTCTGATGATTTTATCATGAGTCAAGTGAAAGCTGGTGTTTTTTCTTAAAGCCCCAGCTCCTGGAGGCATGCAATAAGGACAAATCTCAGCTTTCATTTTAAAAAAATGCTTTGGAAACAGAAAGTGAGAGACTACGCCTCTCTGCTACTTTATCATTTACTAGTTGTCCAGGGGTGTGGACTGTTGTCTCCATCTAATCCCTCTCAAGTGGCTTTTCCATCTCACCCAGCCCATTAGACTAATCATGGTAATACCTGGCTGAGGGCTGAGCGTCGGGGGTGGCGGAAGAGGGAGGGAACAAGCCCTCACTATGGGCATAGTTTCAGCAGCCCGAGGGTGGACCGCAACCTTCTGCATCACGTTGCCAAGCAACTGTTCTGCAGGTCTCACCATCACATCTGGTATCCATAGTGACATCTCTCGCCAGTGCGGAGAGCCTGGACGAGCTGGGTTTGCTGCCTGAAGAAGCTGGAGCCCTTGGGCCTGATGCTCCTCGCTTGCAAATGTGGATGGAAATGGGCGTTGAATGATGCTGGGTGTATAAGCAAGGTGCATGGAGGGCGATGCCCCTAGAAGTTTCCTCTTGGTCTTGGCGTAATAGCAATAATTGTGTCTGTCTAGTCTGAGTACTCGCCTTGCACCGCTTACTTACCGGTGAACTGTACGCTCTTCAATGCACGTCTCACTCAGCACCCTTGTAAGCAGCTTGTCACCCATTTTACGGACTGGGAACTGAGGCCCAGAGTGACTTGCCCAAGGCCAGATGAGTCAAGCCCAAGGGTCGCACATGCCGTACTGGGCCGTCGTTCACTGGACATAGCCCTCCTCTCACACAGACTGATTTTCCGCAGTTTAACTCCATTGATTTCAGATGGCATCACTCCAGCTGTCTGTCACATTAATGGGTGCTGCTCACCAGACAGGAGGACTGATGCCCGGTGTTTGCCTGCTGGCACTGTTGGTTGCTGTGCACTTGGTGGGGTGAGTCCCATCAGTTATCTTTCTTTGGGGAGATTCCCAAGTGCTAGGGAGCGTAGGAAGAGAAGGCGGCAAAGCTGCGTATTCTGAAGAGGAGAAGGGTTTCCACAAAGAGCTGCCTTTTGCATTATGTTTTCAAGTCCTGCTGAAATCATTGAGGTTTGGATCGTGCCCTGCAAGAGGCCAGCCAAAATATGATGCTCTTCTCCTGCAGCAGAGTGTTCCACAGATGGCCGTGATAACTTTTGCCTTCAGCGCATCTGAGCAGTGGCGTAGTGAGGGTGTCTGGTGCGCACTGCCAAGCCTATATTTGTGCCAACCTCAGGCACCCCACGCCATGCATCCCCCCCCCCAGCATGCTCTCTGCAGCCCAGCGCCTGGGAGCTTGGCCCTCCACTGCCCCCTCTCCCTGCCCTCATCGTTACGTTACTGCATCTGAGCCGTGGGCTGTGTTCTGACAGCCGTGGATCTGACACTCCTGGCAGAGGACAGCGCAATCATCTGACTATTTTTTTGCCCCATATAGCACCCGGCAGGACAGTCAGACTGCACTGAATGGGATGTGCAGCTCGGAGTGGTTGCTTCACTCTTCTCTAGCAGTGGGTAAACAATAACCCATGTAACCTATCTTCCTGTTTGAAAGGGAAGCTTTGGTGCCACTCTATTTACTACCTGTCTCCTTTTACTAGCAACCTGATCAAAGCTAGGAAATATTTAATAGCAAAGGCCAGCCGTCCCGAGAATTGTACGCTCTAGTTCCAAAGGGCCAGCCATGTTCGTCTAATTCAGTAAAACAAACAGGGAGTCCTGTGGCACTTGAAGAGTAGCAAATGTGTTTATTGCATGAGCTTTCGTGGGAGCAAATCCCACTTTGTCAGATCATCAGGTCAGATCTGCTCTTAGCCACATGCCTGTCTCTCCGCTGGAAGCTGTGCTTTGGGAGACCTTCAGAAAAAGGCAACGTCCTCTTCTTTAGTCAAACCTGCTGGGGCTAGAAGTTTCAAGGCGGTTTTAAACAAAATTGGGACCATAATCACTGGAAGATGGGATCCTCCCATGAGCAAACTGATGCTGCCACCTGCTGGGCAAGGTGATGTAATCATCTTTAGAGGAGCATTTGTGAGAAAAGCTGTTGGGAAAACTTTGCAGCTGGCATGGGTTGAGATCTGTGATAGGTTCGCAGTTGTTTTAACCCAAAGGGATTCACGACAGGGGGCATTTTCATCTGGTTTTATTCCCCGTGGGTCTGTGGTCCCTCCACCTTTCTGGTTTGGGCAAAGGCCAGGACTAGAAGGAAACTCAGTTGAAACTACTGGCCATCACCTGTCCCATGCTCGCTTGAAACTCAGAGCTGCAGCTCGCTCCCTGGTTTGTTCACATCCATGGGCCTTACTCTTCATGTACAACTCTGCATGCCTGAAGTGACACACTTGCCTCCTGTTGTTTCAAACAACAGCTCCTTCTCTATATTTTTGTGCAAAATTGTACCCCTGCCCCCAATAAAGGCACAGAGCCAACTCTGCAGTGCAATGCTTAGTTAGGAAATGCCTTCCTGGCCCCTGAAGTCAGTCAGCATAGTCCCAGAAGCATGTGCATTGACTACGTTCATCATAGCGCCTTTAACCCTCCACCCTTGCCCTTGCCGTGTAGTTGACTATCTTCTAGCAGCAGCGAGTGCCACAAGTTGACTGACCACTGTTTAAAGCAGTCTTTCTTCTTATTGCCCTTTAAATTAATGAGGGGAGTCTTGTTTTCGAAATATGGGAAAGGTTAAAAATAACCTTGTATTTAGCAGGCCCTAAAATGTGTACTTTAAAAGGGCTGGAGATTCCCAAGGCAGGAGACAAATCTTAGGGGAAAAAAATCAACACCTTTTCCTGGCAAAGCTGGCAGCAAGCCTCATTCATCTTCATATGCAACATTTTCCATATGGCACTCCAAAGTAATGCACTTCCACTAAGCCCATGTTTGTCAATGGAAAAACAAAAGTGAGGTCCAGCTCCTAGTCTGGTGGTTTGCTGCTGCAGAAGGGGAAAAGAGAAAAATGCTTTTAAGATTTATACTCAAAAGCCTAAAAAGATTTGAATGGTCCCACCAAAAATCACTGAAGTTATCAGAAGGGCCTTAACTGCAACCTATCTCTCTGTAAAGTGCTTCATATGATGTTTGAGAGTCTTATGCCAGGGAGAACCTAATAAAATAATAAAAATATGCATGATTATTAAGATTTGGTAAAGGTGGAGTTGATGTGAAAGAACTCTGATTTACAACTGAACTAATGAAAACATTATGTGTTTGCATCGCTGTGATTCCTATGATTTGTTGGTCACCCACCTATGTGGGCGTTTTAAAAAGAACAGCAGTGCCCAGTCAAAACTAGAGTGCCCGTTATGCTAGGCGCTGTATACAAATGTAGTAAGAGATGGTCCCTGGAGCTTTAAAGAAAATAACAGCTGTTGTGAAAGTTATGATAAAATCTAGTGTGTTGGCAATGCTGCCTACCCTTGGTGAAAAATCAAAACGGCTTTATTATTTGCCCATTGTCAAGCTGACATTAGAAAATAACTGTTTACGATTAAACACACTTCATCACTCTGCGTCCTCCTGAAACACCCTGCTTTTGTCCACTTAGAAATAACAAAATGCAGAGGAATAGTAAGTGGAAGCGGTTGCCCTGAATAAGCGAATTTGCTTCCCCCATTCTTCACTTTTGTATGAGCATCTAACCAATGAGCAAGTTTAGTCCTGCGAGTTGGGCCTCTGCTACAGATCTGGTGCTTCCTTTTGGCGTGGAGTCGTCACAAACTCTCCCTAGAGCCCCCCCGCAGTCACACATGGATGGCACCATTTTCCTTGCACGGAGAAACACTCTTCTGGGCATCCAAGTGGGCCCCATCGTTGCACGTGGCCCCGATCTGCCATTGATACGGAAGGGAGCTCTGTACAGTGATGAGATACAGTGCCGGGCCCAAACTGGTAGCACACCCAAATTTACAATACCATGGGGGTGCCTTGGCAGTTTTCCAGGAATCAGGGCTTGCACTAAAGTTGCAGGTGTGTGTATAAAAATCTGGAATAAATGCACATGGCCGCAGCATTGACTAGGACCACCATTTTCCCTGATGGATGAATAGAGGTCCTTCTTGCTCAAGTTAACAAGCTCTTGAGCCGGTGCATTCTCACCTTTTAGAGACGGCACCACTGGGAGCCACCTTCTATGTCACGCAGGTTCCTATGTGTGCAGAGCATATGAATGATCTGCTGATTTTCTGGCGCTATGGAAATATTTAATTGTCACATACAAACATTGCCATGACGCTTGAGGTGGCAGGACCCTACTGCCTAACACCTCTACATCTTTTCTTTGCCAAACCCTGCACCACCATCTTCCCCCTCGTGGGACCACACATCTCTCTGACAGGTCTGATGGACAGGTCTGTAGGAAAGCCTGGCTGGGCAAAATGACTTGGCGGGAGCAATTTGCCACTGTCATTCCAACCACTTTGCCTGAAGAGGCAATAAAGATGAAAGCCAGTAATAAGCAGTCAGCCATCAGTTTTGTAAAAGGCAATAATTTAACTCTAGTCTGTGGTTACAGGGAGTCCATTTGCGGCTGGTGTTATTGACAGTAAAGCTATATTTTATTTCTTAAAGTACCTATGAGCATTCAGAGCCTTTGAAAGCCACATTTTTAAAAATCTAAAAATATACAACCGGTGGCAAACTTTCAGCTGTGCAGAAGAAAGGAGAAGGATTTATGTTTGGAATCTTACTGAGCTGTAAGAAACATTTAAAAACAGGTATGACACCAAGAATAAAGGAGCGTTTCACTGTGAGGGGCCAGAACTTGTGTCAACCCAATTAACTCCACCGAAGCTGAAAAAAGCAAGGAGTCTTGCGGCTCTTAAAGACTAACAGATTTATTTATCGCATGAGCTTTCATGGGAGGTTGCAAACTTACACTTAGCTGACACTCCTCTCCAAGGGACGTGCTATATGTGATTCAGCAGGGACTCTACTGAAGTCATTAGAGTGGGACCAGTATAAAATTGTTATGAATTTTCAGCCTTCTGGAACAGCAGCATGGCCCAGTTGACAGGGCCGGCTGTACCAGTTGTGAAGCAGAGAAAAGATTATTCAGTTTGAAATTCAACTGGCATCGGTTGGTTACATTAGGTTCATGTGCTACATCAGCTCGTTACCTCCCATCATTCACGGTACTGTTCACAATGCAGAGAGCAACAATGTGCAGACCAAGAAGCCGTCACGGCAGAAATCCATGCGTAATTGTGAATAATGAATAGGTTTGAGGCTGTTCACAGACAAATCACAAACTGAAGAAAGAGCAAAAATGTTGCTAACGTATTAATTGGGAACTATTTCCTCCGCGGTGGAGACTGGGCGGAGAACCTGGACATCTGGGTTCCATTCCTTGCTTTGCTGTATGGCAAACACTGACCCCGGTGGCACTTTTAAAGACTGACAAATTTATTTATCGCATGAACTTTCATGGGAGAAGGTCCCATTTCGTTGGCCATTGGTCAGGGATTTTTCTCCCATGAACGCGCATGCAGTGAATAAACGTATTAGTCTTTAAAAGTGCTGCAGGACTCCTTGTTCATTTTGCTGAACTCCACTAATATGGCTAATCCTTTGGAACGGCTCTGCTGGGCATGTCCAGTGCTTAATTTGCGTGAGGGCTGAGCCCTGGCACTGCTAGACTTCACAATTCACTGCTGGGCTTGCAGCATCAGTTATGAATGTAAAAAAATTGCTTGAGTCCTGCCACCTCTTTCATAACCTGTGCCTCTGTTTTCCCTCTTCCCTGCCTTTGTCTAGCTTGTCAGCTGTAGGCGCTTCAGGGCAGAGACTGTCTCTGATCATGTGTATGTACAGCACCTAGCGCAATGTCTTGGCTGGGCCTTTCAGCATGACCATAGTATACACAATGAAGTGTTGTCTGCCCCAGGACTGATGATAATTTGGCTTAGCCAGTGGCACAGGGCCAAAGCCAGCCCTGGCTTAAGAAGGCACAACCCCACTGACTGCGGTAGTCGTTCGTCTGCTTTTCTATGAGGCCTGAATTTGACCCAGAGCATCAGCCTGCCATCACCCCAGGGACAATTGTAAGTTAGCTCATAAGCTAAAAGGAAGATGCAGCATGGTCTGATGCTGGGATAAATTAGGAATAACCTTGCCCAAGTCAATGCACTTTATTCCTGTGTGAGGGGGGACTGGATGCTAAGACACCAGTTATCTCACACCGAGATCAGTGGGCGTCTTTCCACTGATTTTCCTGGGAGCTGGTGCAAGTCCTTAGACCCTTCGATCACCAGCTTCTGATGGGGCCCCCCATGCCTTCATAAGAACGGCCAAACCGTGTCAGATCGTTTGATCTGTCTAGCTGGGTATCCTGTCTTCCAGCTGGAGGGTTTGAACACTTGGAGCTTGGGGTTGCATCCCTGACTGCCTTGGCTAATCACCATTGATGGACCTCTCTTCCCTGAAGTCATCTAATTCTCTTTTGAACCCCCTTACTCTTTCAACCTTCACAACATCCCAGGGCAGTGAGTTCCACAGATCGACTGTGCATTGTGTGAAGAAGTACTACTTTTTATTTGTTTTAAAGCCTGCTGCCTGTTAATTTCATTGGCTGTCCCCTCGTTTTGTGTTGTGTGAAATGGTAAATTACACTTCCCGCTTCGCTGTCTCTATCCCCATCATGACCTCTGTTACGGCCCCTCTTGGTCATCTCTTCTATGTGGAAGAGCCCCATTCTTTTAAAAATCTCATATGGAAGCTGCTCTTTACCCCTACTTAATTCTGTAGTTTCCACTTCATGCAGCTGATGAAGTGGGTTGGAGCGCACAAAAGCTTATGCCCAAAGAAATCTGTTAGTCTATAAGGTGCCACAGGACTCTCATTATTTTTGCTGTACAAAGACTAATACAGCTGCACTCTGGAAATTTCTAATTAATTTTGTTGCTATTCGCTGTGCCTTTTAAAATTTTAATACACTTTTTTTTTTTTTGAAATGGGGCAACCAGAATTGCATGTAGTGGTGCATCCATGGGTTTATACAGTAACATTTTGTATTTTCTGTTTGATTACCTACCCCTTTCCTAAGATTCTTTTAACTTGTTTGACTGCACATCGAATGGATGTTTTCAGAGAACCAGCCACTATCAATTCACTTCAACAAATCTCTTCTTGGGGAAGCGAGATGACACAAGAAATGACTAATCTCTCTCCCTCCTGTGCCAAGAAATAGGACCAGTGGGAGGGCAGAATGGATACAAACCTCCCCGTTGGCTGTGACTGTGATGCGACACCAACAGTGCTGTGCCTTATAGCAATCAATTCATCATCCTTCTTTGTAGCCGCAACACAACGCAGAGCTTTCACGCACAAAGCTAGACTTGTTCTGGGCCCTGTTCTGGGCCCAAGAAGTTCCTAACCCTCCTTCCCCTTGGGGAATAGTCATCACACAATCATCACTAAACCATTCTCCCCTTTTAGCGTAAACCTTGATGGCTCTGCACCACTTACACCCGCTTCCCTCTCCTATTTACGTCCCCAAGCTTTCAAGATCTTTCTCATGGCCTTTGTGCTTCCAGCCAAAGATGAATAGATGGGATGGGAGACGATGGGACTTTGTCCCATCAATTCTGCTCTTTAATGGGTCAGCGCTACCGTTATGGAGGGATAAGGTGGTATAACAGCCTCCAGGCCAGAAGGGGAAGAAGCAGGAGCGTGCATGGGGGATTTTCTAATGTAACGAAGGGTTCTGGTCCAGGTAAGTTTTTGTGCCACTGCTGAAATCAGACACTTTTAGCAGGCCTGTTTCTGTGATGCAGCTAATGAGACCCAAATTAGCTCAGCAACTCCGGCTCTTAACAGTTGAAGCACTTACTTATGTACCTTGACAGGAAAGTCTCATGGAAGTCAAATCAATAATTTCTGGAGTCTCATGTTTTGCTTTTGACATCTGCCCTGAGTGGAGTGAAAATAAACCCTTTGTTAATTTTTCTCCAGAGCTGCATGAGCTCCCATAAAAAGGCCTCGAAATAAGTAACTAATTACAGCCTGCGCAGTGCTGGTATGTCACCCTGAGACAGCTCAGTGAGAGAACGGGCTATAGATATAGAGCGTATAGTGGACGGTGTGATGTATTGGTACGCAGGGGCTCCCGGCGTCCCACGGAAAGAGAGCGACTTAATGTACAAATCAATTATTAATCAATTATTAAGTCCTGGAAATGTGCAGGGTATTGACCACACCAGGTATCTAATTTCCATTTCTAATTAACTCAATAGTTCTCACAGACTGCCTACTGATGTAGCCCAGTGCAAGCAATATTAATTTTGTCCCTGTGAAGTTCCAATCTTCTGGCGAGGCCCTTTCAGCTTATTGCCTCTCTATGGAAGCCAAACCCTGGTTCATCAAAGACGATTTCCTGCTGCTGCCATGTTCCCTTTAGAGAGAGGCGGATGGCCTTGCAGTTAAGGCCTGAGACAGGGACTCAGGAGATGGACGATCGGGATCTTGGCTTTGCCGCAGACTCCCGGTGTGGCCTCGGGCCCTGATTCAGCACATCACAGGTTGGATCGGAGCCTGTGTTTGTGCTTTCCCGATCTGGGGCATTGATCACTTTGTGCTCCCGTGCCTCACTGATAATGCCACTTCCTCGCCTCCATGCGTTGTCAAGTGTATTGATTGAAGCAGTAATCTTTTCAAGCTGGAGACTCTCTCTTGTTCCAGAACTGAACAGCGACTAGTTGGCAATCAGTTGGCGTCTTTAGATAATTTGGGGAGGAGAATTTCCAGACAGATTCAGCGTCAGATCCTTGGCTGGAGAAATACTATCCGAAAGGCTAGTTGCATACAGCAGCTGGCTCTCTACAAGCAAATAATGGAGGCTAACTTCCATACTTCGCCTCTCCCTTAAGCCAGCAGTCACTGAGTTCTTCTTGTAGCTTGGTTGTCTTCAACGGCCTGGCTCCGGATCCACTGCAGTTAAAGAAGCGAATCGGGCCTAAAGGCAAACCACTCCTGTTTGAGGAGGGCAACACGAGGACAGTGGAGGAGTTCATCCATTTTGCAATTTGCCTCCTGTAATAAGACAATATTTCTGTCTCTCTCTGATCATTTATAATGCTTGTACATGCCTCGCATATGGTGTCTCATAAATTGTTCTCTTGACTTATCCATTCAGTCCTATTTGCCTGCCATAAGCTCAGGGCTGAATATTATTTTTATTGACACAAGACCCTAGAACATCATTTACTTAGACAGAGCTTTGGAAAGCACTTTAAAAGTCTTGACCCAGGCCCTGACATGCTTAGACTCTCTGGCTATGTCTACACTGCAATGTAAGCCCAGGGGGAGCAGAATTTGAGTGAGCAGACTAGGTTTGTTAAACTAGGGCTTGAGAATCGACTCTCTTTTGTAACCCCAGTGGACTACACTTGGGAACATTTGCCCTGGAAGAAGTCCGTACTTAACCCCGTCGTCCAGCCCCATCCCTGTTGCTACATTTACTATACCATCTTTTAATGCCCTGTCAATTTATAGCTTAAAGAAAAATTAATCTAATTATGCTTAATGAGAATTATGGCTGTCTAAATTAAATATACATATCTATATATGTATATAGATATATATAGATATTGCAGGAGGGGCAGATGATTTATTGGGTGTGTTACAGTTGGGGTGAGGGCAGAGATCCTGTTTGGGTGTTACTATAATCTCCAAACTATAATTTAGCAAAACTCCAGGGTGCTAAACTTACTTTGCTGTGGGAAAAAGGCCAATTCAGAATGACTTTGTTTATTTAAAGCATGCAAGGAGTCCTGTGGCACTTTTAAAGACTAACACATTTCTTTACTGCATGAGCTTCTGTGAGAGAAATCCCACTTCGTCAGATGCTTTGAAGATGGAGAACGAACTTACTTATAGTTTCTGTAAATTCCCCATTTTCAAAGCGTCCGACGAAGTGGGATTTTCTCCCAGGAAAGCTCACGCCATAAATAAATTTGTTAGTCGTTAAGTGCCACAGGACTCCTTGTGTGTTTTGCTGAACTAGACTATCGCAGCTGCCCCGTTCGAACTTGTTTGTTTATTTTCACAGCCCCCTACCACACACTTTGGGCCTGGTGCTGACTCCAGACACCCAACCACCAGATGGTGCCATTGCACCATTAAGCATGCTGCTGCGGTAATGTGGACCTTGTTTTCACGGGCTGGCGGGGAATGTCTCCTTAGAAACCCCTGCTTAATGGCCACATTTACCCAAATTTCTTTCCCCCTCCCAATGCTCCTGCAAGACTTGCACATTGTAGTTGTTGGAACATTTGCATTAGTTCCAATGAACATGATGTTCTGCCGGCTTCAACTCACTGCCCCCTCGAATTTCTCTCGTTCCCCTCCCCATCTCTCAGTTCACTTTCAAATATTTTATTGACGTGACCAAGTATACAAGTGCAGCCAAACTTACTAATGATCATCTTTCCTTTCACTGTTATCATGTATTTCTTTAATGCAGTAGCAGACTCACTCAGGGATTGGGGCACCACTGTGCTAGGTGCTGTGCAAACATGTAACAGAAAGGTGGCTGGTTGTTGCTTGCAAGATTTTAGCACTAAGCCTAAAATGAGACATAAGAGGTGGAGCCAACAGACTGTCAGCATAGGGGGAAAACAAACCAGGGGTCCTGTGGCACTTTTAAAGACTAACAAATGTATTTAATGCATGAGCTTTCATGGGAGAAATCCCACACGATCAGACGAATGAACATGGAACTTGTCAGCGTAGGGCGGTGGATGAAACAACTTGCCTGCAAATTGTCATCTTTGCCCCATCCTCCTTAGTAAGGAGTTAGCATCAACTGAGAAACTTTTTGTGTGTGTGGAGAGCAAACATGCTCCAGGTAGTCGGAGTAGGTGAACTCAAGTCATTTTGAACTCTTTTGAAACATAGATAAAAACTGCGATTAAAAAACAACACCCTACACATTTCCATAAGCTACACGTACAATAATGAAACCATGGAAATGGGCTGCGTGAAGACAAAACGCTGAACTGAAATATAAGATAAGATGGATTTTGCAATAGATTGTATAATTCCAGGGCTCCTCAAATACCATGCATTTCTTTCTTTTTACAGCAGCCAAACCCTTGGGCTGGCATATTCGTTTAGATCCACATGCTAATAGCCATTGGAGCTTAAACACAAGCCTTTATCATGCTGACGATTAGGCACTGACAGTTTCTCAGTGTTATAGGATACAGATGAAGACACAGCCCCTTTCCAGAGAAGAGCGCCAGCTAACATCTGTGCACCACTTATGTGGCAATTAAACCCTAGTTTGAGGGCCTCAGTGGTGCCCTGACCTTGTTGGGGCTCTGTGCTCGTGGTGAATTTCACCTGACTCGACCATTACATGTCCCTTTCTGGGCAAAGTTAATAACCAATACCAGACGATAGACCGCCCAGGGCTTCAGAAAGAGACTCAGGGAGCTGCTGGCCATATCTTACCACCTCCTGCTGGTCCGTGGGCTAACAGATCCTAGTGCAGGACAGCTGCAGGTCGAAAGGGGTGCATCGCCCTTCCGACACAGGCCATATTCCTGTTTTTAATGGGAAGCTCAAAACTCACTGGGGCCAAAGTTGTGTCTGATGCTTTGCTGCTGAAGTGAAGGCAATGTGCCCAGTTGATAGGGCACTGGACTGGGGCTCAGAAGACCTGGTTTGTCCATGCCACTGGCTTGCTGGGTGACCTTGTCTAAGTTATTTTCCCCTCTGTAAAATGGGTTTAATAGTGCTGTTCGTGTTGAGATCAACAAACGAAATGTGCTGTGTAAGAGAGGCCTTATTATGAATTTGTGGATATTACTTGGTTGGAGTTTTTGGTGCGGTTCCAGGGATTAATTTGAACTGATGTATTTATTCACAGTTTTTGGCGGGTGGTGTGGTAGGATTCTCCACCCCACTTGCCTTCTTTGTTCCTCTCCCAGCCCACATCCCACATAGTTACTGCTAAAGGACACGCTAGGTCTTAAGAAGTGCCCAGTTTATTATTGGTAAATTGCCTCTGTCGCCCTCTGGAATGACTCTGTCTCATCCAGCAGGCAAGTGATATCATTCCTCCCCCAACCCGTGGTTTTAGTATTTTTTTTTCTGGGTGAGCCTGCTGGGGATTGAATGTCAAGATTGCTGCTGGTGCTGGGGAATGACATTTGCAGATCCGCCTTTTGTCTGTGGGATGCATCGTTCCCTTTGTGTTCAAAGGCTGGGTGGGCGGCCGGGGGGAGGCGTATAGGAGAACGTGGTTCTTCCAAGAGTCAGTCGCTCCCCTCCTCTGATGTGTGTTGCAAGAGCTTGGGAGGGGGAAAAAAAGCAGACTGTGGGATTGAATTTTCTCTTTGGACGAAGCGGGGAAGCTGAGGTCATTTTGGTTTGTTTAGTTGAAGCTAGCAAAGTTTCCCCTCCTCAGAGAGGCAGCGGCCTGAGGATTATCTATTTACAGTACTTTGGGAGCATCGATTGACCGTAGACCTTGGGACGGGGGCACCCTGGGTTTGTAAAATGGAGCTTCCCCTCCCTGGGTCTGACTGATTCTCACCCCCGCCCCTCCGACATTCGCCAACCCGTCAGTTACAAGCTGCAGAAAAGCAAACAGCTGGTTCCCAGAATGCCTGGGTTAACCAGCCCTACTGCAAGCCTTTCTGGGCACGATTTAGCCATTTTCACAGAGGAAATGAAGAAGGAGGAAGAATGTAGGAATGCAGGCACATTGGCTTTTGAATCTCTTACGCTTTCCAAGCAACATCAGCCAATCAAATCCTTAACTGGGCCCATGGTTAGCCGGTGTCAGCCTCTGGCATGTCTGCGGAGGCGGTTTGTGATCATGGACAAGGGCCTTTGGAATTGCACTGCTCAGATCTTAAGACAGTAAAAGGTGCTTGCATTACGTAGGAGCCTAAGTCTCATTTGATGGTCAACGGGGCATGGGTTCCTAAGTCACTAGATGTTTTTGGATGGGCACTGGGGGAGGCTAGCTGGTAGAGAAACTGTGCCAAACAAGTTGGCGACCAAGGAAGAGGGCGTCTACAGGCAGGAGACAGTGCTGTTCAGAATAAAAAGGTATGTGGTCGTCGTGTCTGAAACATGAAACAGATGGGCTTTCAGAAACGAAAGCTCAATGGCGAAGGGGCAGTTCACGTAGCCCTGAAATTCCCTGAGGACTGTGTGCTGTCCGGTGAGTGGCTGAGCGAAGCCCTGCATGTGTGGTCCAGACTCGGAGACAAAACCCTGCCTGGACAAAGGCGTGTGTGACAGGAACTTCCCAGAGCTTGGGGTTCGTCCCATAACAGCCTCCTCCCTGTGGGGCACCTAATACCTTGCACCCACTTTGCATTTTAACATCCAACATAGACTATTGCCATTGGGAAAGGATGGACAGCTTCCTCAGGGACGTGCTCAGGTTCATGCTGAAAATACACTGCAGCAGGCAGGCCCAGGGGATGCAGGGCACAAAGTTGGATGAAAGCATCCATTTTAGGGGGAGATATTTTTTTTCAAAAGCTGCAGCGGCACCAGAATGAGGGTCAGCCCAGCACAAGCTGCCTCCATCTGCATGTTTAGCAGCAGGCTGAAATAACGCATGGGAGATGGCCCTCACTCGCCACTGAATAGACGTTGGATGGCGGTTGGGGAGAATGTGTCTTCTTCTCACTTACACTCCTGCAAATCTGGCAGAACGTCATTAGTGCCAATCCACGCTGGTGTACGTGAGATCTGACTGCAGGATGGGTCCTGCCACACGCCAAAGTCCGGAGTGGTGCAAGGTGAAACTACGTATGTTCGTAATGAGCAGCTGAGGATCTCTGCTGGAAGGGATGCATTCTCGACTGGCGTCAAGCTAGCATAGCCAGCCGTGTGCAGGGGCACAGCACAGCTCCATCTGCACACCTAGCGGGTCACTTAAACCATCCTGAGTTAGGGCAGCTGTGGGGGACAGTCCAGCCTCAGGCTTGCAAGAGGGGCAGGAAGATGGTTTAGCGCCTGGTCCAGTTATGAAGTCGCCTCTTGAGATCCCGACTCAGTTTTAGAAATTTCACTGAACGCTTGTCTGCATGAAGACAAAGAAATAGGGATTTCTTGTCCAGCTAGGGCACCTCGCTACCGTCTTTGGGCCCAGAGACGTTTGCTGCCACGCGGCCCTTTCTGCTACACGAACCCTATCAAGATGGGTTTTTTCTTTCTTTCTTTTTTCCCCAGGAAACATCTGGAAACTGCACAAGAAACATAATAAAAGGAGAGTAGGGCGGTGGGGGGGCGGTGCGGAGGAGAATCTTGGGAACACCACATGATTTCATTTTCTCTAAGACTACTGCAATTATGCTTTTGAGAGTTTACCAGTCACTGCAGATTCAAACCATGTTGGATGATGTAAGTGGGAAAATATGAAGGCTGTTTAAAAAAAGTCTTGGCACTCTATTTCACTTTGTGAATCGGGAGAAGGGAGCCGACCAGATGGGCTTTTGCTTTATTACTTTTCTGACTTGGGCTGTGTCTTGCTGATCTCGGGGAGCGGGGAGGAGGGTAGTGGGGGGAGCAGGAATTAGGTCTCCTGAATCGAGCGAAGGAGATCTGTGCTCCTACGTAGCAGAGTGGGCCTGGGAGAGTCTGTGTCACAGCAGTGCATGCCCATCTGGCAGAGCTGAGACTGACTTCCTTGCTGGTTAGAAACATCTCTTGCTATTATTTTTTTTTTAAGCCATTTTTCAAGCACTGGCACAATGTGCTGGGAGTCCAGGCTTGCAGACAAGCCAAATAGGGAGCTCTTGGGCTGAATGGCACCGTCTCTTGCTGCCCAAATCTGAATGCCACATTTGCTGATGGAAGGCTGACTTTGGCTATGTCTGCCCTACAAGGCTCAGTTAAGTCAACTTAAGGTCTACTTAAAGCAAGGGTCTCAAACTCAAACCACCACGAGGGCTGCATGAGGACTAGTAGAGGGCTGCATGAGGATTAGTACGGTTAGCCCAAGGGCCGCACCACTGAAACCTTTTCATACAATGATATTGCAAATATAGGTAATGATTGTGTCATTGCGGGCCACAGGAAATAGCTTTAGGGGCCGCATGCGCCTGTGGGCCGCGTGTTTAAGACCCCTGACTTAAAGTTAACTTTAAGTAGACCTTATTAAGTTAGCTTAGTGAGTCCACAACGCATTAAGTCGACTTTATAAAGTTGACTTTAAATAGGTCCCCTGGCTTAGGTTGACTTTATAAAGTTGATTTAATGCAATGGGGCCTCACTAACGTGACTTAATAGGGTCTACTTAAAATCAACTTTATTTAAGTTGACTTAACTGAGCCCTGTAGTGTAGACATAGCCTTACAGAGCTAATGTTGAAGTATCAGCTGTATTCAATGGGGCTTCCTGTGGAAAAACTAGAAACATGCCAAAGATTTGGACTTTAGTTGACAGGGCCTAAACCATCTTAAAACATCGCTTGATGAATGGAAGTGATGAAGAGGAATCAGTGGAAACCATGGCTTGAGACAATGAATGGGAACCTCTGGAATAATTGACAGCCGAGAACCTGCTGCAAAACACTAGCATCTTTTGATAACAGGGCTGACACCTTGTAGGGTCCTCTAAATAGGGGCGGTACAAAGCCAAAAGTTACCAGGGAAGGGAGAGGTGGGGGATAAAAGCTTTCCTTGGGGAAGGCTGAGCAATCAGGCTAGTTCAAAGACCTCGGACAGGATCGAGGGAGTTGCCAGACTGCGGAGTTCAAAGCTATGTGAATTTTTTTGTTGTTTCTCAGAGCGCAGGGGAAGAATGATGGCAGTGAGATCATCAGATGCGACACTACATTAATCGCCCTGGTAAATGGGGAGCAGTTGGTGTGGGGGTGTGGAAAGCCCTGGATGTGTCTTTGGAGTAATGGCCTTTTGAAAAACACTAATGGACTCTGTAGCTCCCAGCCATAGGGGGGAAATCAAGTATGAAGAAGAAAAGAAACCCAAATTGAACAGCTTGAGGCGAGTTTAATGCCATGCTGTGGGTTGTTTTGTACGGTGAAATTCTGCTGCTGTCTGTGTGGGAAGGGTATCACCCTAAGAAAGGATCTGGAGAATAGTTCAGATAAGACCTGAAAGCCAAACTGGAAGCTGTGCGATTTAGCAGCTTGAGCCCTGGGCTGGATTCAGGAGAGTTCAGTTTCATTTGTGGCTCTTCCGCTGCCCAGTTACGAGACATTCGGCATGGCACTGTGCCTCAGTTTCCCCACCCATATTTTGTCTCTCCTGCTAGTTAGCTTATGCTCTTTTCTGGGCAAGGAGTGTCTTGTACTAGTGGTTTGTGCAAAGCCTAATGTATTGTCACATATAGGTCATGCAAATCATAATCAGGGTCAGTCAGTGTAGATCCTGAGGCATTTTTTTGTAAGAATGTTAATTCATGAGTTCTGGCCATGTTCAGAGTTGGGTAATCCAGTTTTTTTTCAGCTGGATACATTCTTCTTGTTCACTTCCTGTCCAAACCTGTTGCGGACTGCTGCTGTGCACCATTAAACAGCTTACTCGATACGGCTGCATTACAGTGCTGGCTACATAGGTCCTCCATCCTGCACAGCCACCTAACACATATAACTTTTGGCGTAGGAGCAGTCACACGGTACTCAAGGTGACTAAACCCATGTACATGGCTGCAAAGTTGGGGCTATAGCTTATAAAGTGCTTTGTGACCCTTCTTGATGGTGAAAGGCATTAGGAAATGTGCAATAAATTTTGCAATCTGGATTTGCTCAAATGCTTGTGGAACAGCCTGATAAAGAATGGACTTTTTTGGTTTGTCCAGAAAAAAGCAGCCAATGATTGTGGCTTCCAAAGTAGATTAAACAACTGATGTGAAGTCCATAATCATGCCAATGATTTGCTTCTATTAAGGAAAGCTTCAGTAATTTTGGGCAGCCCAGAGCACGAGCAGATGAGTTTAGCAGCATCACTTTCAGAGCCAGCCCATGAACCAGCCAGGAGAGACCCACATCCCTGTGCAATGTAGCGATTAAATTAGGATGGCATTAGCAGATATAGCAGAAGCCCTGTTTCACAAACTAATTGGGATTGAGGAGCTAATAAAATTGGCGATCTTGAAATTGGAGCATCAGTGCTGTGCATAAGTTGAAACATGGCGCACTGAATCCAGTTCTTCTTGTCCTCCTAAGAAGCGCGAAGGGACTTTTGGTGTGTTGAAGGGCTGTCGGCTTAGTTGTCATCATTGTCACTTTTGTTGTGTGATTTGTTTTCCTGTCAGGCAGCTTGTAATTTATAAATCTGAGGTTCTACCAGATTTGTTATTAGTATGTATTATTTTATTATAGTAGCCCCTCAGAGTCCCAGTTGTGCTAGGTGCTGTACAAATGCAGAACAAAAGACAATCCTTGCTTCAAGGGGTTTTCAGCTGAATGCAACAGACTTGCTCAGATGCTACAGCAATGGGTCTTATATAGGAGAAAGACTGATGGCAAACAGGGCAGGGTATCAGATGCTGGAAAAGACCGTTGTGACAGAGTTAACAGCAAGGCTGGTTTTAGGGAAGAACTGTTGCTGTCGCTATCCCATGTGGGCTTTAACGAACAAAGGCAGCAAGAGAGAACAGCGATCTACGAATTCTCAGCCCAGGCGTCCCAGCCGCCCTCCCCTTCTAAGCTGGGAGGCTACCCTCCAGCATCTGCTGCCGTAACGTGGCGTCAAACCATAGGACGGGTGGAGAGCAAGCATTAGTTGTCATTTTTCTTTCAAAGTGTGGGTTTTTGGCAAGAAAGTCTGTTCTGTTAAAACAGAAATGTTCACGAGAAATGCCTGATTACATTTATTGGGGGGGGGGTGTGATGTTTTCACCAAAAAGAATATTCTTTGGGTTTTGGCCAGCAACGCATTTTGGCTGAACAATTAACAATTTCTGCTAAAGCAACCAAAAACTCAAAAAATGTAGGCCCAAAATTGAACAATGTTGATGCTCAGTGACATATTACTGTTTTCCATTTCCAGATACTGAAGAAAGGGTTGGTTTTTTTCAGTGAAAACTGACAATCTTTTGAAGAAGAACCTCAACATTTTTTTTTAAAATTTCATTAAAATTTTTATGAGGACAAAAACCTTTTCCCAGCCAGCTCTTTGAAGAACCTCTTCCCCACTGGACATTTAACACCCATGCACAGAGTACCGCAGTGAAAGTGGAGAGAGAGATTGTGTGAGGACAGAGAAAGAGCCAGTCTGTAAACAGAAGTATGAACAAACTGCTGTTTGCACAACTCGGATAAAATTCACTTCAACATCAAGGGACCAGCACAAACCTCATATGCTGTTTCTGCAGTATTTGACATGAGTGTAACCATTTCTAGCCCAGATCCAGAGGGGTGGCCGTGTCAGTCTAGTTCAGCAAAACAAACACAAGCTCCTGTGGCACTTTTAAAGACTAAAAAACTGATTTATCTGATGAATAAATAAATTTGTCAGTCTTTATAAGTGCCACAGAGCTCCTTGTTCATTTCTAGCCAGGTTCTCTTATTAATATATGGAGAATTTAAGGAATATAATTTTTGATAATTCTTCCGTTCAAAACAACTCCTGTAGGTTCTCCCCTTCAGCTGACATCTGTGACTCCATATTACTGCAAGCCTGGGAGCTTGCAATTCTCTCCCTTCAGCGGCGTGGGAGTACATCACACTAGACACCACTTCTGGATCATACAGACAGATGTGTCGAAATCACCTTGTTCTTTTTCTTGGGTTAACAACTGCCTGGTGATTGGTTTCAGTGGCTGAGCTGTGAAATTTGTAGCTGGTCAGAAACCAAAATATCTCTCGGCTGCAGCTGCAGTAAAATAGGGCATTGTAATATATTTGGCAAATGTTAATACATCAGAAATATAGGGCCAAATTCTTCCTGGTATAAATGGGTACTACTCCACTGGCTTGGTGATGGACCTTGGCCTGTTTACGTCCGCTGGGAATTTGCACACTGGGTGGAGAAAGAGGGCTGTGATACAGGTTCCCAGCATTGGTGTGGTGTTCACTTTTTAAGGCCAGCGCGGGGGAGAATTTGAAGGAAGGGAATTTCTTTGGCTTCCTCCGACCTTTCCAATGGTGAGGACTGGCACGTTCAGGGCTTTCGGTATTTCTTGTACCTAAGTCAATTCCTGTCCCATTAGAAAGCTCCAGTCCCAAACTGTTTGGTCTATGAAAAGCCCTGTTAGGGCAGGAGCAGTACATGGGCTTTATTTTTCCACATCTCTTACCCGTTAAAGCTGGGCATGGAGCTACTTATGACAAATGCAAGCGAAACAGTCACCCTGCCCTCAACAGACACATTCTCTCTGTGAGCACGTTTCTCTTCTTGCTTCCTTGCTTTTCCCAGAGCCAGCTTTTTTTTCACTTTGCAGAATATCAGCAGAGCTGCAGAGGTCAAAAGAGGATTAAAGGATCTTAGCGAAACATTCCCAAGTAAGAACATTTCCTCATAACTGCAACCTTCACACAGCCACAGTGGCCGCCTGCCCTTCAGCATCCCACTCCGGTGTTTCCCTTAGCAGAACATCTGCCAGGGCCCAGCTGTCTGCTAATAAAGATGTTCTTCCACTAACACCTCATCGCTCTTTGCTTTTCCCCCGCCCCTCACTCGCTTTCCCTGCTGTGCTGAGCAGCAGTAACAGACACCAAGTCAGTTCTAATAAATGAAGATTTCTCGGTGGATTAACACGTACAGGGGCTTCCCTGCCCCTGCTCATCTCTGCCTGTTTAAAACAGGAGAGTGGTGCTGCGGAGCTGAACTGGACGAGGCCACTGGAGGATTGTCCTCAATGGAAAAGGCGGTGCGTGAGAAACTCAAGGGCATCATAAGAACCAGCCCGCTCTACCTTGCTCGCTGTCTGTAAAGATCAGAAGGCAGAGCTGGCCGCTTACCAAATGCCCTCCGCTGAACCGGGGAGGTGGACATTTGGGTGCACCTCGGTCTTGTTGCTAGAAGTAAAATAAAGTATCTCAACCCAACCGCTGCTAAAGAGACTGGAAGGTGCAGAAATGGGAGAAAGGATTATTTCTCCTCTTGGTCATCCATGCGTGGCTGCAAGTTAGCTGTCTGCACTTTGGTGGTGACGATTTGGTGACCTCAGTGTTGTTTCTTTTCTCCTAATGTTCACATCACAGCTAGGTCTCCCTGTTGACTACATTTGGATGGGTGGTCTTGGGTGACCTACTGTTATTTACATGACAGTAGCACCTCTAGGCTCCAGCCAAGATCAGGATCCCATTGTGCTAGGTGCTGAACACGCACATAATAAAGTCCTTTCCAGGTAGAGCTTAGACTCTAAATAGACAGGGCAAAGGAAGCTTTAACACAACTGTTTCATAGCTGGGGAATTGCAGCAGACCTAGCCACAAAGGGAATTTCATAGCTTTTAAGGCCAAACGGGATCATTGGATCATCTGGTCTGACCTCCTGTATATCAGAGGTCATTCATTGTCATTCAGATACCCCTGTATTAAGCTCAAAGACTTTAATTTCCTGAGGGCTGAAATACTTTGACCTAACTGCACAGTGCGCTGCAAACAAAGATGGAGACACCGCGGTGCACCAAGGCCCCTGACGTGGCAGAGAACTGATTAAATGAGACATGCCCAGAGGGCCCCAGCAGTAGATCTATGCCCCATGTTGCAGGGACAAGTCCCCCCACCACATTCCCACCAACCATATCTGGGGGCACGGTTATTCCTAATCCCACATCTGAGGTTCAGTTTGCCCCAAGCATGTTAGCAAGATGCACGAGCCAGGAATCAAGCCTAGATCGTGAGTCCCCGCCTAGTGCCTTAACCACGAGACCATCCCTCATTTCCTACTAATCCCCCATCCCAAAATCCAGGTGATCTCTCCAGGCCAGGGCGCAGGTGGAGCGAGGCAAATTCACACTGCAGCTTTGCACGTGGTATTATTGTTCTGGTCTCTCCGGAGCCTTTTATCCCTCCGCTTTCAGCAGCACCCAAGAGAAGCTAAACCATTCAGCAGCTGAGCTTGGCTGCTCTGATTGAAGAGGATCTGGTAGGACCTGCTCAGTCTCAGGCAGCAGCCTGGTAACCACGTCTAACACCTCTGGCAGTACAGATACACGAGGGGAGGGCTGAAATCTCTTTGGGGCTTTTTACCGCACTACGGGGCTACAGAGAGTAGGGATTCCCCTGCAGGATGGCTTCCTTCCCGTCCCGACTCCATGCTCCTTCCTTCACCCGGGGACCCCCTCAAGGTCCATGTCTGTCCGTGGGTTGCAGTTGACCTCCAGATGCCAGGAGCCGTGAGAAGAAGAGTGGGGCGATCCAGTGACTGCTTGGGTTGTGCACGGGGGAGAGCGGTGGATGGGTTTTTAGATTAGCTGAGCACATATTTCCTGTGTCCAGACTGTACAGCAGAGTTGGTTGCACTTTTCCTATTGTTTCCTGTCTTCAAGCACAAACCGCTTTCTCCCCTCCATTGCCTGGGGATGGTTAAAAAGTAAACTGCGGGTGGGAAAGGTCTCAGATCTCAGACCCTTTTGCTTTCAGCTCCAGAGGCGAGGCTGCTGGCCACGACAGGTGAACACCGCAGAAACTGATGTGATTCTGAAAGCCAAAAGACTGGTGTGAATCTGAATTTTGTCTGCCCCAGCTCAAGCCTGGGGCTTTCTACAGCAGCACACAAGTGTAATTATCAACCACAGGGCATGTACCACGGAGAAGGAAAAAGTCCAAAGAAAGGCCTCCCAATTCCTGCGACAGCCAGCAGTTCAGGTCATTTGTGACTGTGAAAATCACAACTTAGCCACTTCAGTGAAGTTGTCTGAGCACTGGACCATAGCTGGCTTTGTGTGTCCCCTCCAATTTATCCGCAAATGGAGAAAGACCAGTAATGAAAGGGCCACATTCACTACCTAGTTACGACCTCATTGCACCACTGCGACAGTGCCAAAGGCCATAATCTGGCTGAAAATAATGAGCAATTGTGTCAGAGGGGAATTCCTTGACCGTGGCGTTGTTGCTGGGTCCACTCCTCCCTCTGACTTCTTGGTTTATGGGCATGTTAGGGCCATGGTGGAGCTAAGCTCGGGGGTTTAAAGCGAACTCTCTGCAGCGGAGACAGCTTACAACATCAGCTGCTCTTCACTGCATCTGGGACAGATCACAAAAATCAGGGAGCTACGTCCACCCACACCCTGAGCAGGAGAGAAAAATGCTCTAATTCTTGCCCATGCACCAGTAGGGAGTGTAGTGTGGGTGGCTTTGATTGCAATGTGACTGATCTTTCAAAAATGCCTGAGGCTTCACAAGAGCGATGGGATGGGAACAGCTCCTCTTTCAGGGGTGACTTAGTGTCTGGGAAAGCCTCAGTCCCAATTAAGAGTTTCCTGAGTTTTCATTGATGTACTCTATGTTCTCGGGCTAAGAATATTTTCCAAATAAAACTGGTGCGGGGGTTGGCTGGGAGAGTGTGGTGGGGAGGAGACCTTCCGTTTCTCCCATCGATCAGCTGGTGTCTGAACACGCCAGAGGTTAAGGTCCGTGAATTGTATCTATTTCGCTCTCACATTGG
Source organism: Podocnemis expansa (assembly GCA_007922195.1). Classification (NCBI taxonomy): domain Eukaryota; kingdom Metazoa; phylum Chordata; order Testudines; family Podocnemididae; genus Podocnemis; species Podocnemis expansa. The sequence goes on from ML682047.1 coordinate 15,217,730, forward strand.
TGTCGGTTCTGCAGGGTTTCTCATACAAGAGACTCTGCACAGTTATTCCTGTCACCATCGTAGGGCAGCAACTCGATTGCAGAAAATAAATACAATTAAAAAAAAAATGAGGTGGCAATATCCCACAACTTCTCTGTACCTTTTTGCATGAGTAGCAGAGATGAGAAAAGAAAAAGGGCTGCAAAAGTAATCACCCTACCTTATAGTGAAAGCCATCTTCTTTCGTGGTTTTTCTTTACTGAACAGGGGATTTTACTTTGCCTTCTGATTTTTGGTTAATATCTTTTATCAGCAGTGTTCCATCTAATTTTTCATAGGCTATGTGTGCAAAAAAATTTCTTTGTGTGTGGTAATATTAGCACGGTTGAATTTTTCTGTGTGCACTTTATTTTGCTGTGTGCGTGGGTTTCATGGCCTGTGTGCACATTCACAACTTAGAGGGCACATCATTTATCACTGAGTTGCAAGAGGTGCCTATGTAAAAACTCATGTTCACCCACCTGCAAAGTCCGAGGCTGCATCAATAGTTGGGGTGGAGCTAAAGCGAAAGGCTGAAAGCGGATAGTTCATTCCTTGTGTCCCAATCTATTATTCTTGAGTCTCACTGTTGCAATGAAGGAAGAAAATCAGAAGAAAGCTCAGGTGTAAAGTAAAGTGTCTCTACAGTAAAACTGCCCCAACCTGGAAAGCCATCTTTTCTTCCCTGGGCATGCCTCCTGCTTAGTACTGGATTGGAAATGTTGGGGTTTCCCCCAAAAAGTATACCAAAAATGAGAAAAGGTTCTGTTTTTATGGAGATTTTTCTTTAATTTTTCAGGGGGCAGGGATTAGAACTCCATCACTGTTAAAAATCTGAAAAATTTTAGCTAAAACACACATTTTCTGGTGTAAGTTTTGTTTTTTGAAAAATATCATCAAAAGCAGGTATTTGCCACAAAAGCGTCCTTGCTGACTGAAAAGCTGTTTCCCATGTAAAAGAAAGTTTTGGAAGGACAATTTTTGACCAGCTTGAGCTTGGGTGTACCGACCTGTTTTTGCGTACACCACTGCCCTCTCCTGGATGGCATTAGACCTGCTCAACTGTGTATCATAGGCCCTATCCAGGCCTTTTGGAGCAAGAAGGTCGGCACTATATCCCAGGAGACTCAAAGTTAAAGGTTCCTTTAACTCATTCCCATGACTCCACAGCATTTCACTTAAAACTGACAAACGCCCAGGGATGTTTTCGTTGGGTGCCTCCTATAAATGAATGCAGATAAATTGACTGGGCTGCAGGGTGCTGATCTGTCTGGACACCAGGTGAAGCAGCCTCTAGTTTATGACTTGAACCAAGGCTGAGAGGAACTGTGCATCTCATTCTGATTTGATCTCCAGCGGCATTAATCAGGAGTTGTTCGGCTGAAGTCAGTAGAGCTATATAGCTGCTAAGTCAGAGGAGAATCAGAGTCCAATGAACACTAAAAGAGGACGTGCCAGTTGCTGATTTTGTGCAATGTAGCCATCGACTCTATCAAGGAATGCTAATGTTAATAATCAACTCCCTGTTATACAGCACACTGAGCCACAAGTACATGCCATCTCCTGGGGAGGTTTTCGGGAGCTGTGCCACCAGCCCTTATTCCCTTCGGTTAATTTGAGCCCAGAGACTGAGCTGCAATATGTTGGCTCCAACCCTCAGCTTTGCTAAAGTTCAGGGTGTATTTGGAGAGCCAGAGTTTTGCATCGGCCAGTTCCTGAGACTGGAGTCATCTGCAAAGCTTGGCTCTAGAGCTGGGCTTGACAGGTCAGGGATATTCAGAACGGAGCTGGGCCCACTGTGGTTAACGTGGACTATTAAAACTGGAAGGCATTCTCTGGCAAAAGCCTCTGCATTGCTGGGGCGTCTGCCCCTGGCCTTTTTTAATAAAAGGGAAGGATGTGCGGAGGAGAATCTGAAACATTTTCCCCCCTTGGTGTAGCCAATTGACTTAAAACAATGTGGCTTCTCTGTGGGTAATTAAAAAGCAGCCTTTAATCTACAAGGATTTAAAAAATGCACTGCTTCCTGTCACTCGAACTTGAACAGAGCTCAGAGAAACTTCAGCCTTCCCCTCACAGTTCCTCTCCACTGGGTCAGGGCTGCCCCACAGAGACATCCATCCGGGCATGAATAATGTTTCACGCTTCAAAATGGAAATGTGTGTTACATGCACCACCCCGCTGTGCTCCCCAGAGCCAGGAAGTGAGGTGCACTGGCTGCCAGGAGATCAGCGGGTCAGCGAGATACATTTCTTCATCTCCTTAAATTATGTAAGCTTATTGGAAAGAGCTGGAGACAAAAAAAAACCCTCTAAAGCAAAAGGGTATTGGATGGCTCGCGGCTGAATTTGGAAGCCGATCCATTGCAAATTCAGTGTGTACAGCTACAGCTGCAGATTTCACAGCTGTGCAACACCCCTTTACTCCCCCAGAAGATTTCCCATGGCAGGAGTCCCCGCCAGAATTTTAAAGATACATTTACTGTCCTGATGGGCCAGCTCCAAAGTCTGAGCTATCTTCCTCCGCAATAGCTGTTTCAGGTGGAAAATATAATACTCAGTGCTTTCCCGAGTGTTTGACTTGCTGGCTTTCACTTCGTGCATTTTTTTCACTAAACTGGAGCAAAAGCGCAAAAGTTGATCCTCCTCTTGGAGTGAAATCGAAAGGAGGTTGCCAAGAAACGCTGCAAACCTCTTTGTTTCACACACAGCTAAGCTTTACCGAGACGGTATCACTAGCATTGTTGTAATAACACTAACCCAAGGTTGGATTACTGTTGTGCTAGGTGCTGTACATTAGGAGACTAGGTTATCATTTTGTTAGGCGCTGTATATTAGGATTGGCTGGAAAACAAGGATTCTGTTCTGGGACAAATTCTGAGGTCTTATCATTTGTTTTTCTTCTGCAGTGGGATGAAAAATAGAGAAAGTCAGAGACACACACCCAAAGCCACTCCTGAGTAGCCAATGGAGCATGGTGAGGCCACTTGCCTGTAAATATTCTGCCTTATTCAGAGCAGGGACCTGAACCTGGGTTCTCCCAGCTTCTCTCTGGCTTTGATCAGAAATTTCATCCTGCAGCTGAGAAACTGGCATGATGAAATTTCTATTAAAAATACATTTCCATGAAAAGTTTCAGTTTCAATGAGCTGTCAATTTCTGATGAGATAAAAATGTTTAAAAGGATTCCTAAGCAGCTCTATTATCCATACATATATTTAGAAACAGTCTCCTTCTCAAAGACCTAACAGTCTCATTAGGCAAGTGAGACGATAGGTGAGAGGGAAAAATGCCTTGGCCAACGTCACCTAGCAAGACAGTGGCAGCACTTGGCAAGGAGTCCACCTGTCCTGACTCCCAGTCCAGGATCCATAGCTGAGCAGTAGTTCACAATTAACATTTTTGTCAATAAGTTTTGTTTTTTCTTCATGTTGAAATCTGAACACAGCAACCTCAAACTTATGTATTATTCAGTAGGCGATAGAGCAGTGATTATTCTTGGCCAGCTGATCGTTTGGATTGTGCAGCGTGAGCAGCAGAAGGAAGATGGGTGGTAGCTAGCTTATGTAACGCCTCCTCCACCACACGGACCAAACCAGAGCCGCTTGAATTTCAAATCGCGTAGTCCTCTCTAATCTTCACAATCTGCAGCACGTGCATGAGCTACCTAAGTCATCCAGAGCCTGACACACTGATGCCAAGAATGGCATGGCTACAGCGCAGCTGGGAGCAGGCTTCCCAGCCTTAGGAAACAGACACAAATAGTTGGGTCAGCTGCTTGAGCACAGACCGTCGTGGCCAGGCTGGCTTGTACGTGGGGTGCCAGTGCCATGCACAATAGCCACGTGGCTATTTTTACTGTGCTAACTAGAGCAGAGCAGCAACACGGGCTCATTGAAATTTGCTTTTGGGTTTATCTGAGTGTGCAGAGAAATGTTTGTCCTCACTATTCACTAAGGTTAGAGCGGTCAGAAAAATAGAGTGCTATCTTCTGTCCTTCCCCCCGTTACTACGTTAGGCCTGCGAATGCTTGTATACTGTTGACACCTGATGGAAATGAAAACAAAAACCCAGGCACTGATCCTGAAAACACGCATGTTGTGCTTAACCTGAATTGCCTTCCATGGGTCTGCTCACACCCTTAAAGTTAAGTGAGTGCATTAGTGAATTAGTGACGGTGCGGTGGGGCTATGATGGGTGGCGAGTCTATCATGCACATATTTACCTACAAGCATGGGAATAGTTCCAGTGAAGTGAAAAGTAACAATACATAACAGTTACACAGAGAGTGTCATTTGTGGTCACAAAACACTTTGCAGAACAAGGCAAGCCCCCTTATCACCATTTTAAAATAGGAGGCCATTGAGGGACAGCAACTTGCTCACAGCAGACTGATCGGGGATTACAACCCAGCTTTCTGGGCTCTCACTAGAAAGCAAAGAGATCGTTTCGTAAGGGTAAAGGTAGCCACCTCACTACACAGGCTGTCTCCTTTCTTCCTTCCATCCGTCAAAGCCACAGTGAGATGCAGGGTGACACTCAGTTCAAGTCTGTTTGCACACTCCATCTGCACAGCCAATCTGCATCTCAGTCGGGCTGTATGTCTGCTTTTTATTTGGCTGACCTTCACAAGCAATTAACACTGTGCACCGGCTGACATCCTGAACCCTTAACAAGACTCTTCAGCAAGGGCAGTGAATAGCTTCTTTTGACAAGGCTGGAAAGAGGCAAAATAGGCGCTTCCAGAGTACACTGTTAATATGCTATAGACTGCGTTTTTAGCAGTCTTCAAGGTTAGCTGTTTTTTCACTTAATCTTTGTGTGCATTGGGGGGGACGAGTGGAAATAAAACAGTAGTGTTTACAACTTAATGGCCCCAGCTGTCAACTTCCTATGGCCTTGTTAATTTAAGGAACCGTACCCCAAAATTCCCACTGGTGCTAGCCCCAGTTCCTTTAGTGCCTATGGTAGACAAGTTTCTTGCTGTCACATGCATTTTTACTTGCAATAATGTTCTCTTGGCTCTCATGAATTTTACTGTGCCCTAATCCACACACACTTCTATTTCATAAGAACGTGCCATACGCTTCTCAGTCTAGAAGGGGGATAAAAATCCCTGGAGTCACTGATTGAGGCTATATCATGCTCACACATAAATAATTGCTTCCTACTGGTTGTGACATGTGACTTGTAATGAGCCATTCAGCCGCTAGGTATCTTTGTGCACTGAACAGAGTTCCTGATACAGAACCTGGTAAACAAGGCAGACAAAACTGGGAATCAAGTTGTGTGGAAGTTTGTTTCTTTGCGTAGCTGTTTCTTTACTAACCACTTTTTGATTTGAAACATACTGAGATTCCACATGGCACGTCAAGTAACTTATTTGATCCTCAGAGCATTCTTGGTGTAAGTCCAAATAATCCATTCTGTGATACCACTAGGGAGACATGACCAAAAATGCCTGGAATCCCCCTTGCTTGTCTAATCAGCATATAAAGAAAACATTATTCATCTACAGTTTCTCTCTAAATAGGTCATTAACTCTGTGCTATTTCAGATTATATTATAGCATTTGGAACCAGGACTGATCTTCCTAAATTGAGAATGGATATCAGACAGGTAGGATTAAAATTAGACCAACACACTCTATACCGGGGCTTCTTAATCTATGGGTTGCAACCAAAAAACTAGATCGCCATGTTGTTTAGGATGGGTTACCATGATCCTCTTTAATAAATTGAAAAAGGAAATACATTATTAATTCAAAACTGAGCTATGGGTCACAAAGCTGACTTGCAAACTTCATCTGGGTCCTGGCTGAGAAAGGTCAAGAACCCCTAGTCTATTATATCATCTGCAGTTCCTCCAGGTTCATAAGAGCTTTGGGAAAATCAAGGTCTAATGACTTCTGGCCACCATACCTGTAAGACCATTCCTCTGAGCAATTGTATGGGGTTTGCGCAAGGTCATACGAAGATTTACTGGCCGCGCCAAGACTAGATTTGGGACCTTAGTTGCTGGTATGGTACCCAATTTATTAGACCACACTGACTCCCGGAGCGTTTTCCCCTGGCACTTCACAGCCACCCTTGTGCTGCTAACCTTGTTGCCCTCCACCTCCTGCCCCCTCTTCCTTTTAATAGGAGCCCCTTCCTGAAGTCATGCTTTTGAAACACCTATATTATAATCCCAGTAATGCATACATGGGTAGCACAGATATGTTAGCCTCAGTCCTGAATCACATTAATATTTTATCCAATTACAGTCTGCATGCTAGGCAAACAGAAATCATGGCATTCCTGTAATTAATTCACTTCTATATCCCATGACATGTCTTATTCACTAGTTAAGACTTAAAAGACTACACCAAAAAAAAACGTTCTCATCCAGGGGCTTTAAGTTTCTTTCTTACCTAGCAACTTCAGTTGACCCCATCTGTGCCCTGGAACTGAGCCTAGACATGAAATAGTGAACTTAAATCCTTAGACACATTGACAAAAGAAAACAGGCTGTGAGATATAAATATTACCCCCCCCTTCTTTCCAAAGCACACCAAATCTAGCTCCAATCTGGAGATATCATTACACAGGGAAGGCGGTTTAAGTAACGCAGTATGAAATTGTCAGTGACAGCATGCAATATTGTTTGTAGAGCATAAATCAATATGGGAAGTGAAAAGCTTTATCATTTTTTCAGGGTCTCTTGGCATTTTATACCTCTAAAGGGACACTGTCAAGATGATGCATTTAAAAATAACCAAACCAACCCTAACATGTGCTACTAACTCCATCATTTATTAGAAATGAAAGAGATTTGAAACGCTGATTTTCTTCTCACCATTTGCACTGGGTCAGGACAGACTATTTAGCCCTATTTTGCAAGTGGGGAACTGAAGCACAGGCCCAAGGTTACATAGGGAGTTTGTGGCAGAGCCGGGGTGAGGCACCCAGATCTTCTGACCCCAATCTGCTGCCTTAACACGATAACCGGACTCCTTAGAGGTCGAAAGGTGCTTTGAGATCCTTAATGGAAAGTTAACCTTACACTTAACAAGATAAGACTTTTGCTGGAAAATTTTTTGTTTCATGCTTTCGTGCTTTGGTGCAGCCCAACTTCTACTGAAATAAATGACACCATGTTGCATTCCATCACGAGAAGCCAGAAAAACGAACTGGGGCAGGGTGAGAGGTAGATGACAGATGGTGTTGGGGGGTGAGTTATGGCTGACGCTGAGGGTAAATCTCCCAGGGCTGCAGCATGGTGTGCTGTCATTAAAAAGGGAAGAGAACGAAAGGCTGTGGCTTTTTATTTTTATTAATAAGGAAAGTGATTATCTGGCCAGGGAATAGGCACTTTGCCTGTCTCTGTGACAAATCAGGGTTACTAGGCTGCATTTTATGTGACATTAACTTTAACATTCTCCGAGCCGTTTCTCCATTTGTCGCCATTCCAAGAAGCTCGGCTCATTTATTGCCAAGGGTTTTGCAGCCAGGGCCCACTTCAGCGAGGACCCGCCCGTGAAAGGAGCTCTGTGCACTCTGTCAGCGATGGTGGGTCTGATACTGGAGCCTTTGCTCTAATTCCTCCAGGCTACAGTCACACAGCTGTGCTGGGGATTGAGGGGGAGTGAGACTTCGGACGCAGCACTGGCTATGTGGAGAAAAGCAGAATCTGCTCCAGGCTGAGGCCAACCAGCAGCAGTGGTGCTAGAGCACGTAGGGCCCAAACCCCAACACATATTAAGTCCCCCATAGACCGCTCAGGCCCTAAGCAATTGCACAGTCTGTTTATGCCTAGCACTGGCTCCGCCAGCTCTTGCGAAGTAGATGCAGAGATGGGAACCCTGCTAACTTACCTATGTCTACATTAGAAAAAGTTAGCTGGAATTTGTTAATTCAAACTAGTAAGTTCGACTTTTAATTCAAACTAAAGTAGACTTTATTAAGTTGACTTAACAAAGCGGACTAAGTCAACTTAAAGGTAAGTTTGACTTAGTCCACTTTAATTCAACCTAAGTGCCCTTAATTCAAATTTAATAAAGTGGAATTAGGGGTTAATTCAGGTCTACTCTATCCTTAGTTTGAACTAAGGAGTTGAATTAAGGCTTAGTTTGAACGAACAGGCGGTTCTTATTAATTCAAATTAAGCTTCCATTAAGTCAAATTAAGGAATTTCTTAATTCGACTTAATGAAAGTCCAGTGTAGACAGGGATTCATTTAGTTTGCATTAAGACTCCTTAATTTGAATTAAATTACTAGTGTAGACATAACCTTAGCGGGCAGAGTAGCTCCTCTTCTAAGCTGCCCTGTGAAAGGGATGAACCAACGATATTTTCTGTGATCAGTGCCGAACTTCTGGGGTGGGAAGCTGCAATCTAGCCTGCAGGGAATGATCGAGACAAAGCAGTCACTGGTGAATGAACTGGTGTCTTCTCGTTTCTGATTTAGAGTGATATACCTGTAAATTAATTTGGAGGAAGGTCAGGTGTGAATTTATACGTGCAAAAGCTACTCCTGAAAAACTAGTGGGAAATAATGTTTTTCACAGATATTCCTTGGGAGGGGGAATTTAAAGAAAAAGCCTGCCATAAATGTGTGTGATATTTGGCCTCTTTAAATGACTGCACACTTTGTCCTCAATGCCATGCTTTACTTCTGTTTGTTGTTGGCACCTGAAAGTCACTGCAGCAAATAACTGTGTTTAAATGATCTCTCCGTGTGTCCATCTCCATCACATCTGGGTCCAAATACATGTAAAAGTGTGAAAAACTGGGTTCTGGTGCGTTCTCCAGATTCTTTTGTTTGAATGTGTGGCGCTTGCCCTGCTACTACTTCAGCTGATTTGTCAAGCCAAAAAATTATGCTTAGCTTGAAGCCTGTCCTGGCTTGCCCGCCTTCATGGGTTCATTTCAATTGCCTAATGGGTGAGGGACGTGGGATCTGCTTTAACTCTGTGGGGCTGGAGGAACATCTAAAGCCCCTGACTGTAACTGGCATCTTTGTTATTCATCTGCTAAGCACCTACCCTGGTGGTGCCTTTATCCTCTGTGGAGGATCCTATGCACTGCCACTGTCATCTAAATAATAAAATCATTCCCATACAACATTTTAAGGATACGTTATTGACTATTGCACTGGGCTAGTTCTCTGGAGCCAAGGATTCTAATCCCGTCTTAGCCACCAGTTTGCTGGCTGACTTGGGAAAGACATTTTGCTTCTTTGTGCCTCAGTTTCCCCAGCTGTAAAAAAAGGGGGATAGAGCTACCTCTTTTGTGAAGCACTTGGAGCTCCATGGAAGAAAAGAAATAACTGAGGACTACGTTGTCCCTTTGGATTTGCTTAGTGACCAGAGATATCACCAGGTGGTCCCACAAATACATGACTCACGACTCTAAATTATAAGCCTGTTGCTCAAGGCCATGGGTGCTCTGTTTTCTCTTGATTACATTGCTCAGCTGTTCTGAGGAGGCAAATGCTACAATGGGATTTATTCTGCGAGGGCAGAGCCTATGATGCAGGAATAGTACCCCCTGCCAAAGTATTTCAACTTTGGCCTTTTCTCCTTGTGGAATGACTAATGCTCTTCTGCTAGCTGGACAGTGCTGACATGAGACTGTGAAAACAGCTTGCTGCAAATGAAATTTTCAGGCTTATGCATGCATTTCATTTCTTATATAAAAGGCAGAGGGTATTAAAAAATCTGTTGCTATGATGGCCGTAGGAAGCTGGATCTTGCTCTATAAATTTTTCCAGTCATATGGAACTTATTTAGGCCAATGCGTGTTGGGACCCTACATCTAAAGCCAGCAAAACTGTTAATTAATAGCCCAGACTGGCTGGGCCATGATGTAGAGTCATAGCAGAGTAAGGTTGGAAGGGACCTCAAGAATTAGCTAGTCCAAGCTCCTGCTCAGAACAGGACCGGCCCCAACTAAACCATCCCAGGCAGGGTTTTGTCAAGTCACCTTAAAAATCCCTAAAGACGGAGATTCCACCACCTCCCTAGGTAACCTATACCATTGCTTCACTACCCTCCTAGTGAAAAACCTTTTCCAAATATCTGACCTAGACCTCTCCCGCTGCAACTTGAGACCATTATTCCTAGTACTAACATTTGCCACCACTGAGAGCAGCCTGGCTCCATCCTCCTTGGATCCTCCCTTCAGGTAGTTGAAGGTTGCTATCAAATTCCCCCTCCCTCTTCTCTTCTGCAGACTAAATAAGCCCATTTCCCTCAGCCTCTCCTATAACTTATGTGCTCCATCCTTCCTAATAATTTTTGTTGCCTTCTGCTGGACTTCCCCCAATTTGTCCTCCTTTCTGTAACAGGGGCCCAAAACTTAAACAGTACTTCATATGTGTCCTTACCAATCCCGAACAGAGGGGAATAATCATTTCCTTTGATCAGCTGGCAATGCTCTGACTAACGCACCCAATATGCTGTTAACCTTCTTGGCAATAAAGGACCCATTGTTGATTCATAGCCAGCTTCTGGTCCACCGTAACTCCCTGGTCCTTCCCTGCAGAACTGCTGCCTACCTCATCCTTATATCGTAAGGTTTTTGAAGCTGCAACTTTATTAATTCATTTGCTGGAGAAGGCAGGAGCAGGCATGCTGTGTATTACATGAAACCTGTTGGTCCTATAGCAAAATCCTAAAGGCTTTAAATCAATAGGGGTCTTGTGAGATTGCTATAAACTGAGCCCTTGAAGCCAGCAGCCTGGTCATTAGGAACACCTAGGATACTGGTGTGGTTTGAGTAGGAGGGATGGAGCTGGTGTGGTTTGGAGGCTGGCACCTGCAGGAAGCCTGCTGAGCTCGTCAGGTGATTAGCTCACCAGCTGGCTAGTGCGGAGGAGAAAGCAAGCAGTATAAAAGCCACAATACAGGCTAGGGATTTCCTATAGTTGCTGCTATTTTATGATGGAGCTGTAGCACTTAGTGGAGGTACCTGCTGAACAGGGTGTGTTGCTTAATTGAGCAAGAGGGTTTACCAGCCAGGGGTCCCAAGAACTGGAGGGAAAGCAGCTCCTCTAGCATTGTAACAGGATGCTGGAGAAATTAGTCTAAACCTCTAAATTTGAGAAATGATTCCTTCTCTTGCAGTTGTTTGTGCTATGGTAGTGTCTATTGACCCCAGTTCAGATCAATGCTCTGCCATGCTGGACTTTCTGAATACACATAGTAAGAGACAGCTCCCAAAAAGCTGATAATTGAAGTAGACAGATAGAAAATGGGAGTGTTATATGGATGGGGGGACATGGACGCACTGTGTGATCTGCCCAAAGTCGCAGAGGAAGTCTGTTGCAGAGCCAAGAAATGAACCATGCTTTCCTGACTCTCTTTGTGTCTGTTTCCCCAGCTGTAAAACCCCCTTCCTTTCAGTATCTTATTTATCCCCCCTAAAGAATACTATAGCAGGGGTAGAGTTTTCTATTTCATGTCATGTTTGAAGAACAACCTACAGGAACCTGCCTATTTTCATATTCCCATCTTTCATAAGGAAACATCTCCCATGGGTTGATTTTTTGGTTTGTTTCTGAGTTAGTAAAATCCTGCAAAATTGATACTCCTTCTTTGCAACTTACCATCTGTCTTGGGAGAGAAAATTGTGAGAAGGGAGTTTTGTGTAGCCCACTTTATTTCTCACTGTAGGAGGCTGTGCTAGCTGTCAGGGCTGTAATAAGTGCATTGAAACCCTTAGAAACCAAATAATATGTAGCATTCTTGATGCATCATCAAACATCAAATTATCCCATCAGTTCCAAAACTGTGGCACTAACACAATGTTTTCTTTCATCACATTTTTCTCTTGGTCCTAACCCCTCCCAGCCTTGTGCCTGTCTTGTCTAGAGTGTAAACTCTTCAGGGTTTGAATCAGCGGCTCTGTGTTTTATAGCAGCTAGCACAATGGGGCCCCAGTCTCAGCTGGTCCTTGGGCACATCCATGATAAACAAGATTAACAATGAAAGGGTTAAGACTAAAGGAAACAGCTCGGGATTTACTGCCTAAAAATCCCCCTCTCCCTTGTGTGGGTTCTTTCCCTCACCACCGCAGCTCAGTATGAAAGTGAGAGGAAGGGTGACCCATGGAGATACGCTGAGCCGTTTTCTGCACCTGTTCCCGCGGATGTTGCATGCATTGCTAGGGGCCTGATGCCGTGTTAGGTGTGTTGGATGCTTTCTGCAACCCAACTAACCTGGCAGGACAGAGAGATGAATAGCACTTCTGTTTGGCCCTCATAACGTGGGTTTCAGCTTGGAGAGGGACCGTGTGTTGAGCAGCAGGAGAGGCTGCGGTTTACAAAACAAATAAACCACTGCCGACTGTAAGCACGAGTAATCTGTTATTCTAAAGGGTCCGGGGATAATTTACCACTGCTGCCAAATGCTGATTTGTTTACTAAGGCAAGTTACACAGGGGAGCTGAAAGAAAGAAGGAAAAGCATCTCCATCTGACTTTCTTTCCCATCTTGTGGAGGAATGCAAGAGAAGGGCGACATAGTCAATGGGATAGGCCAGCACAGGAGGGTCCCGATCTTGCTGAGAGGCCCTCGGCACTGTTGAAACATATACATACTCGATGATGATAATATCTACGTCCACATCTACACTATTCTGAGCACCGCCAGACGTGCTAGCGCCAGAAACACAAATCCATACTCCCTTGGCCCTAATCCAGCGGAGAGGGTGGTCCTCAGGAGTTTCCACCCTCTACTGGGATCTGTAGGAGGACGGCCAGAATCGTGGTTCTCTCCCTTCGCGCCATGCAGCTTTGTTGCTTTCTTGTCCACGTTGCAATGCTAGGGTGAGGGGGAGGTGTGTTGTCTCTGCTGAGACGCGTCTGAGCTCCTTCTCATTCTCCATGTTTTCCTTCTGGTTTGTTTCTTCTCTCGGTGAAGTGAGCCAGCTGGGGCAGCATCCCAGGACTGTCTATCCTTGAGCTGTTATCTCTTGGAGAATTTGAAAAATGCATGTTGCTGGCCAGTGGCCCTGTTTTCCAAAACCCTTGACCAGATTCTCGGCTGGTGTAAACTGAGATCTTTCCATAGAGCTCAGTGATTGAGGACCTGGCCCCCTCCATTTGTGACATGTTGCGTCTGTCATCAAAACGCTGCAGCAAAATGGGTGCCTTTATTACAGCCTCGTATTTGTTCTCCTGTAACGTTCCTCCCAGTCTGTTTCTTCCCCCAGTGGAGTGAGCCAGCTTGGGCCATATCTCAGGACTATCTCTGTTGCCCAAGTGGCTGAAACAAGACATCTGTCAACTTTTGTCTGGGATAAAATCTCTCGCAAGCACAAGTGGATTACTGGGATTGTTCAAATGCTAAACTATTGCATCATGGAAATGGAGCTTACGTGCTGGGGGAGGGAAGACCTATGAAATTCTCTAGTCCAGCTTTCTGCTAGGGCAGGGTTGTTCCCCACAGGACACTTTCTTAAGTTACTTCTTGATTGAGGCTGGGATTTCCAAAGCTCCCATTGAATTTCCATAGGAAGTGGGTGCAAAGAGGTAGAGCTACCATCAGTCCCTCTGGGAGACTGTTTTGCCTGCAAACGGTTCCCTGGATTTCAGGCTTCCCTGGTAGATATTGGGAACTTAGGAAGAGTCATCCTGGAGGCCTTGCCTCTCAGGGTGTTTGGGGAATAAAGACCTTAAGGACCATGAAGTGTTCAGATTCCATGGTGGGTGATATATGTTTTTGAAATGTGGTAGATGATGGGATCCCCCAGCAGGATGTTATGGAATTAGTTTCTCACCTCCTGTTGTTACAGGCTGGTTTATGCCCTGTACCAAACCCGTCTTTTAAATTCATTGTTAGTGTTATAAGACTGGATATGTTTGTTACCATGAAAACCTCATGGTCTGAATACTGCTAAACAATTGGCTTCGGTGATTTCCTGTGGTGGTGAGTTCCACAAGCTAATTGGGTCCCATCAGGGGAAAAAGATATTTCCCTGGGTCACTTTAAAATGTGCTGCTATTCATGGTGTGTTTGCCTGATAAGGCAAGTTGAAAAGATGAGCTCAAGCAATTTCCTGTACCATGGGTTTGACCGATATGCACAAAGAAGGATTGAATGCAGGCTTTGAATCCCTTCGGTCACTTCTCTTGACATACATGGGAGAAAGGAGCACACCGTGAGTCTTTAAGCTTTGCTTGTGTGTGTATGTGAAGGGGGGGGTCCTGCCCAAACCAGTCAAATCTTCACCTGGCAGCTCTGAAAACAAACAAATTCACAGTTCCCCTGGCCCCATGCTCCTTGTGTTAGTGTGAAGTCACCAGACATGTTTCATGGAGTGTGATATCAGATATGCTCTTATAATTTTCCATTTACACTGGCATCTCCTAGAGATAGCAGGGGTGTTTGCAATAGGGGACAACTCAAGCAGCTGTGGTATGGTGGCAGCTCACAGACTAGATGCCTCCTGCTCATAGGTGCACCAGTGAAGACCTGCAATGCTGTACAACTTGCAAGAGAAAAGGGGGGAAAACTGTGCTGACAAAGAGAATTTAATCAGAACAAATGTCCTGGCCATGGAATCAATCGGTGGCTGGAATTCGCCCCCAAAAGTTTATCTTTAGCCTCCTGAAGCCGAGAGGGGTACAGCTGCTACTTTAAAAACAGATGGTTTTGGGGTCGTCTAGATGGAAGTTATACAGAACACCAGTCCCGTCCAAAGGTGGTGTTTTGATTTAGTGTTGGTTATGATCGGTGCCTGTGAGCGGACACTCCCCGACCACTGACAGACGGGCTGACGAGCACATAGGGAGTGCCATTTAGGTGACCTGGAGAACATGCTACTTGCCGCAGAGAGGTAGGAAGTTTTCCGTAATATTTAACTTAAATCCCCCTTGCTGAAGATTAAGCCCATTACTTCTTGTCCTACCTTCAGCTGAGATGGAGAACTGTCAGTCACCATCCGCTTTATAACAGCCCTCCCCATATTTGAAAACTGGTCCCCTTCAGTTTTCAAGTCTAAACATGTTGAACTTTTTTAACCTTTCCTCCTAGGTCAGATTTGCTAAACTCTTCATCATTTCTGTTGCTCTCCTCTGGACTCTTTCCACATCTTTCATAAAGTGTGACGCTCCGGCTGTGACCTCAGAGGTGCCAAGTGCAGCGGACAGTTATTTCCTGTGCCTTACACACCACACGCCTTTTAATACACTCCAGACTGAGATCAGCTTTTCCCACACTGCATCACCTTGCTGACTCTCATTCAGTTTGGGATTCACTGTCGTCCCTGGATCAATCCTCTTCAGCAGTACTCCCATCTAACGAGTTATTCCTCATTTTGTAACTGTGCATCTGAGATTTCTTTCTGAAGTGAAGTACTTTGCATTTGTCTTTATAGAAATTCATCTTGCCAAATTCAGATCAACTCTCTGATTTCTTGAGGTCATTTTGAATTTTAATCCTGTCCTCCAAAATGCTTGCTGTTCCCTCCGGTCCTCTGCAGATTTTATAAGCACGGTGTCCCCTCCATTATCCAAGTCATTCCTGAAAATATTGACCAGTACTGGACCGAAGACTGACCCTCTCCGGCTCCAATAGATAAGCCTTTCCAGTTTCACAATGAATCATTGATAAAGTACTCTTTGAGTACAATCTTTCAACCCGCAGTGCACCTGCCTGAGAGTAAATTCATCTGCACCACGTTTCTCTAGTTTGCTTGTGAGCATGTCATGTGGAACTGTGTCAAAGCCTTAGTAAAATCAAGATATATCAAATCTGCTCCTCCCCTACAACTGTGGGAGTTTCTCTGGCCCAGCTTTGTCACTGTTTTGGGCCAGTCATTCATCAACTTGCTAACATTTCCTCCTCACTCCCTGTTCACCCTGCTCTTTTTGCATCCATGACAAATAGTTTAAACCAGACTCCAGTCCTGAAAGAGAAACTCAGACTGTTTATGCTACACTCCACTAAAAAACCAGCCCAGATTCCAGATTTATGTGGTAACGGGGACAGGGGTGATCGGGCTGCACATGCACCGTGAGTGACTGCAGTGTCAGGACGATGCTGGCCTCAGTTTTCTTCTCACCTCAGTCAAACCTGGTGAATATCATCGTGAGATGTGTGAGGAAGAAAGGGACAGAGGACGTGATGAAGGGGAATCTGTCTATGGAAGAGGCAAACACCATGCATTACAGTCAAGTGGAGCATGTTGGAGAGGAGATAGAATGAAAATAATTTCTCTTGCAAGTGGCATCTTCTTTTGGAGATGGGAGGCTTGGTGATTTAAGAAAAGTCCCCAAAATTGCAGAGCAAATTTTCAACCAAACCGAAATAATTCTCTTCAAGCCACAAAATTTGTCACAGAAGGCCACTAGATGGTGGTAGAAGAGACAGATTCACACGCCACTGGTCAGAGAGCATTGCATGGTGGTGATCTGTGTCCACGGACCGGAGCCGTGGGACCGTTGAGTCATGGTCGAAAGCCAGGCTTCTGGGACAGCTGGGTCACCGTCCAGCCATCCCACCGCTGTGGTTGTGTCTGAGCTTGGTTTGTCACTTTGTGGCAGCAAATCAAGATTCTGGTCTGACGGGGTTTGTTTCAAAAAAGGCGTTAGCGAGTCTTGTTTAGTTGGATTCTGGAGCATTTGCGGGATGTGAGGAAGGCAGCTGTGAATGGTGGCGCTTCTCTGGCTAAAATGGGTTCATTTTTATGTCACTTCTGACCCCAGTGAACATTGCTGTGGTGCTCTCAGATCTGTCTCTTTGGAGACCCTGAGATTTGGATTTGGATTTGGACCTATCTTTCTCTAATTTTGCCTCTTGTCCCTGCCTGGAGATTACTTCTTGTTCAGCAACAGGATGCCTTGTCTGGGATTTACAATGGGCATGGGGGTTGGAATGTGCCCTGACTCGACAAACGAATAAAAGCAGCATTTGGAAAAACAAGCAAACAAACAAAAAAGGAGGTGCAGGGTTAAAAAAAAAGGTGTGGGTTTTGAGAAACTCCACTCTGGCCTTAATCTCAGAGTTAACGCTGAGGCTTGCTGGCTGCACTGGCTAATAAGCAAGAGAAAGGCCTAGCGAAGGGGCGTTTTTGTGCAGCTGCTGTAATCATAGCGCCGGGTTTGTTGAGCACTTCCAGATGTTGCACTGATGAGGTCATCCAGGGACTCGGCGCTAGGCAGCCATCACGACTTTTCTATTTTGCAGACGTGCCCAGAGGAGGAGACTGTGTCACTTTGGGGCTGGCTCGCTAGGAAAAAGGTTAATCCCTGGCTTTTGGTAGACATGGAGTCTCTAAGGGTCTGATTTCCAGAGCTGCTCAGCAGCCTTGTCCTGAGACCTTTCGCTCAGAGGTATCAGTGAGTGCAGCTCTGTTGCTTCATGGCCTGAGCTTAGCTCATTTTCACAGGCATGCAGAGTCGGGCTGGTTAGCGCTGAGGGCTCCCCCAACAGTGCTAGAAGAGGGAGCAAGCACGGACCCATGCTCTAGCATGGGGTGCAGCAAGTGCTATGTTGTTGTGCTTCTTAGACATAAAACTAAAGCTCTAGCTACTCGTAACAGTCAAAAGATCCCCTGATGCTTCTTCAGCGAGTCCTGGCGTTCACGCTGCAGCCCTTGCTGAATTCCATTTTAATGACATTAACTCCTCTTCTCCCCAGACTCCTCCAGTTTTAACTAGACACACTCGTTCCTCACTTTCTGGCCTAAACTCTTGCTTGGCAGTTGCATGACTTCACTGGAGGCTGAGCTTGTTGCTGGAGATAGCCTGAAAATCAGCGTGCAAGGCGCCTTCGGAGCTCTCTGGTGAGAAGTGCAATTCTAGTCATAAGACTTTCCTGCAAAGCAGCTGCTTTTGGATTCGTGTGACAACAATTTTATTTGTTCTGCTCTTGCCCTAGAGGCTGAGCTTCAGCCTCCACACAAGAAAAGGGGTGTGGGGGGGCAGAACAGTCCAGCTTCCCTGCCACATGAGTAAAAAGGGCTGCTAATGGTCCTAAAGCCTACCCAGAAGACAATATATGATGGTAGCTTACAGGCCATATGAACATCAGGCTTAAATCCCAAGACATGGGAGATAGACCTGCCCTGGTTGACATTCCTGAGTGCCAGACCCATTTTAGATGCTCAGCGGCCACCCGTAAACTTCTCCGAGAGCAGTGGGAGAAAGACAACCGCTATGTGAGACAGTTGCGAAGGACTATGACCCACATAGCTGCTGGAAAGGCTAGTGAAGATACCACAGAGCTGCCTGGCCTCATAGGGGAGTGAGAAATAGCAGAGCAGAGAGAAGTGATATTTCTACCAGGTTATGGGACCGTTGGGATAGTTTCATTTACACCAGCAAAGCCTGGGGAGGGTGCTAACCCAATGAGCTGTTCACATGAGCAATGGTGGCTTCAGGATGAACAGCTGGGGTTCATTTTGCTGGTGAAGTGGGTGGACGTTTGGTGGACCAAACAGAACACAGCATTAGCATTTCCGACATGAGACGCTCTTCTGCCCACAACATGGGGCTATTTTGGAGGGGAACATTATCCTACCTTAGCCAGTGGGCAGGGCGAGGAACTGGGGGGCAGGAGACTGGGACTGGACTCTGAGGCCATTGCTTGACTTATGTAACCTCTCCGTACTTGGCTTGTCTGTCTACCAACCACATGGCCCCACTCCGACCATCACTGGGTGCGTCAGCTGCCTGTAAAAATGCAGAGACTGATGCTCATTTACATCTTGCTTCGAGCTTTACGGGTGAAGCTGTCAGTCCAGGTGCGAAGTGCTAGCTTTCGTTCTACCGTGAATGCGTTGCACAGCAATAAATCAGTGGACGGTGGTGTCTCTGCTGCTGCTCTTTTCGTCTGGGTGAGGATAGTGTTGGGTTGCCAGAAGACAGTGGTGTCCCAAGGGGGGTGGGTCCATGCTGCTTGGCTCTGGCTTGTGGGGGCACCAGGTGGGTCCTCTACATAAGAAACGTCCACCGTTGAACAAACATCTTCCCAATCCTCTGCCCCCATGCTGGGCACAAGGAGGGAGCTGCGGGAATCCTGCCCGTACAGTGGCCAGGGAGGCAAAGTTGAGGCCCTCATGCCCCCCCATCAAGCTGCATGGGGCTATCTGCCCCATCACTCCTGCTCCCCAATGCATCCACAGTGGGGAGATATGGAGGAGAGCAGGAAATGGGCCCACAGACCCGCACCCCACGGGATGCTACTGCTAACGGGGTGTGGGATTGACACAAATGTAAGTGCTGGTCCCCCAACTCTGGAGTGTCCTGGAGACTCCCGGTACCCCACTGGCAGGAGGCGAAGGCCCTGAGGTAGCTGGGAGGCACTGGGCCATGGAGGCAGGTGTCTGGGAACAGCTGGCAGAGCACATGTGGGGGCCCGTGGAGTGATAGGGTACATCAGGTGGGACATTCATAAGAGACTAAGTTGGTGCCTGACTCTTACTGAACATCACCGTCATTCCAGCTGAAGCATCCTACAGTCTGTTCTGTGGGACACCGTGGGGGGGAACATTTCAGGACAAATTTTGTACAGCAGCCCTCTGGGATCTCAGCAGAAGGCAATGCTCTTGTGATTAGTGTGCACTTGTAGCATCGCCTACAGTTCAATAATAATATTTACCTTTCTGCAGCACTTTGAATGTAAGGATTTTCATGTACTCTGGCAGCACTCGTGAATTAAGCCTCCCACCACTGCCAGGCAGGAGGGAAACACTTATCTCCTGTTACTTTTCGGCACCGGGAACACGTCTCTTGCAAGAAACTGCTGCTGTTGCCTGACGCCGTGATGTGGGATTCAGGCTGGGGATGCCCAAGAAAAACCTGGCACGAAGCTGCAAGGGTCTGTGCCAGGCCTGTCCTGTCTCTGAGCCCCAAGCATGCTGCTGAATAACTTGGTCCAGTCCTTTCACTGTGACTGCAGGATTTCACAGTTACGACAGAGATGAAAACACTAGGGGGCAGGTTGAGCCCATCTGTAAGCACCTGGCCTATAGGCTATGCAGGGAGCTTTCCAAAGGGATAGCCATGTTAGTCTATTCCAGCAAAAAAAACCAAGGAGTCATGCGGCACTTTAAGACTAACAGATCTATTTTTTGCATGAGCTTTCGTGGGAGAAAATCCCAGAGATGGCTGAGCACAGCACCATGCTAGTTGCATGGGCAGTGATTCGAGCTCTGGACACTTGCAGCTGCAAAATGATGCTGTGCTGGGAGCTGGATCCACCACACAAGCAGCTGATCTCCCCAGTAGGGGACCCTGACTCCCCTTGACCTCCAATCTTGGCACCCGCCTTGCTGCCAAACCATGCAGGCTGTCTCTGTGAGGCGGCTGATCTTTTTTTGATGGCGAACTCCATGATTATGAGGTGAAACAAAGGCCTAGAGGCAGGGGTGCAGTCATGTGAGCAGGCATTTGGCAAGTTTTCCCAGAGACCTTTGCTAAGCCATAATTCACCACTGTCACATCCAGGTTGTTTGAGTCCTGCTTCCTCCTCAGCCAGGACCACACAGAGATTTTTTGACAGCTTTGGGCCAAATCTGAAACTCAGCTCCCCGTCCTTCCAAAAAAATAAAAAAACAAAAAACCCTTGACCCAAATCACCTAGTGGCCCTCTTACCCCATGAGTGAGATCACATCACTTCTCATCCAACTGTGTTTCAGTCAGCCTGCTGGCATTTTGGGGTGCCTCTGAAAGGGGGGCAGGGGCAAATTGCCCCTTTAGCTGTTGTCTCTGGAGGCCCTTGTTCACATCTTCATTGAGGCACCTCAATCCTGATTTACAACATTGTTTTTATTCTAGGTTGAGGCTCAGAACCCATGCTGATCAGAACAATGAAATTAAAACCCTAAAAAGATCAGTTTATTTCTGTCTGTCCTCCACATAGACCCACTTCCACACCTCTGCTAAGGCCCATGGGAAGGTTGCTTCCCAGACCTGAACCACTCCTATGCAGCTGAGTATAAACCAGAAAGCATCTCAAATAAAAACTCTTTGGGTATTCCAGGTCTGCAGAGTGAAAAGGAGAAAGACACAAAACCCAAAACATGATGTTCATATTGCAGGCGAGCTTGAGTCCAGTCACAGACCTGGAATCTATTATGCTAGGTGCTGTACAAACTCAGGACAAAAGAATAATCTCTGCCCCCAAAAACCTACAGTATGAGTAGTACAATGTTGTGACCTCCTTGTCATGAGCTGGAATGAAACAGCCGTTCGAGATTAAGAGTGTCTCTGATGCTTCCTAGATATAGAGCAGATGGAAGTTTCTTTGTATTCAGTGTGTATTAAGTAGGGATTTTGGGCAGCTGAATTTTCCCTTTTCATTAAATCCATGCAAGCTGGAATGCCATATTCATTACTATCCAGGGATCCAAAGTGCACATCAGGGAATGATGATAGAGATTTCAATAATTTCTTGAGGATGGCCCCATGGGACGGAGAAATAAATAAATCCTTTGGAGAATACAGTCAGCATTTCAATTGCAATGACTCCCACTTGTGTTTTTAGCACTCAAAGATGCTTAATCTGTTCAAGGCAAATGACGTGGCAAGTACTGGGCCCAGAGGGATGTCTCTCAAGTTATCTACTGTATACAGTGAAGCCTGTTACAAATAGAAATGCTACAGATACAGTTCCTGACTTCTTCAAAATCTAGAACAGATTTAGATCAGGTTTGGGTCTATTTCTTACATGCAGACAGTGCTGGAGATTGTGTACAGGGGTCGGGTGTCATGGAATTTTTGTAGTATTCTCGACATAAAGGTGATTACATCTGAACCATGTTATGCAACCGGTAGGTGTGTCTGCATGCAGTATAGGGAACTAGTTTGGGAAGGTACCCTGGTAAACCAGGAAGGAAAGCTGGGACGCCATCCGCGTGAAAAACTTTCTCCGTGTATGGGGCTGTAGCTGAATTCTTTAATAAACATCATCTGGTTAAGGCCGTGAAACTACACAGCCCTTCAGGTTCCTCAACAGGCTTTGGAAGCACTAAAGAAACTCCAGCCTTAGTCATTTTATCCCGGATTTTATACTGAGCCCAGTGTATGCGGGGATAGGACGTTGGGAGTTTAGTCAGTGCCACATTGAAAGCTATGTAGTACAGGCATGTTCAGTAAAGCTTCTAGTTCTAGACCTCATTCTCAAATCTTGGGGCCTCGATTTGAAAAGATGCATAATTTCCAGTGCTGGAGGGAATCACTGTGATCATCTAATTGGACCTCTTGTATAACATAGGCTCTGGAAGCAACTCGCAACAGTTTCCAGTGCAGATCTTTTAGACATACAACTCATCTTGATTTAAAAATTGCTAGTGATGATGAATTCACCACAACCCTTGGGAAATTGTTCCAAAGGTTAATCACTCTCACGGTTAAAAATTCATGCCTTATTTCCAGTCTGAATCTCTCTAGCTTCAGTTGTAGCCATTGGATTGTATTATATCTTTCTCTGCTAGATTAAATATGTTTCCCATGTAGATCCTTATCAACAGTAATCAAGTCATCCTTTAATCTACTCGTTGTTAAGACAAGTTGATCGAGTTCATTGTGTTTATCACTGTAAGGCTTGATTTCTAACCATTTAATCATTCTCATGGCTCTTCTCTGAACCCTCTCCAATTGCTTAATATCCTTCTTGAATTGCAGACACCACAACTTGATACACTATGCCAGCAGTGGTCACACCATTGCCAAAGACAGAGGTAAAATATTCTCTCCTACTTGAGAGTCCTATGTTCATGCACCCAAAACCGCCAAACGTTTTTCAGTCCTTGGTCCCAAGGAGCAAGTCCCACAGTCTGTAAGGCTATGTCTACAGTAGCAAATTAGTTTGAATTAAGGAGCCTTAGGTCGAACTTATTTTGAAATTTAGTTCAAACTAGCATGATGTAAATAAGTTCGAACTAGCAGTTAGTTCGAACTAAGCGTGGTTTTTTAGTTCAAACTAACTTTTAGTTCAAACTAACTATGCTTTTTTAGTTTGAACTAAAAAGTTAGTTTGAACAAAAAAACCACGCTTAGTTCGAACTAACTTTTGAACTGCTTAGTTTGGATTAAGCAAGTCCAAACTAAGGTTTTAGGTGTAGACATAGCCTAAGTGTGGCTACGTTATTTATTCCAAATTGGGTCTATTTACATTCAGTTATATAAAAACACTTGTTTGCTTGTGCTCATATAATGAAACAAACCAGATTTCTTTGTGTCAGTGACCTGTCTTCTTCACTATTTACCACTCCACCAATTCTTGTGTGATCTGGACATTCAAGCAGTGATGTTTCATGTTTTTGTCCACATCAGTGATGGGAATATTAAACAGCGTAGGGCCACTAAACAATACCTCTGGGACCCCACTAGAAACGTACCTGCTCAGTGCTGATTCCCTGTTTACAACTACATTTGAGTCCATATCACCTAGATTAAATAGCTTTTAATCCATTTAATCTGTGCCATGTTAATTTTATATCTTCCTCGTATTTTAATCAAAATATCACGTGGTATCAGACAAATGCCTTACAAAACACCTCCATGCCTTCTTATCTGTTGTTGAATCAAAACACCTTGTTTGGTTTGCTGAAATATCCAAACTGATCTTGTGACTTTATCTTTTACTGCATTTTCTTAATCCCTTACATACTGTAACTTTCCCTTTTCCATTTCAAGAGCCTGACAAAGTGGGATTCTACCTGCAAAAGCTCATGTGATAAACAAATTTATTAGTCTTTAAAAGACTTAAAAACACTTCTTGGTGTGTGTGTGTGTGTGTGTGTGTGTGTGTGTGTGTGTGTTTTAAATATTAACACTATTACCTTTGTTATCAAAACTGGAAATCATATAAAAAAGATATCAAGTTAGATTGACAGGGTCTATTTTTCATAAACCCATGGTGAGTGGAATTAATTACAACACCTTCTTATTAACTGAGTTCTGTCTCCTGTATCTGGAGTCCTCCCTTATCTTGATCACAGCTGATGTCAGACTATAAGGCCTATAATTACCTGGCTATAGGGCTTATTTTTTTAAAATATGGTCACAATATTAGCTTTCTTCTGGAATGTCTTCTGTCTTCCAAGGTTTACTGAAAATCAACATTAACAGTCCAACAAGCTCCTCTGCCAGCTCTTTTAAAATTCTTACATGCAAGACATCTGGACCTGTTCATTTAAAAATTTCTGACTTTAGTAGCTGATGTTCAACATCCTCCTAAGGCATTAGTGGACTGCAAAGAGTTCTATCATCATATGACTACATCATTTGTTTTTTCCACAAGTGCAGAACAGAAATATTTACTAAAATCTTCTGACTTTTCTGCATTATTATCGATAATTCTACCATTTTCATCTAATGATGGACCAGTACCATTGTTTGGAATTTTTTTGTGTTTTTATACACTCAAAAAACTTCTTTTTATTGTCCTTAAGTCTTCCACTTGTAGATTTCTCCTTATCATGTCTTCATTTCCCTTATCAAACAGAAGCCAGTGGCTGGGACACATTAATTTCCAGGCCAGGTTTTCAGGCTAGAGAGTTTCACATCAGCCATGGGCGAACACCCAACCTCTTAGCTGCTGTTCTGATCTGCTCCAAACTGAAGGTGAGTCTCCTTCCCAGCAATAAACTTTTTGGATAAATTTGGGTCCTCATTGTATCTCCATCCTCAATGTGTCTCTGGCCCACTGCTCCTATAGAGATTGTGAGCTTTGCCGGTTTCAAAAATCAACCATTCAAGCCACATTGCTTTTGGGCTTTGAGAGTCAGGGGAAGAAAAATCCAAACAATCAACTAGAATCAACAAGAACATCCGTTCAGTTCAGGCTGTTCAAACAAAGACGAACCACTTCCTGTGTTGTTAATAAGAGAGAAATGTAAAGGCATCTTGAAAGCAATATCAATTAGCTCCTAATTCCCTGTTAGGCTTGTTCTGAAAATGACAACTAGCTGGTGTTTATTTTGGTGAAATAAATGGGTCAAATGAAGATTAAAGATTGGGGAGAGGATGCTGGGGTAACTACTAGACCGGGTGTAATAACATTATCTAGTACTCAGAAAAATACGGGGCTAGGCAGCCTGGAGCTAAATTAATCTCTGGCGTTCTCTGCCTTCTGACTTGGAAAGTGCTCTTGCTTTACCTGACTGGGAGCACTTCCAATTTGAACCTGAATGGAAGTAAAAAGTAGGAAATAGCAGAGGTCCCATTTGATCTCAGTCACTGATTTATCCAGAAAGTGGATTTATTTTTCTGCATTCAGGGCCCCTGATCTTGATTGTCTCCTGTTGGTGCTATCACAAGAGAAATAAAGTGCTAGAGTGTCAGAATGACACCACTGAAGTCAGTGGAGCTGTGTTGATTTCTACAAACAGAAGAGCTAGTCCCAATAATTAGTACACTGCTTTAAATGTGGATTAGTGCTCTTATGGCGTTACACCAGGTTTATGGGAAACCAAATCCTGAGTTTAGTCCTGTGTATCTAGGTAGAAAGAAACAGTCTCCAGGAGAAATTAAAAACTGCATGAGTGCACAGGCCAGGATTCATGAGCAACCTTATAATAGCAAGTCATTGTGTTCAGTCATTGCTCATAAGCAACAACAAAAACTGCACTGTGGGTAGCGTAGTGCTCAGGAGCAACCTTTCAGTAACGAAGTAATGTCCGCAGTCCAGTTCTCGTAACTACCCTCTATAACAAACCCACTGCAGTAAATCAGTTTTGATCAGCATTTTCCAAAGAGGCTATCGTTGTTCTATGCAATTGTGGCGGTAGAAATACAGAAGAGTATTTCTGCTAGAAGCTGGGGGCTTGCCAACTACAAATGATAGAGGAGAAGGAGAAAGACCTGGGTGTATTACTTGACTGCAGAGTGACTATGAGCAGTCAATGGGATGTGGCCATGGAAAAGGCAAATGCATTCCCAGTATACATTAAGGGTGGCATTTCCAGTAAGGGGAGGGAAATATTATTATGAGGTCTCAAACACATGGCCCATGGGCCACATGTGGCCTCTAAAGTTATTTCTTGTGGCCTGCAGTGACACTATCATTACCAATATTTGCAATATCATTGTATGAAAAGGTTTCAATGGTGCGGCCTTCAGGTTAATGTACTAGTCCTTATGCAGCCCTCGTTGCGATTTGAGTTTGAGACCCCTGTATTAATACCATCATACAAAGCGCTGGTTTGTTTAGTTTAGCAAAAAAACGACTGAGTGGGGATCTCATTGCTTTCTATAAATGCATAAGGGAGTAAACTCCAGAGAGGGTGAAGAGCTATTTAATTTACAGGCCAATGTTGGCACAAGAACAAATAGGAATAAATCGACCATGAATAAATTTTAGCTGGAAATGAGAAGAAGGCTTCTAAGCATCAGAAGAGGGAGGTTCTGGGACAGCCTCCCAATAGGAGCAGTGGAGGGCAAATGAGGCACTCAATACATCTTTTAACAAGATTAAATGTTGGATGGCCAGTTATAGCTGGGGGCTGGACTCTGTGACCCAGGAGGCTTCCAGTCCTGTGTATTTTCAAACAGCACTTTGGGGAGCATCCTGTTAACTATTTAAAACTTCAGAAACAAAATTCTGGAGCCTAGGGGCCAGGTTCTGAACCTAGTTTTGCTGGCTCAACCACATAAAAAATGTGTATACAATGCTTTAAATGCTATGTCCAAGTCATTTACTATTCATAAACTGCCTACTACATAGCCTTTTCTCCTCCTATTCTGTAAATTGGTTAGTCTTTGAAAGATCCGTGGGACTCCTTGTTTCCTTTACTGAACCAGAATAACATGGCTACCCCTTTGTAATTAGCATTTTCTGTATTCATTGGTGTCATGCTTTTGAAGGTCTCTAAGGCTGTGTTTGCACTACAAAAGCTGTCAACGTTGTTAAGTCAACTTAAGAAAGTCTCCTTAAGGTTGACTTAGTGAGTCCACCCTTCTCTTACATCAACTTAACAAAGATGGTTAATTCGACTTAAGAAAGTGTCCTAACAAAAAATGTGTTTGCTTAAGTCGACTTTATTAAGTCACCTTAAGCAGGGACAGCTTATCACATAGGGCTTCTTAGGTTGACTTAGATGGCCACATTGCATTAAGTTGACTCAATAAAGTTGACTTAAAGAGTGAGAATTATTAAGTCGACTTAAGGAAGCCCTTAAGTCGACTTAATGACTCTTAATGTGGCTAGGACTTTGCTTAAGTCGACTTAAGCCTCCTTAAGTTGACTTAAGTCCATAGTGTAGACATACCCAAAGTTAGCTCCTTCTGTTGGTTCTGAACAATGTTCCCTCTAATTTTTCATAGGCCGTGTGCACAAAAAATGTCTTTGTGTGCACTAATATTAGCACTGTTGAATTTTTGTGTGTGCTCTTTATTTTGTTGTGTGCACATGTTTTACGACCTGCGTGTGCATGCGCATGCACACAGCTGGGAGGAAACACTGGTTCTGTGAGAGCAAGGACTTTTTGCCTGTATAGCCCTTCATTAGCTTGACATTTACAGTCCCTACTTGGTCTTCAGCCTCTGTCTTGGCAGGTACGTTGGTTTGAAAGGCAAATGGATCCTTGATTCGTGAGTGCCTTGTCAAACGCTGAAGAACAAATGGTCTGAAAATCTGTCTTGTTTATTTCCCTCTGAGCAACAGGAAAGGAATGGAATATTGCAGAGCTTACACAGTCGTTAGGTTGAAGAGAGCATGTTTAAACACTCTGACACTGAGCACAGGGTGATGTCCATAATTTTGTCGGCATAGTATAATTCAACAGGCCCCTGTTATGGAGCTCAGTACGTTTGCAGTTCACACACGCACACACACACTATCTGTGCTGAAATGATGTGTTTAGACTGAGTGTGAGATTGTCTGGAGCACAAGGAAGAAACGTGCATAGGTAACCAAGTGTTGATGAGGAGCTGAGGGGACTAGTTGGAGGATATGTCTCCATTGCAATGAAATACCCCAGCAAAGCTCAAACATCTGGACTATGTTTTTACAGCCCTGCAGCCTGAGCCTGAGACAGCTGACATGGGCCAGCTGTGCATGCTTAATTTCAATATGGAGAGATCCAGAGAGACCTTACCTATCATATGTGGTACAAGTCTTAGGCCCAGCTATAGAAACTGTGCTTGAACTTGCTCTAAATTGGTTCCAATTAAATCAGTTTCTAACGGGGATCTGCAGTAGAGACAAGGTCACATCATTTTAGGACCCAGCTTAAAATGAAGAAGTCCTTATGTGGTTCTTTAATTCAGTTCCAGACCCAGGCCATCCTCTTAACAATTCAACCCTGAGACAGAGCATCAGGTTTGAGTTTGGAGTTGCTATGTTTTTCTTGATTCATTTGTCAATCTGCGAAGGACGTTGTCAACATCAAGGTAAGTCCTAAAATTTGTCTGTCTGTCTTTTTTAGGCTGACTTTGAAGGTGTATGTGGCTTTGGTATATATGTTTTTCCACAACAAATGCGTTGATGTTTATTTCTCTGCTTAACACAAAAAATCCATGTCAGCAGTTCAGTGCTCTTTGGCAACGTTACAAAAATAAAACAGTGTGAAGACCCCAGCACTCATTGGCAACCCTGCAATAACAAATCAATGCGTATAGCCCCCAGGTCTCATTAGCAGCCCTATAATAATGACCTAATGTGTGCAGCCTTGTCTCATGAGCTAGCCCCACAGCAAGAGATGGTGAGCGCTCAGCTTTTGTGAGCAACCCTACCAAAACAAGCTAATGTGTTGCATGTAGGTAATGAGGAGCAAAGAAGGAAGAAGAAACAGAACGGAAAATCTAAATGGAGCCTCAAAATACTGATGAACAACTTAACGGTGTCCTTTTCATGCGGGGGGATGCAACTTTTTGTTATGTGGTGCTAATGAATGTGGATTGGAAGCTGGAAGCGAGGAGGAAAAACCTTTGTAACCAAAGTCAGATCAGACAGCTGAACCTGCATGCAGAACTGGGTCTCTCTGCTGTTGCTATTACTGTTGCTACAAAGCCTCTCTCATCAGCTCATTCCTCAGTCCCCCCCCATCCCTCTTTTTTCGTTCTTTGATCTGGAGTCTTTTTCTGTGCACCGTTCCACGCGGGCCCTGCTGAGAGGTCAGGCCAGCTGCAAGCGAAGGCCCACTGCTTATTGAAGACGGTCAGAAACTCTGCCACGTGGACACCCTTTGAACTTTCCCCCGCTCCCTTCCTGCCACCCCTCCCTCGGCAATCCTTGCGTCACGTTCAAGAAATGCAGACTCGTTTCCAGGCTGCTCTGCCAGAGAGACCAAGAGAGAAAGAACTTGCAAGAATGTGGCGATAATTCTTCCTCGGTCTTCCAGGGTCATTTTGTGTAACGAACCTCTGCTTCACAGCAGATCTGCTCTGTATAAACTCAGATACGGCATCTGTTGTCATTCAACATTTCAGGCTGTTTTAAGAACGCCAAAGCCTGATCCAAAGCAATTGAAGACTGTGGGAAGCTTTCCTTTGATTTCAAGGGGCTTTGCACAGGCCTTGAATCCATAGGGGCCCTAAAGGGGACAGTACGTAAGCACATGCTCACAGTTACACCCTTTTAAGATAGGGATGTTTTGCTCAACTAAGGTCTAGTAAAGGAGACAGCAAGAGCAGCTTATTTCAGATTCCTGGGCCTGCTCCAGCTCTAACCTCTGGGGAGAGTTGTATGCAAGAAACTAAAAACAATTAAAGCCTGAGTGCAGCGGTACAGTGATGAAAAGACGCAACAGTAGGAGCTCTGAAATTAGATATAAACTAACTGGATCTTCTTCAGGGTTAAAAATTGGCCCTCATTTCTAAGGATTTAACGTTTTAATGGGACAGTTCTCATTATAGCTATTGCCATAGGTAAAGACTTAAAAGTCAAACAGTAATTACTCCCACGAAAGAAACATTGTTTCCTTGTCATGTTCCATTAAGTCGATCGCAGCATGAGCCAAAGATTAATGGGCTTATTATCTGGCCTTCAAAGTACAGCATATTAAAGAGGTGCTGCAGCTTGGAGGAGTACAGAAGACGTCAGGAGCCCCGCTGACACATGAAGGAGGTGGCCTCCAAGCGATGCACAATCCTTGGTGGGCACCTTCCCGGGCCTATTACAGGCAGCATCTGTAAAACCCAAAGCACCGAGTAACTCCTGAACACTTGCAGAGCTGTGGAAAGAAACGATAAAAGACAGGAGCAACGAGTTAGCTGGCAGAGGCCACCCGGTTCTGTGGGGTCACTGGAAGGAGCAGAGGTGAGCAGAAGTAGGGGAAGGTAGGTTTAAGGATACACAAAGAACATGGCTGGGAAATAAGGAGATAGGGATGTTGCACAAATTCATAGACTAAAAGGTCAGAAGGGACCAGTATAATCATCTAGTCTGACCTCGTGCACAACGGGGGCCACAGCACCTCATCCGCCCACTCTAGAAATAGATTAATGGATGACTGAGGAACTGAAGTCCTCAAATTATGGTCTAAAGACTGCAAGATGCAAAGCATCTACCAGCAAGTGACCTATGGCTCACGCTACAGAAGTTGAAAAATCCACAGGACCTCTACCAATCTGTCCTTGGAGAAAATTCCTTCTCAACCCCAGATATGGCAATCAGCTAAACCCTGAGCACGTGGGCAGGACTCACCAGGCAGACAGCCCGAAAGAATTTTGGATGGTTACTGTGAGCCCACTGCATCTAATATCCCATCACAGACCACCGGGAATATTTACTGCTAGTAATCAAAGATCAGTCAGTTGCCAAACTGAGCTGCCCCATCTTGAAGCAAGTTATCCGTTCCCCTCATGTCTCCCTCAGAGGCTGAGGAGATCTTGCTTGCACTCATGGAGGGCACTGAGAAATTGCAGTGATGAGGGCAGCGTAAGGGCTAGAATAATGCAAAAGAGCTGACAGGCCTTTGCTTTGAACATTTGGCAGAGCATTCTCCACAAAGCATCCTCAGCCAACGAGTTTGCTTCCCCCTTTGCTCCAACAGATCTTGTGTTTTTTAATTTTTAGGGCCTGGTGCAGATCTCACTCCTTCACACCAGCCTCATCCTGAGGTGGGTTAGCTGTGCCGAGAGTTTCGTTTGTGGAGTTTCTTGAGCAATAGGTTGGGGCTAGTATCCTCATGTCATTGACCTGTATAAATTACACTTGCTGCTGCTAGGTTGGTGGCATGAAAATAAATGTTGTTTCTTGATGCAAATTATTATTATTATTATTACTATTTCCCAAATGCCTGAGTATCTGGCACCCTTGCATTCATTTGGAAATACATCAAATGCCCCAAGGAAGAGACAGACAGCTCCTACCCTCCCTCACAAATTTAAGGTTTTTTGAGAGGAACCCAGTTCAGGCATTTTATTGCCTACATGTGCCCAGAGAAAATGGGGCACTGGATGCACTTTTCCATGAGTTAGGTGATCCATTAATAAATAAAGCACCGTGGGGTCACTGCAGAAGAGGTGCATTTTCCTGCTGCACCTATTCTGGGGCAATTAGAGGCTTACCCAGATCCTGATGCAGGTTAGAGCAGTTTGAAGACTGCCCTAATTTTTGTCCTGCTGCTGATGGTCCCTGTGGGTTGTTTTACTGGCCATGAAAAGATGTATCATGAGCCTATCTTTGTCACAGCCTTTTCCTCTGCAGAAAGCAGCCTTAAAAACCCCATGTGGCCACGACTTCTGCAGGGGGTGGCACGGAGCTTGCTTAATGGATTTTTCTCATGTGGACTCCTTCAGGGAGATCATTAGTGGCATGAAGGACTTTTCCTGTTGGCATAAAGCGGCATAGACTTGTTCTCAATTCAGTGCCCTGAAGATACAGGGTCTTAGTCTGTACTCATGTTTTACACCCTTGTGACTCCACAGAGATTACACTTGATTTATACTGGTCTAAACAGGACCAGAATCAGGCATGTTTATTTTCTCATGGAGTTGCCGTGCCTTCTCACAGGTGGCCCGTTTTGGCTTTGAGCTTGCTGACTCTATAGCAGCATTGTTGCTATTTATATTACCCAGTGCTGAACCAGGATCCCATAGCACGAGGTGTGGTACAGAGCCAGAACAAAAGGACAGTCTTTGCTCCAAGGAGCTGCCAGATTAAGGTATAAGGCAAGAGAACTAATGAATACAGACAGAGCACAAGGAAACAATGAGACGGTACTGATCAGCATGACAGGCAGTGGTCTTTGCTCATCAGCTGCCTAACTGTTGTCATGTTTTTTGTAGGCACTGATGTGGCTCTTTGGCATGACGGGGCTAAAATGGAGATGTTTGGAAGGGCTCCTTTGCATCAGAGGGCAGGCAGGGGGAGGAGATCTGGGAATACTGACAGCTTCTGGCCCAAGTCTGAGGTTGTAAGCTCTTCAGATGGCAAAGAATAAAAACAGACTCTTTACGGCTGCAGACAAACACATCTGAAAACCAAACTGTTGGCCTTCGTCTCATGGAAGAGTATCAAATCTTTTATGAAGTGAATGGCTGGAACTTCAGGGAAAGGCTGGGTGTGGGCAGGTTTTCACTTCAGAAGGCTGAATTCTGCACTGCAATAACTGATTTGACCAATTTAAACTCTCTCACATTTTTATTTTTTTAACTGGGGAAATTGAATGATCAGGCATGACTCTTGCAGCCTTGCTCATTGGTCGCCTTCAGGTGGCAAGTAGTTTTGTGAACAAGTTTTCATCACCTTCAGGCTGTGGATGAAAGGGTCACTTCCCACTTAGACAGCCGCGTAGGGGAGCGAAGAAACCTATGGGCTGACTCTGCCTCCCAGGGCAGCCTGCCCATAAAAAAGGCTGGGCCCCATGGGGAAGGTGAAGAGCTGGGGAGCAGGCTGTGCACATCGGGCTCTAAAGTGGGTTTGGACCTTCACACCACCTCTTCACCCACCTGTATCAGCCAGCAAAGGTGATGCAGGACAAGGAAGAGTGTAAGCAGTTACCTGTGAAGGCTAGCAATAAATTACTTCCCTGAGTCCTTCCTGGGGCTCTTGTTGGGTTGGCCCAACCCTTCTTCAGGGCTTTGAGGAGAAATTCATGACACGGCCATGAGTCTTTGCTGTTCATTATTTACATCATATAACTGGCCCCCTAAGTTATGGGGTTCGTTCTGTTCCCTGACTGTTTTTAAGCCAGGACTGACCTTTGCTTCTATTTGGGAATTACCCCAATTCTCTGTAATTGTTAGGTCTGGTGAGAAAGCAGAGGGAGAGATTCAGGTTCAGTTCTCACAGATAACCCTTTGTGGGCACCTTTACCTTGAGCCCATATTGATTTATTCTTCTATCCTTAGCTACCTGAGGACACTTTATTTGCCAAAATGTCACTCCCTAATTTGCTGGTCAATAAAGGACAAACATGAGATCTGTAGCTGAAACCTCGCCCCCTCCAAAATTGATTATTTTCATTACCCAAGAGATGGGAAACTCCTCTCGGCAGTGAAGGCAAAGAACTTTCTTCCTAGAACCACTGTCCGTCCTGCAGCAGGCTAGGTGTCCGCCTGTATCTCCCTCTTTGTTGCTTCCTGGATTATTTCGTCCCTTGAGGTTCCTCACTGCTGAAAGGTGTTTGTTCATACTGATGTGGGGTGGATACCTTAGGGACCTTGTGATTGCCTCCCCTTAGGGTGACCAGATGTCCCAATTTTATAGGGACAGTCCCAGTATTTGGGGCTTTATCTTATTAGTCAGGTATTACCTCCCACCCCCTGCCCCATTTTTTCACATTTGCTAACTGGTCACCATACTCCATCTCCAACCTGTTGCTCCCACATGTAGGGGTGGGGTATGTATTCTTACAGTCAGCAAGAAGGCATGGATAAGAGACAGTCAGAAAGGGAAGGAGAGCACCAACTGGTATGTAAATGTTAAACTAGAAATCCCAATTGTGCTGTTGCAGAATAATCTAGCTGCCAGAACTGGGTGTCAAAAATGAATTGTATCTGGTATTCCTTGGCCTGGGTTCTGCTTGGGAATGGAGCTGGTCACAGCACAGTGCTAGACAGACTTTGTGTGGCCTTTATACAGTTTGAAAAAGAAGGAAAAAACCAAAGAACAAACCCCTCAGGCCCTAGCTTTCCTGCAATGTCATGAGCTGGCAGGACCAAGGACATTTTAATCTAATTAAGCATCTGGTAATCAAACAAGAACAAACACAAAGAGCAGCAAGAGGCCAGAAAATCTCCTAGGAACACAAGGCAAAGACAGCAAAGGGAATGGAGACAAAATATAGATTTGGAAAAGCCATTCAGGATACTTCCAGTGTTTCTGAGTAGCCCATCTGGCCCAACTCTCTCTCAAGATGTATACTGAGCAGTTGGGCCTCTTAGCCTGAAATATTCTTTCTTTCTTTCTTTGGAATAAAATAATAGCTACCCACACACTTCATTCTATACAAAGTGAAGGTCAAGGGACTCCTCTTAAAAAAGCAAGAGAATAGAAGATGAGAGGAAATGTGCTACCATGAAAACCAAGCTAATCTCAAAAAACGGATGCCACTTAATGTCTCCCACAAGTGTTGCACCCTTGATAAACTGCTCAATGTCCAGCTATTCTGGACAGCATGCACAATTAGTGCCCAGTAAAGTGTCTTGATACAGTGATGTGCCATTTAATTATGTGGCAATGTCTGTTGGCTGGAACCAGAGGTAACTCCAGCAATGGATGCTCATTTGCTACCCCTGTAGGGTCAGACTGACCATTAGCCAGTGTTTTCATGGACATATGGACAAGGCAAATTGCCCATACAGATTGCTATCTTTTAGTCCCCTGTGAGTGGATGTGCCCAGGTAGGAAACTCCATACAAGCCACTGGGCTAGATTTAACTTTAACGGCATCCTGCTCCTGGAGGTGGACATGATCCATGCAGCCTTGAATCTAGATCAATGATGAGTGAGGCTCCTCTCTCAGGGTTTTGATGTCGGATCCTCTCTTGAGCCCGTTACTTGTCACAGTTTTGAAAGAACCTAGGATTTATGTTATCATAGTACTTGTGGGAGTAACCATGGATTTATTTGTGCTATTGTGAAAGCCAGGAGTGAGCCTAGAAATGTCCCAGGACTCTGTTTGTAGGGGATGATGACAGTCTTTCCTGAAATTTGCTGTCCAGCTGTGCCCATGGTTCCTCCCCCCTCACGAACCAGCAGAACTGGCAAGAAGGTAGCTGCTGTGTTGGGACAAGCTGATGGGATGGAGCAGAGAAACCTCTTAAAACCAGGCCTTAAAGGCTTTAAGGTTGGTCTCCCCTAATGAGACACACTCAAATTTAGCAGCTGTTTTTAGAATTTAGGACCAGAGCTGAAGCCAGTGGGGATCTCTTCATCATCTTCAGTGTGTGTTGGGTTGGGCCTTGAGACCTTAATTACTCTGTGCGTGCTGTCTCCAGCACCCTATCTCACGAACCCTTCTGTGAATTAAGGACATTAAGACAAATACCGCTCCATTCGACAGGGGCAGAGATGCCATCAAAGTGGCAGGAACTGGCTGCAAAAGAGTTATTTGGAAGCCTGTCGACCCCAAAAGACTGAGTGCGGGAACCAGAGTTGCTATTTTGCAGCAGTGCAAAATGTGTTGTGCTTGGCAGTGAGGGAGCGGGAAATGTTGTGTTCCCATGGGCAGCCTCACCACTGCTT
This sequence comes from Podocnemis expansa, assembly GCA_007922195.1. Classification (NCBI taxonomy): domain Eukaryota; kingdom Metazoa; phylum Chordata; order Testudines; family Podocnemididae; genus Podocnemis; species Podocnemis expansa. The sequence continues at coordinate 15,253,316 of ML682047.1, forward strand.
CCTGCTACTCCGCGGTAGTGTTACAGGAGCCTCCCAAGACACTGCGTAAGCCCACTGTTTATGCACCACAACGGGGCTTCCCCCAGCTTACTGCTGCAATCACAGCTGCGTCTGAGAGCTAGCACCCCTCAACGTCCTAGCCCACTGAACAAACGGGCTGTGTTGGATGGCTCTGGTAGCTCAATGCGCTCACTGTTGGGTTATTTAAGAATACACATGAAACAAGCAGAATGAGAAGATCAAAAGGCACTTCCCAGGATTAAAAAGAAAAAAGTATAGTGGAAACTAAAAAGTGTTCTGTAAGGCAGAAGCCAAGCACAAGACTTGTAAGGAATGTGTTTGAAACGCTCAAACAAAGAGCTCATTAAACTCCCATTGTCAACCCTCCATGGGTTGTAATGAAAATCCATGAGTTTCTGCAACTTTTTCATTGTAATAATACTATTTAGGGCATGCCAGACATGTCCATGACACTGTGCCAACATGTAATATCCATTATCCCTGCCCCAGGAGCTAAAATTCTATGGGGGCCTTAAAATGCACCGTGATTGCCTTGGATATTTAAATGGGTATCTGGAGCTAGACTATCTATCTATCTATCTGTCTATCCTCCTGTAGTATCTAAGCACAGCCACAACATATGTTCAAGTTCAGCCCTTGTGACTTCTTTTTTTACAGGAAATTTCATGCTGAAATATGTGTAATGAACAAACTAACATTGCAGATATGAAGTATTAAGGAAACTCATTTCAGTAAGGAAAACGTCTTCATTTGCAACAAGGAAACACTGAAAATGTGGTTTTTTCCCCCCCAGTGTGCAGTTGTAGGATGTTAGTTTTACCTCAGCCGCTCCAGAGATATTTACAGTGTGGTTCTTTCTTCTCTATCTACATGATCACTCAAAAACATCTCTGAACTGAAAACAGGTGGTGTGATCAGTAGAGAAGGCAAACTGATGTTATCTATGACGCCTGTGACACTCACTAACTTTCTCTTGTCGTGGACTGAATGGTCAGGTCCTTCTAAATATTGATGTGTTTATCCCAATGCATTCTCACAAAGAATTTGGGAGGCAATGTGGTCTCATAGTGACGGATGTAGATTAGCAATTCTGAAACCTGGGTTTCATTCCCAGACACAGCGATGTCATGTTAGGAGGAGGAAAAAAAGCAAACCCCAAAAAATCTCTTCATACCTCAGTTTCTCTACGTTTATTCTTATTACAAAGGGCTTTGTTGTTAACCCGCCTTTTAGAGTCTCAGTTAAAGGGCAAATAAATAATAATATGTAAATCTTATATTGCAACTTTTATCCATAAACGTTAAAGAAAATGAGATATTCTAGGAAGTATCCTTAAAAAAATGGTAATACAGTGTGAGCAAGGGACTAATTCACTCACTCAGCTATGCTTGTTGTTTTTGGTACACACCAACCCTACCGTCTGCCACGCTGGACGAGTGCCAGGAATCCTCGTGACTCAGCCCAGTGGTATAATCCGACCCTCCCAGAGGGATGTGTGGATAAAATGGCTTTTCCTGTACAAGACGTGTTCCAATCCCCTGACGTCATTCAATGTATGTGCTATACTATAAACGCTCGGAGGACACGAGAGCAAGCTGCTACAGTCGTCGTCTTTTGGAAGGGCTAAAGAGGGCAGGGCATTGATAAGACAAAGGCTGTGTATCTGAGCTCTGCACAAATCTCAGTACCTGAGTATTCGTGTCTTGTTTGCAGGGATAGTCTGTCCTTAATGAACTCCTGCCTTGCTGAGATGATATGAGATCTGGGCTTCTTGATCCAGAGACTAGAGAGGAGCTCAAGCAGCAAAGTTCAGCTTCAGATTGGGAGCAGAATATTTCCTAAGACTGAGGAAAGCAAAGGCTCATACATATGATCTAGGTTCAGGTCCATCTATACCAGTAACTTAAAAACCTGGAAGAGACCAGGGCCCAGATTCTCTGAACCAGCAAGCCTGTACGCTGCCCTAGTTGAGAGCAGAAGGGAAATGGTGGACTTTTCAGCTCCCCCATCCTGGGAGCTGTGGATCCCAGCATGATAATCCCTGGTGCCAGGTAGAGCAGCCTCAAGGCTGCTCTAGCTTACGGGCCACCAGTAGTGTCCAGAATCTGTTCTGGAAGCTAAGGATCACAGGAGTTTCCTGGATCTCACCCATTTTTTTGTACACACCCTCCACGCTTATGCCAGGTACAGGCAGGGAAGTGATACAGGACTGTCGTATTCCTGTAGCTCCAGAGGACCATCTCAGGTTATTTAAGACAGAGTCATTTCTGCTTTGCTACCATCACAGTGACCCAAAGAGCTGCAGAACAATGGCCTCAGATCTTGTGTGGTCTGGCTCCATAATTATCTCCCTATGCCATTAAAAAGCTGGTTAAAGTACAGCTGGCGGGTGGGAACCATTCTGTTCGGTTTTGAAATTTGTTTTCGTTCTTCACTGGACTGAAAACAAAACCTTACAAATGTATTTGAACTATGGTAGGCTCGGGGGCGATATAGGCTCTTTTCAGAGGAAGAGGAGGTGATTTTGAGACCTGGATCACGTCGTATCAAGGCCTTGAATCTGAGTCTCTCACATCTCAGGCTGGTACTGGTCAGCTCTAGAGTCTGTCTTTTGCAAAATATGTCCTGACAGACTTCTTTGAAGCTGGGAGGTCTCCACAAAACATTCAGCTTTGACAAAACAGTGTGTTTTGGCAAAAATGTTCCTGCCTGCTTTAGGTGAAAAGCAACAATACTAATATAAATACACAAAATCACAAAAAGGTGTGCGTGACCCTCTTGATGGAAAAATTTATAAAAGAGCTGGGTTTTTTGTTACCTGATTGTTAATAACTTGCAACGTGTTATTATTTGGCATTTGTGTACATTGCTTAGGTGTTTGAAAGCTGACATCATTTGTCACTGGAAACATTCCTGTCACATCACTTGTGTGTCTTTGTGTATTTCAGGGCACTGGAAAATGGAATTGCAGGTTGAGTCTATCTCCATTTACCTTGCGTGGTGTCCAGGAAATTTTCCTTCTGGCCAGTTTGCCTCCTGGAAACTTTTCCAGATATGTCAGGCAGCCCAAGAGAAGTTGAAACAAAAAGGAAATAAATCTTATTCAAGATGCCGTGAAGTCTTCTGCAGAACAGGCTCAAGACCAAATGTTATTTTTCATTAATGGACAAACAGAGCAGCTGTAACATTTTTAATAGCTCCTTTCCTTTCTAAATAAGACTCTAACAGGCAAGTTTTTGTGTGCTTTGGTGTGTATTGCTTTCATTACCTCTTTGCACTTCAACATGGAGCCTGCAGACAAATGTAAACCAATGTGAGGATACAAGTGGGGAAGGGAGAAATCGCATGGCTCATTTATCTTCTGCTCTGATGCACTGCTCTTAAGATAGTTTACATCAGTTTTGCATTACGGGGCTAAGCGAACATCTTGGAGATTAAGCAAATCAAAGCACACCTGTGTGGCACATGCATAATGAGACCACAATCCTTGAAACACATATGTGTTCCTGAGAGTGTCGGCCCAGTAAGTGCCCTAGGCCTGCTCACAGTAGTCAAGTTATTTGGTTGTTTAAGTGTTTGCATGCTTGAGATCAAAGCTATTCTGGATTGGATGTAGAGGTCATGACTTTGAGCGCTCTTGGTTCTGATCCAGAAAATGGCTGGTTGAAATGTTTTTCAGTGGAAACATTTTTCTGTGAAAAAGGTGGCTTTGTCAACGATTGACTTTTTTGTTTTGTCAAACCATTTATTTTTGATCATATTTTTTGTTATTTTGAAGAAAAAAGATGCAAATGAATGTTGTTCCTACACGAATGCCATCCGACACTTTTTGTGGTTTCTGGGGGTATATCTACACTGAAGTGGGGAGCAAGTGTAAAGAAGATGGAAAATTTGAAATGCTCGGTGTTGGACTTTTGGGGAATTCTCCTCTACGAGCAACAAATTCTCTCAAGGAGAAATAGATCAGGAGGAGCTCAGCATAGGGAAACCTTTCTGCCCACCACAAGGTAATCAATCAATGACTCACCTATAAAATCCTGTTGATTGGACTGGACTATATAGTCAATTCATCAGATGATCAATTTTTTCAGAGAAACTCAATTCCATACTTCAGTTCTTAGTATCTCTGAAATGTACAGCTGTTTATTTCCTTTGATGCAAGACATCCACCAATACAGCCAAGTACATATTTAAAATAATTCTGTAAACCTAAAGCACAAACAATTTTTTAGATGTTCACCTATTTGAAAAATGCCTCCCCCATCTTTCCAGGAAAGACCTCCATCAGCATCTGCTACTGATTAAATATCACTGGGTTCCAGCTCCAAATCAAACATTTATTGAGTTTCTTGATTTCTAACCAGATTCAGAGAAGCTAAGGAGAGTTGTAGAAATTCCCATTGTTAACTTGAGAGGACGGGCAATAGTACCAAATATTCCATATCCCACAGGTAATTGGAGTAATCAGCTAATATCTTCTCATTTAAATCCCTTACTTGTAACAGGAAATTAGAAAGAGGATATTCCAGACTGGATCATAATAATGATTGTCTGTTTTTCTGTCCTGCTCTTTCCTTTTTGCAGATATGTTCTGTGATCTGTTGAATATTTGATCCCACTTCTCACACTATGCAGGTATGACTGAAACCCAGCACATTATGGTTGAGGTGAATGCAAAAATGTCTTTTTTCCTGTTAACACAGACTCTCACCTCATTAATACCTGGCCCTGGCAGCCACTCTGAAGAGCGGATCTAAATGTTCACAACCAACATCACCATATTGTGTCTCCAACAGCAGACGGCACCAGGTAATTAGAGGAAGATACAAGAATTTCTCTATTAGACAATTACAGAATAACTGACCCGCAGAAAAAGTTTCTTCCTGAACTCCAATCCGAAATTGTCTTATACCTTGAAACAAGCGGGGTTACATCCCTCGCACAACTCTTCTACTTGTCTTCTATATCTCGTCTCCTACATCTACAGGTGGGGTTACATCACGTGTACAAGTCTTCTACAAGTTCCAGAAGGGTAACCATGTTAGTCTAGTTCAGCAAAACAAACAAGGAGTCTTGCGGCAATGTTAAAGACTAATAAATTTATTTGATGCCTGAGCTTTCGTGGGTATTCTTGTTTTCCATGTAATGTCCTGTGCTTGTTTAAGTTGTTAGCCTCAGTGTTATCTTGTGGCAATGAGTTCCATGGTCTAATTAAGACCTCAAGTGACCTTATTGGTCTTCTCAGTCGTTTTTTTACTTTTATGGATATTTTATAAACTTTTGCTCACCTCATTCCATGCCGAAGTCATTGCTAAATACTGGCATATGGTTCTTGCTGCCCTTCACAGAGCTGGCTGTGAAATAATTTTCCTCCTTACTCAAAAGTTGAAAATAAAAAAAAAAATTTGTTTTCATTGATATTTTCCTTTGATTTATTTTGTTTTTTTTTAATTGAACTCTACCACCTCTCCTAATCCAAACACTATACATTTTCTGTTTCAAACAGAAGTTTCAGTTTTTTTGGTGAAAATCCAAACATGCTTGATAAAGATAAACAACTAGGAGTCCTGCGGCACTTAAAGACTAACAAATTTATTTGTGTTAATCCTTAAGTGCCACAGGACCCCTTGTTTGTTTGTTTTACTGAAATAGACTAACACGGCTGCCCCTTTGGATCTTGACAAAGATAGGAATTTTGGGAGAAAATGTGTTTTGCCAACAATCCACTTACTGCCAAAAAAAAAAAAAAAAGATGTTGAAGATTTTGACTAGCTCCAGTTGATTTCCTGAAGACCCAACACCTTCCCTTCCTCATCCCACTTTATGTTGTTACTCTCCTCCCCACACTCAGCACCACTGGGTCATTTAAATCAAATTGCAAACTTTTCAGAGCAAACAATTCTTGCCAAATATTTCTAATGAGGGGCCCTGATTCCTGCAGAGGGTACGAGTCCCTATTATTGCAGAATGGCCTGTGCTCTGCACGTTGTGGAAATTGTGCACGTGTAGTAATGATCACTCAAGAACTGGCATAGCTTTTGGTCTCCTAATCACCAGATATACAGTGGGAACCTCCCACAGAGGCAGCACGGCATGGATCCAGTGCAGTTGTTTTTTATGCTTCATAAGCCACCCTCACTGAGGCGAATGTGCTGTCCATCCTCTCGGCGAGCAAAAGGGTTTGCTTCCTAACATGCCTTCAGATAGCCATTAACAGGGTCCAGGTGTCAGCTCCTGCACACAGGAGTGGAGATTGTTCCTTGCACTTGCTTTGAAATATCAGTTGCCGATATTTTATGCTGGGGCTTGTTGTGCTAAGATCAGCAACGTGAGACTCAGGCCACATTCAGCTTCTCATCTCCGACTGAGATAATTTTTGTGCGCTTCCTTCTCCCAGACTCTAGTTCTTCTGGGCCAGTTAGAGTCTATCATTCGCCACCTTCCACAGCCTTGCAAACACACATGCTTTCTCCCCTGCTCCTGCATTTGATCCCTTTCTGAGAAATTTCACAGCCACTCCTGACGGACAGGAGAGCTACATAATCTGCTGGGTCTGCGCCCTTCTGCTGTGAAGTAGAGGCAACGTTGGTGTGTGTGTTGTCAGAGGAAGGGCAAGGGCTGGAAGCTTCTTTACCCTGAGGACAGAGAATAATATAAATGCATTTTCAGATTGCTGCTCAGTCGCCCAGCCCATCCCTTCCATTGGTTGTCAGGATTCAAAGTAACCACATGCTGCGTGGTTTTGTCCTACTGTGTGCATGGAGAAAATCCTACTTCCATTTTAGTTCACTTCAGCCAAGACTCTGCTGTGCTAGGGACTGTCCATTCTCTGCTCCCCAGAGCAGGTCTAAATAGACAAGACAGGCAAAGGAAGGATTATTATCCCCACTTAACAGATGGGAAACTGAGGCACAGTATAGTCAAGTGAGCTGGCCCAAATGACACAGGAAATCTCTGGCAGAGGAGAGAAGTAAACTACCTACCTCCTTTCACAAATTAAAAAGATACCAGTGCTCTTGACCTCTCTGCTGTTCTCCCTTTCACAGAGCAAACTGGGATAGTTCCCCCTGCTATCATTGCAGAGCACAGCAGCAAGCCCTGAATCAAAGCAGTGCCATCCAAAAACCAAAGGGAGAGTCCAATAAATAAGTCCCAGAAACAAGGGGAAGTAATTTTCTTTGGCTAAGCCACGGCTGGATGAATTTTTTTAACACAACAGCATGAAGAATGGTCTGAATACGAAGGTTAACACACAGCGCATGCTTTTTCCACCAGCCTTCAACACCCTGCTGGAGGGGAAGAAGAATGTGTGAATAGTCTGTGTTGAGATTTCCCTGGAAGTCCCTGGACAAGAAATGGACATAGGGAGAAAGAACGAAGACGGGATCTTGGCAGGGAAGGTGTTATGTGTCTGGCTTCGCAAGCACGTACGTGTCTTCATACTGGGCTCTGCTTGTTTTGTTGTTTTTTACATCGTCTTTTTTGCATCTAGTCCTCTGTATAAATCCAGCTTGCTCTTGCTTTTCCTTCAGCCACATGTAGAGTGTCATTTTCACAGAGGAGGAAAACAAATGCATCAAAAGGTCCCAACTAAGAGCAGGCACTAGCTGCGCTTGGTGCTGTACATGCTTTTCAATCAATTCATAGGGCTGGAAGGGACCTCATGAGATCATCAAGTCCAACCCCCTGGGAATTGAACCTAGGACCTTCTGCATGTTAAGCAGAGGTGCTAGCCACTACACTTTTGTCCTATATTTTGGGTTTTTGGATTATTTCTTAAAGGAAGGCCATAGAACGTAGGAAATCAATGTATAATCCACATTATTTGATGATTAGAGCCTGGGAACTGACAGCTAGGAGTCTGAGGTCTATTTTCAGACTCTGTTGTCAAATCATTGTGTGATCTTAGGCAAGCCATCTCCTTTCTCTGCTGGAACAAGACCTACTTCTCATGGGCATTGCAAAGTTCCTTGAGATCCTCAGAATAAAGATGCAGAAAATGCTAATGACTGTTATTATACCATGTTTTATTGCAGCTCATTCGAATGTATCCTTGAAATGTCACTCAAACTATTGTTATCTGTAACATTGCTGTATCTGGCACGTATTTTAAAAACAACAAGGAGTTGTGTGGCACTTTAAGACTAACAGATTTATTTTTTGCATGAGCTTTCGTGGGAGAAGATCCCACTCCCTCAGATGCTTCGAAGATGGGTGAACTTACAGAAAGGAATGAAACTAAATGCAAGGGGGTGTAAAACATAGGATCAGGTCATAAAGTAACAGCAAATCAGAGCAGTTTACAGGCTCAAACCATGGGAAGCCTGAAGTCAAATTACCCTTTGTAATGGGAAAAGAACCCATAGTCTCGATTAAGTCCTGCTTTCACAGAATTTAGTTTGCATATTAATTCGAGTTCAGCTGTCTCTCTTTGAAGTCTTGATGTCCCAGGTACATCTCTAACGACAGTCGTTAACAAATCCATCATCGAGTGATTAGGAAGATGGAAGTGCTCAGCAACTGGTTTCTCTGTTCTTTGATTTCTGATATCAGCTCTGTGCTCACCAAGCCCAGTATCTGTGCATTGATTTTTATAGCTATAATTACTGCAAAAATCGGAAACTTTGGAATGTAGCCACAATAATATTTTTTTCAGATTTTTGTAAAGCAATGGGGACACCATCTCTTATAAAATAAAATGGGCAAAGCAGCCAGGGGCCCTTCAGATTTTCCTGGAGCAAAATAAAGTTGTCTGTTAGCTTTGTACTTTGCAAAATGTTATATTTCATCCAGGACCGAAGGGGTTAATTAGCTCTAGTTGGGGGCTATACAGGCTAGATAGACTCTTTGCAGGCTTTCACCAGACTCCCGTGGCACCTAATAGACTAAGGCTGTGTTCAGACGAGAGTTTTATTTCGAAACAACCAGCCGTTGTTTCGAAATAAAATTTCTTATGTCCATACGATGTTCTGTTATTTCAAAATAGTAAAACCTCGCTTGAAATCGAACATGTTTCGAAACAACATGTCCGAACGGCCTTATTTTGAAATAACCATTTCAAAATAACAGCTGTTTCGATAGCAGGCTTTCCCTTAATTCGAATTAACTTATTTCAAAATAAAGACTTTATTTTGAAATAAGTCATTTCGAAATAACAGTTTATGTGTGAACATAGCCTAACAGATTTCTTTGAGCATAAGCTTTTGTGGGTTCCAACCCACTTTGTCTTCATGCATCTGATGAAGTGGGTTGGAGCCCATGAAGGCTTATGCCTGAAGAAAACTGTTTGGCTTTAATGTGCCACAGGACTCTGGTTGTTTTTGCTGCATATGGACTAACATGGCTACCCTTCTGGAAATTCTCACTAGACTGCAATTTATTCTCCAGTGTAATCTGCTTTCCCATTCAAGTCATAATAATAATAATAAAAAGGCACTCACAAGTTGGTGAGGAGGGTCTTGAATTTTTCACCTGGAATCCCAGTAGAACAAATTTTGTTACGTATGCGAGCTGCAGTGAAGTGAAGAATGGGACACTGGAGACTGCTTCCACGCCAGGCCTCTTAGTTTGCAAAACACAGCACTTCTTCCATGACCACAGGCCAGCCGTTGCAGCCGAATGTACAGTCCATGAAAAATATTACCTAATAGGGTGTTGAGCCAGGCGGCCTCAAACTTTTAAAAGGGGACTTTTTGGGTGGGGAGAGGGAAGTATTTCTTCAGAAAGGGAATCAAAATGTTGGCAGGAGCAACATCCTTTATGACCTCGAGAAAGATGGAGCAACTCGTGTGCAACTGGCCTCTAAGTCGTAGAAAGTTTCAAGAGGACTCCTGCTGCTGCACCTACTGGAGGCCTGCGTGAGCATTTGAGTCAAGAGACCGGGATGTCTCCATGTTCCCCACAGTACCGGCTAGGCCACATCATCTGATTGAGTACAGGATGGATGAGAATGGAAAGGTTGGGATCTGGGGCGAGGGTAGGCAAGGCGAGTGGGGGGAGCTTGGGATCCAGAAACTGAAGTCAAGTGACAAAGCCAATATGAGGGTCAAGTTGAGAGTCAAGCGAACGTCAGAGCTGGAGATGGAGTCAGGAATTGGGCCACGCCACGGGTCAGTAGCAGCTATCAGAATCCAAGTTAGGGCAGAGGCCAATAATGGGAATTCAGAAACAGCAAAGCAGGACAGCCAGGGCAGATAGCTAGGGATCTCCATTATTGCCTGTTTTTTTTCCTGATAGCTCCCATCCCTGCCCCAGAGCAGAGGGTTTATAGCAGACTCAGGAGCAAATCAGGGCTTGCAAAGACCATTATCAGTCAGATCCCTTAAGGAGGAGTTTTCTGTGGTGGTCAAGAATTGGTTGCAAGGAGTGGTTAGCTGACAGCTGCAGCTGGGGGACCATCTGGGGATGCCGGTTGCCTGATAACGCTTCAAGCCTACATACTTTCTGCCTAGTGAAGTGTAAGGTTTTGGGGTGCCACGGTGTCCCCCCTCACCTCTTTCCCTCCCTATGGGACAGTGAAAGTAGGTTTTTCACTTACGTCTGCTCCGAGATGAAAGGCAGACGGGTAAAGGAATCCCACCCAGCTCCCATTTCCTTTCTGACTTGTGGCTTCTATAATCGGAGCCAGGCACAGTGTCTCCTGCTTTTGAAGGTCCTCACCTCAGGGCATGTATGTATTTGCCCAGTTGCCCAGCACTATTTCCAAAGACCGAGGAAGACCAAAGAACATGCTCTGGTAGGAAATGAGAAGCGAGAACAAGAATGTTGAACCACTAAAACCTGTCTGAATTTTGACAGAAAGGAGCTGGCTTGCTCTCCGGGGTGCCAGCAGGAGTTTTCCTAAGTGGCTGATCTAGCAGGGGGACAGAGGGGAGTCAATCTGAAACACATTTTCCATTCGCAGCTATCCACAGTGCCCCTAACCTGATCCCAATTAGATACACAGAGAAGGTTGCCAAGAACTTTTATGACTCATTTGAAAAGCAGCCTGCATAGGAACTAATGCATACAAAAAATAATCCATCTGTCTTCTTTCTGTTGTTGTTTAGAGAAGACATTTGTGCCCCTTAGCAAACCTATGAAACAGCCGGTGGGACCCGGACACAGGCACTTCAGAGAAGGGAAATGTTTGCATCTTATTGTAAACCGAGTCTGGTGATGTTTTACACATTTCTTATTTTTTTAAAAAAAGGCAGGATCTACACAGCTAGTTTTTGGTGGTTACAGTGCTGATAGAGGCCCTGTGGCTTTGGATAACTTCCTAGTCATTACCTTTATGTATTATTTTTAGTTTCAGATTCCCAGCTATTGCTAAAACCCTGCTGATTATGGTTTTGAATGGAGAGATTCCCCTGCAAGCGTATTGTAGCTGTGAATCCAAAGCCAGCCATTAGTCGGATCATCACCTCAGGCTCCTGTTTCGGTTGTTGAGAGCTTTGCAACTGCCCTGGATTTCAGGGTGAGTTTTCCCCAGATACTGAGATTCCTCATATAAGGGTACACGGTTTGTGATTAAAGGACAGGGGATAAGGGTTAGTTCTTCCCAGCTCTGCCTCAGACATCCTGTGTGATCTCAGACAGTCTCCTCCATCTCTCTGAGCCTCCTGCCCTATCGCTAAAATAAGATGACTATAATCTCTGTGGCTATGTCTACACTTACCACATCAGTTTGAATTACTGAATTCAAATTAGTCAATTTGAACTAATAATTATTAGTTTGAATCGAGTCAATTCAAATTGACGTGGCTAGACAAGAAAATCCGATTCAAATTGGCATGTCCATGGACTGGACTTGCCAATTTGAATTGGAGGGCGGCCCCATGGGAAGTGTGGCAAGATGGCCATGGAAAACACGCTGAGCCTGGCACACGGAAAAGCATCCCCTGCCCAGCTCTAGCCGGATCTGGCTTGGAGGGAGGCACCTTTGGGGCTGCTGGCCCCAGGTGCCAAGGGCTGTTTTTTGTTCCAGGGTGCCATTCACCCTGGGAAGAAGGTCAGCCTATGTCAATTCAAACTCATTGTGAGTTCGAATTGACATGGCCACACTGTGTCAATTCGAACTCCTCAGTTTGAACTGACTGGGACTTCGATGTCAAATGAGGTTTGACAAAGTCAAAGTCAGCTTTCATCAATTTGAACTGAGGAGTGCCTCAGTTCGAGTTGATGAAAGCGGGTATGTCCATGAACTTAATAGAATTTGAATTGATGACAATCAATTTGAATTCTGTTCTAAGTGTAGGCATAGCCTACGATACTTCCTTTCTCCTGGTCTTTCCGTGTTTTGTCTGTAGACTGTGAGCTCTTTGCGCCAGGGACTGTTTCTTATTAAATCCACGGTATGCCCCTCTCTTGAATACTCCCAGCAAATCTTGTCACTGCATCTCAGAAAAGATATATTAGAATTGGAAAAGGTAGAGAAAAGTGCAATGAAAATTATTAGGGGTGTGGAATAACTTCCATGCGAAGAGAGCAATAAGATGCAGCCTTTTCAGCTTGTAAAAGAGACAGATAAGGGCATATATGATATGAATAAAACTGTGTGGAGAAATGAAATTAATTGGCAGCAAGTTTAAACGAATAAAAGGAAGTATTTCTTCACCCTATGTGTAGACGACCTGTGGAACTCCTTGCCAAAAGATGTTGTGAAGGCCAAGACTTCAACAGGGTTCAAAAAAGATAGGTTCACAGAGGAGATGAGTGACTATTAGCCAGAATGGACAGGGGATGCAAAGCTGTTTTCTGAAATATCACTAGTCCGCATTTAGCAGAAGCGAAGTATGGGCGAAAGGGGATGGATCATTTGATGATTACCTGTTGTTCCTTCCCTGCGAAGCAGCTGGCATTAACCACTGTTGGAAGCCAGGATACTGGGCTAGATGGACCACTGGTGTGAGTCAGCGTGGCTGCCTGTAACTTCTTAAATGTACTTGCAGGACCTAGCTGATGGAGCCTTGAACATGCTTTCTGAATCCCCAATAAGTCCAGGGCACCTGGCCATGCTGTGATTCCCATTCTTCCTCCTGTAGAGCTGGTTGATTCTGAATTTGCAAATGTCACTTAGTAGTTCAGACACTCCTAGGAAATAGGATTCAAGCCATGCATCATGACCACTTCCAGATGTACTTATCAGATTCCCAACAGAGCAACCCAATCCCTGCTTTGCGGAAGCAGAGTTTATTATGGGATATTCTGCTACACCAGGCACGCATTCACTCCTGAGCGTATCAAGGGGACTAGATAACACCTGGTCTTTCCTGTAGTCCCCGACTGAGTCAACTGTGCAAAGAGAAAATCCATGAGATGGTGACTTTCCCTCTTGTGAGGTTAATCTGAAGCGGCAGTTTGCACTCAAAAGCAACGCTGCAAAGAGCTTTGCAACAAGCATGTGTCCTGAGCTGTGGCTGGCTAATTTCAGAACCACCGTGTGTGCACTAATGGCCCTGTGGAGGTGTTGAGGGTACGGGGAGGGAGCACGAAGGCTCATCCAGACGGTTGACTCACCGCTGATAAATGCTCACAGCCAGACATTAAACAAACTTGTCTGGGAATCTTGTGTTTCAACTAACAAGAGCTCTTCAGCTAGACCTTGAGAAGTTGGTGGGCTGTGATCAGCAAATGGAGCTGTGCTTTATCAGGGGAAGAGCATGGCTTCACCCTCCAGAATAGTTGGCAGCACTCATAATACGCCTCAGATGGCCACGATGCCACAAACGGCCTTTTGCAGACTTTGTGCTAGGCCAGAAAGTGCACAAAGACAAATGATGGCTTGGCAAAGTGGGCTAAATGCTCTCCTTCGGGTTGTGCAAGCCAAGTCTCCAGTTCTAATGGAATGAATTCCCTTCTCCACACCGAGGATGATGAAAGTGCTCCCTGTGTGCTCTTCCTTAGCATCAGCAAACATCCCTCCAGTCATTCTCAGACAGGGTAGTCATCCACAGCAGACAAAAAGCTGAGAACCAGGATGCTGACAGAGAGGGTTAAAGGAATGTCCAGGCATGAAAATGAAATCTGCCATTTCCCTCAGGTTTGGGCTTTGAGAGATCCTACCAGCTGCAAAAGGGTGTGAGATTATTAGAGTAAGACCATTGCCTATAAGAGCACTCTATACCCATTAGCTTATCAGGAGGTCTGGGGTCTCTGTTAGGATGGACCTGAGGCACGAAGAACGCTTTTTCCCTGAAGCGAAGAGAATGTACCATTCCACTTCGGCAAGGGTGGTCTTCACAAACAGATCTACAAGGCCTAACAGGACACCTCGGTCTTTGGTAGTAGAAGGGATCCAGTTGGTGGCCATCAGGGGCGGCAGGATAAAGCACCATGAACAGCTATGGTGCTGAAAGAATAATACTTAATGAGGAAAAACAGAACCTGCAAGCTCATGTTCTGGCAGGTACTATAAAAATCTTTGTCAGTTTTAACTTTAAAGCACATGCTAGCCACTCGGGAAAGAAGATTTGCTGAGGTCCACATGGTCTTTCATTCAGGGGAAAACATCTATGCTTTTTTATTTACTCTGCACAGTAGTTTTCCTCAGAATAAAGAAGGCCTCAGAGGTTGACATTTTGCAGAATAACTTACCTAAGGCATTTTGTTCTGGTTCAAATGAAACTGTAGGTGTTTGTTTCAAATCTTTGGTCTATCACACTGGGCTTTGTCCGGTCATAGTAGACCAGGGGTCTCAAACTCATGGCCCAAAGGCCACATGCGGCCCCTAAAGTTACTTCTTGCGGCCCACAGTGACACTATTGCTGTCAACATTTGCAATATCCTTATATGAAAAGGCTTTAGTGGTGCAGCCCCTGGGCTATTGTACTAGACCTCATGTGGTCCTCATGGTGATTTGAGTTTGAGACCCTTGCATTAGACCATACAGCCTTTACCATTCAGTGGAGGTTTTTGGCTTTGGCCCATCTCTGCTTAACATCTTGCACCAATGGATTTCAAATACATCATTAATTAACATTCACGGTGCTCCTGTGGGATCTATATTGTCCCTATTTTACTGATGGGGAAACCAAGGCATAGAGCACCTAACTGACTTGCTTAGGGTTTGATCGCAGGCTTTGATCACAAATCAAATTAGAATCCAGATGCCTCCCCAGCACAACCTTCCTCCCAGGGATGCCATCATTTTTATCAGTTCTGCAGAAATGCTCCCATGGCGGTAACTGTGCAGGGTGGGAAAAAGGCATGTTTAAGCTTCAACAACTGACAAAGCCTTGCTGGGGAAAGGTACCTGTTCCTTGGAGTCCTGATCAACTCTTTGATTCCACATATTGGAGTAATTAAAGCCTTGTTTTTCAGAATGTGATTGTATCAGATTTGGCAAATAAATCCCTGACATCTTGAATCAGAAGATTTATCTTTTGCGCTAAGTTCAAAGGAGAAAAAGGGAGGGGGGATCATGGCCCATTCTTTGCATTATTTGTAATAACAATTAGATGCAATTTAAGCCTGCAACCACATCGCATCATTGGAGCATGAGGTTTCTTCTCTGCAGTTATTCTAACCCCATAGTGAGTTTGCCCATGTAACTTTACTTGCCCCACAACCTGCAGCAGGAAAACATAGGAATCAGATGTTTGGCAGGTGGTGAAATGTGCTGTCAGCAAAGAAATTGCTCCCAACATCTAGGGTTTACAGTTCAAAGTAAATGATTCAATAGCATAGAAGTTAAAAAACTCCCAATACATTGGTTCAAGCTGTGTATCAGGTTAGATCGCAAGGCTGGTCCAGGAGGTAGGTAAATGCTTTGGAGATAGAGGTTCAATTCCTGGTTTTGCCACAAACTTCCTGTGTGAGCATGGGCAAATCAGTTACCCCCAATGCCTCATCTGAAAATAGGGATGCAGTGCCTTATGTTCCAGAGATGATGTGAATAAACCATTTTTATTTGAAAATGTTGATTGGCCACAATTAAAACTTCTCATGGGAAAGGATCAGTTTTGTCAAATTTTGTCAAAATGTTTCGTTTTGACATTTCAGGAAGGTAAAATTCCAGTTACCCTGTTCCAAATGCAATGAATGATATTAAAAATCTCTGTAACAATGGTCAACATTTCAGCTGAGCCAAACTGAAGTTCTTTTGGGATTGTCAGATCATGAGCATTTTCATGATTTTGGCTTTTTGCCCTGATTTGAGACAAGGTCATTTTTGATAGCTCAAAATTTTAAGGGATGGGAAAACCATGAGTCACCCAGCTTCGGCATTTAATGAATGTGAAGTACACGGCTGTTACGATAACGGAGGCAAACAAGTATCTAAGATCGATCCCAACTGGAGCAAATCCACTTCCCTGAAGTCAATGCTGATTTATGTCATCTGAGGATCTGGTGCCGCTATTTTGCAATCCTATTTATTTAAAATTATTTATTTATTTAAATGTATTTAAGTTAGTTGATTTTAAATTTCAGCTAGATTTGGTCTGCATCTGAATTTCCCGTCCTAGCCTCCTGCTAAAAAGCTAGTGTGTGTCCTTTGGGAACTAAATGCTTGTTCACAAAGTGTGAGGCCATTGTTAAGAGGACTGGCTTCTTGGCAGTTATTTGACTTTGATGTGAAAACTCATTCATACACCCTGCTCCGGTAGGTGTGTGCTCATGGACATGTTTGCCTGTAAACAGCAGTCATGTAAATAAGAACCGTCCAGAAATGTTTCCTCCGCCTAGTGAAAGGCTGTGAATCAACAAGCCTGGTTTGTCTGTATCCAGCTCCCTCAATAACATTGCTCCTTATATTCATTATAAATGAGCCTTAGCTCTTCTTTACTGCAAGATGTGATGGCTTGAAGTGGGAGGGAATGCACTGGGTCACAGATTCAGCTCCTGCCCCTTAGACTAATAGGGAAATCTGTGTACATGAGCTAGGAGGTGTGCGTATAAAGCAGAGGAGCATAAAAAGGAAAAAAAATAAAAGAACAAGATTATATTGTACTTCCCAGTGAAATTTATTTCCTGCCTGAGTTCTGAGTCTATTCTCATTTGATGCAGACTGATTTCCCCATCCCTAACATCCAGACCTTGGTGAGTAGGGGTCTTCTCAGGTAGTTTGGAAGAAAAACAAACTGACATGGTCAGATGCCTTTGGCAAAAGAATTTTATGGTGGTACAGGGGTTGCAATGCAAGCAGGCTGTTAATCCCTGCAACGGGGTCCTCCAAAATGTGGAGGCTCCTGCACCTTTCTGCAACCAATTTAAAATCACTCCAGACTGTCAGCAGGTGCCCTTGTCTTTCTCCTTTTCGCTTCTCTTATCCTGGAGTTCAGAAGAGGTTAGAGAAGTGCAAGGAACGTGCACGGGACAGAATCATGATGAGGAATGACTGGGTGCTGGCCAAGCCCATGATTTTGATAATGGGTTGATTGAAGAGCAAAATGAAACATATTATGCAGTTGTGACACTACAGGTACCAGTTCTCATTTGGCAATATTTTATTTTCAGCCTGCACTATTTATCGTTCTCTAGTATATTTGAAATATTTTTCTGATTGTTCCCCAACACTCGTATCTGGTCTACAAGTGCTGCTTTATTTCATTTCTTTTTTTTATTAAAAATTTTTAAGAAACCTTGTAGGTTTAGTTGGTAGAGTGCCAATGTGTTATAAAAGAAAAAGCCTATGTATTTAAACAGATAAGGAGTCTGGTGACACTTTAAAAAACTAACGAATTTATTTATTGCATGAGCTTTCGTGGCAGAAAATCCCACATCATCAGGAGCATCTGACAAAGTGGGATTTTTCTCCCATGAAAAAGCATGAGATACATAAATTTTTAGTCTTTAAAACTGCCACCAGACTCTTTGTCCTTTTTGCTGGACTAGACTAAGATGGCTACCCATTTGGAAAGCATGTATTTAAAACTTGATGGACTTACAAGAGGCAGCATGGTCTTGTGGATAAGGACTTAGACTGAGACTTGAGATCTGGTCTCTGGTGCTGCTTGACCAACTTGCTTGACCTCTGTGTGTGTCTGTTTCCCATCTTGTCCTTCTTCTGTCTTGCCGATTTAGACTACAAGCTCTATAGGGCTGGGACTGTTCGACGCTATATGGCCCTCCAATTTCAGTTTGTGCCTGTAATGTATTGTTTTATTATACGGAGGCAAGAAGCAGGTTTTGGGGACTAACCCCACACTCTTTCCTCATGCAAAAAGCCTTATTTTCATATGTTAAATCTGCAGGCTCGCATGGTATATCAACCACCCTGACTGACAAAAGTATTTATCATACTGGTTTTGGATTTCAAAGGCCCTTGTGCTGCTTCAGTGAAATCAATGGGAATTTTCCCATGGATTTCAGTGGGTGGAAGAATAAACCCTAAAACGCTGCATGCACCCAGCTTTCTCAAGCTAGTCACACAGCACTGAGTCATGCAAAACAAACAGTAGCTTAACTTTTTGTACGTACATGTAATAATGTGCATGTGTCTGTAGAGAGACTTCAAGCAAATACAACTTTGGGCCAGCATTACTTAGCACTTCTGAAATGTCTTGCACCCTGATCTCTAGGGCTATGCATACATTGGCAAGATAGTCTGAATTAAGGAGGCTTAATTCTAACTGACTTTTCCCCCATCTACATCAGCCTTTCATTAGCTCAATCTAAGGAATTCCTTAGTTCAAACTAATGAATGCTTAGTTCGAACTAGTAGCTACCACCGGTTAGTTCGAACTAAGCGCTTAGTTCAAGTGTTAGTTCAAACTAAGTAGAGTGGAGAGCAGGACTAACCCTTAGTTTGAATTTAGTAAGTTAGTTCGAATTAACAAAATGGACTACTTTGAATTTATGCTAGTTCGAACTAGTCCACATTGTTAATTCAAACTAAGAAGTTCTAGGTTAGTTTGAACTAACAAGTTCGAATTAACTTGTCCTAATGTAGACATAGCCTATATAGGTGACCAATATTTCTTCCCATCCCATCTGCAACTCATATAATCTGTTACCAAAGCATACGCTATCCAGGCTGAATAGTAAACAGAGACAAATTTCTCTTCAGCACAACCAGTACATGTTGTTCCTAAAGCATCATGTGGTTTTGGTTAAAAACAACTTCAGACAGTTTGCTCTCCCAAGGATTTACATTCTTTTTTAATGCAAACATTTTACACCATATCTATTCTTCTCTGTAGTTTCTTCAGTCATTGTAGTGAACTCTCTGTTGTTCTTTCCCTTGATATTTTAGTGCAATTGGACTACCAGGAAAACAGACCTGTGGTTTGATCCAAACCCCACTGAAGTCAACTGGAAAGTTACCATTGACTTTTTAATGAGGTTTGGAAGATGTACAGTTTTCATGTTCGACATTGTTTCATGTACCGCATTCTGGGTAATAACATGAAAGGACTCCATGCTTGTAAAAGTAAACTGGTTTTTTTATTAGGAACTACTTGAAGGATCTGCACGTCTTATTAAAACTCTCCCTAGTTGAAAACTGGGCCTCAGATGTGTCCCATGCACTGAAACAGCAGAAAATCTATATGATAGGATAGAATGCAAACATTTTGCACGGCAGTAGAGAAATGGCTTTAGCAGAGATGCTCTCAGGAGATGATGTCAGTCGTACTAATGGAAATAGCTGCGTTCCACCAGGGAAGGACATTGATGTTATTCTATTTCCTGTAATTCCTCCATCACTCACATTAGCTGAGATTTGCCCTGCAATCCCTTTCTTCCTCTCTAGTTTCTGAGGAAAAGGGGGGGAAAGGGTTTTTAGTGACCGGCACAATAGCCATACATCATTGAAGCTCCATTTAAGTCTTAATTGTACTTAAACAGTGCATGGACTTTTTGCAGGGGTGGGAAAGAGCTCCATCACTGTGTTGAATGCATAGTGTAACAGGATGCACAAGCCCAGGGATCAAACCACTTGACTTTTGAACCACATGGTTGGAGATGACAGCTGCATAACACTCTGGAAAGATCTTTATTCTGGCTCAAGGCTTGCCAACTGAAATAAAGGCAACCCATGGATACGGTGCAGGCTTGCTTATGACCAAGTGTGAACTAGGAATGGACTGTTTGCGAGTGTTAGATCCAGATAATCTCCAAGCTAGACAATTGGATTGGTCTTTCACTTTCCTACTGAGCTTTGTGTGCTACTGCAAGGCTCCCAGAATATGAGGGCAGAGTAGTTTAATTGTGCTTGATTCCCTAACACTGGAGATGTCACAGATGTGATGGCAGGGATGACGTATAGTTGGGGTGGTGGGCGGAAGGAAATATTTGAACTGAAAGAAATCTGGCTCGGAGAGAACATGACTTGCTGTGTTAATAGACTACTTCTGGGTCAGGGGATGTCATAGTCCTTCCAGAACATCTGTCAGTGGAGATCAGCAGAAAACCAGAAGCTTAGTGTTGCTAATAAACAAAGCAATGCTTGTGTCTCTATTTTAGCACTGGTGAAAGGTGCTGAAGTTACAGCTCTTGAGACTGAAGAACTCATGTATAGACCAGGCTGGGGCGAGGCAAGCTTCTTTATTCTTGGTGGCCTCCTCGATATTTTACCTCTCCACAAACCAGCCAGCAGAGTCAAATTATTGTTAATTGTGCCCGGATGTTGGGCTGGGGATAACCTTCCACAAGGACCAGCCTGAAATCCACCTGGCTTGTTTCATGGAGGGGGCATCAAACAATCTTTCTGTTTTTTTACTAATCACCATTATCCTTTGTATTTAGAGGAGCACCTGGAGAAGTCCCAGTTCTCCAAAGCACTTTGCAAACACATAGTGAAAGACGGTTCCTGCCCCAAAGAGTTTACAATAGAAACTGCGGTAGAAGGGGCATCAGAGGGAAAACGGAGACAAGCCTCCAAGTATCCCAAGTCAGAGTTTAGCTCTTTGGTGACAAACGTTTCTCCCAGAATCCCTGGCACCTATATGATAGTCTTAAAACCTGGGTTCAGTTTTGATATAGGTAATAAACATTTATACTTCCAATCTTTAGGGCTGGGTGAATAGTACTGTTAGTTTCCATCTCTCCATGGATCTATTTTTCCTGGTTAATGTTACATTTATATAATTCAGTCTTCCAAACGTGCAGGTACATTGGATTTCCAAGATGTACCTGTTGTCCTGTGCCCAGATTCTATTAATTGAGAGGGGAAAAAAGTGAAATTTTCTGTGATTTTTTTCCCTGTTGCTCACAGAAATTTCACGAGGAGGGACATTGTCTTCAAAAACTATTAGTGTAACATAGGAATCAAGTGGTGTCTAAACTATATGCTATTGTACCTCAGGATTTTCTTTGCTAATGGTGAAGTGCAGCCAGCTCTGGAGTTGACGAATCTACTGTTTAACACCACATTCAACAGACTCACAAACAAAAGTGCTATTACAAATATTAACTGAGCCTCACAGCACCTCTCTGATGTATGCTTAAGTTATTGCCCTCAGTTTACACAAGGGTAAACTGAGGCACTTATCCATGGTCACACAATAAGTCAGTGGTTGTGCCAGAGCCAGGGAGAGTCTTGATTCCTCTCACCCTGTTTTAAGTTCAGCGGTAGGCCACACTTCTTTCTGTGTCATGACAGGAAGCAAAGAACACCATATCCAAGGGAAACATCGCAGAGACAGATTGCCTTGCATTTCCAAGCTTGGGATGCCACCAGGATGCTAGGATTGAAAAAACCCAATGGATGGGATGAGCATCTATTCAGCCCCGAGTGGCGGTGATCAATAGGACCCAATAAAACACTGCAGATTAGCAGTGGTATTTTATGCAAAGGAGAATATTTTATGCAAAGCAAAAAGAGACAGAATGAGAGCTGAGTTTCTTTGCTGTCATGCAGGAGTCTTGAAGCAATGCTGTTCAAAACAGGGGCCCTGGACACACCTGCTATGCACATACCAGCTAACTTCGTGCTGGCTATCATCCCTGAGGAGTGGGGGGAAGAAAGAGAGAGAGAGAGAGAAGGCCCGGCAATGTGAACGAACACCATGTGTTTTCACTTAGCTCGTCCTCCGAGTCCAGATGATGTAACTCTTGCTAACCCCTGCAACATGTTGGCAGGAGGAACCCAATGACAGCTCCAACTGTAAGTTCCTGAGCTAATGAACAGAAAAGCTGAATAGAAAAAGAGAAAAAGCAAGCAAGCAGTCCCTCTTTTTTTTTTTTTTAGCCTAATGTTGCAATCCTCGCAGAGTTGTTTGACTGTTTAGAGCAACAGCACATCGCAGGGAAAAAAATCTGGGTTCTCTCTTTGAGGCTCTAATGGGGATATGAAGCCTGTCAAAGTAAACCAGCAAAAAGGTGTGGCTTTTGAGTGCATTACGGTTGGCTGGAGAAAATCATTGCCCAATAAGGACAGCTGAAATCCTGCTCTCCAGCCTTGCTGGAGTTAACCACATTTATTATTATTAGTGGGGATTTTTTTGTTCCCAGTAAAGAATGTTTTACTATCGTGCACCACACAACCACCAGCCTCCAAATGGACCATGTTACAGTAGAGCTAAATATTGTGTCAGAGAGCATGTGTTTCTTGTAAGATGGGCTTGGGCCACAATGCTGTGTAGCAAATTGTTTATCTCTCTCTGTCTCCCTCCCTTTATCCTCTTCCAAGCTGTGTGGATGTTCAAGATTTTATATATGGGAACGCTGTTTCAGGAAACGCTTGTTGATCTTTGCTTCGTTCATGCAATCTTAATCTCCAGCTGTAGGGCTGGCAGAGATTAAAATCAATGTGTGCGTGATGTTGGAATAGTTATGGGGTAATTATTCGTATACTTTTTTCTTTTGCATTGCAGTAGCACTTAGAGATTCCCACCAAGAATGAGGTCCCATTGTGCTAGTAAGAGAAAGTCTGTGCCCCAAAGAGCATACAGTCTAAATAGTCAAAAGAGGTAAAGCATGGAGAAAGGAAGTGGTGTTGCCCTTGTTTCAGAAATAGGGAGCAGAACCACAGTGGCATTCAGGCCAGAATTTTTCCGACAGCTCAGTGCCCACAACTTTAGCCGGATGTTAACAGGGACTAAGATCACGTAAGGAAGATCCGGGAACTGAATTCACATCTCCTGAGTCCCAATCCAGGGCCTTATTGTCCCCCCTTCACTCCCCTCTCTCTCCTGACTCTGCCACATGGAGGAGTTCAGGGGTTTCCCCTCATTTAGCAGAGGCAATTAGATGGTCTGCCTTCATCACTGAAATTCAAACAGCAAATGACAGGCTGAAAGCAAACCAGAGCCCTGCCCCGTGTATACCTACTGCTCCCGGGCAGGAGACTTCAGTCAGGCCAGAATTAAAACACCAGTGATCATGTGCTTTGTGTTTTCAGGTAAAATTGCAGCCAACAAAAAAGCTCAGGGCAAAGGCGGCTGTAATTCAGGTCCAGGAAAGTGGGCAGACTCCCTCTGCAGAAACAAAAGGGCAGTAGATCAATGACAAAAAATGGGGTACCTGCCCTGGCTGCTCACCCACAGTGATTTCTCTGTTGGGTGGAGGCAGGCTGGGGGGCTTCCTGCGGCTCCTACACGCTACCGTAGTGGGTGGCCTTTTCTTGTCGGCCTCAGGACTGCAGCATTAGGCCTGCTATGACTCTCTGCTTTTACCTGGCGGCCTGTGTTGCATTGCGGCTTAGGCTACGTCTACATGGACAGTGCTGTCAGATCGATTTATCTGGTTTGACTGAGTGGCAGTAAAGATTCTCTCAATTGATCCAGACGTTGATCTAGTAAAATCACCTCCTCAAGAGGTGCAGCGCTGCATTGACGGGAACATATTTCCCATTGTGCAGCACAGTGGAGTCTGCATGTAGAGTGGGAGTTATGAAGTCAACAGGAGTAAAGCATCCCATGGGTAGCTTGCGTAACACCGCCGAATTTTGCCAGCAGTGTAGACCAGGCCCTAGTGGTCATCATGAGCACCTGGCCATTCTGTACTGAGACTGAGCTGGGTCCTAACCACCAGACTACAGAAATGAAGGCAGGTCAAATCCTCCACCAGTGTAAAAAGCAGAATAAGAATGACTTGTTCTTTCATGGTGCTTGTTGTCCACAGACCTCAAATAATCATTCCTCCTGCTGCCATAGCATTGTAAATTTGCAGGGCATTACTTCATCCTCACAACAGCCCTGTGAGTTTGGGAGGTACAATCAGAGACTGATGCAAGGCAATTAAGTGACTCACCCCAGGCTACACTGCGAACCCCTGCTTGAACCAGGATTAGAATTTGGGAGCACCTGGCCATGGGACTACAACGTCGATTGGTGTCAATCTGCTGTCTCCAGCAGACTCTCCTCATTTACCAAGGATGAGCCTCATGCTGTTCTTACCATTTAATTGCAACCTCAGGAGACACACTCCTGCTCCCTCCTCTGTAGCCAAGCTGGGTCGTGGCTGCACCTGAGTCAGTGTTGGGCCGCAGTACCATGGGGACAGGGCAGGATTTTTGGACCCAGCACTGCAAGCTGTTAGTCTCTGTGTCTGCTGGCCACTAACACCTCTGGGCATGAAGGCATGGCACCAACAGCAGTGGTTTTGTGTCCTAGGTTTGATGTTTCTTCCCCTCCCTCTGCAGAGAATTTTGCGTCAAGTCCAACTACTTGGTCCTGCTGCAGAGGTGTGTGGATTAGGCCTGACTGCACAGGAAAGTGGCCTTTGATTTTCAGTGCTAGAAATTCAGATTGCTAGACTTGGCATTTCCAGATGCAGCTGCCTTTTGCCACCCATGCTTCTCTTGCTTGTGGGAGCTGCAGCCCTTCCAGCACTGCTTTGATGGCAATGCATGGCGAGGCCAAGAGCTCAGAAGTTCCCAAGCCAGCACTGCAGAAATAGAGAAGGAAAATGCCCCAGCAAATATCCAGAAGGCTTAGTAAAGAAAATGACTTAACAGGGCGAAGCGCAACCACGTGTGACTGTGCTTGAAACCAAGAGGGTGTATTTTAAATATTATAAACCCTTCCCTCCTCCATTTGGAGCAGCGCTTTGGAGTCAGACCCTAACGACAAAACCTCAAATCTCTCTCTTTGCTAATCTCAGCCTGACTGATTCATTGAATCAATTGAGGCAAGCCTCCTTGGGTTCAATTATTTTGGAGCTGTTGACAATTCTGGAATAGGTTCAGACACACAACTACCCCCAAGAGAGACAACAGGGACATCTTCTCCTGTCATGCTTCTGTTATTCATCCATGTACTGGCATCCATGATCATGGCCCTGAGCATCATATTTCAACAAGCAAAAGAAGGGGGAGCTACACACTTTGCACCCTTTGAACGACCTCACACATATACACACTATCATAATCACTGATATTCTTATTATCCGTATCAATGTTCAAAAAGTCTTTTGAATCCTAATAAGCTCTTTGCTGCAAAAATATCTTGTGCCAACTAGCTCCATAGGCTAACAATCCTTTGTGTTGAACAATGAGATCCAGGCTTCAAATTCCCAAATGTGAACATCCTCAAAAACTGGGAAAAAGCTGAATCCAGATCAGACTTTGGCATTCAGCCTCATCTATAAAATCAGTGCATGGCAGATGCCAGTAGAGCAGTGGGAGTGATCATCTGACTGTGTCTAGAAATCCCATTTAGCTACAGCAAATCTTCTGCCAACATGTTCATTCTGCAGACTGCTACCTAAGAGATACACGATGGAAGTGCCAGACCAAATCGTAACATATAGTATGGTGTTGTGTCCCCAACAATGGCCAGGAGTAAGAAACCTGCACAAGCCATGGAAAAACCTGCCTATGGGAAAGAAACATTGCTTCTAATCCCTGTTGGCTAGTAGAACAAACAAGGAGTCTGTGGCACTTAAAGACTAACAAATTTATTTATTGCATGAGCTTTTGTGGGAGAAAATCCCACTTTGTCAGATGCTTTGAAGCTGGGGGAACGTATAGAAAAGTTCTGTAAGTTCCCCCATCTTCAAAGCATCTGGTGAAGCTCATGCAATAAATAAAATTGTTAGTCTTTAAGTGCCACAGGACTCCTTGTTTGTTTTACTGAACTAGACTAACACAGCTGGCTTTTGGAAATTGGCTAGTAGTCGGCTTATGCCTGCAGCAGCAGAATTTCTCTCTCTTCCAAAAATGGAATTTGCTATTAAATTTTTTCTTTTTTTTAAAAAAGACTTTTTAAATTGAATGTTTGTGACTATTTTAGCTATTTTGGTTTAATTTTTATAGATTGTTAATGAAAAACTGAAAAAAATATTCAATTTTCAAGTGGTATGAGAGGGTTTCTTATCCCCTCCCAATTTTTCTCTGTCCCCATACCCTTTCTTAATGGGGTGAAAACAAAAAGAAACTGAAAAAAAAAGTTTAATTCCAAATTTTTGCAAAAAATATCAGCAGTTTTTGAGCAGCTCTACCAAGACATTTCATTCAACAAAGCAGAAGGGAAAGCAGTATGCAGAGCAAAGATCTGAGAACTCCACAGCACGTTAGGAAAGGCAGGGAGTTACGGGGAAATGAGAATTATTCTTGTTTAGGCAAGAAGTAAAACCCAGGTGGGTTAAAGAGCAAAAAACTGCATTGGCTCAGCTCATGTCATTGGTAACGAGAAAAACAGCTGGGGGTCAAATCTTCCAGCTGGTTATAGTCCCCAGGAAATGCTCTTTGACCTTCCTCATTAGGACACTGTTAAGGTACAGTTCATGATTTTAAAAAGATTCTTTTTTAACTCGGTCTTGTTGGAACCATGCAGCTGAAATCCGTATTCTCAGCCATGTTATTTTTTTCTTTGCTCGATTGCATGAGCACACACGGCTTCTATTGGGTTGTTTATTTGTGCCAGGGGCCGTTAAAATTTATACAGACTGCTTTCTTATTGAAGGGTTGCTCAGGAAGGCAAGACCTGCCCATCCGATCAAACCAATCTTCCATCAGCCTTCAAAAATAATCAAGTAACTACAAATAGCTGGTGGGAAGAGATGAGGCTCTTAACTGATGAAACTGGACTGAGAGAAAAGCTGGAGGGTCAGATGCTCAAGAAAGAGAAGAGCCTGAGGGAAAGAATGGAAAGTTTTTCATTCCACTATGGCTGTGACAGTGACCTCATGTTGTAAAGTATTGTAATGGAAAGTTGCTCTTATACTGAACCTTTCATTGGAAGCTTTTAACACAATTAGTTAAGCCACAGCATGCGGCTATAAGAGTAGGTTATGATCAGCTGTTGTACCCATTCGACAGATGGCTAAACAAAGGCAGAGAGGGGTTAAATGACTTCCCTGACATGATATGAAAGGACATGAGTAGCTGAGAACACAGGAGTCCTGACTCTCCGGTCCGTTACAGTCCCTTCATATGGAAGACTCTCCCTGCACTATAGTGTCAATGTATTGCCATAAATACCATTATAATGGTTAAATCCTGAGGAGTACTTTGTACATTTCCATTAGCTTCACAGATGAAGAATCCAGCAAATTTCTTCAGAAGGTTTTTAAATACACTTTTGTCCTTTTGATTAATTAAAAAAAAAGTTTCCAACATAGATCCCTGGCTAGTTGTGCAGGAATGTATTTAATCAGTCGTTGCATAAAGATAACTGGCCATGACCCATTCCCTTTCTGATGTGGCATGGCGTTCGGAGAATGGGTGTGTCCATTTTGGTCGTTAAGCTCATGAGAAAGAATGAAAAATTAGTCTATAGCTTGAAAGGAGATCTGAGGATTCCTTGTGTCAGTGAAAGGCAAGTTGTTTAATTCAGACGAGTCGAAGATCAACACCCCGATTCAGCTCAGCAAGGTCATTTAACGTACTATAATATTTCTGCAAGGGGAGTTTTTGTGTTAATTGTTACCAGATCAGGAACCTGCGGAATGAATTCATTTACAGTCTTGGCTTGAGTTCCTCCATTGGCATGAAGCCTTCCCTGTAACCCCACAGAGAACAGACACAGTTCAGAGGGGGAAGAATGATAAATAGATTGGATGCAATCACTGAGAGCTAAACATTATACGTTGTGAACAAACAGACAAAGTGGAGAGGAGCTGGCTAAAATGTGTTTGAGCCTTTCTTTTGACATGTACACCACATCTACTTTTTTTTCAGCTTGCTGAAGGACTAAATGTGGCACGTTTTGCAGAGCTGTCCCGAAGCAACAGGCTCCCTTTTTGGTTTGTCCATCAGTTTTCATGGAAGTTGACCCAGAGTGTTTTTGAACATTAGCCAGTTGGTTACCAACAGCCATGGCAATGAAATGCAAGTCAACACAACAGCTTGCGGTTTAGTTTGCACTAAATGGCTCCCAGCAGCACCGTGAGCTAATTAAAACTCCATTCTCCACCTCCAGCCTGGACAACTTGAAGTCTGTGAAAGAAGCTTTAAAGGGCATTGAGACTTTCCTTACTAGCAAAACAGCAGAAGACAACACCAAGAGTATATCAGAATGGAGATCAGCTGAACAAAGGAGACGAGGAGCATCGCTTAGCCTCCTAAATGATCTATGATGGGTTGGACTGAGTTTGTACTAGAACATTTCTCCCATTCAGGGCTGACTCAGCAAAGGAAAGCGTAATGACTTGATTTAGAAAGCAGCCCTTTCAAGAGAGAATATCTCATTCACCAGGGTATAAGTGAACCACCAACCTAGGTCATGTAGGATCTTTCTTCTCAAGCCTCCAGGGCAGAGCATTGCACCAACGGGGTTTTTGTGACTCCCCAGGTTGAAGATTGCAGCCAATGGTAAAAGCAAGCAAACAAACAAAACCCAGCTGGGCCTGCATTTCAGCACAATTTGTTTAGTTTGTGAGGTTTTCTGGTGATTGATTCCCTTACTTTGGCGTTCTACAGGATGAGGTCACAGCTCTTGATTTTATGGGAATAATTTCGATAGGCAGATGGAAATCAGCCTGTGTCAAGTGGATAAAAAGGACTGGGGAATGGGCTAGAAAAGAAAGATGTGACTCCACACAAGTATAAAGACTTTACAAGACTTTATGTGCCTATAATGAAGCTCAGCATTAGACCATAGAGAGTTTCTTCTCAGGAAGGGATCAGAAAGGGCTCTCCCTGGGCTCAACAGGTAGATTTAGGTGGACTGGAAGGAGTAACCAAAACTGAACCAGCTGTGTACACTGTTGTTCAGGACTGAGGTACAGTGATGGAGATCTGCAGACTCTCTGCCTGTAGCAAGGGTGTTAACTAGCTCCTCACGCCCATGAGCCCTGGACTCACCCGATCATGTCAGCACCCACAAATGTACTGTGGCAAATGAAGTACCTCAAATTAACATGGCTGAGAGACTCGGTTGGGACGTGGGGGTTCTAGGTTCATTTTCTAGTTCTTGTCCAGTCTTGGGCAAGTCATTTGCTTTCTCTTTGACTCAGATTATGTCCACACTGCAGAAGAACACCCATGGCTGCCCCATGTCAATCGACTTCAGCTCATGGGGCTCTGGCTGAGGGGCTATAAAATTGCGGTGTGGATGTCTTGGCTCCCATTGGAGCTTCAAGAAACACACTGCAATTTTATAACACCACAGCCTGAGGACACACATGCAAGTAAACTGAGACAGGCCAGGCTTGGGTGTTTGATTTCAATGCAGACATATCCTTTGCTCCCCCTCAATACAAGAGGGTTAATAGTTCCCCCTCTCTCTGTCTAGAGAAAAGGCTTTCTACTGAAGTTTCTGGCACTCATCTTAGAACCATGTCAATCACACTTGTTTTGGCAAAAAGCAAACTGGCTAGTTATGGTTGGCACTGGTTCACATTGCCTGAGCGTTACTCAAAATTTAGGCTTCCAGTGCAAAAGGGAATGCAAAATTCTCCTTTCTGCTTCCAGAAGAGCTGAACATCCATGGTGATCTGGCACCTTCCTCACAGCCATTGCTGGCAACCGATCATGCAAGCTGCAGCCACAACAACACAAAACAAGGAGCAATGTCAATAACAAATGGTTTCAGACCACAAAGAAAAAGAGTCCTTTGGAGTTTTGGGAAAAAAGCTGGAGAAGGATTTAATTTTATCTGTCCTATTTCATCCATCTCTACTTGGTAATGGCTTCCTGACATATGACATTATAACCCACTGAGTTTTTGTGCCATGACTATATCTAAGCTATGCTTAACACCAGCCTTTGTGAGATGATGTGGTGGGATATGCTCACCCTTGGCATGCCTTCTGGCATCCAGACACAACATGGTCAGTATCCTCTGGTCCAGCAGCTCCTGCCGATTGGCTGCCTCTGGCTCTAGGTCTTGTATAGCTCAGCCCTCTGGCCAAATCATAATGTTCAACACCTTTCGGGGAGTCACCAAAAAGTCTGAACAAACCTGAACAATTCTTCTGTCTCTTTGGCAACTGGACTCTTCACTTTCTATTTGCAAACCCTGTTCCAGAGCTTCCTTGTAGGAACCTCCCGGTCTGTGTGGTCGCCCCTTCGTTGTCCTGTTAAACCCTAGCTTTGGGATTCTCTCTGCCAAAGAGCCATGCCTTTTCTGCAGTCCCTCCTTCAACTGCGCTCTTTGTCCACTTCGTACGGTTTAGTTCCACCCTCTCCAGCCATGGGACAGTCAGGGTATGAGGCGATTTGTTTGCCTACATCACAATGAAACAGCCTCTTTGCCCAGGTTGAGTCACCTGGCATAGGCCAGTCACAGGAGTCTACGTGCAGCATAGTCATACCTGAGTTATTCACCTACCTAGGTGCGCAGTGTGACTAATTGGTTGTACTCCCTAGTCTTGCAAATGATGGCATCTAATAGCTCTTATCTCCAGTGAAGGTTTGAGCATTGGGAGATTTAAAATAGATGGGATTCCAAAACCATACATATTCGAGATGGGTTCCATCCCATTATCAACATGCAGTGAGTGGTTCCTGCAGGACATTTTTTGGTGTATTATTTATTTGTATTGTGGTTGTATCTGGGAATCCAAGTCAGGGACCAGGGAATCCAAGTCAAGGACCAGGACAGCATTGCATTAGGCCCTGGACATGTGTAGAACATGAATTTATGATCCAAGCAGATGAGTTCTACGTATCTCTTGCAGGGCCAGTTGGGAACTGGTAGGTATGCTTAAAGGTACAAAATATCATTTTCTCAAAAATTTTAATAAAAAAAGAGAAATTCCCACTTTTTCTATGACTCTTACCAAAAAAGTTTTGGTTTTCAAAATCCAACCAAAAAATGTCTGTCCTTATTTTCCTTTCCCGCTTTTTTCTCTTTTAACTGTGTTGTCCCCCCTGCCCACCATGGGCATAAGAGAAAGAAAAGAGAAACAATAACAGGAAAAAGTCATGGTTTTAGGGTTTTCATTGGAAAATTCAAAAATGGGAAAAATCAAAACAATTTTCAATGCAAGATTTTGATCAATTCTAATCCCAAGTGATGGGGTTTTTCCCAACTCCCAATCTGACCAGTTCCATAGTCTCATTTTCTTCTTGGTCAGCCAAATAATATTGAGCCTTCTTGAGATTTCATTCCAGCATTTGTGGTTACACTTACTTACACCATGCAACATATTTCTTCACTCTGCTAAGTATTTACACCCTTGAAAATATTTGTAGCCTGTTATCATGTTCTACCCTGCTAGTTTGCCTCTCTGACCCAAGCTATACATTTGTTTTATTAATCCTGACTCATAAATCAATCCTTGATCATTTTTTGTTATTCTCATGAGCTACATAGCACATTTCAGGGTTTGCTTCTTTTCTCAGTTAAACCAGTGTAAGTCTGACATAATGTCCACTATAGTCAAAAGTTACACTAGTGTGGAAAGAGAACTAAGCCCTGGGGTTCATTTGATCACCAAAGAGACGTACAAAGAGAGAGGACGCTTTGCATGGTCTTTTACTCAAGGATTGTAAAGATCCAGGTCAGATGGTGATTCTGGCCTGCAGACGAGAATTAAATTACTGTGTGCAAGTCACAACTTTGACACACTTCCAGCTTTTATCAGATGGTTCCACTCAATGTTTGGCACAGCTGCTGCAAAAGAAAGGCCAGGAAAAAGCAATCAAATGATATAAGCAGTCAAAGCACACTAGCAAAAGAAGGATCTATGTCCCCATGAGCGATTTCACCTTGGGTATTACAATCACCTTTCCACGATCTGCAGTCAGTGGCTGGCCATCCAATATAGGAGGGCTGATGGCTGTCTGATGGCTAGATTCTTCCTTTGTCAGAGGACCCGTAATTTTTGTCATCTTATGTTGTGCCTGAGCAATGTCTGCAGAATTTGTAATGCTAAACCCACTCTCACAACCTCCCCTTCTCTTCTGCCACATCAGATCCTATTGCAAATATCCTGCCTAGCAGATGGAAGGATAAAATATAATATCTGGTGCCACCGATACCATGTTAGCCATTAATGCTGGTCAGAAATTCTCCTCTAGGAGTTTCAGCTTTCACTATGTCCTGAAAACCTGTGTTTATCCATTAGATTTTCCTTGAAGGGTTGTGTCCTAGTAAATGTATAGAATCACCTACACACTGAAAGGCCAGAGCATAATAATAAAGGGCCTTACAGCTAGACAGAGATGTTGGGCTCAGAGGAGGACCATGGAAGCAGAGAAACATCCCTGAACATTAGTCTTATACTGGCCATTAGTGACAAATACTCTTGGATGCATCAGATTTTTATTTCTTACTGTTGATAAGTGGCGATTTTACCATCCTCATGCAGAAACTGATGGCACAATACTTCCATCAATAATCAAGATTTACAGATGGCAAAGTAAGAAAAGTGCAGCATGAGAGCTTGTTAGAGTTTGATTTAAGGCTACTTAGTTTTATATTTTGACTTATGATATTAAGAATTTGTGTTTTACTGGCTACAGAGATTTAAGGTTTTAAATCTCAGCTTCTATTCATTAAATAATTATCTTCTGAACCCCCATCCAATTGTCTGACACTCACATAATTTCCCAGCAATGTGAAAATTTAAATTAATTAAAATAAAAGTGCTTAAATCCCACAATATTAGGCAACCATGAATATTTAAATTGGTTTAAGATGCATAAAATAAGCATGGATGTTATTCATCAAAATGATAAAAAAGTAAAAATTGAATTCTGCCAAGCCTAGTGGTGTCCTCTTAGTCACCAGAAAAAGAAAATATTTCAGCAGCAATGAAGGGCGACTATTAATCCTCACCTCAAAGAGACTAAAAACTAAGCCATAAAAGTGTTGTCCTTATTTTAATGACTCCTTCATGTTTCACAGTTCAATGGCCAGTGCTCAATATCTGAAACTAGAGCTGTTTTGGTTAGTTTTTATTAGCTACAAAGGTCACATGATAATATTTATGTTCTCTGATTGGCTGAGCTTCACTCATCAAATCAAAGGTTTCTGGTGCAAATGCACAGACTCATGAGTTCAGTATACACTTTCTATCAATACTCTCTGAAAATTTGCTCCTTCCATAAGCAGTCCTGCCAGAAAATTCATCCACTAGAATAGCCTCAATTTGGGTCTCAGCCAAAGCCTGTTGAAGGCCTTCCAGTGATTTCAATGGGCTCTCAATGACTTCATTTTGAATAGGCCCAATGTCAACACTATCCAAGTGAAATTTATGTGAAGAGTGGAAAATATGTAGTGTTTGCCCAGCTTGATTCTGTGTACGTTCTCATCCTGTCCTCATCATTGTCAAAACTGAGTGCCTTCCAAAGCACATAAAGCAATACAACTAACCAGTGGTTACCATCCAAAGAGTTGGTAAGTCCCTGTCTATTTTCCAGTTAACATAGGAACACATGGATCAGATTCGTGGTCCATCCAGTTATGTTTCTAACAGTGGCCTTCATTAGATGCTTCAGAGAAATATGCAAGAAACCTTCCATTAGGCAGTTATAGGATAATCGATGCTATCCCAACCACACACAAATGTTAGGTCTTTTCTTATTTGCAAACAGTGAGAAATAAGCTTATGCTTTCAAGCATGAGGTTTGAGATCTCTTCCAAAATTTGCTAGCATTAACGTTATGACAACGGATAGTCTTGTTAACCATACAAATGTCCAAGCAAATTTCCACATCACAGAACTACTCATGATAAATAGCCCATTGTGAACTTTAATGTGCAAGGAAACACAACCATCCTCACAGCCCTAAAGGTTGCCTACAATTGTGTTGTCA
This sequence comes from Podocnemis expansa, assembly GCA_007922195.1. Taxonomy (NCBI): domain Eukaryota; kingdom Metazoa; phylum Chordata; order Testudines; family Podocnemididae; genus Podocnemis; species Podocnemis expansa. The sequence continues at coordinate 15,287,352 of ML682047.1, forward strand.
TATCTTTACGGTGCATAAATAGTTTCACACATCCCTGCCAAATTTGTAAGCTAACACCACCGCATCTTAAAAGTTTAAAGTCACACCTCCAAAAGGGTTGTGCTTTTCGTCGTTTATTCATGAACCTGAAACATGACTGATGCTCCAGGACTAGAAACTCGTGAACATTAGGGACGAAGGATGTAGGTTTCGAGGAAACTTCTGGTTCATTGAGTCAAGTTCTCTGCTATCACAAGCAACCCCATCATATAATTTTCAGAAGCATTCCCTTCAAAGAAGGACCTTTTAGATCCAGTTAAAGGACTGTCATGTTAAATGTAGATTTTCTCCCTTTGGGAGCTAGCAAGGATATGCTTCCATTTGAAAATATACTGGAACCTTTAAGACACATGCTGAGCCCTCAAAACTAAAAGCATTGCACTCCCCCCCATATAAGAGTAAGGTCTTAACTATATTCAGAGTAGCTATTTTCACTGGGCACATTTAGAACGGCACTTGAGTCAAGAGATGTGAGTCTAGTTTCAGGTCACAGAGGGAGGGAAGCCTAACGGGTGCCACATTCAACAACAAAAAAAAAAAAAAGCCAAAGAGAGACTGATGAGCATCACTGATGCTTTTTTAAACTGTTCCATGAACCAACTGCTGTTCATGCGCAGAGTCTGTCAGGTGGGGTTTTTTTATATGAATGCCAAGAAATGGATAACTAGGAAGCTGAATGGCATGAATTTGCCAAAGATTTTGTAAAAATATTTGAATAGATTAAAATAATTATTTGATTGGTCAGTTTGGATCACTGCTGCTGGCATTTAATAAAAAATAAACTTGACATATGGACTTTGGAATAAATGCAAGGAATCAGTCTATTTGAGCTGAAAAGTGGGTCATAAGAGAGCTTTAAACTGAATCAAAGGAGATACGCTGAGTTGGATCAGAGCAGAACTGCTCCTTTAATCACTAGAGCAGGAGTCAAAAACATGCGGCCCGCGGGCAGCATGAATCCTTTAAAGTTATTGCCTATGGCCCGCAATGACACTGTTGTTATTGATATTTGCAATATTGTTGTATGAAAAGGTTCCAGCGGTATGGCCTCTGGGCTAACGTACTAGTCCTCATGCAGCCTTGTACTAGTCCTCATGTGGCCCTCATGGTGATTTGAGTTTGCAGCCCCCGCACTAGAGGATGTATGATTTTTGTCAGTGGCCCCCAAATCCCACCCCCTCTTGCGACAGTTTGGAGGATAAGAAAGTGGATGCCTATATGTGAAGTTCTCACTGAATGTGAGAACAAAAATAGCATGCAATAAACTCACAAGTACTTGTCTGGGCTTGCTCTCCATTCAGTTTTAAATGCACTGATGGTGTCTGTTACACATTTATGCATCCCTTTTTTGAATAGACAAGTCATGGCATGTTTGCCAAAGGCCCACGGATGCTTGTTCATGTTCCCTGTTGCATTTGGTTTTGTGGCAATAGGAAGTGTGACTTGGATCTATTTTTTATAGAATGGTCCATCTGTACCCGGCACCACAGGATCTAATAATCGCAGGTCTGCAGAAGGCCATCACAAGGCCTACACATTGAAATTCCACTTAAATCCTCAAATTAAGGATTAACTGGTGCACAGTGGGAATAAGAGTGGCAAAATCTGATCTTCTATATGTAACACAAGCTGTGGTTGAAATTCTGTGTCACGGCATTGTTGGGCTCAGTCATAAGACTGGTGTAGTTTGGGGAGGAACATTTGGATCATGACATTTTTTAAAGAAAATTGCATTTAATAAAGACGACTTAAAAATAGACTAAATCACAGAAGAGCACCAAAACTGATCACAATTCATTGACTGATGGACCAAAAGATACCTGGTTCTTTGAGTTTAACAGAGCTGAAGTTCGCTTTCTTGTGTGGTGGCTGTAGCTCCTCCCTTCATCTGCAAAGTCAGTGTCCTGAATGCAACAATACGGAAATTTAATCACATTCACTTTCCCTACTCTGAAACAAGTTCCCCTGGAACATCAGAGCCTGCAAACATGACCAAATAGCACACAGCAGCTCTTGCCCTTGTGACACAGAGGAGGAGTTTATGGGCAGCAGACTGATCTCCGTGATACTCGTTCCACTTTGCTCTGCATTTTCCAGAGGGTAGACATCAGCAATAGTCTGAGAGGTGAGAGTTCATCCCAGTCAGTCATTTATTCTTCCCCAAAGCATCACAGATGTTTAATATTTCTAGTCGCTGCTCAAGAGAAAAAGCCACAGAGAATACAGGAATTTCTTTTTCATACCTTTCCATGTGTTCCCCCAATAAATCAAGAAGAAAACAGTGGTGTTGATGAGAATAGAAATAAGCTTATTTCCTGGTCAGATGCTTTCTAGCAGAAGATTAAGACCTCTTACTACAAATTGCTCTTTCAGAGAAGAGGGATTTCTGAAGTGACTTGGGGATGCATTTCCAAAGAGTCATTGATGCTGTCAACTTTGTTATTGCCCTTAATAGGCTTCTTATAACTACTGGCACTAAATGCACCCTCACTGGCAAGCAGGTGCCAGTCATGCTCCCTTGCTCATTTTATTCTGGAGGTACATTGTGATTTTAACTTGGAAGCTGAGCTGGGAGGTTCTGAATTAGCTTTCCTAGCCCATGCAACGTACTATTGCTCCACGATGAGATGATACAGGAAGTGAACAGTTAAAGACAACAACCATGAGTCTTGTCAATCAGGCCAGCTTACATGTGCCATATTTTCTTCTAGTCTCTGGTCCACATAGACAAGAGGCTCCTACTATTAGTCTTGCTCTTTTGCTTCCTCTTCTGCTGCCGCCGAGTTCTGTCCATGCTGCTGACTCGTGGTAGGTTTGTGACACATGCCCTGCTAAGGCTGTGAATATATATGACAGAGGCATACAAAGGGCTCCGAATCTGGCGCTGGGGAGGTTTGAGATCTAGAACTGACTACGGCAAGCAGCTCCTCTTTTTACAATGGAAGCAAAACCTTCAGAACCAAATATTCCTCAGCGTTTGGGGTGGTCAAAATGAGGGTCTGGTCCCAACACCACATTCTGCAGCTTGTGCCCATCTGTAAATTTTATGTTTGCTGCTTTCTAGTGTAGTCAGAGCAGCATGGGGAGGTGAGGCAGAAACGCTGACTTCCCCTGAATCACCCACTTCAGAGTCTTGTGTTTATTACTGTTACTGTGTGCTTGGATATCGGCAGTCATGAAGGGAAGACCTTGATTCGACCAGCAACTGGAAGCTTACCATCACACCTTAACGTTGGCCTTTCAGTGAGGTGAGAGGGTGTTCAGCACCTTCCTGCACCAAGCAAGATACAGTCGAAGCCACTCCTCTGCTGGAGTATCCAACAAGAATTACAATCATCAAGATTAGTTCTTGCTTAGCTCCGCAAGGCTGACTCCTCAATAAGTGGACTAAAAAGTCCCCCAGGGCACTTTCTTGAAATCTATCTGTCCCAGAGTTCATACCATGCCCACCACTCAAGTATCTGAGCCTATTTCAGACTACTGTGCTCTTCTGTAGTGTACTGCAATTAGAGCATTCCTTACATTTCTCTGTCTTCCCTGAACTGTGAGGATTTGCAAATGCAGTCTTGCATTCTTCAAAAGCCCTGTTGGGAAAGTACTCTGCGTCTCTCTTAGAACAGCGGCATTGCAGTCCTAATGAAATTGCCGCGACGGTGGTTTGGATGCAGATGTCTCAGATGTTGGGCTAGTCATCGGTGAAGATGGACGATCTGGAAAGAAGAAAACCCAGCAACCACAAGGAGAAGGAATTTGCTATCTCTTGAAGGACACATTCTGTATAATTATGTCAGTCAAATGTGTACATAGATGCTTGGCAACTGCTCTGGTAATCGTTTCATGTGTATAGGGTTTTTTTGGGCTAAAGCGTAATTACAGCTAATTGCTGTTTGCTTTTGTTCCTGTTCCTACAGCCATTGATGGAATTGCTGAACTGTCTTTAACAGACTTTCTCATTTCATGATCAAATTAGGCTGGTACCCCGCATAGCACTAGGATGACCAATACATTTCTCATTTCTCTGAGGCTCTGATAACATGCTGCATCTTCACCTCAACCCAGAGCACTATGTCTTTCAGAAGGCACTAAGCCACATGAAAACACTGTCTTGAAAGTGGTTAGCCATGAGCTATCGCTTCCACCTCTCAGGAGCCAGAGGCAGTCTTTGAAAGAGAGTGTAATCACAGAAAATGAGGAAGATTATATTGCAGAGTGATTGGACAGAAAGGAAGGGTTGGTACCACTAGAAGCCTTCATGCTGAAAAACGGTGAGGTTTGTTTGCCTTTCTACCTGTCTTTTCTAATATGACTTGGAATTTTGTTCCTTGAAGTGAAATTAGTTCCTGGACTGGGGCTCCAGAGGTGAATATAAGCAGAGACCTAAATTGCAGCTGGAGAGAAATAGAAATAGAACTGAAGCAAGAAACATCTCTGGGATGCATGAACTTATACACTTGAACAACTATTGACTCATATGTGAGTCTGATTTTCACACCTGATGACAGACAAGCTATGGCTGTTGCTAAGACACACCCCAAAACCTCCAGAACAGGGTGTTCATGTTTTATCACCAGTAGATTACGATATGTTTCAGTGGCAAACTGGGCCTGATCATTTAAGGACCAAAGTGACCCCTGCCCAGACATCAGGCAATTCAAGTCAATTCTTACTTCCTGGCTCCCTTCAAAGCTGGCTTGAGGACGGCAATTCCATTTTGTGATTTCTCTGTAGCTTTCGAAATCTGGATTTGTTCTGGACTGGAAGGAGAACAAAACTCTCTGAACAGTTTTGTGAAACTGGAATTGTGTTGAAACTGAATGGCTTTGACGAAATTCCTTTTAATCGGAAATGTTCTGACAAGCTCTATCCGGTGTCAATGCCAGCTGCTGCCATGTTTTCTGGGTGGTCAGTTGCAGTCACAATGCTGTACAGCCCCGTAGGTGCAGTTCATCTTCATGGTGTACTTTGCACATTCATCAGCACTAAAACAGTAAATGAGGCATGAAGTGTTTGCACTGCTCCATACACAAGGAGCAGCCATATTCTTTCAGCCTGAATGAACCTAACTTTTGTTCTTCTTTGGTTGTTTGCTTTCTGGATTTAAAATGAAGCCTTTGGGAGAGAATATGGTGCAAGTGTTTCTTTGTGGCATTCTGCTCTGCATGCAGCTCAAAATCACTGCTGGATCCTGAAGGCAGAAAAATCCTTCCTGGTCTAAAGAAGTGGTACATATCAAAAATATGCATGCCAGCTACCTAGATAAATGCATTGCAATCTGACTATATAATAGCCCAGTTGTTCTACCGGCAGTGCTTTGTTGGACAGGGGCACAGGGTTGTCTCAAAACATACAAGATAATTGTTATGGCTGATTAAGGGCTGTGTTTGGGGTTTCCGAGGGAATTCAGAACTTTAGCCACATCTACAAACAGTCCCTTGGGGCTGTGCCTATGTTTTAATCCTCCTATTCTCCAAGTTGAGCATCCCAGCCTCTATTCTTCCAGAGGAGGGATGGGAGCAAAGTGGGGCTGTGACCATTTGATGGCTGCTTGACAGCTTGTTAAGCCCATTTTATTAGCAGAGATGAACCACATGAAACCCCCACAAGAACTGGCACCCTGGCTGACTGTCTCTCCAGGCAGGTAAAGCAGCAGATGAGCATCAAGACAAACAAGTTTCTCACATCTTGGATGTGCTGTGGTTGGAAGGACAGGATAGGGCAGTGATTTCAAACCATGCGTTGGCCCCTTGTACTGGGTTGCAGACCTCAGGTACTGGGTCGCAACTCCCCCTGCTGCCAAAAGATGGGCATGCATTGTTCAAAGATGTAATTGTTGGGCTGTGGGCATAAATGACCTTTTTCAACTGGGTCCCGAGAAAAAAAGTTTGAAAACCATTGGCATAGCACGTAGGACATTGTTGATATGAATGCTACCTTTGATCTGTGAATAAGAGGAAGCCTTAAGGTTGAAAGCCTCAACTGGTATAAATCGAGGTCGCCTCCCAATATCTGACCAGCAACTATTATTACTGATTGAGAATCAGTGCTGATAGGCTGAATTCAGTGGAGCTGCATCAGTTTACACCACTTAAGAGTTTGGTCCTAAGCCTCCAGGGCTGAACGGTCAGTAACACCAACATGAAATCCACTAAAGTGAACACAACAGTGGATCTGAAAAACACAACATCACAGCTGGTGTCTCCTTCTTCCTTGTAATCTAGAGGAGCTCTTTGAACCGCACTGAGTTCATATTAAAGCCCTCTGTACTCCATCCTGCCTATATGTGAGATATTTTTCTGAGGAAGATAATGCCATTGTGCTATGACTTCCCTGCAATTTTCCAGACTCAGTGTTCAGAAGATGGCATCACCCATGGTGGTTAAATGGTAAACAGACAGCAAGGGAAGGATGCATTGTTGATCAAAAACACCTAGACTTCTCTGATTTCTTTGACTTGGAAATTGGAGGAGCTGCATCATCTTCCGAAGCTGCTTAGGCACCTATAGTGACGGAAATATCATGTTGACAGCTCTTGCCATTTTATCAGGAGTCTTGTGCTATTTGGCATTTTTCTTTAAGCCCCCATTCTTAGACTTATGAGGTTATGAAAGACTCTCCACTTTCATTTTTTAAAAAAAGGACATTGAAAGCTTTTGTGGGAGAAGTTTGAAAAAGTGCAAATTCCAGATGAAAAAATACTTATTAAAAATGAAAATGAAGCAACTTTACAATCTTTTAAAAAAATCTCATGATTTTTCAGCCATTGCATAATTTTTGGGGACCCAACACGCATTTTTTTGAAGGCTCTGCATGCACAAGATTGTAGAAAGGACTCCTTTTTACTCCAAAAATGCTTTATGTGATTTAAAATACCTCAGGCCTGTGAGCATTTATGCCATTTTCTGCATATGGCTTCTTTTGCCAATGCACTACAAACAACTTTTAGAAGAAGAGTTCTTGTGCAGGAAAGAACGTCTCAGAGGATTTTAAAAAATAAGGCTATGGGGCCTTTCAGTTCCATGATCCATGTGTTTGAAACCAAGCCAGGCTAGCAGGAATTAGGGGTTATCACATGGAGGTTAGTTTGCCTACAGGAAATGAGTTAGTGTTTTCAGTTAGCAGAAAATGCCACTGTAATTGGCTCCTGGGTAGTTTCAGCAGGAAGGCCATATGGAGACGGAGCTTGAGAACAGAGCTACCCATCTACCACCTGAAGTTAGCCCTGTGGTTGACTACCGATGCACACGTACTGAGGGCACCTTTCACTGGTCTTGCTCCAGCTGTTGAGCTGGTCTTTTACAGCAACATCAGGTGCTTTACAATTGTTATGACATCCTTTTAAAGAGAAAGAAAGCTGTTGAATGGTCCTACTGGGGCAAACTGATAAAATAAAAGCAAAGAAAATGAAGGAAGGTTCAAATGAAAGACAATTTACTTTTCCTTTAGAAATGCAGCATTGTCCCCACCTCATGTTGCAGTTGACAACAACAAAATGGAACGAAAGAAAGCCTGATTATTAGAGGTCCTGACACCTCATTGCAAACATTGGCTGTAGCTGGTGCTCACCACTTTCGAAAGTCAAGCCAGCTAATAGTTCCTTTGTTTGAACCTTTTGGAAAATCCTAAGCCTCTATGTATAGCATCCGCTGATTGGTGCCATTCTGACCATTAGTTGAATCACTTGTGGTTTTGTCTACAATGAGTGATCACTCAATTGCCAAGTCCCAGCATGGTTAAAAGGCACCTTACCATGTTGACCCAGAGACACAGTGAAGTGATGATTCAAGTGCCGACAGCTGCAAAATCTGTTTTTACTTCGTGGAGCCAGATCTCACATGGTGCTGAGCATTTAGTGGAAGCTGTAGGTGCTCAACTTCTCATTGGATAGATGCCCCCAAAAGGGTCACTTTCCGAGCTCCAAAGGGACCGTGGTGGTGTGCCAGTTCACGTGTGTAATCACTGGAAAGTGATTGCAGAAGGCAGAGGTTTAGGCCTCCTTTGGACTGCACCATCTTTCTGCAACCTTCTGCTGCTCTGGGTTTATGGCCTCGGTCTGGCCATGGAAAGATCTCATCCGGTGAGAGTGCATGCAGAGGTGTGAAGAGCTGGGGCTTTTCGCACAGTGAGGGTAGCACTCCCTGACAGCTGGACAGAGTTAATGGACTCCAAAAGGAGTTAATGAGGATCAAGATCTGGGAAAAGAAATCTTGCCCAGCAAGAACGAATAGGCAGTGTTGAGGAGCCTCACAAGAAAACGATCTGCATCCAAAACATGAAGCCATCTGGACTGCCTCATGCTCAGTGAGAGCTGATTTTGAGGTAGGTTTTGGGCCCATTGCTTAATGCCATCTCCATCCATTGAGTCATTGAGAAGAACAAGAGACTACTGGAGGTTTGAGTCACCATTCTAACTTATAGAGGAGATGAAAAAAATATGTGGGTCACCGTTGCACCCCAAGCTGATGATTAACCATACAAACTCATCTTCATAATGCCGCCAGAGGGAAACTTTGCAAAACCATTTGAGGATCTTGCCTGCTGTGCCACTAACTAACCGTGAAAAGGATGGGTGGGAGCCCTGACTATCAAACCAGATGGTTTTTTTTTGTATGTGCATGGCATAAATCTTTTTGACCCATCTTCCCTTTCCTCATCATTTTCCCAGTCTCTTTTAAGCTTCTCATCAGGCAGCTTCTTTGGTCCTGGTCTCATTTCAAAGGCAAACAAGAATTCACACAACTATTGTCCTGTGGCGGTATGCATATTTCAGTCCTTTAGTATTCTGGCTCCCAGCAAACATCTGAGTGGGGAGCTCAGAATTTCATCTGCAAAGAGATAAATTAAACTTCTAACAAAATAGAAAAGATTTTTTTCCCCATAGTGAAATACTCTTTTTAAAAAGCCTTAAATATTCTAAACTGAAAGCCATCTGGGTTTCCAAGCCTCAGGAAATTACAAGTCCCATTCTGGAAATAAAATACATGTTTGTCCATATATCACATTAATTAAAACCCATAATATGGGAGGACCATAAAATATTTTCCTGATGGCTGGCAGATTTGCATAGCAATTTCTTCTCTTTAACCATAGCAAAACTATTACTATTATTATTTAAAAGGAGGTCATATTTTCCCTCTTTTACAATCCAGCACAGTGGAGAAATTTATTCTTCTGAAGTTTAAAGGAATAAGCAGTCTCTCAAAGGTTTAATACCCATTTACATTGACATTGTCTTTCATCGGAGGAATCCAAAGCATTGCACTGATACCAACTTGTCATTTCAGCAGGAAATGATTATTTGTCATCAGGCCGTAGACACTGAAGTTTAACATTAATAATTCACTAAAACAAGCACCAATGGGATTTAAAAAAGAGCTGAACTTTTGCTATCCAAAGATATGTACCGGGGACACCCTGTACCCAAGTCTTCAAGACAAATTCACATCCATATCTGTAGGGTAGTGAATGGGATGGGAGAAGGAGACCATGTGTTCTCAGGGGTGAAATTTACGCTGTGTTGTAACACAGCCCCAGACCATGTTTCTTCATTCCTGGTACACAAGCAAACGGGTGGAAATGCCACATCAGAAACATTCCAGCTACTGGGGAAAAGGATTTGGTTGACTGGGAAAAGTGCAGACTTGAGCTGTTTGGTGGATTCTGCATTTTTTCCTGGTGAGGTAGAGCACATGGAAAACCATCATATTGTATGTGGTCAGCATTCTTGCCATAAACAGAGCAGTTACTCATTGTTAAAGCATTATTAATTTAGCTACTACCGGGAAGGTTCACTGTCCACCTTCCAACAGGATTAGAATGCATAGATATTCATTGCAGAAACCCCCAATTTGTGATTTGTCTGTATTAATTTATGACACTCCTGTAACATGCACTGTCTAGCATTTCTCCTTCCCTAATCCTCCATCCCCAGTGCCAGAGAAAAAAGTGAGAGCAGTTGCAAGATCACAAGAAATCCCTAGCAACTGGAGATGGGTCTGAGTTGTGAAAGACATGATTACTCTGACCTGAATCCAGATTTTCCCAGCTCTATCCACATCTCAAACCAAGGTGTTGTTTCAGAACTTCCTGGGCCAATGGGCCAGCTGCAAAATAACATTATATTAAATCTGGACCCAAATTTGCATCCCAAATCCCAAAGGCTGGGATGTCTGTATTCCGGATTATACTGTATTGAGGATAGTTTTGCTTGGGCTGATTTTCTATGTCTCTCTTATTAGGTATTTCATGCCAATAGTAATGACGCTTTATGTAAAGTATTTTAAGACATTTTTCTGTACTATCACACTGGTAAAAGGCACTGGCTTATGAAAAGTTGGACTTTTTGGGTATGTCCACACACAGTTTTTAAATTGAAATAATGCAGATTATTTTAATTTAAAGATTGCAGGTCCATATCATGTTTCCTTATATTGAGATAAGGAGCTGCCTTATCTTACAATAAGGAAAGTCATTTCAATATAATAAAACGTACTATTATATCAAAATGATGGTTAAATCAAAACTGTTATTCTGAAATAACGCTATGTGGACATGTTATTTCGATTTAACTGTTATTTCGATTTAACACTTTTGCCCTTCTCCTTCAAAGGGTGCTGTCCTTTTCCTATATATTGGGTGGGGACATCGCACTTCTAGGGAGCCATCTTGCGGCTCCTCCCATTGTGCCCCTCTTCTAAATCCAACTAGCAAGTCCTGTCCATGGCCATGCTAGTTCAATTTGAGTTTCTAGTGGGGACATGTTAAATCGATTTAACTTAAATAGATGTAATTATTTTTATAGCAATTTCATTAAATCGATTTAATTTAAGTCAATTTAACTGCCTAAGTATGGACTGTTGGCCTACAAAAAAGGAGACTGGTAGAGTTGGTCAGACAACATCTATCAAAATGAAACTTGCATGCAGGCTTAGGAGAAAAATATTTTCCATCTTCCAACCAGCTATAGGTTCAACCCTAGCCTGGAGAGACCAACATTTTGGTGGAGAGTTCAGTATTCAAAGTGCCATTCAACCTTCAGCCTCATTGTTGATCCTGCCAGTACAGGTGCCATCTGCAGTGGTTATCTTTGCATCCTGGCTACCTTTCCACAAAATTCATCTAGTTCCCTGCTGAATATCCAACAGATAGCAACAACTTTTGGGCACAACTAACCTGAAGAGCATAGGAATGATTCTGCCTACTGCCAAAGACCCAAACTTATTGAGGGTGTAACACATTTCAATTACTTCCCTGCTTTCTAGGCCCATTTCATTCCCTGCTACTAACACCTGAAGCTCTGTCAGACAAATAATCACACGTTCCACGTATATTAAACACATGGAAGCTGATGTTTTCTGACAGTTATCTTTGCCCACGAGGCAGTGGCTGGTGAAAGAGGCAAAGTATCTCACTTCTTTCCTCATTTATTAAGATAAATGTCATATACTATGATCAGTCTCTGTGTATGTGCATTCTGCCACCAAAATGAATGTGAAAAGGAAAAAACAAAGAGGGATTAACATGAAAAATGGTTGTGTCCATGTCAACAGAACAGACTATTTTGCCCTGTGAGCATAAAATGGAGTGAAATTGCTAATGTGCAATGCTGTTTGCCAATAGACATTCTAGAGGCTTTCTGGCTGACATTTTCACAGGACTTTTAAGGGAGTTTGGCACCCAAATTCCACTGAAAATTAGGTATTGAATATCCTTGCTTAAGCTCCCTTGAAATCCCCAAGCTCTCTCTTTACTAGTGCTGGTCAAAAAATATTAATTGGTTTTCATGGGAAATTTCAAACAATTTTTATTTTTTACCACCAAAGATGGAAAATTATTCATTTCCCCCTCTTTGTCTCTCTTTTTCCGTTGTTCCCTCCTCTCTTTTCCAGTGGCTAAAAGAAACTGAGGGGAAAAGGGAAATTAAAAAAAACACAGAAAACAGAATTTTGCAAGTAAAATTCTTCACTTGTTGAATGCCGTTTTTTCATTTAAAACAAAAACATTTCTGACGGAAACATTTTATCCAGTTTTAGTGCTGTGCCCTCTGATCTACTGGGTGGGACATAAAGAGTCTAGCAGCTACTTCAACTTCCATTCCCTCTCCAAGCAGCTCCTAGCTCCTAGCTACCTAGGCTGGGCACTGGCCTGAGGACTTGCCTGTGCATTGGGTTCACTATATTGGTGGCTGGCCACTGAAGGCTGCAGTTGTGACACCCCTTGTCTTCCTGTAGCCTGAAAGAGCTGGTGAATAACTTAATATATTCATTTAGAAAATGACACAGATTCCTTAATATTATTGATACACGTTCTTTCAAAATATTCCTCAGTCTCAACCACCCTTATAATGAACAACAGCAGATTCCTTCTATCTCAAGCCTTTAGACTATGAAAGTGTTTGGAAGAAGAGAGAATGATATTTGTTAGACATGCTCAACCCAAAAGGTTTGGTTGAGACCCAAGAGACAAATGCAAGTTGAAACTATAGAAGAGAAAGGAAGAAAACATAGCAATGTACAGGTCTCATGGACCACCAGCAACCAATCCAGCAAATTCACTGAGATAAGCACTCTCTGCATGAGTCTGTCTTGAGTTCCAATTGTCTCGTCTGTTCACAGTATGCCAAAAGCTAAACAGCACCACTTGTTGCCTGAACTGACCCCGCTTGAACCTGGAAACAATAAAACAGACAGGCTGCAGATGCTAAAGAAGTTATTTAATATCTTTCAGTGTAACCCAGTCTCTGCCACACACCATAGTCTTGTCCACTGTGCACCCAGTGAGACCCTCAGAGGCCTAAAATGTGGCCTGTGACCTTCCCCCCCCAGCAGTGAAAATCATGCTTTGTTTTCAGTTACAGCAAATAGACATTTATTTACCACTTGTTCCATTACAGAGAATAGATGTGCTCTGTTCAGTGAACGGAGATCATCTGCAGAGCTGTCTACTCAGTAGGAAGATACACGTGACTGACAGTTCACATCGGCAGTGAAGCCTTAAAGGTACAACACTACTTTATAGTAATGGTCAGCTAGGACAGTGCACATATCTTTGCCATATCTTAGCTATGGACAGCTGAGCCTAAGGTTTTTAAAAAGCAGAATTCAAGTCTGCCATCCGCCTTCAAACGGCTGCACAGGGATTGTAAATGTTTGCTTGTTCAACTTTTGTTTTCCATTGCATGACCCTTCTGGTCTATTAAACTATCCTTCATTATTCCCTACAGTAGCAGACAGAGGCCAACGTTCATCAACTGCAGGCTTCCACAGTTGATGAGATCAGGGAACAAGCAATTTCCATTTGTCTGTCACCACAGATACGAATGGAAGCAAACATCATGGTGTTTTTGCATTTCAGCTTTCCTGGACAACAGTATTTTCAAATGAAGGGGTCCTGTTCCTGCAAGATGCTTTACACATCCTGCCAGGTCAATGTGCATGATGGCAAAATCAGTGGGAGCTGAGGGCCCTCAGCACCTTTCAGAAATGGACTCATGGCAAGTAGCCAATATGGCTCAGCTGTTTCAAACTGAAATGACCACTCGTTCCAGTAGCGTTGTGTGGTGACCTAGGACATATGGAGCTATGTGTTGCAACATACATTTTTAAAAAGTAATTTAATGTATTCCACAGCACCATGTAATTCATTGGCACTGTTTCAGGCTTTGGGATGTTCCTAGGAACACAGCTTGTCTCTCTTTTTGTTTATTTCTTCTCTCATGAATTTCACAGTGATAGTGTTTTCCACTCCTTCTGCAGGAGACTCAAATGTTGCTGAAGTTCCTTGGCTCTTCATTAACACACAATCCATTGCTTTTATTTAGCTTTCAAGTCAGCACTAGTCCACCTCAGAAAACACTACCACTTACCATGTCCAGCAATCCATGGGGGTCCTGGATTATTATTACTAAATCAAGGCAAGAATAAGCATGAATCCTAAGTAACAAGACAGGAAAAAAAAAACAGTTGGATATGCTGATTCCCATCACTGCTCCAAAGAGCTGGACAAACTGTTCATAGAAGGCAGGTCATCTGGCGTATTATAGCTTTGGTTGCTGTTCTCACCAACAGACTTTGATGGGATCCAGATCTTTCCATCACAAATGTTCACAGGGGAAAAAAAAGCTCTCTCTCATGGGTGCTCATAGACAGCACATGTAAAAAAGGTGCCAACTTGGTCAATCAAAATATAGATTTTAGTTAGCTAAAGTGTTTGGGAATAGCTTACTGTGTTGCTTAACCAGGTCTGCAGCTTTGTTGAATAGACAAGTGAATGGGAAATCCCCAAGGCAGGGACCTCACTGTGACTGTTTTGAATCCCAGAGGAAAAGATGATCAAGTCCTTTAGTCCCTGGCTCAGAGGAATCAGGATTTGTGATGGCAAGTTGGGAGCAGGCAGCAGAATGTGCAAGAGATGACCAAAACCAGATCACGGTACTGCTTGGAGCACCTCTCCTGTCCCCCCCAGCACTCTAGCATCTCCATGGCAAACCAGTGGAAGAGAGCAGAGACTGCATGCCCAGTAACCCTTCCCATGCCACTGCTCATGGGGTACGGACGTCTATTTTCCTTTAGCAAACCACTCAGGGCAGCTCAGCCATTGGAAGGGTACAGCAGTAGTAATCTTGTACATGCTGCCCCTTGCATGGGGCAACACGTGAAAGGACAATCTAACCCAATTTCTTGGCCTTATTTAACTGAGAGGGAATGGACTGTGTGTCAGGTCTAACCAGGGCCAAATTAAGACATGCTGAGACACTAAGCTATGTCAAGATTCAGAGGCTGACTGCCATAAAAATAAAGAGAAAAAAGTGTATTACATTATAACAGAAAGGGTAATGAAAAAATAAATGATGAACTGTTATATTTGCATATATACATTGGTAAAGATGCAGTGAAAAACAACTAAATAAAGCATGCATCTTGCAAAAACCCTTATTTGCATGATCAGTTTCAATGATGATGAATCTTCTTAGTTGTCTCCAACATATTTAGAGGCCCCTCACAATGTGAGGCCCTAAGCAATGGCTTACTCAGCTTGTGCCTAAATCTGGCAGCGGGTCTATATTTCATGTAGTTTCTCATATTGCCCAAAGACCTTTAAATGACATAAAGTCAGAGAGAACCGGAAAGTGCCTTGATTTCACATCTCACTGCAAGCATAGTGCTTCAAATGGCTCCTCAGCCTAAATCTGTTAGTCTTAAAGTGCCACACGACTCCTTGATTTTTTTTCCAAGAGAAAGGACTTGCTGTGCATAACAAAGGCGACACTCCCCGTGGAATCCAACAGACAGACAAATTCAGAATGCCGTTTGGATTTCAAACAATCCATAGCTAGATCTGGGGGTTGGTTTGGTCTCGCTCCAGTTTCATCTTAAACGCCAGTTGAAGGTGAAGTGTTTCTGGACTCAGACTACAAGGAAAACACAATGGGACCATTCCTTCCAGCTTCTACAGCACAACAGGCATGGGAACTGGACAGTGAATTTAATTTATGTTGTGAGAATACCTTTGTACAGAAAGCCTCCGTTTCAAGATCGTATTAACAGACTTGGAGTGTCCTTCCCTGTGTTCTGGTGGAAAGTAACTATAAATCAAACAGAGGTCTGGGGTGATTAAGAAACCTCCATTAAACTTGACTCACGGTCTAAAAATGTACTCGTTGAATAGCTGTGGCTGTAGCATAAAGGTGCTGTGAAGTGAACACAACTGCAGGACTCTCTTCTTCTGATGGGATCTTTCCTTCGATTAACATGCTCCCATATCTCCCCCACTCCTGCTACCCAAATGACATAGGCCCCCAGAAGTGCATGCTCTTCCTTCTAGCTCCCACTTTGTCTGCTTTCCTTTTTTAAATCCAGGACTGGGATGAAAGAGATTTGGGTCAGCTGCTGAGCCCCCCTGCTCTAGCTGAAAAGTAAAAGAAGAGGTGGGGTGAGGGAAGAGTGGGGCACATCTGGGGACTGGTCCGTTTCAGCTTGGCCTTTATTTTCAGACAGCAGAGATCGGAGAGGAAATTGCTGCGGGAGGGTTGATATGAGCATTTGCTGAAGGGGGAGTGGTGGGGCAAGGCTGGGAAGAGAGAGCCTTGAATGCCAATTAATAGAAGAAAGGGAAAGGGATTTGGGAGGGAAATTTATATGCTGAGGAGAATCCTTAAGCAGTAGATTTCAGATGGGACAATGCAGGGACCTTCTGCTCAGGAGACACTGTAATAGGGGCAAAGAAATTGCAATGGAAACATAATTGGATGGCACGTGGCTTTTCCTCTCCTTTCTCTCCCCCTGCTGCGAAGGGCACCCACCATGAAGCAGCTGAGCACGACTGCTTCTTTAGTACAAGGCAATCTTCTCCCCTGGTCGTTGCTTAACCCCGTGTCCATGACACTTGCATTTGGGTGAGGTGCGTGGTCCTCCCAAGGACTCCTCTGATGTTACAGTGCAAATGCACGGCAGTTTGCCCATCACCGCTTGGACTCTCTTTGTGTTTTGTTAGCTTCCTGTTCCCCAAAGTCCTTGGAAGGGGGCCAGAGAGGCAGGATTTGGGGGAAAGAACACCCTGTTGTTGGAAGAACAAGCAAACTATAGAATCTGTGTGAGAACCGTTCTCCGGCTGCAGGGGCATGTGCCATAAAAAACACAGGAGTCAAGTCTCTTTTAAATTCCAGTCTTAGGTACCATGGCATCAAATCCTGCTCAAAGAGGCCACATCAACCCAGTTTTCAAATTGCTGGTGGCTGTCTGTCTACATTAGGGCTCCTGCCTTTACATGTGAATCACTCTTGTCAATTTTTGCAGAATTTCCCTAGTATAAACAAGGTTTGTGGACTATTTAATCCTAAGTGTCTCTGCTGGTGATGCCAACAAACCAGCCAGGTCATGCTGGGTAGAGGAATATATTTTCTGATGAAGACACTTGTCCTCCAGGATCTGAACTGAGATACATCAATACACTCCCAAGCACCCATCGCCTGACTTGCATCTGATATTGAATTGGGCTGGTTTTAAATTAGTGGCAGTGGGGTAAAAGTCTCTAGCTCATTATCAATTTTTAAAGCCATTCAACAACTCAACACTCCATTCAACAGAACGTTGAACCAGCTCTGGGAAAAAATAAATAAATAAAAACCCCAAAGCCATAACAATGCTACTGCTATGACCTACCCCTGGCCTCCACCTACAGAAAATTCTGGCATTCCTGAAGATCAAGCCTTTGATTGCATGACATATTTAATTTGGTCTGCATTAAAACAGCATGTTTTCCGTGAGCCATATCAGCAAGGAGAAAGAAGAGCAGGGCTCATGTGAATCTGTACATCTTGGTCTACAAGATGTGCACTTATTCCATCAGGACATCTTTGCTAGGCGGGGATGTTGATTTAAGAGACAGGGATGTCTGGCTAATGGAAACCATCATGTTATGATAGCCCAATGTCCTGCCTCTTTTGCATCTTCCATGGACGGCAACGTATATTAAAAAAAGTAACGGTATATCCGCTTTCAGGAGGAGATCAAAGGGTCGCCTCCAACGAAAATCCCAGCAGTTCCTTGTGTGCAGCTGGAACACAGACCACTCTGGAAATGATTGTTTCATTCATTTGTGGCACTGAGGAACATTCAGTGGATGCTCTGAAAACTACACAGGGTGGTTAGGCACTAAAAGGTGATGAAGGGAACGGGGCAGCTGTGGTTGTCCCAGCTGGTCCATTTGGTGATCACTGAAATGGAAACACTTGCTTCCTTCTGAATCAGAGTCCAGATAATGCACTGTGCATTTCAATAAGAGCTTTCCTTTTCATTTCGCTGAGCAAGGCAGTTGGTTTTCTTCCTTGGCTGTGCTGCCCTCTCATTGCTCACCATTTAATCATAGGGGCCTAATCCAGACAGATGGAGTGCACCTGCTATTTCCACTGAAGATAAATATATGTGGATTTTAAGGGACCTGGGTGGAAACCCATGTTTAATGCACTTAACTTTGCCTGTGGTGTCTGTAATACACTCTCTGTGGGTATGTCTACACTACAATCAGGAAATGCAAGCATGTGCAAGCTTGCTTTGATCTAGGGCACAGTCAGCAGCTTCGTAGGTTAGCTCAACCTGCCAGGATCCTGGGTACATACTTGAGCAGCCTCCGTTTCACGGCTCTTGTAACTAGATCAAAGAGAATTCAGGTATTCCTATATCTGCTGCAATCTCTTCCTGACCTCCGTGTGTGCACATCTGACATCTACAGGAGCCAGAACATTGATTTTGTGACTAGCTGTTTGTCACTCTGTCCCAATGACTAGATGGGCAGAAGATACAGCTCAGCAAACAGAACAATGAATTTATTTTTTGTTTTGGGGGGGAGGCTATAGGACAATGATCCCCAAAGCTCATGCACGACTGCCTGGGTGAACAGAGAATTGCAGACTAAATGCTGACAAATTCCAGACACGGAGCCATGTTAGTACAGTTCAGCAAAACAAACAAGGAATCTTGTGGCACATGATAGACTAACAAATTTATTTTTCATGTGAGCTTTTGTGGGCACAGTCCCACTTCATCAGACACTTGAAGATGGAGAAATTACAGAATGGGAGGAAAAATAAACACAGGGAAATGCAAGTCATTGGGTCAGGTCAAAAGCAGCTGTTTAGATTCAAACATTAGAAGGAGGGAAAGTCAAGAGTGAGCAAAATCACTTTTTGTAATGAGAAAGCCAACTGATATCTCTGTTTGAGCCCAAGGCAATGCTGCTTCATCTCTACGTCTTGCCCACCCATTCTGTAAGTTCTCCATCTTCAAGCGTCTGATGAAGTGGACTTTTCTCCTACAAAAGCTCATGCAATAAATAAATTTGTTGATCTTTAAAAGTGCTCCCAGACTGCTTGGTTTTTTTTGCTGAACTAGACTAACAGGGCTACCCCTTTGGAGCAACTCTACAATTGACATGACAGTCCTAATCCGGGACAACAATTTCTATGTTCCTATAAAGGAAGAGATCTCATGTTTTCTCGCCTCATACAGATCATTTTAGAAGCATGTGCAATGATCTTTGTATAGGGTATGGTGGTGTTCATGTGATGGTCGTCGGTTCTCAGGGGTGCAGTGTGAGCGACCCAGAATGACACCCATGGTCGTTCTGAGGGGACCTCAAGAAACAAGCTTTGGGGAAACGATTCATTAATCTAGCTCTGTGGGATCTGAGATATATCAGAAACACCGGGCTTTTGAGTCCTCTGTACTCAGTTTGGTGGATTCGATTTGCCGAATCTCTTTTATAGAGCTGCGTGTTCCGTCTGGAGGAATCAGCATCAATCTCTCTATGCAAAACCACATGTCACTACTGAAATTGCCCTGATGTGTTTCCTCCCAGAACATCTGCTCTCGCATACCTCAATCCCGTCTGCAGCTGCTATAGCTCAGGTAGGATCAGCAACACATCATTTTTAAATCTTGTGCCTTTCTCACGTTCATCATCTACCCACGTCTACCCCACCCCCAGTCATTCTCCAACAGCCTTTGTGTCTTGCATTCAGTTATCTTATTGTTTTTATTTGTGGGTATTTCTGTGGGGCCTTTCAGCATATGTGCAAGCACCACACAACTATTAATGGATTAAATCTCCCAAGCCCTTCAAGGAAGTGCCCAAGAATTATGCCCTCTGTGTCTTTCCACATCTGTAAAATGGACATAAGAAGTCCATGGCATAGCTAGAAACAAAAACCTATGTCTCCTGAGCCCCACTTCTCTGCCGCAATCGTAAGACTACCCCTTCTCCTCTTCAAGAGGTCAGCAATTATGTGATTTGCATACATTTAAGAAGGAATGAGAAGGTGTTAGGGAAATTTCCCTGCTTCTTCCATCATTCATTAATTCTCTGGATGCTGCCAATTGTTGCTTTTATTCCTGGCTCATAAAGATACTTCTCAAGAACATGGGGTTTTGGGTTCTTTTGTTCTTGGAATGCATCAGATTGCACCAGATGGTAAATACAGTTTTTTTAGACTCTTCTGGGACGATGCCCTCAGAGTCAGCTAAAAGGGCTTTATTGCCTTCTCCTGACAAATTACAGAGTTCAAACACTGCTTTTTGTTTGAGTTTATAATGAGGCATTTGGAAACATCTGCCAATAGCTAAGTTTACCAACCAGACGGAGTGCTCCACTTTTGATAATAGGGTGGGATCTTAAAGTACAATTAAAAATATGGATCATACTGTGCTCATACTTATACTAGTGGACATTCAGGGTAATACCTCTAGCAATCCAAAATAATTTAGAGGATAATGTGAGCCTATATATATATATATATATAAATATATTTTAATCAGTATTCTGAACGCAAAGCACAACAGGAAAAAACAACCACAAAAATATTAGAAAAGCACAATGCTAGGCAGAGAATTTTGCTGAATATTTATGAGATGTTGGAAAATTCAACTCCAGCCCTCCCATTTCATCAGCCACAGCTAAATATTTCAGTCCAGATGGATGGAGCCCAGATGGCATCCTGATCTGTGGAATTGCTCTGCTCTGGAACATATGCTGCTTGGAAGCAGAATGGATGCACCACTATCTCAAGAGTAGGATGAATGGTTGCATGTGGAGACCCAACCCACCCAATAAAATAATCAACTTGTGGATGTATGGATGGTATGAGATAGGGATGGTCACATAAAGAACCACAATCACTCATCCTGGTGGTGGGACTGAATCACTCCACTTCACTTTGTGATCCTGTTGCTGGACCTGGGAATAACACGAACAGGCCTGGGAGCAGGACAACATATGCATTCTGACCCCACTGGAGACCTGCACTTGATTACTTGATTACTTTTAAGCACCTGAGTAGTAGTCTCATTGATTTCTATGTGACTGTACCCACAATAAAAAGAAGCACATACTTAAGTGCTTTGCCATAAACAGAAGACCTTGTTCTGAACATGCCTTGCTGGGTGCTAGACTGTGATTTAGGAGGACATATGGCAGATTTGATGAATCAGATGGTACTAGGAGGAATAACCTTTTTATTGCCATAATCCAATGCAGACAATGTTGCCAGTGAATGATACTCCACTCTATTACTTCCGTTGCCAGCTTGATGGGCTTGACACGCATGAATGGATGGCCTCAATCCAGTGATTACGGTATCTGCATCATAAAAAAATTCACTACACTTGGCATTCTCAGCTGTGACGACAGACTGAAGTCTCATTCCCCACTGATTCGAGGCTCCTACTGGTTCAGCCAAGAGATGGTCTCCATTAGCTGTCAGTAAAAAGGGGGGCTGTGGTACACAACAAAGAATTTCTGATTTCACTAGGTACAGAGCAGTGGTGCATTTCTACGCTTGCACACATTCTGGGATGATCCCATCCATGGGCTCGGCATAGGACTAGGAACCTCTGAGCAGTGTCCTCTAAACATTAGGTAAGCTCAGTCCTGCTGAAAAAGGTTCAAGAACTTCAGCTAATGACATCCTAAGGGCAGTACGTTCCTTCCAGAGTTCATAGCAAGATTCTCAATGTGTCTGTGTCTAAATACACTCTACATAAACTGCACACAAACGTGTATGAGAACAGACACAACACATGCAACAATAGCTTCCTTTGCTCCTTCTACTCCACTTTTCAGGACGCCAGCAGTCCCGAGGATGCCAGATTTCTGCTAAACATCTTCCCTGCTTGTGGATTAGTGTTACTAGCACCTGGTTCACCTATCAGCAGACTCTGTGCATGAGGAGGATGCATATTGCTCCAAGGGATATGACTAAGTGCTAAAGCATATCATATGTGCACTGAAACCTACAGCACTTGGCTTTAGGTGTAATAAGATCAAGATGACAATACTAACTTGCTCCTGTCTTCAAAAGCAGAGAGGAGCATTCATGATGAGTTTCAAATAGGGTCCCCAAACCAATAGAAGAGTTTGGGCTTAATGTGGTACAGTTTAGGGCTTCAAGGGAACACAAGTGAGTGTCCGAAGGACAGTGATGCAAAAGGGAAGATTAACTTTGTGTCCATCCAGACTGCATTTAATAAAGAAATACCAGCCCCTTTTATCTGATCTCCCTTTGCTTTCTCTTCTTGGTCTTATGCACATTCTCACGCCCTGGCTGACTGCAAGGGGAGAGTGTGTACAACGTGCAGTGTAACTAGAACAAAATCTGTTGACCCGAGTCTCCCATGTTCCACCTCTGGATGTGTCGTCCCCCCACAACCCCTCCCTGTGCTCTGCAGACACATGTATCTTAGCTCAAGGCCTCCTCCTCCAGCCCCGACCTACATGGCAGTCATACAGGGATCACTCCCTCTCATCAAATGGTGACCAGAAGAGACAGTCGGCATTCTGGGAGATGATTATGTTTCAGAGACATATGTTTTTCAATGCAGCAGATGTTAAAGAATGTCCATTTGCCAATTCCTTTTGGTTTTAAGTGCTGGTCAGGGAGTTTTCCCCCTTATTTATTACCTCTGAAAGCAGGAACATGATATCAGCCTTCATGGAGATGCAGTTTATTGACCTCCATTCCTTCATCCCTTCACCGCCCCCCATTCCTCCTCCACTTGCCTACCACAAGGAATTAATGCAGATGCTGGCTCTGTGTGCAAAGAAGGCAGAGAAAACTCCTGCACCCTTCCCCTTTAGCAAATATACGAGTGCTACTTGGCATGTCTAAGTCACTTTTTGTTCAGAAAAACAAACAAAGATTCCTGTGGCACTTTTACAGACTAACAAATTTACTTATTGCACGAGCTTTCATGGGAGAAAATCCCACTTTCTCAGATACTTTGAAGATGGGGAACTTACAGAATGGGAGGAAAATAAATGCAGAGTAGTGTAAGTTATAGGATCAGGTTAGACTGTTTCAGCAAATCAATGCAGTAGTTTAGATTCAAACACTGGGGAACATATATAGAGGAAGGTGAGGTCAAATCACCTGTTGTAATGAGAAGGAAATCCATAGTCCTTATTTAGCCCTGAAGCAACAAAAAGTGCCACAGGACTCCTTGCCTGTTTTGCTGAACTAGACTAATGCAGCTACCCCTTTGTTTTTTGTCCAGAGATCACAAAGCCCTCTACCAACATAGTCTTATTTTACAGATAGGAAAACTGAGGCACAGAGAGGCAAAATTACTTGCCTGAGCCCCCCCCCCCCCCATAATAAGCAACAAAGCCAGGAGTAAAACTCAAGACTTCTGAATTTCAGTCATGTGGCCACACTCTCTGGGCAACTCTCCATGACCTAGGAAACAACTAACCATATTACCAAGGTAGACTGAAATGAAACTGGGCTGGGACTCTTCTAAAATGTGGAACCCCTTTGGGCACAGCCTTCCTTCCAACTAAGCTCTGGCCTTCCTTCGGATGGACTGTTCCTCCCAGCCCTCATCTCTCTCAGTTCCCAAATCTTTGATCTTTTCTCCAGAAAGGCAGTTTAGCTTGGCACATGGTTTGCACCAAGGCTGTGCATTTACATTGCTCCTTTCTGCTCTGGCCTGCTTACCCAAGAACCAAGACTCTTGTGATAGCAAGACCCCTTGTCTCAAGCTGGTACCATTTCATTCCTGCCAGCAAGGTGACTACATGGAAAGAAGGAAAGCAGAAACAACTTGTTTGTAAGAGATCAGTCCTCTGAAGGTCATTTGAAAGAGTGGAAAGCCTCCAGTGGCGTTGAATGAACTTCTAATCAAGTCCTTTGTATCCACTGAAAGTGCCTTTGAAGCACAGGTTGCATGAATGAGTGAGGCATAGTCAGTTTTCTCTGGCCCTTTTCTAGCAACCCCCAAACATTCATCTGCCTGACAATGGTATACACCATATCCCCAGTGTTCGCATTCCCTCATTATGTATGTTTATTTCTGGACCTTACAGCCAGAATCCTTAACTTGGCATCACACATGGAAACTTTTAGACATCAGATTCAGAGTCAGTGCAGGCTTCTGGGAGCAAGCTGCCAGCTTTAAAAAAAGGCCAAAATAAATGTCTTTGCTTAACAATAACAAAAATTAAAAATACCAAAATAAAACATGAGGTTTGAAGCATATTTGCACCTTTTGGTAAATAAAGTAAAAGACTTGCCCTGAAATAATAAAATATGACCCGCATGCTCTTTGCTTGGATTGGCCTAAAAGAGTCATGGTTTCCAAAGTCCCTTCTGCAGTTGCACCTTCGATTTTGTGCGTACAATTTATTTGACTTATTTTGTGTCCAATCCAAAGTCCCTTGAAGCAATGGGATTAACACTGAGGTGCTCCAGGTCAGGCCTGGAAATTTTATTTGCCCTTGGCACTCAGAGTAATTGTGCCTATGTAATATCTGCCCTATCCAATGGGCATCTGGATCAGGAGCACAGTTTACAGCACTTTCTCTGCAAGAGGACTGCTAAGAAAACTCCTAACATGCAGTGTTATTTAACAAAACATTGAGAGCAGAAGGGGTTGGCTCATCATTGTTCAGCTAGTCCTGGCGGTGCCATTAAAAAAAACAAAACTAGAGCAGCTCAAAGACATTGCACTGACCATTCCCCCCCTGCTTGCCTTGGGTTTATTCCTGGATCAAGTAACTGGAGTGGGCCAAAAACCAAGATCTTAGATCCAGCCCAGACTGCTGAATTTAGGAGATCTAGATAAAAGGGAACCTGGCTCCCAACCAACTGAAGTTTCTATTTTGCAAAACCAAAAATGAAACTCAGCCTTCCTGGTCCACCTCTAGAATGAATGACATACAGCAGCATACCAATTGTTGTCTTTTGAGGGGGTCGTAGAATCATAGAAACTGGAAGGCACCTTGAGAGGTCATCAAGTCCAGTTTCCTGCGCTCATGGCAGGACCAAGGACCCTCTTAAGATATCCCTGGCAGGTACTTGTCTAACCTGCTCTTAAACACTTCCAATGACTGAGATTCCTCAACCTGCCTGGGCAACTTATTTCAGTTGTTAATCACCCTGACAGGTAGGAATTTTTTCCTAATGTCCAACCTAAAGCTCCCTTTCTGTAATTTAAGCCCATTGCTTCTTGTCCTAATATCATCAGTTAAGGAGAACAGTTTTTCTCCCTCCTCCTCTTGATAACCTCTTAGATACTTGAAAACTGTTATCATTTCCCCTCTCAGTCCCCTCTTTTCTAGACTAAACAAACCTAGCTCTTTCAATCTTCCCTCATAAGTCCAGTGTTCCAGACCGCTCATCATTTCTGCTGCCCTTCTCTGGACTTTCTCCAATTTGTCCACATCTTTCCTGAAATGAGGTGCCCAGAACTGAACACAGTACTCTGGTTGAGGCATAATCAGGGCAAAGTAGAGCCGAAGAATTACTTCTCACGACTTACTTACAATGCTCCTGTTAATACGTCCCAGCAATGGTGTTTGCTTTTTTTTCCCAACAGCGGTACACTGTTGACTCATATTTAGCCTGTGGTCCACTATGACACCCAGATCCCATTCCGCAGTACTCTTTTTACATTTAGTTATTTCTACTTAGATTCAGTAGCTCTTTTTTCTTCTCTTTCTTATTCAGTTGTTCTCAAGATCTATCTATCTATCTATCTATCTAATCAGGCATGTCTCTCCTCGGTACCCTAATCAGTAATAAAAAGGTAAAGGGACAGTTCTATGAATGTACTTGGTTCCTCTTGAGTTGCCTTGTCAAGAAGAAACCTTTGTGGTTACATGGTTCTTCCAACTACCCTAATAATGAGCCTGTTATTTGATATTCCTTTTGTTAAGTAATTACTGCTTTCTATTTTCCCCCTCTACAGCATTAGATCCACTTGGGTGATGCCAGTGAACAAGAAACAGGAGGTTCCCAGCTCTCAGGGAGGTAAAGGAGTCAAATACTTAAGAGATGACTGCCCTTGCCAGCTATTTAATATCTTCAGACATGCTGTATATTAAGACGATAAGTAATGGAACTGGCTAGCGCATACCTGCTGTTTCATTTTTCTCAGCCAGTAGACACCTGCCAACTAGGCTGTCTGTTACCCAAGCAAATGACTAACAGGCAACAGCTTGGTGGATGGTCTTGCAAATGGCCAACAGCCAGTGGTCAAATAACTTTATTGACCTGGAAAGATAACATGCACAAATGGAATAATTGAGAATTTCAACAAAGGCTACATTTTATCCACACAGACAATTTCTCCTTGAGAGAGCCCAGGTTAAGTAATCGGAATAAGAAATGCCTGCAAACAGGCTGCTGGTCTCAGCAGAAATAGGCTCAGGGTTTGTATTTGCTCAGCTCTTTGAGGTCTGGCTATAACCATCCCTAATAACGTCTAACCACATTCCATCATTCTTTGTGAAAGGAGGTCCGACTCCAAGAGGCCTCGGCAAGGCATGTTCTGGGAAGGACAGTCCAATGTGGCATTTGAAAAGTAGAAATGGAGACCAGATGGCCAGACACCAGGAGGGACTTACTTTTGTGTGACACCAGGGATCTGTTGTGCAAGTTGGGTTGAACTTCTATCTAGCTCTGCCCTCTGTATGTTCTCAGTAAAGGTCTGTTGCCTGAAACTTTGCCTCCTCACAGCATTATGAAACAAAGTGCCCAAAATTTGTTAGGAAGGCGAGAGAACTCTGCAATGAAAGAGTCAAGGGCTCTATTCCACCCTAGCTAGCTCCCTTTAGTGGGACGTTGTCCAGTACTGAAGGAATGCAGATCTTTCATGTGTGTCTCCATATTTTCCCCATTGTGGTTGTCCTATTTATGCCACTGCAATGCTTAGGGTTATTGGACCACTGTGTAACTCTCTAAATTGATCGACAACAACTCACTTAACCAACGAGGCATGAAAGAGGAGCCGTCTGGAAAGCTATATCTTCATCTGCTTGTTGGGGTGGACTTTGAAAAAAGTCTTGCTCTAGACTCTGGGATGCAGCATCCAGTTTTTAGCTTGCCTAGTAGAAGGCGGACACCATAATAGGGAGCGTGCTGCTCCAATGGAAATCCAGGTTTCTCAAGCCAAAGCCCAAAGAAAACAGGTCCCAAACACATGCTGACCCCAGAAAGCCATGGTCTGGGCAGCTTTGCTTCAAGTGAAACCTCCACTAATGCCATTGGTGAAAATTCCTATGTAACTGTGCTTTGGTGTTGCTCAGGAAATGAAGATCTTTTTTATTGTGTTGTGGAAAGGAGTCTGAGCTCCCAGCTTCAAGAGACGAAGCCCCACGTTCTTTCATGTTCCTCTCCAGCAAGGCACACCAGTGTTTTCTTAATCCATATAGCAGGTTCCCCGCAGCATCCCTCTCCAGCCAGTCTCTGAAAGGGGAATGCACTGATCATTGCGATTAGCTCATACTGCTTTCTAGTTTCCTCCCTACACTGGTGCCCTGTGAGCTCACCAGTAATGTTTCATACCAAAGCAAAAAAAAGTGTGCTCTAATATATAAAAAGAGGGGGGAAAAAACCCCCTTCTCCTTTATGTTTTTTTCTAGAAACGTTGCTGTACTTAATGCATCAAATAATTAGACTCACTTCTCTCCTTCTGTTTGCCTTGGCCCTGGTGAGTCATGTTTAACAGGCCAACATAAATCTTTCCACACCACAGGAATTCCAGACATAGGCTATTCTGCAAGCCCAGCCTCA
This sequence comes from Podocnemis expansa, assembly GCA_007922195.1. NCBI lineage: Eukaryota > Metazoa > Chordata > Testudines > Podocnemididae > Podocnemis > Podocnemis expansa. Next base: position 15,314,950 of record ML682047.1, read on the forward strand.
GAAGGAAGAAATGACGTCCCAAAAGGCATCATCCTGGCCGTTCTTTTTATGTCTCTGTATGTAATGACTCAATTAGTCATTGCTTTATGCTTCTTGCATTCATGCAGGAGGGCAGTAAGGAAATAACTTGCCAGGCTGTTCAGAAAAGGAAGCTCAATGCTGGCCACTTCTTAAGACAAATGCTTTCTGCTGTGTGAGGACTTAATAGCAGTGGAGCAAGACCTCCTTCCTTTCTAGAGAAAGGTGCACATCAAAGTCCTGGAGCCAAACATCTCCAGATTTCAGGGTACCCAGGGTGAGCAGTATGGGGAATATTGTAGGGTACACATCCCATCCTGCTCCCCATGGATAGGCTGAAGTCTGGAGATGTCTGGCTCCACTTGATGGTGACCTCTCTCTAGAAACGAAGGAGGCCTTGCTGCGTTTGCTAATTAGGGACAAGACGCAAGGGAGGCACGTCAGACTAGCCATGTTTCCAAATGAAGGGTCCCAGCAGAGGCACATCTCACACTGAACATCTGCCGGGAAGGGGCAGATGAAGATATCCCTCATCACACAGAGATGCTGTGCTGACACCATTTCCACTCCCATTGAGTGAATGAGCAGGTGAGCACTAGTCTTGTGACTGAGGCCCTGGACAGACACATAGGAGAGCGATGGGTCCACTCTGGGCCCTACCATAGGTTCCCTGTGGACCCTGGGCACGTCCCGTAAGCCCTCAGAAACATGGGGGAGAGTTATTGCTCCCTTTTCCCAGCTGCATGCTGGGAGGCACCCTGATACTATAGTGATGGGAGAGGTATATACACCTAGCCAGACAAATGCCACCAACCTTGGCAAGCTGCTATTGGCCCCGACAGAGGCGCTGTTATTAAATAATATTTCAATGGTTACAGTGATAGAGTCACTATCCACTCCCTGTCTCACCCCAATGGACTGACCCGTAAATGCCTACCCATGCTGAGCTGACGAGACAGTTATGTAGATTAAATATAGATCAATGGATTATTACATACATGAATCGAAGATTAATTGTACGTTAGGTGTAGAGGATTATTAAGGCTCAGTGAATATGATTTTTAATGATCAGTTGGTCACATGACCTAACCTACTAAATCTAGCTCGCCCTTTATAATAAGGTATATATGGCTTCAATAGCAAATACCAGCTGATAATTAGCAAAAGCAGATGTCCTGAATATCAATCAGATACATTGTGGCTTCTGCCCAGGTCATATTTTAAATGATTCACAGAGAAAATAATCCAGTGATGGAACAGTAGGGCACCATTCATACAATTTTAAAACTACTTTTATTAGTGACATTTGATTATATTCCCTGGAAAGACTGGGATTGGAATCTTCCCTAAGGCTTTTTTATTACAGGATTACTCATGAATGAATCAAACAAGGAGTCCTGCGGGATTTAAAGACAAACAAATTTATTTATTGCATGAGCTTTTATGGGAGAAAATCCTACTTCATCAGATCCTTTGAAGATGGGGGGAACTCACAGAATGGGAGAAAACAAATGCAGGGAATGTTGTAGGGTTGCAGACACTGATTTTTCTCATTAGGAGATCCAGGTGCCCAAACGTAATAAACACAAAAAGAATTCTGTGGATTTTGCAACAATTTGCAAGAAAAAAAAATACTTAAGGTTAGGCTCTGCCTTCAGACAGCTATGGATAATTCTCATTGACAGCACAGGGAAGGCTGTGCATATTTGAGGGAAAAGTTGGCCCTTAGCAGATCTACCGCTCTAACCACATTCAAAACACTTTATCAGTATTCCCTGCTTCATCCTGACTCCACCTCTCTGATACAAGTCATAAAAACTCAAACTGAAAATAGGACATGCATTTCTCACATCAGGGATAATGAAGCATGGGAAAGGAACAGTGCCCCCTGGGATTTAACAAATACTCTTTTTCTGGAAGACTAAATCAAGAGTAGCTGACTTTCTAAAAGATATGTGCTAGCTTGATTACATGTTATTGGACGAGATACAGGAATCAATGACTAAATTCTACAGCTTTTGTTACACAGCTCAGACTGGATTACCAGGGTGGTCCTTTCTGTCTTCAAATCTTCAACCCCAGTGACCCCAGGTTAGTCACACTGCTCATGGAGTAAAGTTCTACCTAATACATGTAAGGGAGGACCCTTGGTCAATTAGGATGCATCCAAAGCTAATCAATGCACAGAAGTTGCAATCTGTATTCCTGTTTTTACTCATTCTAGGCTGGTTAATGTCCATTGAGCTATGCTGAGTCACACCAGCTTCTTGATTTCAGAGGAATGACACTGATTTACACCAGCTGGGAATCTAGTTCTGTTTCTGCATGGACCCCTGGACAGCACACTGTATCACAGAGAGCAGAGATGCAAATAGCCCTGACTAATCAAGAGAACAAACAGCTCCACCAGAAGTACTCATGGCACAGTAGTTTAAAAAATATACATTCTCCCTGATTGGGTATAAACTTTCAGACTAAGAAAATGTATACAAGTGAAAGACAAAATAAAAGAAAATACCAGTAAAACACCCGACTGTGTCTTGGCTCTCCAACAGGATCCCATGACTTGTCTGTTTGGCTTTCCAACAGGATCCCATGAATACAGTTCCAGAAACAAGAGCTGCTAAGTCTAACAGAGTATGTCTACACTGTATGCTAAGGTTGGGCTGTGACTCAGGTTTGAGCCCAAACCACCCTTTCATCCATTTCCAGATAAGTCAGATTCAAGTCAGCAAGCACTCAGAAGCTGGGTCCTAGGACCCTGCTAAGGGCATGGGTCACAGCCTGAGTCCTGCTGTGACTAGGGTCCAAGTGCTGCAATTTTGCAGTATGGATGAAACTCAAACTACTGACTTGAATCAGAAGATCTGTGTAGTGCAGCAATGGCTGTGTTAACAAAGCTGTGAGACCCGGCTTCAGCTACTGCAAACCAGGTTTACAATGCAGTGTGGATGCTCAAACTTGGGCTTTCAGATGCCACGTCCACAAGCCTGGGTCTCACAAATCCAGATTAACAGTGCAGTGTAGATTTACCCACAAACAAGTACTCACCAGATTATTACAGGCTGCAGAGAACAGGGAGGATAGGCACAAACTGGGTTTCCATCTGTGCTAAGTGCATGAAGCTTTAGTGAAGTTTCTGCTTTAAAAAGACTGGATTATTACAGTGTATTATGTGTATTGCTGTAACACCCAGAAGCCCCATCCAGTAGAGTATGCTATTGGCCCTGTGAGCTGCCCGAGCATTTGGTAATATACATGCATTGCTAATCCACACACTTCATAACTCATGCAGAAAACAAACAGCCTCTCCCCACTTCTCAGAATAAATATAATATGCTGTGAACATCACAGCCATATATATCTGTAACGTCATGGGTCAGATTTCCCCTGCATTGATTTGACTGGAGCCATGCTCCCTTGCACCAGCTGAGATTTTGGCCCCACCAAAATATACTGCAGTGCTCTATAAAGCTGTGTTATAAGCAATTAAAATAAGTTATTAAAGTGTCTGAATAAACGAGCAACATGCAGGTAACGCAGCTGCCTTATGGCTTTTTCCCATAGGATTGTGTATAGGGGCTCCTTGGCAACTAGATAGATTTTCCATTTCCAGGTTTCTCAGTGTGGAACGAGTTGTGCAATCATTTAAAGTATATCATTTAACCTGCATATCCAGGTTGGATTGAAGTGCCCCAGAGCTCCAGGCTTCATGGGCCCCCTTCCCGGGCTCAGGGCTCTGTCCCCCCACTGCAGTAACCAGCCTGGGGGCAGGACAGTCCTTGGGCACGCCAGCCATGGGGCTGGCACTCAGCACTGGAGGAGGCCAAGCCAACTGGTTCTGGGGGGTCTGGGGCCCTCGGTCCCACCATTGGACTGGCTGGTTGGCCCCAGGGATCGGGGCCGTTCGGCACCCAGTGAAACTCCTGGAGGCAGCAATCCAAGGCTAGGAGCAATGTCGGGGCTCTGCATGGGGGACCGCTCAGCTCAGTCCCACGGGGGCCCCAGCACAGTGACCCAACGGCCTTCCTGGCCCTGGAGCCCTGCTGTCAGAGGCTGCACCAAGTGCCAGCTAGCCCAACCGTCTGGGCAGATCAGACAGCGGGAGGGCAGGACAGGAGCACCAGGGCCCCAGCCCTCCTCCAGAGCCCCCCAGGCTTGGTTGGCACTGTATGGCCTGAATGGGGCTGGATCTCATGGGGCAGCGGAGGCTCAGACCCACCCTTTAAGTTGGGGTCTGGAGCAGCAGCCCCTGCCTTGATCTGGCCCTGTATATCCACATATGGCTAACAAATCTTTCGAAACTGAAATCCAATCCAGTTTGACAAAACAAACGAGGAATCCTGTGGCCCTTTTAAAGACCCTTATTTGGTTTGCTGAAATAGACTAACACGGATACCCCTTTCGAACTTGTCACAATGACATTTCCTCGGTCAGATTTATCTGAAGAATTGGAATAACCTCTCTGCTCAGAGGCTCAGGTGTCATTTTTCTAATTTTTTGCTGATTTTGTTCATGTTGTTACCCTAGTTAATTGCATCTGGTTTCTGCTTTCACCCAGCACTCTTTAGTATAAAATATCACACACAGACTGCACATGGGAGGAGGGTATCAGGGAAGATTTAAAAAAAAATCCAACAACTTTAGAACAAGTAAACACCAGTAAATGAAAGAAATAAAATAAGCTAGGAAACAAAGAAAAAATGTTTTCTCCCATTGTAGCACATTCTGAGGAGTGGGAGAAGAATGGATTGCCTTATAAAAATGTGGTGTGGGGTTGAGAATGAGCTCTCACAGTGACAAGAGTAATCGAACAGAGCATGTTTTTTTTTTTTGCAGTGCCTTTTATACACCAAGTCTTCCAAAACCTTTTGCACAGTTGTGAGTTAGAGGCCAGCAATGACTAGGGCAAATGCAGCTAACTGCTCCGTGCTCATCAGCAAGTCACATATGTGCATGTTAGAAATTCTTTTGGTGTAGATCTGAGCAACTGAAAGATAGACTTTCTGAAAAAAATTACAAGAATGCATTCACTTTCTACAAGGCAACGATATACAGTGGTTAGACTCCTGGATTAAGACTCAGAAGATTTGAGATCTAATCTTAGCACAGCCTCTGATTTACTGTTGTGAACAAGGGCAAATCCCTGCCCTGTTGCTCTTAATTGAGAGTGAATTAATAGCATATAAAAGAAGAAGGATGCACATGTACTGTTGGTTGGGCAGAGACTTTGACTGGGTTTTTGATTCTGTTTCACATCATTTCCTTACACACAAACTAGAGCAATATAGCCTAGGTGAACTGACCTTCATCTAAGCTATGTTCCTCTAGTTGTTTGGAAATGCATTTCAGAGAATCGTTATCAACGGTTCACAACTGAGCTAGAAAGCATATTGATACAGGGATATGTATGGGGGTCTGTTTCTATTCACTATCCTTACAAATAATTTAGATAATAACAGCACTTATAAAATTTGTGGATGACACAAAGCTGGGTGAGGTTGTAAGCATTTTGAAGGACAGGATTAGAATCCAAAACAATCTTGAAAAACTGGAGAAATGGTCTGAAATAAATAGAATGAAATTCAGCATGGACAAATTAGAACAGTAAATTGCACAAATATAAAATAGGAAGGAGTACTGCAGAAAAGAATCTAGGGGGTAAGTGGATCATGGACTAAATATGAATCAACAATATAACATAATACAACTCTTCCAATCTACTCAGTGCTAAAATAGCTTCAGCTGGACTACCGTGCCTAGTTCTGGGCACCACACTTAAGAAAGATATAGAGAAATTGGATAAAGTCCAGAGCGGAGCAATGCAAATCATTAAAGGTCTAGAAGACATGACCTATGAGGAAAGATTGATAAAAAGTGTGTTTCGTTAGTCTGGAGAAGAGAAGACTGAGGGGGGACATAACAGTCTTCAGGAACATAAAAGGTTTTTATAAAGAGGAAGGTGATAAACTATTCTCCTTAATCACGGAGAACAGGACAAGACATTAATGGGCTTAAATCAAGGCATGGAAGATTTAGGTTAGACATTAGGAAAAACTTCCTAACCATTAGGGCAGTTAACCACAAGAACAAACTGTCAAGGAAAGTGGTGGAATCACCATCACTGGGGGTTTCTAAGAACAGGTTAGACAAGCACCTGTCAGGGATGGTCTCTTAGTCCTCCCTCAGTGCAAGGCACTAGGTTAGGTGACCTATCAAGGTCCCTTCCAGTCCTACATTTCTATGAGTCTATGGCAATAACAAGAGGGCCATCTAAACACCTTTGAGCTGTCTGACAAATTCTTAAAAACAATAAACATTCTGAAAAATAAATCAAATCCCCTTCTATCTAGCCAGGATCTGGCTGGGTCCCCACTCTTTCAACAAGCTGTATGGGAAAAGCAGGGTAATCAAGACCCCATGTCATCCATTTGTGACCTCTGGGTCAAAACCCTTAGGTTGAGAATCCCAGCTCTAGGGAGTGCAGGAGACTGACTGAGCAAGAGATCCAGCAACAGTATCTAATCATTTCATCTGCTGTGAAATCCAGGCTCTGATGAAAATAATTCATTTGTATCTTGGGATTTCCCAATACAGCTAAAAGTGGCTCAGACCAGCACAATATTTTAGAACGGTGGTTCTCAACCTTTCGCAGATCATAACACACTTGGCGGCATATTGCAACCCTACAGTACACACTAGCCCACCTACCCCAGGGCAAATCCAGCCTTCTCCATCGCTCTCCGTGACACACTGACTACTGTGTGGTGATGCGGTAATGTGTCCCGACACAGTGGTTGAGAACCGCTGTTTTAGAATGTAACGGGGGTAAAAAGAGCTCGCACTTCATGCACCAACAGAAAACGAAGAGGATTTCAGACACATTCCTGTGACCCTGTCACATCCAATTTCACGTGGTCCTCTCTTTAATATGGACATGTGCAAGTGAAAACAATATAGTACATAACTCGGCTATTGAATGATTTTCTTACACCGAGTCCCAAACCAACGCTGTCTGCAGATATTTGCATACTGCATGGTGCCAATTCAGGTTGGCAAATTGTACTGTGAGTTATTGTTGTGGAAAGAGAACATGGCTTGCATTTGACTTGCTTGCTCCAAATGCTATTTAAATTATAGGAAGTCTATCGAAGTTTGATCCTGAAATCCTAGATTAGCTTTTACATGGGCTGGGGTTTTCAAAGCAGACTATGGAGGTTAGGGGACCAATTCACTAGGAATCAAACACCAAACTTCCTTAATCTCCTCTGCAAATTCCATCCTCATCCTGGTCAACTGAAGCCTGGATTAAAAATTCCAAGCCTGATCTAAAGCCCACCAAAATCAATGGAAAGATTCCCACTCACGTCTCAGTGGCTTTGGGTCAAGTACTGAATAAGGAACTCAGGGGTTTTTTGTCAGTTCTATCCAGAGGAGAAACGAATGGACAAGGTTATAATTTTAGAGCCACATTCTCATGTCACAACAGAGTTAAGTGCTTCCTCAGTGCCCATGATTTATCCCCCCAGAGAAGATATCATGTGATTTACGTGTCCCGTGAAAGCAAGCTGAATATTGTATTGTGAATATCAGTTACTCAGAGTGGTTGGAATTAACTCATGTGGAGTGGGCAGGCAACAGAGCTATCACTGTTAAGGTATCATTAAGGCATCACTTAAGTCTCAATTAAGGCTTATTTTGGAGACATAAGTGGATCTTAAAAGGTATGCAGACCTGGTGCAAGGTGCTTTTCATTGTTTATCCACAATCCCCAGACTGAAATATGTTCATACAAAACATCTATCATGTAACTTTGAATGAACAAAGCTATGGAAATCATGACCTGTGTTGACAAGAAAGGGCTCAATTAATCCAATATGTCATTTGCCGCAATCCCTGTTCTAACTAGCAGTCAGTTACTGTCATCTTTAGATCTGCTCCTTGTTCAGTCACTTTCAAATTGAAATGAATGGGAATGGCGTTTATTCACTGGAATGCAAAAGGAAAATCTTGTCATCTCTGCTGATGAGAGATAGACAGACAGGCATCATACTGAAAGCCCTCAATCTCAATCAAAGTCAATATTCGCTTCCGGTGCTCAGTTACTCAGAAGGTCAGACCTTTTGGGACTTACTTGCCTGCACTCTGGAGTATCAATGAGATACAAGCTGATTTACATAGTCTGGAGGAGCAGTAGCATATATCTTGCAATCTACAACCCTTGTGAGAACACCCTTATGTCATATTTTGTCACGGCAATGTTTTGTTTTCAAACACCGGTTGCACTTTGGATGGGTGAGAAGCTGCAGATTAACAAGAAAATAATGGTCAGAGAATCGAAAACTTTTTAACCCAGGCACTGCTTTAAAACCAAAAATACCCTCCGTGCTGTTTTTAGATGGAGAAGGGGGTCTAAACCAGGGGCTTTTTTAAAGGTGTTATTTTAAAAGTTAAAATTGGAAAAGGACTTTTATAGAAAGTGGAAAATGTAACGTGACAGAGCGCTAAGCAAGCAATGGGCAATGTTCTGTTTAATTTACCAAGTGTCCTTTGTAACTGAGATATAAAGTAGTTGTTGTGTACTGCAACCTTTTAAACTCAGTGGTGGGCAATGGCACATCAGCAGCTTGCTGCTGGTGCCAAGCATTAACGCAAAGTGGTGAGAAATATTGCTGTTCTTTCTTGGAGAGCAGCATGGTGGGCGCTCATGGGGTCAGCACCCCATTGGAAAAACCCTGGCAACCTATCAACAGCTCATAAACCTCTCCTTAATTAAACCATGCTACAGCAGTGCTGGTGCAGAACACATGGCCCTGTGTAATTTGTATGCTCTGGATACGACTGCACGGCCAGGGCTTCCCACCAGTAGAAGACAATAATAGCTCATTGGGAGATAGCCTACAGTAGTCAACTGTCCCTCACAGTGGATCTGTAAACCAATCAACCATTACAAAGTGTCCGTTCTCCCCACTACTTATTTCAGTGGGATTAATTGCTTATCCCTGTGCTTCCTTGAGTCAGCCATCCCAACACATACATCAGTAAGTGTTTCCTGGTCCAACAATATCAGAGCAAAGTCCTTTACTCCATTCATACTTGGTACCCACTTAGGCCAATGGTCCATTAGTTCAATGGAAGTTTTGCTTGGCAAAGAGCTGAGAAATACAGAAATTACTGTCCTGGATCAGATCTGAGGTCAATAATAGTTAACTAGTCCAGTGTTTCTCAACTTTTTGCAGGTTGGGACACCCTTGTTGGCCTATTGCAACCTTACAGGACACACCAGCTCACCCACCCCAGGCCAAATCCGGTCATTTCTTTGGGTCTCCATGACACACTTACCACTGTGTGGTGACACAGTAGTGTGTCCCGACACAGTGGTTGAGAACCACTGGGCTAGTTAACTGTATCGTCTCCAACAGGGGGAAGCACCAGCTAGGTTAGAGTGAGGTGCTAGAAACCCTGCCATGGCCAGTTATGGGATAAATGACCCTTGGGAATACTTGTCCTTGAGCCCAATATTTTGATGTTGGCTCGTGCCCTGAACTATGAAAGTTTCTAACCTTTCAGGATTTGGTGCTATAGATTTCATACGTTTTTATCTAGAAGATAATCCAGAAATATTTCTTCTTTCTCCACTCAACCTACACCAACCCTCACTCAAACTCATTACCAAAATCAAACTTAATTCTTTGGTCTTTCTTTAAAGGGTTGTTGGAAACAAGAAGAAGCTAAAGAGCATTCAGTTACAGATCTCTAGTGGATTTCAGGAGAAGGAAAGGCAGGATGCATTGGGCCAACTCCCACAGGCCATTGTAGATTCCCAGAAAGGTTAGCTCCTCCAAGAAGAGTAAATAAAGTTTCCCAAGAGATGGGTGGAAATGTCAATTGCAGAGTGAGGAAAAACAACATTTTCTGGTTACCCATTGTCAAAAAGAACATTGTCACTCTGTACTAAGACCATTCAATGAGGCATATATGCTCACCAATATTGTTACATCAGCGTTGCACAGATGGATGCTAAAGAACAAAAGGCTATAGTGATGCCAGACAACTGTGTTCTCTTCCTGATTTTGATCACATGGCGATTAGCTTACAGCAATAAAGCATGATATTGAATTGCCTCATAGTACCATGTATTTGGGTTCCTCAGGAGCCTGAAATAATTGGTCTGAGTGAACACCAATAAATGCAAATTTCTCAGTGTTTGTATTATTTTTCATAGGCTTTTTATGGAAAGGGCAGGGAGAGGCTGCATGAATCCTGTTATTGTGCCAAGTCTGCCTGTCTGGTTAAACAGTTACGACGTGATCCAAAGTGAACGGACAGATGGTCATCGTGTCCAATAGGCTCTTGATCAGATCTCTATGATATGCTTGTCGTCATGGGAACTGAGTGTCTTCATTATTGTTATTTGTAGTGTAGTGATACTCCTGGGAAAGGGAGCATGGTCACGATTTAAGCTCGGCGGGTTCTCCAGAACGCTGTCTGGGAAGCTGGGGAGATTTCTGACTTTTGGTGATTCCAGACCTCACCTCTCTTTCTGACTTCCAGCCTCCAACCAGAGCCTGACTCTGACCCTGGTTCTTACCTATTGAACCTGTCTCTAGTGATTACTCTGCTCCCTGCTTGCTGACTACACTCTCATGGCCATACTTGGTCAGTGGATACCAGCCCAGCTGTGACCACTAGGCAAGACTGCTGCCTATATCCCATCTCTTTCACAGTATGGAGAATTAACCCCAGCCACATAACCACGCTCCAATGCCTTAACCATGTGCCCTTTCCTGTCAGCGTGACTACAATACAAATATTGATACCTCTTGGGCTTTTTAAGGAGTGAGAGTCCAGCTGTGTTTTTCCCCTTCTCCCTCAGGGAGTGGAATGAACAGGTGATCTCCAAGTTGCAGCCCTGAGTACAGTCTGTTCAACAAGGTGCTATGCTGGCTTGCGCTTGCAACCAAATTAACAACAGGCTTCACATGGTTTCTTTTTTTCCAGTGTAATTTTCACACTTAATTAGACTGGATGGCTGAGTTCTATTAGCAGACAGAGCCAAACCTCTTGCAGACAAAGAGCCTCTACGGGGGTATGAAGGGATTTGATGGGCTTCCGAAAGCAGTACATTCCTTTGTTTGTCCTGACTGCCAAGCACCAGGATGTACAATCTCAGGTGCCAATAAACCTTTGAACCCTTCTCTGAGGACACACTCCACCTTCACATCTCACCTACGTCAGAATGACCTCATGTTCATAATTCTAGCAATTTCCAGCTGAAGCAGCCAAGCTTTCGGCTGCTAAATTAAAGTTTCCACCTCTCCTTGGAGAGTGGCTTTTTCCCCTCTTCCTTTCTTTTTCATAATAAATTAATGATAAATTATTCTAGGGTGGCGCGGTGGATTCGATTCTCTGGATGGCAGGGTGCAGCAAGCGTAGGGCAATGGCTCCTGGAGAAGCACACAGGCTTGCCAGTGTTGGGCAGTGCAGACTAAATCATCTGCCCATTGCATGCCGAAGTAATCAGGAGAGGGAATCCTTTCCCTTTTTTCATGCTGTGGTATGGCTGATAATTAGAGCCCTGCACAGATACAAATATGTTGATCCGTATCCGATCTGCATCCACAAGAAATGGTCCGAGGATATCCGTGTTGTATCCACAGATGCGGATATAATACTGATATCCACATATTTGCAAGGATCTAGGTCTGTGAAAATAAAAATATGCAGACCTGTATCTGATCTGTATCCACAAGAAACGGTCTGTGGATATCTGCATTGTATCCGTGGATGCGGATATCCGTGGATTTGCAGGGCTCTACTGATAATACAACCCTAGTGCTTCAGCAACCCCATCAGCCAGGGAACTCCTCACAATGGTAGGAGAGGATTTTCAGACTTGCTGATCACCCATGCTCCTCCTCCGGAGCGCGCGGCTGTAAAGACCCTCTTGCACACCTGCCCGAGGGGTGGGATGGGCCAGTACAGTACTAAATGCTCACTACATGCAGTAAAACAGCATCCTTGTTCTCACAGCTGCTCAGGGGTGAATTTTGCTCCGAGAGAGAGAGACCTTCATTTTCTCTTGATGACAAGCTGCGTGACTGAGCCCTCTGACATGTCTCAGAAGGTGATCCAGTCTCATCCATGCAGCGGATAGCACATGGGACTATGACATTAAACAAGAGACATCAAGGTGCAGAGGCTGTGTGGCTGACACTGTACTTATGGGTGCGAATTTACAAAAATCTTGGAAGCCTGAAACCTCATACCTCCCCCTACTTGTGAGGTAACCTCTTCAATTACCTCTTTGCTTCTGGTAGTGTCAGACATTGGTTATCAAATCTACCATCCCCATCACAACAGAAACAGTAGCAAACTCCCAGCAGAGTGCTTGTTTCCTATTAACCTAATCGAAAATTGCTCCTCATCTTCTTCATCGGTTCCAATTGCAGGAGGAATCCAGATTGCATATGCTTCTGGTGCTTCGAAAGGGAACCACTCACCAGGGAGGACAATGCTTTGGCCAAATATTCCCATTCGTACAAAGCAAGCAGAGATTAAAGGAATTATTGTATGTACAGATTCAACCCAACAAGTTGGATCAAACCAGAAGTCTGATTGTTTTGCAATTGCTCTGCCTGCTTGTTTCAATGATCCTACATACAGCTTTAAGGAGCCCCATGTTTGAAGCAGGATCATGCTTCAGTGGCTGAGGAAAGGGAGTGCCCACCCCAAATGAGCTAACCTTTGAAGGGGACAGACTTAAATGACACGTTACTTGCAGGTGAGGGGAGGCAAGAAGAGAGCTGAGGTAAAGGAGAAATTGGGAGAGAAGGCCAAAAGTATAACTGGGTTCAAAAGAGAATCAGGTAAGTTCATGCAGGTTAGGTGCGTCAGTGGGTATTAGCCAAGATGGTCAGGGTCCCAACCCCGTGCTCTGCGTGTCCCTAACTGTCCGCCAGAAGCTGGGACTGGATGACAAGGGATGGATCACTCAATAATTTGCCCTGGTCAGTTCATTCCCTCTGAAGCATTTTGCACTGAACAGTGTCAGAGGACAGAAAACTGGGCTAGATAGAGGGTTGATCTGTCAGAGCATGGCTTCTCTGATCTTCTTTGGTGACAGAATGGGCTCTCTACAGCTGGACTCGTGTTTTCTTTGCGCTTTTGTAGCATACCATGACAAGGTGTTGCTTCTGCAAAGGCATAAAAGCAGACACATCTGACTAGGGAAAGCTGACTTTCCTCCATGGAAATCCCTCATTTCTGCATCTCCGCACCCCCCAACCATTATGGCTATGTCATTGCTGAGGAACACCTATCTAGAAGAAAATAATAATAATCACATAGCCTGAATGAGTGGCTTTGTATGAGATCTGATTGGGTAACAAAATAAGGGGATTGAAATCTGTTAATAAATTTTGGCTCATTCGGTCAGTCAGTCACAAGATGTGAAAAATACTGACTCATTATAGACAGGGTGGCCTACACATAGTGCTGGTGAGCATATATATATGGTATGTGACATATATAGGTAGATAGATAGATATTATTCCTTAACTTGGGGCTAACACTCAATCAAAGCACTGATTGAATATTGATTTATAACGGTGCCTTTTGAAAACTTCAGCGTGCATATAGAATTACAAACTAGGGCTGTCAAGGGATCACCTGGCTGGAGCTGCCAATGAAATGCAGCCGCCTTTGGGGTGGACCGCAGCACAGTTTAACAGCACACAGCAACAGCAGGGCAGCACAGAGGAAGTCATAAGAACAACTTTATTGGACATGAGTTATAACAAACAGATGCTACTGTTCCTACATGGTGATCTTTCGATAGATCGACATGGCTGTTTATCTTCTCCCTCCCCTCACACTACAGGTTTGGGAAAGGTGAAGGCTAATTCTGGACCCGGTTACACTTCAGGAGGAGTTTGCAGCTATGGAATGCAATCCCCCAAAATGGAATTTAACTCTGCTGTCCTGGCTAACACTGCTCCTCTTCCTTAAAATACCAGGAGCCCTTAAAGCAATCATTGGCTTTTATAACTCACCAGGAAGAAGGCAACTTCAGCAGTCTGGAACTCTGTCGGAGAGCCACTAGAAAATACCTCCCTGTACAGAAATGCAAGCTGCTTTTCTCATCCTGCCCTGTTAGAGCCCTGTTGTGCATTTTATTGACTCGTAGCAGATGAGGCTTGTGAAGTGTGCCAAGACAAGAGATGCAGGGCAGGAGAGTCTTACAGGAAACCTTGGGACCTGCCTAGCTTGAAAAAATGTTCACACTGAGATTTAGGTTCCATTATTATAGCTTAGCTACCAATGAAGCCAGGCTCCAGGACAGGGGTGTGATTTTGATTTTTACACAGCACAGGGAGGCTTTATTTGGAGCAAGGCGAGAACACCACTTGCTCTCAGCTCCTTAACATCAGGCTGGGACATTGCTTCAGCGCTGACTCAGAGGGGAGTCTGCCAGCTGTCTCTCTAAGGGCTCCACTCCTGCAAGTTTACAGAACACCTGAATGGTGCCGAGCTAGCTCAACTCCCACTGACATCACTGGTAACTCAGTGTGCGCAGGAGGTGTTCATCAACAGCCACTCTCTGGAGGCCTCCCACACAATGCTGGCCTTGCCAAATTGCCCATAGCTGGGGAGAGGTGAGACGAGCACAGGAGGTGCATGGTGGGGTTCCCCTATGGCCTCTTTCACTCCAAGAACTCAGGCTTATTCCAGTCTTGCTCCTGAGGTTCCTTTTTCTGGCATGCAGCAAAGCTACACTGAGTTCATCAGACTCAAGCGTAAGGCCATTTACATGCCATTTACTATACATCACACTTCTTGGGGTTGGCTTGGTCACTTTGCAGGAACCAATCTCCACTCAGCATGATCTGTCCATGTGCTGTCCAGGCATGATTTCCTTTTTACCCCATCTTCTGTTCCCGGCTCATCTTGCCCATTGTAAATGGCTGCCTGAATATTCTCTCAAGACAGTGCTTGCCCAAAGATCTTACAACCTAAGTAATGCATACTGTATGTAAGACACCAACCTTTTAAAAGTACAGGAGTTCTTTTGGAGGTATGGGAACACAGGATACCCCTAGCTAGCAAACTAAATTCCAATTAAAAAATGGAACTAAATTCCTGGATGAAAAATTCTCCTGCATAACAGCAATTTTTTGAAGCTTCATGCTCCCAGAGTTTCTCCACCCCTAGTTTTTTATGCAAAATGTGTCTTTTTGTGATAATTTAGATTCATTTAAACCTGATTCTCAAAGCTACATTAAAGCCAAAGAGTGTGCATCTATTTAAACTGGAACCAAATGGCTCTAGGCAAGAGCCCCTGGGAAACAAAGCCACTGACTTGTGTATGGCTTCTACTAAAATCAAAGTCAAAATGATTACACTAATATCAGTGGGAACCCCTTGTTGACTCTGAGAGTGGCAGAAATTGGTTCCCTAAGCAGCACATAGGTACAATGCATGTGCTTATAAGACTGTGCACCCATGAAAGCATACTAAAAACAAGACCAAAACTTGCTCTACCTTCAGGGACAGCCAGTGCCAGTTACTCAGATCTGGGCTGAATTTCTAAGAAGCTGCAAAGAGGAGGCAAGGAGAAAATATTAAGCCTGCACAATTAAAGATTAACAGTGACATAACCACAGAACAACATTTCAGGGCTTTGGAGGCACCATATCTTCTTCCTCATTAATTAAAGATAATCCAGAATTACCACATCTAATTATTTGCAGAGAAGGATTTAATGCCTGTAACACGATAAAGCTGACTGAGGACTGTAAATATTCCTCATGTTCTGGTGTGATTCAACCAGCAGTCCTTTGTAGTGTCACTAAACACAACGTGTCTTTGTGAATAATTAATGTATGTAATTCTGAATTACTACAGAGGGATGGATGTAGAGTGATCCGATGTCTGAATTTTATAGAGATGGTCTTGATATTTGAGTCTTTTTCTTAAATAGGTGCCTGTTACTCCACTCTGATTTTCCACCCTTACAGAACCAAGTTCCCTCATCTTCAAAGCATCTGACGAAGTGGGATTTTCTCCCACGAAAGCTCATGTGATAAATAAATTTGTTAGTCTTTAAAAGTGGCACAGGACTCCTTGTTTATAAGGTCAAAGAGATGCAGAAGGCTTTGGGTTCAGGTCTTAAGACCTCAACCCATCTGAAGTTATTCCCTATCACTCCTCTTGCCTAACACCAACCTCTTGATTGAGATACAACCCACCCCCCCAATCCAGACACATCCACCAGCCCATACATTAATTTTAGAGCATGCACGTAGCCTTTCCTGCTTTTGGCATTGTACTTCCTGTTGAGCAGTCTCTTGGTAATTCTCGTCATTAAGCATTATCAGTTCCATTGCTTCTTCCCCTGCAATTTCTTTAATTTTTTCTAGGATCGTACACACCTTTTGAAAATCTTTATTGGGCATCGCTGAGCTGTCATTTTGTGGCGCGTGTGTGACTTTTTTTACGGACTAGACTGTTCCTATTGTAAGACACAAAACAATTATCAAATTGCCCAATTACTGTACAATACATGTCACAGTCCGGCTCCTTCATTATGGTGCCAAGCCACTAAAAAGTTCATCATGCCGCAAGCTATGCAAAAGACAATGGAACAAAAAAAGCCTAAAGCCACCAAGACACCTTCAACATAAAGTGCACCTTTCTAGGATTGGTCTCCCTTCATCCAGCCACAGAGTATGAGGAACATGTACAACAGTAATGTGAAGAATAAATAATTACAAAATCTTTTTCGGAAAATATATGCACTAATAGAAGTAGTCTCTTTCCACCATAGACTGGAAAACAGCACAACTCCATTTTTTACTTGGTTTCAGTGGCTATGCCTATATCTACATCATCTAAGGATGTCACCCTGGATGTCAGGACACCTATTTCCTAGACTGCCACTGACTTACTAAGTAACCTTGGCCAAGTCACTTTCTCCCATGAAAGCTCATGTGCTAAATAAATGCGTTAGTCCTTAAAAGTGCCACTAGACTGCTTGGTTGTTTGACCCTCCTAGTGCCTCACTTTGCAAATCTCTCCCGTTGGGTGGAGCTCCCTCTCCACCGATCAGCAGTACTGTAAAGGCTGGTTCTGCCCCAGAAATCCCAACTGGCTATGGACGAGCAGGGAGGAAAATTAGCCTCTCCCACCACTACAAAGCAATTGATAGGAAATCCCACTCCTCCATCATGTCACCAGCTCTCCTTTGACTGGAAGGTGGAGATGCCATCTAAGGAAGACTAGATGGGCTGCAGGAGAGGTGGTGTCCTGATGTCTGCAAGGACACAGAGAGCTGAGAGTCTGAGCTTGGCGCTAGGGACAGGCCCAAGGAGCACCAGATAAGCAGCAGCCACAGCTGACAGGGAAGCAGAGGTTTAATCCACGACTAAGGAGCAGAGGCAGGAAGGGTGGAGAGTTGACACTGTTTTGACTTTTTATGGAGGCACGGCTCTTTCCAGGATCTCGGATTTCTCTCTGTTCCCACTGACTGACGTACATTTGCAATGATGCTGGGTTTCTGTCTCTGAGTGAAGGTGCTGAGCTAGCTCTGATTGCTGGAGTAACTCCTGCCTGCACAGAAGTTGTAAGAGTTTGGAGCAAGTTAGGAGAGAGGGGAGCCCCCACCACAATGATATCAGCGATAATCTTGCTCACCTTCCTCATCTTTCTCAGGTGTCAGAAGTCACGTTGTGAAGGCTGTTCCAGGAACAGTCAAAATTTGAAGTAAAATTTGGGTAAAAAACTATACCCAGTGGTTGCATGAAAAAGTCAATAGTTGCCCAAACTTACACAGCTGGAGCTGCCTCTGTTTGTCCCTGCATTTAGTACAGGAAAGCAGGGTGTGGCAGCCTGTTGGCAATTAAGTGTTTAATGACAAGCACTGTAAATGCACAGTATCTTTATGTGCTTCGTGCAGGACATAACTTCCATTGTAGGATGTTAGCAGAGAGCAGATACCAAGAAGGCATTTCCTTTGAAAACCACTTGCACCTATTTTTAAGTTTATTCATGGAAACACAAGTGGGGTAAGCGGCCTTAGAAACAAAGAGGGACCTGTGTCATAGTGACTCAACTCCTGCCATGTTTATAGAGATGGTTCGGTTAGTTCTTGCAATGACTTTCATCACGTTTGCTGTTGTTTGTGTGTGTTTTTTTCATGGCCTTTCTCCCAGTGGGAAAGACAAGTGAAAAAAATCACAGTACAGACACTAAGTCAGTGGAAGAAATCACCAGCCTTTTCATTCTGCTTGTTTAACATTCTCCTATGGCATCAAGGAGGATCAGGAGAGAACTGAGACGGTTACTTACTCTTTCCAAAGTTTTTGGACGGTCTTTTGGCCCCAAAATGCTCCAGAATAATGAAGTCTATTTACAGTAGCAAAAACTCAGTCTGGTTTCTTCTGGGATTCATTAACTCACACTAGGATTTCTGAGAACACTGTTTTCTGTCTGAAAAAACCAGCACTGGTTTGGCAGCTTCTTGCCGATGCCCATTACGTTTACTCAAAAGTACCAGGGGATTTTTTTAAAGTGATTTTTGGCATCCTTCTTTTTGAGGGGGAAATCCCTGCATAGCATTTATAAAAGACAGCAGCAGGGATGTAGAGGTGCTATTCTGATTTAGACAGAGAGGTAGCCCTTCTTTTTTAGCCAGTAGCGACTTGGGGTCTTATATGCTTTAAGAAGCAGAGTATCCTAGTTTCATGTAAAGTTCTTCATATTCAAAGAATTATTCAGCTTATTTACCTTTTACTCCTAATGGATCTAGATTCAGTTTCTTACACAGAGAATCCTGTGGCTTATACTCTCCTTTTCTTTAAGGCCCCTTTGCAACAGAGTGCAAAGTGAAGAGATGTAATGTGAGTTCAAATGAGACTGTCTCTCTAGCTTGCTTTCTTCTGCCTGTTCATTTTCTATCAGCTAGATGTTGTGCCCGCAAGATGAGCCAGATCTGCAAGGTGTAAATCAGCCTAGCTCCGGATTAGTCAATGAACGTAGTTTAATTTATACCAGTTGAGGATCTGGCCCTGCATGCTCAGGTCCGACTTGTAGGACTCAAGTCCCTCTGTGCTTCTTCATCCATCCTATTTTCCTCCCAAACTTTTACAACAAGGACTCCATCTAGCCAAGTAAGGCAGAGGTAAAAACACAGCCACAACACTTCTCAGCATTCAGTACTGGACAATTAAGTTTTCCACCCTCATGGTACACACAGCCAATGGGTGCCCTTTTGATGCTCTAATGCTTTTGCAGTGTGTTTTGTTGGCTGAGCGTGGAGTCACTCGCATCCTTGGGAAGGGGGAGGAGATCCGAATAGAGACAGGTGTGAGCACAGAGTGGTAGGGAAGTGTACAACAAAAGCCACTTTTTAATTTTCCCACCAACCCTCTGGGTAACAGGTCTTCATGCTCCAGACAGGTTGCTGTTCTTGCAGAAGTCTGCAAGCTTGGGGAACAAAGGATGAAAAACCCTTTCCCTTTCTTTGCACCAATGCACAAGAGGAAAGGCAGACAGAATCCCGTCACTCCTTGTCCCCCACACACCTCAAAGTTCAGAGAAGGGACAGAGCTGTTTAGGGGCAGCTGCAACCGGCACCACTTTTTTCTACCCCGTTAATTAGTGAATGCTAGTGCCGGCACAAGCCAACTGCATCCGGGGGCAATTCTTGCCGTGTCAGAATGCATGGCCTTTGTAGGCCATCTGCTGCTGCTCTTTGCCAGATAGGGTTCGTAGGACGATTTGTGGGGTGGGAACGATGAATGTTCCAAAGACCGGGACGTATGCTCTAGATTTTGGGTTTTCTCTGTCTGGCTCTGGGACCCAAATGCTTGGTAGGGAGCAGGGTGTGCTCACTAACTTTAGTTCATTTTACTGAACTTTTTCCATCCTGGCTTTATTTCAGAGAGGAAGGAAGGTGCAGTGGTTAGGAACTAAGTCTGCAACTTGCAAGAGTTGAAGCCTTTGCTGTCACAGACGTCCTGTGTGAGTTTGGGAAAGACACTTGCTTGTTCTCTGGCTCAGTTTCCCTCTGTGAAACGAGAATTATGGTACTTCCCTGTCCCATGCATTAATGATTGTGAGGTGTAGAGGTGCAAATACAATGGGGGCCTTAAGGATACCATAGCTGGATAGCAAAAGTTTTATAGACCCACACAGTTCATTTTGGAGGCCTTGCATTGTGAATAAAAGACACACTTCTAAACTTTGCCTGTATATCTTTCTCTTGCAGAAGTTCTCCTGTTTGTTAAAGTTATTTTCCTTATTGTATACTCAGTGACATTTCTGCACTAATATATTTTTAGTTTGGTGTGGTTACTCAGTGGTGAAGCATCACATTTTTTTCTCTCTCCTAACATAATAAATGTGCGTATGAGGCAGTGAGACCTTTCCCATCTCGGCACCGTTCACTGCCACAGAATGGTGAAGTTAATGTATTTGTTTGCTCATGCCAATAACGATCAAAACCAACTGACCACTAAACTGTAGGGAGATTAAAAGAAACGCACATCTCACGTATCCTCTAACTTTTCCAGGTGGGCCATGGTGTGTGGAATGACCCCTGCCTTTCCTGTCTGCAGTTCCTCGTCCTGCCCATCCATCCCCTCAACTTTACTACTTGATTTACTGTCATAGACTCAATATTGGGTTTTGAGCTCCTGGGTAGCCTCCGTTCACAAAATTCAGTAATGATCTCACTGGAGGGCTCAAAGCCAGTTTAAAAAAGAATAAAGTCTGGAAGAAATGAAATAATTAACTAGCTACCTCTGTCTGCAGTGGGGCTGTTGAGGGTATGATATTCCAAGTGACAACTGTGATTTCACTTTTGTTTCTGTACACCAGCCTCAGCCCACCAGTTCCCAGATGGCCAAAATGTTTACAGAATTCTTCATTGCAGCATGTCAATTCTATAGCAAGGCAGGCAATTTTCCATTACTGAGAAGGCCTGCAAACCCCAGAGGGTCTCTGCAGTTAATTATTCCTAGGGCTGACCAGCTAATAAATTTCATGTTTCATTAAATCGGTTGTTCTACTAAAAAACAACAACCCAGCTGTTCATTCTGTCACCTTTGTTCTAGCATGGGAAAGACAAGAGCTGTCCAATATATTCTCGTAGTGTGTGGCTTTTCCACATGATATCTTCTCATTCTTCAAAAGTCTGGTAGACTCATTACGGTATCTTCTAGCTCCAGGATGGGTTTGGCAAGAAGAAAGATTTCTATTTCTTTTTTCATCGGAAGAAAGCAACGGTATGCATGTGAAATGCAAAGAGCTGGCTAATTTTGGAAGGCAACAACAAAGGTGATGGATTGTATCCCACAGAACAGGAATCAATCTGGGATATGATCCCTCATCTGATGCAGTGTCAGCAGTGACTTTACCACTTTCAGAGCTCCAGACAGAATAAATGATTATTATAGTAAAGCCAAAAGTTTGTCAACTCTTTGGAGACTGCATTATCACTTTTTTAATTAATTTTTTTTTTCTTTTTTTACTACAGCTTTCTCTAGGATAGTTCCAAAGGAGTAGCCATGTTAGTGTAGTTTGGCAAAACAAACAAGGAATCCTGTGGCACTTCTAGAGACTAACAAATTTATTTATCACATGAGCTTTCGTGGGAGAAAATTCCACTTCATCTATGCATCCTTCCCATTGCAAAAAAAAAAAAAAAAAAAAAGATGAATGAATACCCACAGGCACACATACCATCACATAATTCACTGCTGTATTTTGAATTTTCAGAATCTGGATGCAAAATTCAAAAAACTTTTCATGTCAAGGTTTTCTTTATTTTCATACACAAAAACCAAATCACAGTTCTTCACCCCAAACCATCATTATTTCCTGACCATCTGGAATACAGAGATGGAAAACAGAGTGAGACTGTAAAACAAGAGCAAAAACCTGAAATAACAGTAGACTGTCATTTTTTCTTTGGCGCTTCAATCCTTGAAAATGTTAATTGTCAAGGTGGTTCTAATCAATGATTAGGCCATGTGTTTATGGACTGATAACCTGGGTCTGCTCTTCCCATAAACTATATCCTTAACCTAAGGAGGATACAGGTTAAAATTCTGTAAAACAGAGAGCAGCATATTAATTTTGCGTTTGCAGACTATTCTGAATTCTGAGACGGAATCAAAGTTATTGCATTCAGTGTTAACAGTGGAACTGAGAATGAGGAAAAAATTACAGTTAATCTTCCACAGTGAAATGCTACTCGATATGTGGAAGTAACTAAGGATGAGTGCTCTAAAATGACGGTAAGTCCATTTAAGTAGAGCAGTTCAAAAGCCTCTTGGATCAATCTGATTTGACAAGCATGTTCCTAGAATTATCAAAAGCCAGGGAGTAAGCTTGCAGGTCATAGGCTGTCCATTTACTGACAAAGCCCGTAGACTGTCTGCTTTTCATATTACTGTGCGTTAAAAGAAACCAGGCCAAGAAAGGTAGAAGAATGCAGCTCTTCTTTTCCTTATCTCCAGGGGCATCCATACTATCACTGCATCTGTGGAACAACAGAGCCCCTGTTTAAGCTCATAATGTTAACTGCATCTCATACTGTAGCTGCTAAGAGGTATGAATACCCCTGTACAATTAATTGCTATTTGACTTGCCCACAATGATGAAACCATGTTGTTTTATCGCAGGACTTTTACCATGCATGCAGGACAATTGACAAAGTGATGTTCCCATTCGGTCCAGGGCAGGGTGTTGAGAGATAAAGCGCTCCGCTGGGGAAGAGAGGCTCTCGCTGGCATGAGAACCACAAGGTGAGCATTGTGACACTAACAATGACCGAAGCATTTGATTTCCAAACACTGCAGTCACAGCAAGAGCTTGTGAGAACAGGATGCTACCAGAGGAAAATGGCTGGGCAGATAGCTCGTTTTGATTAACATCGGAGTCTGCCGTTCCAAGCCCATTATGTGTAAATGTTGCCACGAGTGGGGGGAAACGGGCATGTCTTTCCAACGTGACCATGCCACAGTGGCATTCCCATCTCCAGCCTGGATCACCGGGCCCCACTGAGGATGAAGCACACAAGGTATTTGGAGTCCTCAGTTGCTGGAGTGTGAACCGGCCCATGTTAGGTGCAAGGGCAAGGCACAGCTCAGGCAGTTTTCTCTTTTCAGCTGATGTTGCTGCTGATCTCCTTGCGCAATCCTTGTTTTAGGGGACTGAAATAAAGTCTGCAGAATGGCTCCCTCTCCTAAAAATGGTTGTACCGCATCAGACCAATAGTCCATCCAGCCCAGTAACCGGTCTTCTGGCAGTGGCCAGTGTCACATGCTTAGAGACAATGAACAAACAAGGAAATTATTGAGTGATCCCGATTTCTATAGTCCAGTCCCAGCTTCTGGGAGTCAATGGTTTAGGGACGCCCAGAGCTTGGGGTTGTGTCCTTACCGTCTTGGCTACTCACCATCTTTAAAGTCCTATCCTTCATGAACTTATCTAATTTGTTTTTGAACCCAACTATAGTTTTGGCCTTTATTGTAACCCTTGGCAATGAGTTCCAGCGGTTGAATGTGCGCTGTGTGAAGAAATTCTTCCTTCTGTTTGTTTTAAACCTGCTGCCTATTGATTTCATTGAGTGACCATGAGTTCTTGTGTAAAGTGAAGGGTGAATAACACTTTCCTTATTTACTTTCTTCATGCCACTCATGATTTAATAGACTTCTGTTGCAGCCACCTTTAGTCATCTGTTTTCTGACTCTTCCCACTCTTGTAAATCACACCTTATAGGGAAATTAGTCCATTCCTCTATTCATTTTTATTAGTTGTTTCTGTGTTTTTTCCAATCCTAACGTATCTTTTCTGAGATGGGGTGACCAGAACTACACTCATTATTCAAGGAGAGGACTGCCATGGATTTACAGTGTAGAGTTATATTTTTCTGTCTTTTTATCTGTCCCTTTCCTAATGTTTCCTAACTTTCTGTTAGCCGTTCCAACAAACAAGGAGTCCCGTGGCACTTTTAAAGACACACAGATGTATTTATCACATGTTGGCCGTTCTGTGTGTGATTCTGCAAAAGACTTCCCAGCACCTCAGTTACCTTGGTTATTACATGGGGAAGACAGAGCCTTCACATGCCCCTTGTCTATACAGCAGAATAAGGCTCCTCCACAGAATAAGTTCAGCTTTCTGGAGGAATCACTGATGCTTCCTGTTTGTGTCTCTGCCGCTGGCATTTTTATGATTCATGGCTAAATTCACATGGAATCCATCAAGCTTGTTCATCCCTTTTTGCAGCAAACAATGTCTTGGAGTTACACCTTCTGCTGTGATGTGAATTAATAGGCCAGGTGTGGAGCATCTTTCGCTCAGTGGGCAGTGAGGTTGTCCAGAGTTTCAGAAGAGCCAGTCCTATCTAGCAAGCTATGAAGCTTTAGTAAATGAGGAGCTAGAAGGGGATGACAAGGACGATATGGTGTATCTGCAAAGCTTATCTGGCTTTAAATAGCAGGGACTCTGCAGCACAGTACAGGGTGTTTTAGGAGTTACATACATAAAAGAGTTACAGAACATAAACTAGAGGCCAGCCAGATTCTTGCCAGGTCAGCTCGGGTCAGTACTACACATGAAGAGAAAGCACAGGAAGCAAACTTAGACAAGTGTCATGTCTTTGGTCTCAGTGGTTTGCTGTGAGACATGTAGATCTGCCTTTGGTTGTCAGGGCTTCCCCAAAGTGTCTTCCTTTAAGAGTGTGGGAGCATTTGAGCTGTAGCAAGAAAATGGATAACACAGTAAGCCACAGTTAGCTGCTTATTTATGAACAGGGATGTGGGGACTCTGGTTTTACAGTGGCTCCTAGACCGTTATTTTCATATCGTGTTTCCCGTCAGTTTGAGGAATTCCTCAATGATCCATGATTCAGCTGAGGAGGGGCTTGACAAATACAGACATTCAGAGGCACGTAGAGTTATTCATTTGGGGATGCAGTAGCAAAGGCCTGGAGAAGACCAGCGTGTGGGGTTGATTACTGAATGACTCAGCTTCTACTCCGTGTACACCATTTCTTAACACACAGCTCGATTACTACCTCTCATGGGGACGAGAAAGGACTCCAGACAGGAATAGAGGCGCCTGAACTGGTTCAGGATCAATAAATAACATATACACGGGCAGAGTCTTTACTCCAGACTATTTCAGACCTTCCAGAAAAAATATCGGCGCTCCTCTTGCAAGCTCTGGAGCAGACAGACTTGCCAAAGGGAGTCTTACCAGAGCTTTGTTTTCCAGGATACAGAGTTTGCCCTTTGTGATCATGCAGAGGAATAAATCTAGGAAGGGTTTGGCGGACAGGTAAGTGGCAGACTATGGTAGGAAGCGGCCAAGGAAGGAAGCAGTTGCTCCGAATAGACAGACCTTAACGGTTTGTATGGGGTCACTGGGTTTCCTTACCAGCCCCCTGACAAATTGGTGCAGAGGCTGGCAAGTCTGTAGTGAGGCTGGAGACTTGGGCCTGAGGCTGATCATGGACTTTAGACATGAAGCGCTTTGCTTACCTGGGAATAGGTGGGGCTACATGTGAACCCACCGAAGGGCTGAGCCATGACAAGAGAAACTGCAGGGCCTGATTGATGCATTAGCAGGGGGAACCAGCTTATAACCTGCTGTGCTGTGCCCAGTAATAAGGGGACATGCCAGCAAGGATTTAACTCTCAGACAATTCCCCTCTCCACTGATCCACTCCTTCTCCTTCTCGGCTCCACTGCGAGGTCCCAGATCCTGCCTGTGAATGGCACTGCATGAGGAAAGCTGCTCTCCTGGGGTTGCCTCCTAAACCAGAAGCAGGACACACAGCAAATTGTTTGTGGAGACTCCCCTTTCTTGAGTTGTCCAGGTGTGGCCTCAAGGCCAGCTCAAAGAAGCAGCTGGCATTGTCTGAGGGTCACAGAAGGCATTTGAAAATGTTGCAACAAAAGGGAACTGGGAAATATGTAGGAATTTAAATCCTGGTGCTTTTGGAGCTGCATATTCTGTGCCCCCATTGGGGCTCTGGGCATCCACGGAGTATGCCACAAGGATTGGAGGAGCTCTGTGCCTCCCGCAATGATTATTGGCAGAGGGGGGCATCCCTTATCCCTGCTTGCCCTCCTTGAAAGGCAAACTCGCTTGAAATCTGAGAAGGCTTTTGCATTCAAATATAAATTTGACCATTGTCTGAGATTGCCATGCTTCAGAAATGTTTTTCTCAAAACCAGCCTTTACCCCATAATTATAAAGGGAGGCTGTTTCTGGCCAAAATGGGGCCCATTCTGAATGAAAGCTGGTTTTCTATGCCTAGCTTCCTTCCTGTGATGCAGCAAGGGCAGATACGGGAGACAAAGACAAGATCACTTGGTAGAGGGTGCAGAATCAGTACAGAGCTTCCAGTACACCCGTTCCCCCACTCCCTAACTGCTGACGTAGCAGCATAGCCAGGGTAAAGCTGCCTTGACTATAGTGGGCCTGAATCTTAGTGATCCTTAGCTGCCACGTCAGCCTCTTTGGGCAACGGGCACAAGCTACAGCAGCTGCAAAGCTGTTGTGATTTACACTGGGTGATTGGATCTAGTGTACAGCCAGCTGGTGATCAGAGAGCCACAAAACAGACTTACACACCGCTTCCCATCCCACCTCCTGTGTTGTTCGGTGTGCTCCTCAGCAGCCCTGAGCTTCTGGACTATCTGCCCCAATAGAACATTTCAATTTTTTTCCACAAATAAAACAAGCAAACAAATAAATACCAGAACAAACCAGCCCCCAAAACCCATTTTGCCAACTTTCGTGGAAAAGCGAAACTTGAGAGGCATGATAGGAGCCAGAAACTGAAGAGCAAACATTTCCATGCAGCATTTCTTACTGTCACTGCACAGCTCTCCCCCTGGCCAGGCTAAACCTGGCTATTAGGAGATGCTGTGAGCTGTCCCCATTGGGGAAAAGAATGGTACCCTCCTTTTCCCAAATCCGTAAGCAGCTCCTCGACATGTAGGTGGTGGCAGCTGATCCCTATGGAACAAATGTGCTGCATTCTGCCATGAAATATGGCACAGGCAACTTTGATTCCTTCTAATTACACTTCAGTGTTTGCGGCATAATTCTACTCTTTCTACAGAAGTTCAGCACTTCTGGTTACTGGCTTCCTTCTTTTGCTGACCTGCGAATACCAGTTTGCAGAGAGAGATTTATGGCTGAGTGTGAAATTACCATCTTGTAAAAGCCCAAATCAGAGCTATAAATAGGGTTTCAGTAGAGGCACACAGAAAACCCCAAGGGTATAATGTCTTTCCTGCTCTGTCTGTGCAACACAGAAACACAGTGACCTACATTAAGAACTGGAGAATCGGCTAAAGTAAACCGGCATCGCTCTGTGACGACTACGCTGATTTACACATGCTGAGGATCTGGCCCCAAATTTATGGGAACAGGGATGGAAAAACAGTTGGTTAGAATGACTCTAGTCAGACTTTACACAGTAATCGAGAGCACTTAAAACTGAATCCTCGCTAGTCGCTTGTTGATTTATCCTAAACATTAATAAGACGCAGTTTATACTTCCAATGAATTATTTGTCAACAAGGGGGATTAGCCTCTGGGCTAGCCTGGATTAATCCCCAGATGTCAATTAATGGAGTAGTCATGAGCGCTGGTGTCAAGTTCAAGCCTGGGTTTCATGACTTTCCCTCTTCCTCTTTCTAGGCACAACCACATAAAACTGGTCTTTTAGTGGCATAGTGTAGCTCAGACAGAAGTGTGGCCTACTAGTTAGTGCATAGCTCTAGACACAAGCCACCCCTGAATTTCTAATTTTAGGTCTAACACTGACCTTGAGTAAGCCACTTCCTGTCTCTGTGCCATTTATCAAATGGGGCCATTACTGCTGACCCACAGGATGGACTAGGTCATGATTGTAAGGCAGTACCTAAGAGTTAAGCATGGACATGAAACTGTGTTCTCTGCATCAAGCATTTTGGGAAAGGGATCGGATTTTCCATGAGACGTAGGGTGCATCTCAGAGCATGCACGTAAAGGGTTGCTAGTTGCACAATCATGTAATGTCACACAGAAGTCAGTCAAAATAATGGCAAGTGGTTAGTTAACTGAAGTGTTAAAGAAATGAGGGCAGAAGCTCAGTGGTTGTAAATTGACTATATTGCACTGACTTCAATGGAGTTATACTGATTTACACCAGCAGAGTAGCTGATCCAGATATTTTGCCCGAAATAGGGATATGCCTATGCTCTTGAAGCTAGGGGGCTAAAGCAGGGGTGGACAAAACTGGCTCCCAACTAAGCACCAGCATTTTTACTTTTGATTGCCAGAAGGTGCTCCTCCATTACATTTCTGCAGTGGAGCTAGGCAACGGGCTACTAAAACTGGTCACCACGATGATCAGAAACATTGATTTGTCAGGGCCTGATCTAAAGGAAAGAATGAAAAGATGTATCATAGGGGAGCCAACCATGACATTAATAAAAACTAGCAGCAACTTTCTGCCTTGTAGCCCAACTTGAGGCCCAAGGAAAACAACAGAGGAGACAAATTCATGCAGCCAAGATCTGTGGAGTCTCACACTTCTGGCAGACCAAGAATAAGGGTCAGATCCTGCTGACCTCCTCTACATATGTCATCCCACTGAAGTCAGTAGCTTGACTTTTCACTCATACTAAGACCCCAGTATACCACGTATATGTACATTAAATTTACCTCCACGTTTAGGCCTCTCTATGCTGCTGGAGTAGTTTAAAGGTAACTTAGTATAAATGAGAATTTGGCTCAGTGGGACTACTCAGATGAGGGGGTGGCAGGATTCTCAGCAGCTCATCCACGGCCCTAGTACTGCCATAGGAGAGATTTTAGCGCTTGACTTTTAAAAGGTTTTATTTGCAACCAGGTGTCATGCCTTCTGTGTTTCTTTTATTATTACAGCTCAAAGTAGGTCTATACAATAAGGCAAGGGGGTCCTTGCATGTGGAAGCCAAATCCCACAATACACGAGAATGACATTGCGGCTGATGTTTTTGAAACCAGTGATTTATGTTGTGTTTCTGGTATTGGTTATGGTTGTTTGCTTTCATTCATATCAGACAGGGCAAGCAAAGACTGAAAACCTTTCTAGTGCCTTGGATTCATGAGAGAGAAATGATGGTACAGTGGTCAGCAACCAAAGTGGAGGTTTGGGGGAGCTGGTTTCAATTTCTTGCTCTGCCACAGATTTCCTTTGTGACCTTGGACAAGTCACATGGCTTCTCTGTGCCTCAGTTTGTCATTTGTGCAATGGTAATAGAATTTGAAGAGCCCTGTTGTCCCACCACCCCACACTCTTACAGACCTGTGTACGTCAGAAGCAGAAGCCAGAAGACCTCAACTTGCCCGGACCAGCCTCTGTAAAAAAGCACCTGGTTCTATCCAATGGTCATTTTGCTAGAGCCAAATACATCCTGAACCAATGTAATCACTTTAAATTTTAATTATGCAAATATCTTTACTTCTCAGTGCTCAAGGAGTCAGATGGCTGGAAGACAGTTACTGAATATGGTATAATCAGCAGACCTTTATACAACTTCCCAAAGAAAATCAAACCACAAGACAAAAGCCTACGATAGCCTAATAATTGCCCACTTCAGTTACTGATAGTTTTTGAAGTTACATGCACTAGTAAAGGGTTCCTGATATAACACAGCAGTGCAGATATAAAACACCAGGACAGACACACAGGACTTTGATGCTTTGTAAAGAATTTACTAGAAAGATTTTTCATCTAGGTTACGTGTATGACCACTTATTATTACAAAATCATGTATTCATGACTGGCTGAAGAACAGTAGACCTAGGGCTGTCTCCTTGCCTTTATTAAGAGACTGATGAAGAATCACTTTGCTGACTGTCCCTTTGAAATACAAGGAAAGAACAAATACATTGGCTGTTATTCCTATGAAATAGTTAAGTATGTAGCACTGATATTCTTCTTGAAATGGAGCACTGCCAGGGAAGTGCTCTGCATCGTTGATCTTGAAAATATAATGTGGTCAAAACTTTCTAGGCTTATGAAGAGTTGGTAGGGGAACTTTAGGAAACAGAGACAAAACAGGCAGCTTTCTGAGTCTGTTGCCATGATTAGGTGTTTCTGTTCTGGGGCTAACCGAAAAGGAAACAGGATTGACAAATAAAATGGTGAAAATATTAGTTCAAATAGGACACCCTAGGCCAAAGGGAGATCTACCCATTTGTATTATTTGCTAGTAATCTTTTGAGAAAGTCAATAAGACAGTTGTGACTCTTCCCTTCAGAAAGTCTGCAGCTATCCAGATGTTATTCCAGGAGAATAGCAGCTGCCTGGCCCCCAGTGAAGACCAAGTTTTGCATAGTTTTTACCCCAAACTGTAAAATAGCCTCCTGGTTCAATCTGAAATGTGCCCCAAACCCCCTGAGACATTTAAATCTTTGTCCACATTTTAGTCAACATCACGTTGAAATCTTTCAGGAGTGGGGTATATGTTTTGCGAAAAAGAGTGGTCATTTCTCAAGGACATTTTTGTTGCTGCTGTTCTTAATTGCTTACTCGAACACTTTCCGGTAAAGAACAATCTTTCTAAATACCAGGTTTCAAAGGGGCAGCCATGTTAGCCTAGTTCAGCAAAACAAACAAGGAGTCCTTTGGCACTCGGTTCCAGAATATGCCCTGAGAATGCTGTGACAAATATAGGAAATATTTGTATTTTTTTCAAATGAATTTTGTGTGCATTCCATGCTGTCTGCTATATGGATGCAAAAAGTTAACTTACTCCTGTTTTTGTAGTTTTTTTTTCCCTTCAGATTTGAAGGAAACTGAAGGCCATGGCTTTAGGCAGCCATTGTTACCAGGGCCTAACAAACAATCCAGATGTGAAGGCTTTTTGAAGTTTTGTCTCCATCTAAGCTGGCTTGTGGCAAGGGTGGGGGCGGG
Organism: Podocnemis expansa; assembly: GCA_007922195.1. NCBI lineage: Eukaryota > Metazoa > Chordata > Testudines > Podocnemididae > Podocnemis > Podocnemis expansa. The sequence goes on from ML682047.1 coordinate 15,345,944, forward strand.
GGGCGGCTGCACGTGAAGATGGAGAACAAAGAGGCTAGCTTGGTTCTTAAAAGACACACTCCCTGAAACTTAGTGGATACGGAAAGGCGTGGCCTGTAGAGAAAGATGCTGTAACCCAACTCAGAAGAATTAGGGTACCACGGCTAAGTCATACCTACAAAAATCTCGAGGGAAATGCTATGCTTTAGGGAAGACTAATATGCGTGTCAGCTTATTTGCAGTTTTAATCCTTTTCTCCCAATGTTCCTATGGATAAATAAATAATATGTTGCTTTGAAGAAGGTGTCTGGTGTCAAGGCATTTACTAATGTTCACAGTTCCTGAAAGGAAGTCTATAGCAGTGTCCAAATACATGTGGACCTGCAGAGGAAGCACAGTTGGTAAGCAGGGGATGCCAGACCCAATCTAAAAGTGGGGTGAGCCACTGGTTTCCACTCTGCAAGAAGTGCAGGGTGCTGAGGCAAGCCTGTCACTTGCAATATTGCCCACGGAGAGATGGGGAGGGAGGGCGCCGAAGGTACAGCTAGCCCAGGAATGAAGACATGTCTCCAGGGCAACATTGCATTGCCCTGTCTTAGCCAAGAGCTCCCCACACCAAATATCACTCTGTTCTGGAAAATTCATCAGTGGGGAAAAAAACCATCATCATGGAACTGATGAAACACTGCTGATTAGAAGGTGGTTTTCTGGAAACAATGAACAGAACAGAAGCAAAAATTAGTCATGGCAGAGGCCACTTGGTAGCTGGATCTGATTCTTTGAATGATTCATCCATAAGTAATCACCACAGTTTGCATTTCCTTCCCTATTTAGAAACTAGCTCAGCTTTACCAAGAAAGTGGCCTTTTGTTCGAACTGCTTTTTGATGGATGGGTGCTTCCACCATTCTCGAATGATCATGATTTCTAAACCACTCATTCAAAGGCTTAAAAAAAAGACTGAATTATGGGTTTTATCACTCTACAAGCCCTTGGTGGAGTGAAACTATAACGTAGCGACATCAAAGGGGGGCGTCTACATCACATGTCATTTTCAATGTAGATTTTAACACAATAAAGTTATACATGGAAAGAAGTAGCCACTTGAAAGTTTTGACTGTGTTTGGTCACGTATTGCTTGGAAGCTAGAGGAGTGGAAGCAGTGAGCAATCAGTACATGCCCGCGTAGAGAAATGAAACAAGTGAGAATTGGCAATTCCCTTTCTATTTCTTTTAAGAAGCAATTGAAGAAAATAATACTTAAAAAAGGCAGATCAGAGCATCAGCTGGTGTAAATCAAAGTATTCCATTGATTTCAATGGAGATATACGAACTGAGGACCTGGCCCAAGTACAATCGTGCTAAGTGATGCCTACTTTGGACATGTTTGGTCATAGAAACTATTGTGCGTAGCTTTTCTAAATTATTTCTTTTACTACAGTGGCATCCAGAGTCCTAACCAAGACCAACGTTCCATTACGCTGGGTTCTTTGAAAACACACAAAGAGAAACTGCTGCTGCCTTGAAGAGCTTACTTTCTAAATTAACTAAAGAGAGAAGGATATACAGCATGCATTGTAGCAGAAGATTGAGAACCAAGGCACAAAGAGTTTAAATGGCTTTCTCAAGGTTGGCGGCAGAGGTAGGAACTCAGTGGATATCTCCCAAACCTCTGCCTAAATGGCTTGACCATCAGGCCATCCTTCCCACTGAAATTCCCACAGATTTCTTGCTGATCATTTAGTTGCAGCAAACGGTGAAGGAAAAGACCTATTTGGTTACCTTTTCCATTCTCTTTCAAGGACAGAATTATTCCCAACAAGGCAGTGCTTTGTCCAGACTAGCTTGAAATGACTCAAGCAGTGGATGTTTGCACCACTTCCTTTGGGTGACTGTTCCAGAATTTAATAGATCTTGCCAGAATTATTTCCCTGTTATTTAGCCTCAATTTTATGTTAACTTCCACCCCAAAATCCTATTCACACCCCAACCTAAATAATCTTCATCCTCTTTAGTGTTTGCACTTTTCATACACCCATGGCTAACAAATACACTGACAGTCCAATTAGTCATCATCTGGGTAGGGTACATGGGTATGGAGTATATTCTCAAAAGCATGCCTTAGGCTTGCAGCCCTTGAAACTGCTGTAATAGCAAAAACACACCAAGCTCTTTAGAAGCAATTCCTCCTTCTAGGAAATCTCTACAGGACAGAGGTTTGGATTGCCCTATTTTCAAAGCCATCCTAAAATTGTTCCAAATCCTCTCAGCTAACATTTAGAAGTGATTTCTGCTGAGTTCGACTTTCCAAGGTTTGTAGCATTTACTTTTGTAGTCCTCCGTCTTTCACAGTGAGTCAAAGTGAGTCATGATGTTAATGGGCATGGAACACTTGAATGCGGGTTACCCATCGGCTATGACATAGCACATATTTTACATACCAGCTGTGGTTTCTAGTATCAAGTAGCCATTCATCCAGTATTTGGCAAACTAAGCAAGGTGGGGACAGGAAAATACTGGGGGAAAACTACTGGAGACAATCAATGGAGTTCTGTCTTGATCACTGTTTTGGGCCAGGAAATCTAGGGCTACATCTACACTAGGAAAAGTTAGCTCGAATCTGTTAATTTGAGCTAATTAGTTCGAGTTTAGTTTGAACTAAACTCAAACTTATTAGTTCAAATTAACAATGTGGACTAATTTGAATTAACATTAGTTTGAATTAGTCCACTTTGTTGATTCGAATTAGCTGCCCTTAGTTTGAACTTGTGAAGTTTGAATTAAGGGTTAATCCTTGTCTACATCATCTTTAGTTCGAACTAATGATCGAAGTAAGGGCTTTGTTCAAACTAACTGGCAGATCTTACAAGTTCAAACTAAGCTTTCATTAGTTCGAATTAAGGAATTCCTAATGAAAGCCTAGTGTAAACAGGTACTAAGTTAGTTTGAATTAAGCCTCCTTAATTTGAACTAACTTGCAAGTGTAGACATATCCTAGGAACAGAGCAAGATCTCAGCTTCACACTCTAGTGCTTAGAAGAAACGAGATGCTTTAGCAAAGTTTCTCATTAAGACTCATGGACTAGCAATGTGCAAGAAACAAACAGTTGGTGAGAAAATATGTACTGTGAACTTGAAGATGGTTTCTTAGGTGAACTTGTGATCACTATTAACATGTAAGAAGTAGAGCTGCACAAAATTTAACTGGTTAGGTATCATCTATGCATTTGACTGCCACTCATCTCAATGGATCCATGGGGAATGTGATAACAACTTCTTTTTGAGTGACCTTACTAAAGAAAACATTTGGAAAATTTTCAGATTCTTTCAGATGAAAATTTTCCCATCAAAAATGTACCCAAACCAAAAACCCGGGGTTCAAACACTAGAGGAGGAATTCAGTCCCAGTGGCTTTGGGCCCACTTCTAATCTTCTCAGGCACGATGATGGACAAATTGAATCTAAGAACTGAACCCAGCAATCCTTACTCAGCCAAAATTCTCAAAGAGTTCAACGGGAGTTTAGTCTAAAATAGACTTAAGAAGAATCCTCCTCTAACTCCTTTGAGGATTGCAATCAACTGGGCAAATTCATGAGTTGCTGCAGCATTCTTGCTAATTGGAACTCAGATCTGATTCACAGTCTTATCAATAAGACCATTTCTGTAGCACCTGAGTGTGCCCCCTACATATTAGACAGGCTAAACCCTCGGATAGATCTGAGCAGGTCACAGTGGATGGGATATGGAAGACCTGACAAAAAGTGATGATGTTCATGAGAGCTCCGAGATTGCAAAAGATCTTTGAATTAATTGTAAATGGAAAAGGCCACGTGAAAATGCTGAGAGAGTGAACTGAATTCACGTGTCACACGAGGTTATCTTTATCACACCTCTTGTGTGTTCTGTATACTAGCACGCTCCTAACACACAGCAAGCTTGAATTCATTAGCATTTGGGAATAAACTGAAGATCAGGCAATAGCACTGGAAAAAAAGGAGGAGTGGAAAATCTGTTCTCTCTGTTCAACTATTTCCTGTTAAAAGAAACCTCTTTGATTAAGAGAAACTTCAGCATGCAGGAGAAACAAACTGTGCAATGTTATTTACTGTCTACAGTATGTTTTCTGTTTTATCAGCAAGGCATGTCATGGTGTCACATAGGCAAGGACCAGACTTGTTTCCTCCCTAGTGCAGCCTAAACCTGGATAGCCGCCTTGCTGCAATACAATAATAATATAAAGATGTTGAATTGCAAAGCAAAAACAAGCGTTTCACTATGGTGGTGATGTATTTCTTTTGAATTTGTTAGTAATTATATTCCTGGATTTAGATGAACTTGAATCCTCCAATATTAGAAACCTGTTAATTCAGTCATGTGTTTCCCACATCCTAAGTCTGTGTGCCATAGAATATTTTGCACATATCACCAGCTGGCTTAGAACCGATTTGGATTCTCCCTACCTTTTAAACTATTCAATGTAATACCATATATTTTGTTATAGTAATGCAAGTGGGCCATGCTAGAGGAACATGTGTCTGATTCTCTGATGCCCTGCACCTTGGGTAAGTATATAAACCAGTGCAAAATAGATGTTAACTGCTCCTGAACCAAGCTGGTTGTGTTTTACACCCACTTTGCCCAAACCTAAGTGGACTGTGCGAGGTATGACCATGAATGAAGCCCTACTTTGAGCAGCACCTACCAGATTTTGAGTACTCATACGAGGGACCCTAACTGAATCTGTGCATAATGCTGTTGAAATCCATGGAGTAACATCTTCATGTGAATAGCAGGATGAGGCACAGTATTTTTAATAACCATGCTGCATGCTACATCTCAGCTTTGTGGGAATTCAGACCAGGATGCCATGCTGGATATGACAGATATTCAGGGCCGTAACTAGGGCGTTGCATGCGCTGCATGCTCCAGGCACACCCCAGGCATCAAAATACCTAGTTCCGGGCTGGCACTGCAGCTATTCTATTTGCTAATGATGACATCTACCTGATCAATAAAGAAGATTAAAATCCATAAACAGCTGGGTTTTCATTCATTCCCCAGGTTCTCTGTAGCACAGCAGCACAAGACTGAGTCATTTTCTTTCATTCCTAATATTTGTCAATGCGTTTTAATCTCTCTGATTTGTAATACCGACTTGAGAGCTTGCGCATCAACGCCTTTCCTCGCTGATCGTTGTCATTTTACATTTAGCAGATGCGGATTTTTCCCCATCATTTTCAGTGGCACCGAAGTTAATGTTTTTGTTTAACAACCACCTCAGGTTGATGCCAAGCAGACGTCTTTCTTTGCACATTAGGAACCCATGTGAGGTCAGTGCAACAGATTGACGGTGAACTGATACAGCTCAGCCAGCAGGGGGACCACAAAGCATTCTGATGTTTGTAAACCCTACAAAAACACGGACATTTGTTTTAGTTTCCCAGTCATGTAACTTTGGAATGGGAAAGTCGTTTCACATATCTGAGTCTGAGTTTACCATTCTGTAAAATGGGAACACGGCTTCTTTCATTGAGAAAGGGATGCTCTTAAAGAAATCAATGTTTCTAAAATGCTCTGAATGAAAGCCATTATAGAAGCAAACTCTCTGTCTAAGCATGAATTTGCAGGCCTCTTACTAATGAGATCAGAACAAAAATTTGGGGCCTGACGGTCTTGTCCATTTCCCTTTAAGTAGAACTTGTTGTCAAGGAACTAATTTACGGCAGTTGGAAAGCCTTGATACAATTACAAAGCCCAGGGTCTGAGTCTGAGCTCATCGCCAGTTTGGCTCCGTTGACTTTGGTGTAGCAACTCCTCAATTACATAGTTGTGAGAGGAAAATCAGATCTACACTCTGTGTGGTCATATCCATGCATGGGAAGAAAATACATTTGAAAAGAAACCATATATTAATCTCCCACAGAACTAGAGACAAAACAGAGCAGGGAAAAATATCCAACATCATCAGGAAAGGTCTAGGAGTGTTTTTTCCATCAATATAATTTTTTTTAAGCTAAAATCCAGGTCTTGGTTAGATTTTAATGGCAGCCCTGTTTATGATTTTCTGGCTCTTGACTCAGATTGTAATTCAGTGTATCTCAACCTTTCCTAAGGTATTTTTAGTGTCATAGTGTAGACAAGAAATCAGAGCTAGCAAAATTAAAAATCACAGGATTAGTGGATTGATTAAGAGTAATTACATAAAAACATGCATGTACACGTGCCCTAAATTGGGAAATGAATTCTTGTTCTGATCTGAATGTTGCTTTTCTTCCTTCTCTAAAGATTAATCAGATTTTTGGCGCTAGCGGGGAACCGTTAATCCTGTACAAACTGTGTTTAATGTCACACGCCCCTTTGGAGTGACAGCCATGTTAGTTGTCACTACTGCTAATTTAATCCACAAAGTTTGTTCACAAACAGCCACATTTTCTTCCTCATCTTCTCCCAGTTCCTCTGGCACTCCAGCCATATGTATTAATTGTTGTCCACATCACGCAAACCACTGTCACAACTGTCACTAATTGGCAGTTTCAAGGCCTTGGGCCAGGGACACTGAACTCCCCTTTAACCCCCAGAGGAGGTGTTCTTCCAGGAGATGGGTGAGGGCATCAGAAGAGAACATTTTTCTGGGGTCAGATGAAAGGCTTTACCTTCCAAGGTTTTCAGTTCAGGGTCTTTAAAGAAAAACAAATGATGCAAATTTAGTGCTGTTGAAAGTCAGAAGGCTGAATTTATTACAAGTCATTTCTATGGCAACAAGAAGTGAGGTCAAAATTCAGGATTATGACTTTGATGACCATGCATAAGGAAGACTTTGGACTAGGACACATATGTTCAGGTGCTGAGCTTGTTCAGGTGTTCAGGCATCCAGTTGCAGAGAAAGGGGGGAAAAGCTGAGCTTGGCTATTTCACTGTAATATTTGCTACACACAGAGCTTATTTGACTCACTCCCAAATGGATTTATTACTCCTAATAATAATTCCTAATAATAGTCTATAAATCATGATTTGAGGACTTAATAACTCAGTCATAGGTTAGAGGTTTATTGCAGGAGTGGGTGAGTGAGGTTCTGTGGCCTGCATTGTGCAGATGGCCAGACTAGATCAGCAGTTCTCAACCACGTGTTGGGACCCATTACTGCGTCACCACACAGCACTGCGGTGTGTTGCAGAGAGCCGGTCAGGAGGCTGGATTCAGCCTCGCGAGGTGGGCTGATGTGTCCTGTAAGGCCGTGCATGCCACCAAGCATATTGTGACCCGCAAAAAGTTGAGAACCACTGGACTAGATGATCCTATTTGTCCCTTCTGACCTTAGCATCTATGTGTCGATAATTCACCTGGACAATTGTCATCATATGAGTTGCCCTCAAATTATGCACATCCACTGTTGGCAGTTGGTTCCCTAATTCACATAGCATTATTTTTTGCTCCCTGATTGGCTGAGCAAAACTTTTCAATCCAGAGAATGATGCACTCGTGCTACGTTTCATTATGTGATAAGGAGTTTACAAACTGTTTGGCCAATCCCTAATGGCTTTCCAAATGCTACCAAATAATGTGACCTCAAGAAATTGCAGTGAGCTGAACTCGATGCTGCTATGAGTGCAAATATTTGACAAATCGAGATTTTGTTTAACTGGTGTAAATATATGACCATCTTTGACCAATATTCTTCTTTGCTCCTCTCCGTTACCCTGTTGACACTGGGCCAAGTCCTGACTGCTGTAAATCAGCACAGATCGGCTGTCTTCAAGGAAGCGAAGCCAGTTTGCACCAGCTGACTGTCTGGCTCATTCACTCTTAAATGTTTGGCTCTTTCATCTTGGCACATTAACTCTGGAATTTTCCAGTGTGCCACTACAAGTCTAAATTCTGCCTCTCTCCAGTCCTGTTTAGGAGGAGCAAACAGGTTTGCACAAGAATTTAAATCACCTGGAGAGCTCTGCTCATCAGGTTGGTAATTACAGCAAAACCTCTCAGGGCCAGACCCTCAGATGGTGTAAATCATCATTGAACTTAAAGGAGTGACTCAGATTTACATCACCTGAGGGTACACGGAGAAGGATGGAAGATTATTGCCCCACTATCCCTTGGTTTCCTAACAAAGCAGTGAAATCCCTTGGAATGCCGGGTCAGTTACGCTGTTGTACTGCCACGCTCTCATTGTGCTGCTGCTTTCATTCCCCCATGAGGCGATCTTAAACAGACTTAAGAAAATCTTTTCTCTTCTGTGGCTGCGTGCCATTGAAATTGCACAGATTTCCAACACAATGGTTAAAGAGACGATTAAAGCACCAGTGGGACTTTAGTTTGCAGCTGGAGCAAAACTGGAACAGTCTCGTCCCAAAACAAAGAGCAGTCTGTATGAGCAGGAATGCCAGCCACATCTGGGACAAGAGAACTAATGAGATCTCGGCACTCAAGTAACTGAGAGACCAAAGTGAGACAGTACCTGTAGCATCACCGAAACCAGCAATGGGTTGATGGATTTGCAGGGGCCTCTGTTAAACAACTATCCAGAGACTGCTTCTGCAGTGGATCACGTTATTGTTTTATTATTATAGTAAAAGGGGTTACCAGAAAGGAGGATCCTGCCTGTGGAGGCCCTCTGCAACCACATGGTTCACTGACTCTTTTAAATATCCCAGTTACATAGAGCCTGCTCTTATACATTGCTTTCTTTATTCTCCTCGCCATCACTGTGTGATTGGAGAGGGGGAGTGAATTTCTCCTCTCAAACTGCTGCTGAGTATCTCTGTGAGCCATGAAAGAGCTACTGAGCTCCACCCCAGAGGCAGCTGCAAATCAGCAGTGAGGAAAAAATAATTCTTGTATATGGTTCCTGTCATTTCTAAAGCACTTTACTTCGGAAGGAAAGTTGCTGTGTAAATATAGGATACCGTTATTACCGCTGCATCATTGGAGCTAGTGAACCGAATGCTCTGCATGCTGCAAGGGTTTTATAAAAATGTATGTGTAATGCCTGTCCTGAACTACGAACAGCTTCAGGTACCCATTAGGTACCTGAATAGTGTCGACTTAATTTGTCTAGTTCACTGGTTCTTAATCTGTTTCATGTCATGACATATCTGGTAGCATATCACAACCCTACATGACACAGCAGCCTACCTCCCTCTGGCCAAATCCAGCCATCTCCATGAACACTTACCACTGTGTGGCGACACAGTAACGTGTCCTGGCACAGTGGCTAAGAACCACTGGTCTAGTCATTAATTTGGGGGTTTGTATCTGAACAGTTTTGGGGGGAGTAGAATCAGCATCTCATGCTACACCTGGTCCATCCAGAACATAGCTCACTCCTCTGAGTTAAGGCGCCAACTAAAGCACTTTTCACCACCCTTCATGACACATAGGGGCCACTTTGTCCTCAGTGTCCCGGTTCTCACGTGCGTTGTGTATTGGTCTCTCCAGCTGGACTGGAGTAGGGACGTTGGAAGGTAGGAAAAGCCTAGACAAGCAGATTGTCAAGAGCGAAGGATGGGTGCTGACCCTCTCTGAGATTGCTCTGCTTCTAGGGCTACATCTGCACTATGCACAAGGGATGTGATTCTCCTGACCATGTACACACTTGTGGCAGAGCCTTTTGAGCCAAAATGAGGATCAATAGCAGTGCAGATGTGGTAGCCTGGGTACCGACTGTGGAAGGACAGCTGAGCTGTGCCAGGAACAAACCAGTCTGAAATTGGTACATATGTACTGGGCACAGCTCAGCTGCTGTCCTGGCTCACTATTTATATTTCCCCTAGCTTTGTGAGTGTTGGGAGCAAGGGAATCACACCCCTAACTTGTATTATAGGCATATCCTATGTTCCAAAGGGGCAGACGTGTTAGGCTAGTCCAGCAAAAAAAACAAGGAGTCCTGTGGCACTTCATAGACTTCAAACAGCTGCATTATCCTTTTGTTTGGCTCCTCTATTATGCTGTAAAGTATTGTTTGGGTTAGGGGCTGTCTCTCACTGTGTCTAGGTGCGGCATCAAACACGACAGCATCTAGCGTGGACTCAACTCACTACTTTAATACGAAATAAGGAGTCCTGTTGGCTTCAAAGCATCTTGGGATTTTCTCCCGTGAAAGCCCAGGTGATAAATAAATGTGTTAGTATTTAAATGTTCCACAGGACTCCTTGTTTGTTTTGCTGGACTACACTAACACGGCTACCCCTTTGGGACTGTAATAAGAATGGCCGTAGTGGCTCAGACCAAAGGTCCATCTAGCCCAGGGGTATCAAACACATGTGGCCCCTAAAGCTATTTCCTGCAGCCTGCAATGACACTATTGGTACCAATATTTGCAATATTGTTGTATGAAAAGGTGTCAGTGGTGCAGCCCTTGGGCTGACGTACTAGCCCTCATGTGGCCCTTGTGATTTGAGTTTGAGACCCCTGATCTAGCCCAATAACCTGTCTTCTGACAGCAGCCAGTGCCAGATTCTTCAAAGGGAATGAAAGAAGAGAGCAATGATGGGGTTGCTACTTCCAGTAATAATGGCTGTAAATGATTTGTGTATTTTCATATTAAAGGTGCTACTCTGACATCATTAATAGTCAGTGGCATCCGCACTAAATCCCACTGTTTCCGGCAAAGATCCACGGCAAACTCATTCTCAGCCCTGCACTTTCTTTCCCAGGAGCTTAAGCCATAGGTCTGGAAGGAACCTGCAGGGTCACTCAAGCCCCTGCCATTTCAGGCAAGCCATCATATAATCATATTCCTGAACCGATCACGCTCCATTTTAAAATTAGGTTATTTGCCCCCACTGTATTGGGAGGCCGTCCCAGAACCTTGCTCCTCTGCTGGTTAAAGTGGTGAAGCATCTCTCAAAGGAAGCCACGTGGTCTAATCAGCAGTCTGATAATGATGGCCAGACAACTGCAGGCGTGAAGTGTCCCACCCCCGTCATCAGGGATGAGCTGTTGACTCTTTGAGTAACCTCAGGCAAGTCACTTGACCTGGTGCTTTCAGTGAATCCAGCTGCAACCCTAGCTAAAAAGAGATTCCCACTGCAAAAAAGCTGCTCTAGGAGTTGAAAATAAGCCAAAAAATTATAACCCCCTCCACCACCACCAAAAGAAAAACAAGCCGTGTGCTAGAGTCTTTACAGAGTCCCTTGTGAGGGCTAGGGAGAATCAATCTGAAATAGGGACATCTGGCTTATCTTCCATCAGTGCAATAATGATGGGCCATCTCACTGCCAACACAGAAGGCTCTGATTTCTTCAGGTGTGTAGTAGGCTCCCTAAAATTTGAGGTTCCTCAAACCCCAGCTAGTCTTAGAGCAGTGCAGATGAGCCTTGCATTGTTTCGCTGGCACTAGGCTCTCACGGGGCTCCTCTAAGACCTAGGCAACATGTTGCCTGTGGGTTATGCTGGCAAATTTCTGGCCCCAGAACATCCTCAGGGAGGGTCACATGCAAAAATGGGACATAACCACATTAACGCTGACAGGGTGCATTTGCGTTTGGCAATGGAAGATGATACCCTAGCTGCCTAACCTCACTACCTTCCAGTCTTTTCCCACTGCATGTCCACCCTGTATAGAAGACCCAGGTCAGGGGTCAGCAACCTTTGTCGACCCCTGTGCCGGTCCTTCCTCCCCAACACTCAGCTGGTGCCAGTGCTCCCCTCTGCTGAAAAAAATGTGGCAGCTGATTGAAAATTCAGCAGCAGTTACAGCTGGGGTGGGAACGCTTCCCAGGGATGGCATGGAAAGAAGCTGCCTAGAGTGACTCATCTTGGCGGGGTGCCTGCGGACAGGGGTCCCCAGGTATGCCACGAAAAGAAGCAGCTTCTTGCAGGGGCTCCCAGGCACGCTGCAGGTAGCAGCTGCCTGGAGTGACTCCTTTGGGGAGCATCACACTACAGAAAGGAGCTGCTCCGGGCAGCTTTTTCTGTGTCACATGGAGGCACTGGCATGGAGGGACCCCCCATGTCCCAGCTGCACCCAACAGAAGCTGCCCAGACTGGCTTTTGGTGGCAGGAGTGGCAATTTCTGTGGTACCACAGAGAGTGCCATGTGCTGCTCTGAATGGGCTTGGGTGCCACTGTCGGCACACGTGCTTCGGGTTGCCTACCCCTGACCTATGTAGAGTCCATTGTGGGGCTCCCTGTTACAACCAGGGGGAGGGGAGTGTTGATCTCATATTTCTTTGCTGCATCAAGGAGTCTGCCTGGGTCTTTTAGCCCTGCAGAAACATGCGCCCAGTGGCTCAATTCTGCAGCCAGAGGGAGGGGAGCCATGGCCCAGATTGAAAGCCTCCACCAGCCACTTTTGGCTCCTGGCAGTGGCATGCCCAGGCTCCCTGGTGCCTGGGGGCCAAATCAAATTTGTTACCCCTCTCTCCTGCACCTCATGTCTCCTGCTGCCTTGTGTACCACAGGGAAGGAGGGGTCCCCGTCCCACCGCCACCAGTGAGGAGAGATCTCTAGGGGCCAGGACGTGGAGTCAGCTGCCAGGCTGCCCTGGGCCAGAACCACACCAGGGCTGAATTCAGACATTGGGTGATGACCCGAAACTGGGCAGTCCGGACATGGGCTCCTCCAGTCCAGCTCTGATGTGAAGCCTGCTGATGCCCCCCTGCAGCCCAATGCCTGGGGGTCTGGCTCCCCCACACCACTGGCTCCTGGGCCACAGGTTGGGAATGACTATTCTAGACACTGTCCCAATTGGTAAACTGAGGCACAGAGAAGTTAAGTGACATGTCCATGCACACATGAATCTGGAACAGATCTGAAGAGGTCTGGCTCCCAACTGTGTGCTCTAACTCATCAACTGCACCACCAACAGCAAAATGACCACAGTGGCAAACTGCAATAAGCTCAGGCTGAAGGGTATGCTAAAGGTTTCGTGCATTTAACAAAACAAAGGAGGAGTCCTGTAGTGCTTAAAGACTAACAAATTAATTTATTGCATGAGCTTTTGTGGGAGAAAATCAATCTTTCTTCCTTTCTCAGCCTCTTTGCCCATGAGTGTCAGACCACTCGGTGGCTGAGGTTTCATGCATTCATTTAGCTTCCAGCTCATAAGCGTTTGGTAGCCAATAGCCATTTCTCTACTTGTTGTTTGCAGCATGCAGTAGCCCACTTGGGCCCAGGATCTCTCAGACACAAGCTGGGAGAGCTACTATCTTTTATCCAGACCACTTTCTGTTGGCCCCGGTGGCCAGCTTGCCCAGAGCTCTCTGAAACCCTAATAGCTTGTCTCTCCTACCAACAGAAGCTGCTACCTTCACCCTTCAACATTTTCTCCCCTACATCTTCCCCTAGCTTCTCCTTTAAAAACAATCTTTTCCAATGAATCTGAATATATCTGCACTGCTTTTTAGTATGCATTTGCAATGTTGGTTTCTTCTTGCTCCTACCACTGCAGAATCAAAAGAAAACCGCTCAAAAACTCTATAGACTCCTTTCCATTTCTTTGTCAAGCATTTGGACCCATGGTGCTGGGAGAGGGGGAAAACACCCTGCAACCTCCCCATGCACAGAAAGCTTTTGCAAACTGCGCTTGCAAGCAATTCAAGCGATTAAATTAGCAAAAGGGCTCAGGGCTGCAGTCGCTTGATTGCAACAGCTCAATTTTCTGGCTGGGGCTGAATTCAAACTTGCCGCTGGGCTCTGCCTCCTCTGGGGCTCTCGGATCTGGTTGGTGAAAAGAGGCTGGGAAAAAAATCACGGCTTCTCCAGGAAGGGAGGGGGGAAAAAATCTGCCCATGCCACACATTCAGTTTTCTCTCTCTCTTTTAAAAAACTTCTTTCCTTATTCCCACCCCCAGTTTCTCCTGGACTCCAGTTGAAGGGGGCAGAGCCTGTGCAGACTCCTAAACTCTGATTTGCTGCATCAGGTTGCGATTGACAATCTCTCCCATCTGCTTTAAAAGAAGAAGGGAAGAGGAAAAAAAAAGTTTTCACTCCTCGAGTAGCCAGGGGAAGGGGGACATCACTTGAGAGGAGAGAGCCCAAGATCTGCCTAAGAGGAGGAGGAGGAGAGAAGTGAAGAAGAAGGACCTGCTATATACCAAGATAGCAAGAGGAGCCAAAACAAAGCCACAGTAACAGCAGAGAAAGTTCAGCCCCTCATCCTAGTTAATACCAGTCAAAACAGACATCCAGGTCATGGCTTTATAAAAGTTGCTACTTCTGGGGGGTGGGGGGCCTGAGCCTTTTCCTTTGATTTTTTTCACCCCAGACCAAACGTTGTCTGAGCATTTGCTCTCTCCACCAAAGTGATATTCTTTTTTTTGTGGACCATGGATACACACACAAGGTGGAAAAGAAGAAGTTGGATAAGGACCAAAACTATAGCAATATTTCTACTCTATGCAATTTCTCAAAGCAAAGCAGGTAAGGCACCTTTGTTTATATGTATTCTTTGCCTCCTTAATAAATAGTTGCCTTCAGGCTACAAAAATAGCTTTCTCTCTCCCTTATTTAACCCAGCCTTGTTAAAACATGATTGCTGTTGAGTAATGTTCATGTCATCTATAACTGGAACAAATGTATGGGTGAGCTGACTGAAGGCTTCAGAGAGCTTGCAACAGAAAAGAAAAGCTTGCTTTCCATTGTGCTTTGTAAAACATGGGTCTTTTCTTACCCAATGCATTCCAAAAAAAAAAAAAAAAATTAGCTGCCTAAGTCCTGTGAATGCCATTTGTCAGGGGCCCATAAAAGGGAGAAAACTTAACGCAATACTTTTCTTTCTCCTTAAAACAGTCGCCAGGAACACTTAAAAGCAAACAAAAAAGGAATCAAATGTATTTTTAGTGAGTTTTGTTCTTTCACTGTAGGGATATTTTTAATTAACTGTAAACATCTCTTTGTTGCATTGTTTCTGCTACAAGAGTGCAAACTTTTGTCAAAAAGTAATATCTTCTCTCTCCCAGATGAAAGCAGGAGATCTTTGCACAAAGCTTTGAAAACTTTTCTTTTAGAAACTTAGAAAGCGTACGCCCTCTATTGTGTGCTGGCTGCACTTTTGTTAACTTAATTTTGCATCCCCCCCCAAAAAAGATGACTGTAGCTGGGTTTGGTAAAGGAGAAGCTAGCTATAAATTGCAATAGTTGGGACAAAACCAACAACAGTAACAGTCCTGAATGTCATGTTTTTTGCATTATAGAAAGAGTACTGAATACTTGATTTTATTTCTTTTTCAGAAACAGTTTTTGTTACTTTTAATGTTGGGCTTTCATGATTATTAATTCAGGAATGCACAGGCGGGATAGATGAATACTGGTGAATATACCTTAAAAGTTATTTGAACTTGAGAGAACTGTATTGAGGATCTAATGGGTACTTGAAATATCTGTGCCCTGAGAATATTGAAGATCACTATTTTGGATTTCCTTTCACAGCGCTTTGGGAGGAGGAATACAAGGAAGTTTGAGGGCAAAGTGACTTTGGTGATCTAAGTCGATGGAAGCATGATGGAGTTTTGCAGAAGCGATGGGAGCAACTAAAAGGGTGGCAGTTAGTGTCAAATTCCAATCTTGCTGAGTAGCAAAAGCATTTAATACAATTGCTTTAGTTCCAGTCTTAATTCTGAAAGTTTGTGTAACCTCTTTTGGAAGCTGTAGCACTCTTTGACTGATGGCTTGCAAGACGAGTGGTGGGAGAGTCAGACCATAACAGTAATAACCAATTAGTGTCATTTCAAGGCTCTTCTTTCTAACCTGAGAAGACCTATCATAGAAAAGGAGGGAAGGGATTTGTCAAAAAATGGAGAGAAAAAGTTCTTGAGTGAGAGAGAAAATATTGTCTCTACTGAAAGAAAAATATCTACAGAACCTCAGCAGAAAAAATAATGATCATGTTAGAGCTACTCCCAGATGTTCTACTGCAGGGGTCTCAAACTCAAATTGCCACAAGGGCCGCATGAGGACTAATATGTTAGCCCGAGGGCTGCACCACTGAAACCTTTTCATATAATGAGACTGCAAATATTGATAAGGATGTGTCATCGCGGGACACAGGAAATAACTTCAGGGGCTCCATGCGGCCCATGGGCCGTGAGTTTCAGACCCCTGTTCTACTGCATTACTGTTTGGCTTGTTACCTTGTGCAAATTGTCTGGCCGGACAGGGACTGATCAGATGTCCATCTGTGTGTTTAGCTAGAAGACAGCCTATTTCCTGGGACCATCCTCTTTTAAAGTAGTCATCAAATGGTGCCTTAATGGCCATTATGCTGCCTCATTTTGGTGTTTGTAGAAAGCTCAATCCTTGTCAATTTTTGATATTTCAAGTGAGCAAATACATGTTACCAGTTGGTGTATTCTTTGGGGATTTTTTTAGGGTGAGATCTGGCTCCCATTGAAATCAATGGGAGAGTACCCATAGGAATCGGGGAGATTTGGATCTGGAGTGTGTAGGTATGTCCGTGTAAAACTCATTGTGGATGGGGAGGCTCCAAGCATCTAAAATTGTCAGTGTGCAGAAATCTTCCTGTTCTGAGTAGCATCTCTCTTTGAAGTGAAAGCTCTTCAGTTTTCTCAGTGAGCTTCCTGATAGGGTATTGGGTTACTCAAATGTGGGAGGAGCCGGATTTGGTCAATTGAAAGCAATGTCTAATGTTCTTTCATCTGATTAACTTCTTCCCTACCCCAGTTAAGGTCTCTCTCCCCTTTTATTTAATCTCAGTTTCTTAAAAAGATTGAAATAAAATGCAATGCAATGAAATGAAAACTCAATTCTCCTTTGTCCTGCTCCAGAGCAAATACACCTTGGCTACTCAAGGGGAAAGGAAACCTCATGAAAAGAAAATTATTTGCAGACGTTAATTTATTCTGGAAGCTGTGCCATAAATGACAAGAGCTTAGTTGTCTCCGTGATGGTTTTCCAACTCACAGTTGCCCCTCTTCTTTTACAAGCAATGTCATATTAAATTTAACTGAGCAACAAAGTTTGGATTCTTCCTTTATTTTTACAGACCCTCATAAAAGCAAATCAGGTTTCTAAGTGAATATTTCTGGAAACAGTAATTTCCTTTAGTGGTGGAGAAAAGTGTAGTAAGAATGCACACTACAGACTTTTAAAAGACACAAAAATGCTGGAAACTATTAAGTATTTTGATACCATCTGCTGCTTCTTTCCTTGGCTGTTTTATAGTAGTATAAAATGAACTAAGACAATAATATTCTTAGTCTTTGCCCACATAGGACTGTTTAATATTTTTTCAGTTGAAGAGGAGAGGAGTAGTTACACTAGGAGAAATACAACTCTGTTCATCTGGAATAGATGTCAGGTTATCGTTCTGATGGCCAATGGAAAACCTGCATGTGCTCTTAGTGTTTGAGACACGTTTGTTGAGAAGGGGAAAAATTATACCATCCGGAGACAGACTTTATGGATAACTTTGTTTTCTTTAATAAGCTTTAGTAATACACACCCCATTCAGAAGTTGACATGGATGCATCAGAGTCAATCGACTAGCATTCATTGAACCCGTGCATATTCCAAAGGCAGGATGGAAAGGTCTTCTGAGACCATTCCCCTTCCTGTGCTTACTTTGGTCTCTTCCCCACGGTGACTGAGAATTGTGTGTTGAGTGAACTACAACATCAGTTTCATAACCAGTTTTGTCAGTTATTGAGTGGCCTCGATGCCTAACGGAGACAGCAGAGACTGAGTGCATTCAGTGCTCAGCTCTCAAGCCCCAGTGCTTGTTATTTTTGCCTTGATCCTAACTGGCCAAGGATAAAAATTTGATCTGGGATTGGAAATCCCATCTCTGATTCTCAGGGCATTGCTCCTTTGCCACAAAACGTATTTTGGAATTGTCTGCCGGTCTTGTGCTGCCAGCAGGCCTGTTAAACAGGGCCGTTTAGCTATCGGTATTGGACTCTTTTTTTTTTAGCTCTTTCAGCCTAATTTTCTATTCTCTTGGTATGAAAGGTGATGAATCCTTTTGACAATATCTATGCTAGATTTAGATGGGTAGTCATACCACTATCCTAGATCTGCAACACTGATTCGTACCAGATGAAAAGCCCTTCAATAATAAGGTTAATCCTATAAACAAAAGTAATTTACCTTTATGGCAAGGGCATGCAGAAATAATGGCTCTGTTAGGACCAGTAGGAGGGAACTGCAGAGAGAATATGGATCCCAACTAAAGGAAAAAAAGCCCAAACCTTCTTGTTATGGAGACAAAACCTCTTCCCTAGAGAGTTTCTTTTTAAGACATAAAGCAATTGAAACTTATCATTAGATTGGTGTGGTGCCTCCTGGTAACTTTAACAGGTCTCAGCACAGTGGTAATATGTTTGCTCCAGGTATCTGTTAGTTAAAGCTTGGCATGAGTGGGTAATGTGGTTCCCATTTTCTTAATGTTCATATTCTTGTGCTGTACTGTGTGCCAGGGAACCAGATGTTAGAGATGAAAGGCTAAGGGTGGGTGTGTGCGCTTACAAAGGAAGCCATGGGTGTGAGCTCTGATTCCCAGTTTGTGGCCCTGGTACAAGGATTGCCAGCTCTGAGGATAAAAGAAGTTTTCAGCCACTACAGAAAAAGTGCTTTTGATAGAGGAATAATGCAGCTTATTGGAAAGTCCCGCGGATGAGACAAAACACATTTCTACCCAGGAGCTGATCAGAATCAAAGTTGCCTTGTTAAGCAGGTATAACTCCCATTTAAAACTTCATAGGATGTGTTGTGGGTGGTATTTTTCTTTACGTACGCACGCATGTAAACATCTGTACCATACCTGCCATTCCATGTGGTGCCCTGTAGTTACGGTGGATTTATCTGTTTTCCTGTGGATCTTGAAGTATATGTTAAGAAAAGAAATTTTGGGGTGTCCAGTAAAGTCTGATGTTTTATAAATAAATGAAAGTGAGATTATTTTTTATCACGTGACAATGGTAAGGCATCACAGAACTAAGTGCTTTCTTCCGACACTGAAGAAGGAGCTTTATTAAGACAAGGAAAGCACATGATCCTTAACCTATCCCTTTCTCTTTTTCATTGCAGAATGCCTGCCTAAAAACTTTCTCGCTCTGTGTGACTTCTGGCTATAGATTTAAAGAGACAGTGCATATATCATCACAACCTTTTTGAAATTTTTTTTGGAGAGAGAGATACTGGCATCATAACAGAAGTGAATAAGCAAAATACATACATGCATTTTTCACTAATGCAGCAGCACTGACATAAAGTACTCATTTATAGACACATGGGTTAGATAATCCAAGGTTTCCGTCTGGACTCGAGAGAGAAATCTGTAGGCGCAGACTTTCCAGGAAACAGTTCTTTGGTCTGTTTTTAAAAATAGCAGATTTGGTAATTTATTTCCTACCTCTGTTCCCCAGCGCAACCTGTCACCTCCCTTTCATCTTTGTCCAAATCTTTAAGTATCCTTTCTGGAGCAGAAATTTATGTTAGCGATACAAACATCCATTTTCATAGGGCCTGTTCCCGCTTGCCTGATATCCAACATGGCAAGACTCTGTTTTCAGTGGGAATTTGTCCACAAAGCATAACACAACGGTAAATATTTGTAAGTAAGGGTTGTGTCAGTTTTAGGATTTCAGGTACTCTGAGTCATAATAGTACATAAATAAATAAAAATCATTTTTCCAATACGATACCCATTCCTTCCTGTTGGATGGAGCAAGCTGATGGTACTTTCCACAGGTTTGTCTTTAGACACCATGAACCTGCCTGGGTTCTGCCAGTATGAAGATTTTCCACAGACTATTGGGCAAAAATTTTTCCAGTGCTACTTAGGAGACATGAACACACCAGGCCTATTCATTTCCAGCAGGGGACAGTGTATCCAGATTTCCTAGGTGGCTATGAAAATCTCACCCATAGCTTTTTTTTTAAGGCGAGAAGGGATAACTGGTCTGACATAATGCATCATGCAAGGCTTACATTTTAAACCAGTGACTCCTGCAAGGGAGGGAGTTCTTCCATGTTGCATTATTGACTGCTATAGGACCCCACAGTTATTTAATTAATTGTACAGTATGTGTTTCCGTCTATCCCATATGCAGGAATCATTTAAGAACAGTGCCAACAGGTGTCTTATGTTGGTCATGTTTGGACAATGGGCTTAGCAGTGTCTTGTAGAGCGGGTAGTGGGGATAGGGCTGGGAATAAAAATTTCATTTCTGATTCTACCACTGATTTGCTATGTGGCTACATCATCCAAATGGGGATTTCCAGAGCATCCTAGGAGTTTTAGACACCTGTCTCCCAAAATCCTTGTCACAGTCCCGGGGTGCCCTATTATATCCATTTGCAAAATGACCAGGAAGATGTTTCTTTTATATCTTTCTTGCACATCAGGGATCTGAGTAATTCATAGGTTCCAAAGCTAGATGGGATCATTATGACCATCTAGTCTGACATTCTGTATAATGCAGGCCAGAGAATTGCCCCAGCATAATTCCTCGAACCCATCTTCTGGAAATGTATTGAATCTTGATCTAAAAATTGCCAGTGATGGAGAATGAACCATGACTCTTGGTAAATTGTTCCAGTGGCTAATTAATCAATGCTTGTGAAGTGCTATGTCACCCACAAATGGAAAGTCTGTTATGCAGATTATATTATAATTATTGTTGTTATAACCACCAGTTGAAAAAATGGTGGCAGTTTTTTGGGGTGAAAAAAATCTGGAAATCCAGCTCCACCAGAAACATTTTGTGATCTAGGCTGAGGCCCATCAAGTGGCAGATGCCCAGTGATCTCTGACATGCCAGTTCTCTCCTCTCACTTACACATAGTACGGTGACTCCACTGACAGCCGTGATTGACCCTGATCTTAAATGAGAGGGCAATGAGGTCCTTTGAAGGCCAGCTTTTCACCCACACAATGGCACAGATGCTGAACAACCCTCTACTCTGGGCACTGAACCTCGATACAGGAGAAGGATAGAAAAACAAAGGGTCCTAACCTATGGGCCCTAGAGATGAAAGAAACATCCTTCTAAGTGAACAAGATCCTCATTCCCTTGGGTGGAATTTGAAGACATGATGGCTTTGTACTTGAACAGCCTTGTTTGCCCGTGGGCTGGTTGCTAGTACTAATCATGAGTGTAGCCCCTTCAATTCATCTAGTGTAAGACCCATTGCTTGCCCAGAATCATTTGCAACTGAAAATGGAGCAAAAGTTCAGTGAGGGGAAGGCCATGGAAGAGTCCTGGGAATTGCTTTGGAGGAATAAACTGGATGTCTTAATGAAAAATAATATGAAGATGTTTAAACTTAATATTAATTTGGGATGACATTGGGGCATGTTTAATTCCCTGAGAGGTTAATTATTATTTATAGGGTGCCAACAATGTTCTAGGTACCTTAGACAGCTAGAAGACAAGAGGCCTGATTCAGATACCAGTGGCATATCAGATATCATTTCCATTGGTATAGCTCCATCAACTTCAAAGGAATGACTTGCAGGTTGTTCTAGTGCAAGTTACATCAGTATTGAGTATAATATCTCTGTTCCAGTGTGTACAAGCTAGCTAGACATTGTCAAAGAAATACAAGGTGGGAAAAGAACAGCTGAAGAGGAATGATGTATCTGGGGTGAATGAACATCAAAGCTAGGCAGCATCATGTCTGCAGTGTGTGCATGCACTTGGAGAATGAGGAATGCAGGATGATGGGTGGAAGGAAAGTTGGGTTAGAGATGCATGAATCTGTTTGCAGGAGGGGAGATCCCATGATGCATTTTTCCTTGCAGAACATCCAGAGCAATCAACTCGAGTTCTGTTTGCAATGTATGTGGGTTGCAAGAGTGCAGAATTAAAGGATAAATTGGTACCTTCACACTGGAGTAACTCCTCTGTTGGCACAGTCATTTTTGTTTGCGGTCCTAGTTATTTGTGTCAAAGGGAGAATGTTGGGCTTGTCTATGTATGGCATTATTCTGGAATAGGTACTCAAAATGGATTAAGCTAAACCAGAAAAGGCACTATTATTCTGGAATACGGGGCATCCATAGGTGAAGTTATCCTAGGCTAGCTATTGTAAGGTTAATTTCATACCCTACCTTAATCCAAATTATCTTTGGAGTGTAGACAGGCCTGAAAAGGAAGAAATCCCTGTTGCGTGTCTAACACATGCACATTCAGACACATGTGCATACGCAGAGATGCGTTTGTCCCAGAGTATATGTTTGTGTGTGCGTGCGCACACAAGCACACCTCAGTTTGCAAAAACACTATTTTCCTAGCTTTTTTAATGCCAGGACTTGCTTTTTCTATCTTGCATGCCAGGACCTCCTGTTCTCAGAGCCCTGAGACTCAGCACTGAGCTATACAAACTGATCTTTACTGGTCATTTCTGTACTGCCTGCATAAGCAGAGGGCACTGATAAAACTCTCAAAACCATGTCGCAGCTTGCACTTGGGGTAGAAACTGGGATGGAGTCCCTTGGGGTGAGGATGAGCCTAGACTGTGGCAACTCCAAAATCCGGGACAGAGTCTTAGAGAGGATTCCACTATGGCAATCACATCCCATAGCTCTTTTTATAAAAAGGAAATGATCTGTGCTAGTCAAGGGCAATGATTCATCACAAGTCAGACAGAAAGAATCCAGCTGTGTCTTGCGTCCTTTGAAGGAGGATTTCCTCATTGGCTCATTGTGGCCACTTGACGCGCCGTTGAGGGAGCCTCTAAGGAAGCTCCCATATAATAAAGAAGGATCTCTTTTTCCCATTACTTCATTCAAATCTGTTTTCATTGAACATAAGTGACAGCTCTTTCGAATTCCTTACTATTTTTCTAGGTCCCAGGGCCATGTCGCCCTTGGCTTTTGAGCTGCTTGAGTTACTACTGCTTTTTATTTTTCTTTTTTAGATAGGAATTTCTCTCCAACATAACACATCTAGCCTGAAGCTGGAAAACTGGCAAGACTGTCCGATTTGAAAGCACTGAAAGGCCTTTTGTCCTGGCAGTGTGTGTGCATGTGTGTGGGGGGTGGTTTGGAAAGGTTCAGGCACAGAAGGGCCCTTTAAAGGTCTCAATTCATGAGCTTGTTGGAACATCTTCAAGTCTTGGTGGGAACCTTTGATAAACACTTGTAGACAGTGGGGGTGAAATTCAGTCTTGCACAGAGAGTCTTCACAAGGTCTGTGTAGCACTTAAAGCCTACTTCGGTGGGACTGTATTGATACATAGGCCCCTACACGTGGGTGAATTTCACCCAAAGCTCAGTAAAGGGCTCGTGGCACAGATGGAGATCCTTTTAGCTGCTAAAAAGTCCTGCTGAAGATTGGTATCCATGGGTCTCCCATACAGAGTACCCTGGATTTCTTGAAGGTCCACAAGGAGTAGATGCATGATCCAGTAGACACTGAAATCAATGATGAGACACCCACTGACCACAGACTTAGGCTCAGATAAAATCTTGCAAGATTGGGCTTTTAAATAAGAATGCACAGAGGGCTTGATGCAAAACCACGGGCACCTAATTGGGAAACACTCACATTAACTTTAGTGGGCTGTGGATCAGACCTCACCTGCACTAAGAAGCTGGTAACATGTTGGGGATGAATCCTGATGCTGCTGTAGTGACTTAGAAGTCTTGGTGAGGATCCAGCATGGTGCTGTTAAGGAAGAGAGAGAAGTGCACAGAACAACAATGAATGAATGGATGTGTTTCTGTTTCCACTCTTAGGCTGCTCTCATCATGGTAGTATCTGAGCCTCTGAGCTGGGCATGAAGTGATGTGACTATTTTTTGTCATATGTGGTTTACTCTCTCTGCGGTGGGAGACTTGCAAGACAGTATGGTTTTGTGTTGGGGGGATTTGATGTTTTTAGATGCCCATCTTGCTCTGTGGGTTGTATGGGGGGAGGTTGGTCAGAAAATTGTAGATGGCACTGGGAGAGAAGGTGATGTGATTGGGACAGTCTTCCATACCTATGGACTATGTTGGCCAATTGCGGGTATGTGCCTTCAGCCAAAGCGAACTGCATCATAACTGCAAACTCCTCCGAGTTCTTTCCTCAGTCCACCAACATCATCTCTGTCCTACTCCGCTTCAGCGTCATTTATGTGGCAGCTGCATTTTTCCATGCAGAATGGCAATCCTTTCCTCAACCTTGCGTCCTCAGCTTGCTGCAGAGAACGTCTGGGAGCGTACATCCTCCAGTTGTCTCACTCTGCAGCAAAGCTTTTAGTCTTAGTGGAGTCAAGTTCACAGAGCTATGTGCTGAGTTTGCAAGCTGGCAGGTCTTTTTCTTTTTCCTTTTTCCTTTTTTTTTTTTTTAACTCTCTAAATAGAGATCTTTGTATGGGGGAAAAAAGAGTGAGAGAGATGTGGGAAGAGTGAGCAAAAGAGGCAGACCAGGGCAAAAGAATTGGATGGATGGATGAATGGAAAAACTCGTTAAAATATAAAGATGAAACATGGAAAAAAATGAGGTTGGCAGCATACTGTAATTAGCCAGTTGGTTATTGTGTGTCAGTTTCAGATGCCTGAAACAGAGCCGAGCACTGAACGTGCAGTTAAAATGATGTTGGGGTTTCCCTGAGGATATGTCCTGAACATCATCCAATCAAGAAAATAACTAAACAGAACTGCACAATAGGCATTTTTAGGTTGATGCTTCTGAGCTGCCATTTCTTTTAGAAGCAAGATGCTCTTCACATTGCTGGGGAGTCTTCAGGCTTGTCACACATCATAGATGAGTAAACCTAAAGCATCCCTGACAGGTGTTTGCCCAATTTGTTCTTAAAATCCTCCAGTGATGAAATATCCATTAGCTCCCTGAGAAGCCAGTTACTGAGTTTTGCAAGTTAAGACGATTGCTTTTTGTCCTACCTTGTGTGGAATGGAAAACAGTTGATTATGTCTTCTTCGTAACAGTCTTTAACATATTGGAAGACTGTTCTCAGATCTCCCTCATTCTTCTTTTCTCAAGATGAAGCATGCCCAGTTGATTTTTAACCTTTCCTTGTAAGTCTGAGCTTCTAGATCTGTATTGGTATGAAGCACAAATCTACCGTGGTATTCATATGTTCACCATGCTGCAGTTTTCCTGGTAGATTAGGCAGTAAAATGGATGGAGAAAGGATGGGTTAAGGCCTGAACTTAGACTTGGCAGCGTTAATTTCCCATCCCTTCCCCAAACATCCCATATGACCTAGGCTAAATCACTTAATTTCTCTGTGCTTCAGTTTCCCATCTTTAAAATAGGGATAATACTTTTTCTGTCTCACCTTTCGTCTTGTCTCTTTGGACCATAAACTGTTTGGGCAGGAACTATTTTATTCTGGGGCAGATCCTCAGTTGGTGTAAATGAGGGATAGTCAGTTATTTTTTGACAAGGTCCATGGTTCTTGGGCAAGGTCCAAACTCCAGGAAAAAATAATACATAATGATAATCACTAAATAAGACTTTGAGGTCCATTCAAAATTATTTGGGAGTCTGGATTTGCCCACAGTCTGCCTATTGACTACCCCGATCTATCAGTTGGTAACATAAAATATATCTTTTAAAATGTAGTTAAACATTTTTTTTGTCATCTCCCCAGGTTTAATAATGGGTTATATTTGAAGAGATTGAAGGTTATTCTTTTTTCGTAGGAACAAAAACATAGTGTGCTTTTCTGTTAAGAGAACCCGGCTCTGTGATACACAGTGTGTACATCAGGGTGACTTCTTTGATTTTTCTTTGTCATTTTAAACCTTTGCTTTGTGCTTCTGTTATAAACAGTGTATGAGAGTGTAGGGCGTCATGCTGCTAAAGAAAAGACACTATTCTTAGGAGAAATTGAACCATTAAATACAACCAAGTAATTGAAAACAGGTAGGAGATTTCCTGAATGGAACAGCGTTCTGGAGGGAAAAAACCTTGGTGAGCTAGAGTACGTGCATGTGTTGCAAATGGAAATTGAGGTACTGGATGCTGAAACATCCTTGCATGCAAAGCTCAGAGGGGATATTATAACACTGGACAGCTCTAAGCCAGGAAAAGAAGGCAAGGAAAGATGATAGCACCATGTCTTTTTAGGCAGTTTTTAGTTCGTAACATCCAGCTATTTTTACCTGTATAAGAAAATGGGGAAAATGACGCAACAGCATTTTGCTTCCTTTGCGATTACTCTTCAGTGATGAGGGCGCAGCATGGATGCATCCACACACCTGGTGGTGGGCCTGATTTCTTTGAAAGAGCTCAGCTTTCACATGATACTGCAACAGGATCAAGAAGCCTATAGCTGAGGTGTAACAAAAAACCCCCAGTCCTTGCCCCCCAAAAGTTTGCAGTCTAAGGGTGAACTTCTGGTCCCACTGACGTTGATGGAAGTTTAGTCCTTGACTTCAGCTGAGCCAGGATTTCACCCTAGGACTACTAACTTGAAAATCAAATCAAGTCAAAGACTCGGCAGCAACAAGAGGTTCCTGCTGGGTTGGAGAAAGCTGAGCTAAGTTTATGGGGCAGGGAAAAAGCCTGAGTGTGATGTGAGGTCAGCAAGGGGGCTGCTGGCTTGTTTGAAGGGATCGTCTGATAGTTCTCCTCACCAGCAGTGGACTTCGTTTCATTTACACGTGATCGGGAGCTTCTGGTTTTGAGTGCATATGTACAGGAAATGGATCAGGCCTTTGACCGAGCTACAGCGTGGAGCCTTGCAGAGCTGCTTAAGGGGAACACTACAAAAAAAGTCCATGACGCAAGAGTTCTGGTATCAAGTTCCCTGTAGCTAGGACAGTGATTTTCAAACTTCTTTTCTCAGGATTTGTGCTCACGACCCAAAAATTACATCTTTGAGCAATGCATTCCAGTCTTTTGGCAGCAGCAGCAGAGGATGCCATGACCCAGTACCTGAGGGTCTGCAATCCCTGCAGCGTTGGAATGCGACAATGCCCCCCCCATGCTTAGTTTTCTAATTGCAATACTCTAGCTGCAAAATGCATCCATTATATGCATGCCTCAGTTTGTAACCTGCACTGTTAAAGGTGCACAGAAAAGCCCTGGGTGATGAGATGCTGGGAATACAGGTTGAGGGCTCTGCAGGAGGAGTAGAAAAAGAGATTTAAGAGGTGTGTTTCTCAGCTAGCAGCAGTAGACGTTGTTCAGTTGATAGCAGTGAAGCTGCACCAATTGACATGAGCTGAGAATCTGGCTTCAGATATCTGAAGGTTGCCAAGATGGAAGTCTGTTGATTTATCCAGCCTGAGCTCCCCAGCTTTAAACAGGAGTAAGGGTTGATTCACAGATTTTAAGGTTGGAAGGGACCAATGTGATCATCTAGTCTGGCCTCCTGCCCAATACAGGCAACAGAGCCTCCTGCCAAGTCCTGCGATAGACACCTAACCTAGGACTGAGTCACTCAAGTTCCTAAATCATGGTTTAAAGCAAGTTACCCAGGTCCCACACTAGCGGGAAAGGTAAAAAACCTTCAAGGCCCATGCCAGTTCTGCTCTGGGGAAAATCCCCAAAATATGGGACTACATAAATAAAATCCCAGATATGTAAATCAGCTAGTCCGTGAGCATGTGGGCAAGACTCACTAGCCAAACACTCAAAATAAAATTCTCTGCACTAACTCAGAACCCACCTTATCTAATGTTTCATCACCGGTCATTGGCAGGTTTACCACTAGTGGTCAAAGATCAGTTAATTGTCAGCTTGGGCAGTCCCATCATACCACCCACTTGGTAATTCATAAAATATCTCACTCCCTCATAGCTTCCTGATTTTTCTTTTTCCCATTGAATAAATACTTTTGATGGGAAATTTTCAACCAGTGCTTGGGAAGACACATCTGTCTTCTGTGCCTAGAGCAGGGTTGTTCTCGATAGCCCAGCTTGTGAACTTTTCCCAGCACAGCCTTGGTCTGAAGTATTTCTAAGAGATGCATGTCCTCCTGCCAGACAGACAGGTGGGCAGAGCAGGTCAGATCAAGAAGATCCTATGCTGGGCAGATGTCAGAGCCCGTTAAATAGTGGGAGGAGCAAAAAAAAATTGGATTGCATAATCTGCAGGGCTGCCAACTGAGGAGGATCCTAGCACGCTCAGCCACCTTACAGGGCATCCTTTGAATGCCAAAGGAAAGGCCTGCGAGTTGTAACGTTCGAGGCCTTCACTGAGGGCTGAAGACCTTTGGAAATCCAGGCGAGTCAGCAAAATGCTAGGAAGCTGGGGCACTGATTCACATGTCGACGGCCTGCCGCTCAACCCCAGCCCTGACCCTGGCTCTGTGTTAAATGCCCACTTGTAAATTAAGCCTTTTAATTTCCTGCCCCAAAGCTTCATTTTACATGCCCCAGGCAAATGGTGAACCATGTCGTCAGAGCGCTTAAAATAGACATGTCACTAGCAGGGCTGTGTGTGATTAAGGGGGATTAGTGAGTTGTGGATGGGTGAGTGCCAAGCGTTTGGGGGAGGTGGTGGGGACCTGGCTGGGGTTTTCCTATAATTGATGTTGCTGAGGTGACTTTAATAAAGAATTAGCAGGAGCCATGATGCTGGCTTATGGAATCCCAGTCCAGATGTTTTCCACACATTTTCTTTTTAACGGACTAATGTGGCTCTAAATCACAGGCGCTTTCTTGTACCAGCAATGTTCCCTTTCATGTGGCTGGGGCTACCCTCTCCTGCAATCTCCAGCATCTGATTAAGTGCCTTCATAATCAAGGAGGGAGGGACGTACCGGGGTTATGTGGCAGTTCTTCTTTTAGTGTAGACCATCCAGCAGAGGTGCATGCCCATTGGCTTACATTACTTATCTCATTTCTGTACGTTCAGATCCAGCAGCGATTGACTCTGAAGAGATGACCAAGTAAAATCATAGCATGGGGGGGGGGGCGCGGGAACAAAACAAAACAAAAAAAAAGGCAAGAAAGGAAAGGCATATGCCTTCCCCTTTTTTTGGTCAACATTTTCTTCAGGGAGAAAAAAAATCATCTGCATGGGCTATGGAAGATTTTGATTGTTTGGGTGGAGGGGAGAAGAAATATGAATACTGAAAAATGTCAGCCTAACCCAGACATTTCATTTTTCAATGAAGAATCAAAATCTTCAATGGAAAGCAGACTCTTTGTATCTACATTTCATATGATCAAAACTGATATCTTTCCTCTGACCATTTTGGGAAAAAAAGTTTTTGATGGAAAATAATCAGTAAATCCTAGGCAAGACCCATCTGTTTTGTCTGTTTGCTGCTGGATTATTCTTGCTAGCCTATTTCATTTTCCAGCACCGTTTTGATCAGAGGTGGTGCTAACCTGGAGTACCAGATCCATCCATCTCAAGAAGGCTTTGAACCTGGCCTTCGTCTTCAGGGAAGATAATGAAGTTACATCAGCTTAAGAGTGGGGTAGAGTCACAGAGTTGAAGGCTGAAAGAGACCATTAATTCGCCTATTCTGAACTCCTGTAATACAACAATGATCCAAGTCTTAAGTATATAAAATAGATTTGGCTCATCCATTGAAATGGGGCTGATTTTTGTTGATGCGCTCCTTACAATGCTTTATGAGTTCTCTTGTGGCTTCCACCTCAACCCATGCTGTGTACGAGTTTTCAAGCATATATCCTTCAGAAGATGTGTGTGTATTATGTGCTTGGCAACAACGATTCCCCCCCGACCCTTTCTGTTAGTGGAAAGAAAAGTGCATTGACAATGGATTTAAGGAGGAATTGCAGACAGCCTGCCCATGCTATGCTATACAGGGGATGAACTGTGCGGAGGAAAGGCAAAGGGATGCTACTAGGTGAAACATGGTGTAAGTGAATCTCGCTGAAATAGAAACGCCACAGCAATGGCCATATGGGATCAGACCCCTGGTTCACCAAGTGTGACACCCCTATGTCTGTGGCTGGAGCACCGTCTCTTATGCTCCAAGAAACATAACGCTACACGAAAGGAATGGGAGCCATTCTAACCCATGTCCTAATGAAGTGGAGCCGCAGATGCTGTTCTTAATGATGCCCACTTTATTTTCCTAGAGGTTTTGGTTGCTTTTTGTAAAGGGCAGTGAGGTCACCCAGGATCTGTGCTGCCTCAGTTGAAAATGAGATGGGGTGGGTGGAAATGGCGTTTATTCTTGTTGCTATCATTTTGGCACTCAATCAGGTCAATTTGTATGGGAGAACTCCGTAAAACATTGCCTCTGAAGAGATTGAAGGGAGCAGGAGGGGCGTGTTATTGTGGCCTGTGTTTTTTCTGGGTTACGTCTCTCTCTCAAATGTTCTAACTTAAATGATCTGGCTTTTTGCAACAGTTGAAGTCCTTCACTCTTGATCTCAAGAGCTGGGATTGGAAGGAGGAGGCTCTGCTGCTTGAATCTGGCTCTGTTTTTTGAGTTCCAGTTATGATTCTCAGCAGGATACGAAACAAAAGAGAAAAAAGAGCCATATCGGTGCTGGCAATATCAATGATCCGAGTGCTGCTGTATGCATTGTCAGTATGATGGTCATAAAGTAATAATAAAAAAAAAAAGGCTGTCAGGATGTGGTGGTGGTCTTCCAAGTCAAAAATTTCCCATTTTGCCCTCTTGGAGCTATTATTCTGCAAGGAATATATACAGCAGCAGGCAATACATGAGTCATTTCAAACTCTGAACATCAAAGCCCTTCCATCTCCAAAACTGGTGTGCAACAAGCCGCTTCGTGAGATTTCTGATGCAAACAGATTCTAGATGGGGTAGAAATATTGAGAATAACCTTTCAAGAAAGTCTTCCAAGAAAGAGTTTTTCAAGACAGCTTTGCCCAATACCCACAAACTGTTGGAAGGGCTGAGCTGGGTGAAAATGAAAAGCAGGAACAAAAGATTGCCATCTATATAAATAAAACTTTTGTTATTTACTGTGTGTAGGGGTGTCAGCTCCGGAGACTGAAGTTTTCCGTTGTCTGTCTCTGCATCCATGGGGCATCACGGGCCACTGTACTGGAAATTTCTGAACACAGTTTTGCCTGTGTGCCCCCTAGCTTGGTCTCCTGTATCATGAAAAGAGAGGCCACTCCATCCTGGATCTAGTGCCTGTCATGGTTGGAAGTGGTTAGGTGGGGGACAGTTGTAACAAATTTCATGGATTGCTGAATGTACTTAGTTGGGGAAAGAGAGCCAGTAAAGCAAACTGCTAGTGAAATACCAGCTCTGTCCCCTTGGGAGAGATCTGATTATGATCCAGAAAGTTAAAAGGAGGCGATCAAGCTAGAGAAAAATGTTGCTATGCTTGAGACCCAAGGGACCAGATTTTTGGTTACTTTGAACCCTGGCCATTTCCCACAGTTAGGGCCTGACTCTCTTATGTGCTCAGCTCCTACTCACTGCAACTAGAATTGAGAGCCCCAGCACCTACCACGATTGGTTCTCGTATTCATGAAATGGGATGCCATAGCAAAGGAAGCTATATAAAATAACAACGGCTTTCATCTGAGGATCTTGAGGTGCCTCATGCAGATTAAACATCGGCCTTGCCCAATGAGGTAGTTTACAGATCATTGGACTCCTAGAGAGACAATGTGCAGCACACACTGTACAATTCACACTGATGCAGAACTCACCCCAGTGCAGAGTGCAATTCACACCCGTGCAATGGTGCTAGTGCACCATTTTAATTCCTGTGTTCAGAGCTGTGGACAGGGGTGAATTTCACCTGGAGAGCAGAAGGGACTTGGACGGAGGTCTCAAACAGGGCAGAACTGTAGTGTGACCTCCTGTTCCTGTTGAAGTAATCGATGAAACCTCCTAATAGCTTCAGTGGGAGCAGGGATTCACCCTTGGGGATCTGCTTTCAGCCTTGGTCCTGCAACTGCCTCTGGGCAGGTCTGTGGTTAGCAGACCTATGTACCTTTGAGATTTGAGCCATAATGCAGTGAGCATATTTTTCCCAAGAAAGGAAAATGGGATGGCGGTCATGCTGGGCTGGCCTGAGCACCCCACCACTCTGCTGGACAGGGCCAGGTGGCCAGCCCATGCCGCTCATTCCTGCCAAATGGGCCCTGGCCAGCCCAAGCCACTGGCCCATGTTGTTCCTCCTCTACAAGGTTGATATTGCCACTTGCTCCCTGCACATACCTCCGTGTCTCGCTAGGGACTGTACCCCACTTTTGCAAAGCCGGGCCTTCTTCTCGTTTCAGGAGAAAGGCCCAGTTTTGCCAAAAAAGCAGGGACATCTGGGGTGGGCCTTAATGAAGGGACTGTCCCAGTCAAAATGGATGGGGATAAGTGATAGGGTGGAAAATTGTCCATGAAAACTTCAGGTATTTGAGCAAATGAAAACATTCTGTAGAAAGTGTTCTCTTGAAAATTTTAAATTTTTTTTGCCATTGGAAAATTGAATATCTTTTTGCCCATATTTTTAAAAAAAATCAAATGGCAACATTTTCCATGGGACAAATAACCCCATTTTCTGACCTGCTCCAGTCATGAGCTTCACTCACGGTGACTCTCAGTAATGCTGGACAATGCTGTGATGTATCCTGTTGTGTAGTAAAACAGAACTGTGCACATACTGAGTTTTTGGTTTTCCGGCCAAAACAGCAGCACGTGTGGGGTGGGGCGTGGGAATTAATTTGGGTTGAATGAAACATTTAATTTTGGTGTTCAGTTTTTAAAACCCTTTTAAACCAAAATTGAGATTAAAATACAAAACGATGAAAAAATAACAAAGTTTCACCTTGAAAATGGTTAAATGAAATAATTTGGCAGGGGGGACCAAAGTTTTGGTTGACCCAAGTCTGCAATTTTTTTAAAAACTGGGGTTGGTGGGGAGGCAAAACTTCACCTCGCTTGTAGGTAGAATCTACTGGAACTGCTTGTTAACCTATTGCACAGACAACAGGGTTTGACACAGTGAAATCGTGCTCACTGTAAATAAAGTGCGAGATCTCAATGTTCTTTCAGTTCAGACACAACCCTGCCCACTGGCCAAGGCATTCCAGCAACTTTGCTCCTTGGATCCTCTGCCTTGCCCACCCCAGCCAAGACCCTCCCTGCCTTGGGGGAAATCATTCCGGATTAAGAACAGCTGTTTTGCTAAAATGAACACAATTCATGGAGTTCCAGATATAGTTTTGTGTGGGCTGCCCGAGCAGGACCATTTATTTATTGAGGTGATGCGTTTTATGGAGTTGAAGCCAAATCACCTTCAGCTTTTCACGCAGCCATCTTAGCCCCTCCTCTTGTTGCAGACTAGCTGAAGAGAACGGGTAGGATTTTAGCCTGATTGAGCTGCCTTTTCAGTGCAGTTAAGGAAATCAGATTAGCAATAAATGTGTGGTTAGAAGAGGTTTGTGTTACTTGGTGGAAGTGTGTGTGAGCGGATTTTATGGACGTGCAGAACTGTAGGATGTTATCGTCCTGATAAAATAAATCAGGCTCTAGCATCACAAAGTTCTGGGTCTGTTTTCCAATAAATACTTACACCTTCATCTGATCCTAGAGGGGCATTCCTGCGCTGCCACCTCCCCCCCACCCGGTCCACTTTAATATTCTTCTAGCTCCAAGCAGAGACTGCTGCAGCCACCTCTGGGTGGAACATGGCAGAAGTTTAACTGTGCAGTGTAACAGTACAGGACATGAAATGCTGAATAGTATTGTATCCTGGTAATGTATTATTCAGCATGGGCAGGGGCTGATAAGTAGAACCCTGAAAATCCACAGATATCCGCATTCTATCTGCATCTGCGGATACAACACGGATATCTGCAGACCATTTCTTATGGATGCAGATCGGTTATCAATCCACATATTTTTATCTGCACAGAGCAAGAGCCCTGCAAATATGCGGATA
This sequence comes from Podocnemis expansa, assembly GCA_007922195.1. NCBI lineage: Eukaryota > Metazoa > Chordata > Testudines > Podocnemididae > Podocnemis > Podocnemis expansa. The sequence goes on from ML682047.1 coordinate 15,379,636, forward strand.
TCTGCAGATATCTGCATTGTATCCAAATCCGCAGATACAACATGGAGATCTGTGGACCATTTCTTGCGGATGCAAGATATGAATACGGTCGGATACGAATCCACATATTTGTATCCATGCAGGGTTCTACTGATAAGCTTCCCTTTGGAGCACATTTGCACCACCCTTCCTTCTCAGTGGCTGCATGGATTGCTCTTAATCATCGTTGAGCTGTGGGTGGTAGTGGGATGTATGTTTTTAAGAGGATGTGAGTGCTCTGTTTATTGCACTGACTCTAGTCTATAGAAAGACCACCAGGCCAGTTGTATCATTCATCATCGCTGTTTGTGGAAAAGGAGTCTGTGTGCCACACTTGGATGGTTGTCCTTATCAGAGGATGTAGATTTAGGCTCAGATTTTCAACAGACCCAATGTAGTAATGGAGAGGCCTGACAGCTGTTGACTTTCAATAGGATTTGAGCACCTAACTCCCTCAGGCTTGCTTGAAAATCCCATCTTTTGGGGTTGGGGGGGTGGTTTCTTGGGGTTAAACCTGGAGGTTGTGATCTGCTACAGATACCCCATTTTTTGTGATGGCAGCAGCTCTCATCTGACTCATTCTTTCCATTTTAGTGAGCGGTGAGTAGAAGCAAGGGGATTTAATGCAACCAGGTAACTCATGTCTGTTTAATGTCAGTCGGCACATGATTAAACAAGGCACGGGGAAAATTTGGCTATGAAGCAAAACCTTATAAGAAAGAAGAGGCAGGGAGCCCACCCCCTAGACAAACCACAACTCTTCCCTATGCCAAAAAAAATGTGATTTGCTGGTTTGAGGACATCTTGCACCTTTAAGAAAGCAGCAAAGCATTCGTTGCTCTTGCAAACGACTTGTAGCGTGTTACATTCACCAGTGAGTATGATGTAAGGAGATTGGAATGGATACACTGCCTTGGCCAACACTTGCCCCTTGGAAGGCAGGAGGAAGACGGTGACTGACAAGAGAAAGAGCAATGTAAAATGGTTTTGGGCTATGGTGGCTGAAGAGTTAATATCACGGGAATGTTTTCCCTTCAGCTAGGTATTTTGATTTGCTTTTACTTTGTTGGTTGCAAAAGCCATGGAGTGTGGGTTTTTTTTTCTTTTTTTAAATAAAACATCAGGGCAAAGCGTAAAGATGGTTTGAAAAGACACATTACATGTAAACAAAAGCCTGAAGGAGCAGTTAAGACTGCATGCATCTTGTATAAGTTTAATCAGTGGTTTTATAGAATTATGCTCTTGCTGTTTGGTACCACTCCGGCACTTTAAAGCAGCTGCAAAATTGAGTTAACCCTTACTCTGAACTCTTGGTTGATGGTCATATTGCATTTTACAGAGTTGACCCCTAATACCCACTTTTGTAATACAGAGTGATTTCATTTGTGCTTTCCTATGGTGTGCATGGCTAGAGACTTAAACAAACGTGTAGCCATTCTTCTATCATGACTGGTTTGGCCTGAAATGGGCAGCAAGTTGAGAGACGGCAATGTGCGTGTTTCAGAGGTGGAAAGGAAGCCATGCCAAACCTGCGCAGATTGCGAATCCTATAAAGCTGTCAACATTTTACTTGCTCAGAATTTGTCTTTCTTGAATGAGAATGAATGTCTGCTCCTTAAAGATCTCAATAGCTGCTTTTAAAAAGAAGTCTGTTAAAGGGAAGGGGGGATATTACTGTAACTGACCACTTTACACATTTGTAATAATAATAATGCATTTTTCTGTAGCTATGACAAGCTGGTCTCTTTCTGGCTTATCAGATGAGGCTGGATTCAACATACACCTAGCACCCTGAAAACACCGTATATCCACCACTGTAGTGCAACCGACATACGGCTGACTTAAGCAATGGTGGAACTGAGAGACATGAGTGAACTTTGTATATATATCAATCTTCCTCAAATGTGCCGAAAACTCCCCTTGCTATCTCTTCTCGCCAGTTTCCCAAGGCTCATCTGGCCTCAGCTCCCCTGCTCAACTCTGTTTTTCTCACTTAGGTGATGCTGGAGCGCCATAAGTAACTGAATAGACTGAGCCAGCCTCTCTCCCAAGCCATGCATCGTCACATGCATCGTGAAATGTGGTGTGCATGTCTCCAGCATATGCTATTGTGTTTTTGCCTCCACTTTTTAAAGGACAATCTCTGTTCCATTAATTGCTGCTGAATTTTCACTGGATTAGTTTAGTAGAGAGTCCCTTCTGAGTTAGACCAGTACAGAATGGGTGTAAGGAGGCTGGAATACATGGAATTCCACTCAGCGATGGAAGGCAGTGGAGTATTGGCCCTAGAGCCTGAGCAAATACAGGCAATGTTTGCCGAGTGAACTCAACATGATCCATGCTAAAGAGATACTCAGAGCTTCCGGATGAACCCGTGACCCCGTCCAAGTCAATAGGAACTTGGTGTTGATGCCAGGAGCCAGGATTTTTCCTTTTGTGTTTTGGCTGGGGGAAGGGATGGTGGCGGTTTCATTCGACTCCCGCTGGAATGTGACGAAGGGTCTCGCTGAGATTCTTAAGTCAATCGTTTGGAGAGCTACACGTTTAGCAGGAGGCCCCTAAACTGGCCACACTCAAACTTCTTGTTGATTCAGCAGAGTTTTTCTTGGAAAGAAAGCTGGTGCAGTATTTTTAGCCCTGCAAATAGTGTAGTGGCTAGCACCTCTGCTTAACATACAGAAGGTCCTGGGTTCAATTCCCAGGGGGTTGGACTCAATGATCTCATGAGGTCCCTTCCAGCCCTATGATTTGATTTGATTTGATTGATTTTAGAGGGAGGGGAGAATGGCGTGGATATGAGAGAGCTAGCCTGTTACTTAAGGCTCCTGGATGCAATTCTCTGCTCCATCAGAGGCCGCCTGTGTGACTTTGGCAAGCCACTTAGTCTGTTTGTGCTGTGCCTCAGTTCCCCATTGCAAAAATGGGGGTAATATTAACATAGCTTTTCTAACCTATGGGAGAGCTGGGTGAATAAATCCTTAAAAGACTGAGGAGCTCAGACAAGGTACTAGAGATGGTCTTGGTCATCTGTGTGCCTGTGCTAGCTGGCAATGTTTACAGGGAAAAAAATCATTGCAACATTGAAACTTGCAGCCAGATTTTCAAAAATGGTCACTGCGTGTGCCTTCCCAATTTATGAAATTGGGCCTGGTTTTTAGAGATGCTGAGAGACAGCTGTAGCAATGGACTGTTAGTAGGGACACTCAACACTCCTGAAAATTGGCGAGAGGTGAGGCAAGATGAGCATGCCAAAAACTGAAACCCTGATACCAATGGCTGTATCTACATTTGTCATTTTTGGTATCTATAGTCGGTTTTATTCATAGTTAGCTGTTGCTGTTCTCAGTGTCCGGATTACAGGAGAGAACTGCATGGTGTGCCAGGGAGCTTTTTGACATGTGGTGTGGCAACTGGATTGGAAACAGAATTTAGATGGGCCTGAGCCATTATCTTGGATACACACCAGTCTCAACTTTTGGAGAGGGAGTTTTGCAATCTACACCTGCATGCAGATCTCAGTTTGGGGCCCTATTTCTATAAAGGCTTGAAACAAATCCCCAGATCCAAACACTAGCAGATTTCCAAATCTGAATTTGGATGTGAATACAAACTGTCCACCATGGTACCATCTCTAATAGCTAGAGCAACTCAGGAATTTAGCTTACATGTAAATGTCTGAACCTTGGCTTTGTCATAGTCAAGGAGATCTTGGGACATTACAGACTGGGAGATTAAAAGTTCGTGTCTGTGTCAGGCTGGGCAAGCCCACCTCTTCCACGCATTGCGAAGCTTAGGAGGAAACTGTAAATTGGATTTTTTACTAAAGCAGCTTGGAAAGCAGGTTATGAACATTACTATTTAAAATGAGCGGTGGGATGGCGGGGTGAAAAGCAGATTAATCCTTAAATTGTTGTCCTGGGCACTCCTAGGCTGTCCATTAGACTGTCCCTATTCACCTTACAAAAGTATTTATGTCTATGAAAGCTAGCTATGTTCTCCTGCATTCATTTTGGTCTCACCGGTGGTGGAGTCTCTACAATCTCCAGTCAGCTACTGGACTGTTTGGTAACATTAAGTGAGCTGTTGAAAGTCAGGGGAAGCAAAATGAAAGTTAAGTTGGGCAGGGAGCATGTTCCAGGTGAAGATGCAGGTGGCAAAATGACAGGCGAAGGAGAAGGGTTGCCACTTGAGTTCCCCCGCTACATGGAGTCCTTTCACACTCAGTGCGCCCACTGTTGCCTGTTATGTAAGCAAGGGGAGAAAATGCAGGGGAAATTAAATGGAAGAAAACAACACAGTGTGAGAACCACAAGGGGTGCTACTGGCAGGATCCAAGCGCTGTGGCACAATTAAATGCCTGGACATTTACCCTGGGTGAGCATCTTCCTCATTGTTCCTGAGGAGAGGGCAGGATCATTCATTCCCCTGACCATGTAACTTTAGTCCTGATCATACTTCTGCTATTGCTATGCCCAATCTGAGTGCTGCAGGAGATATGGGAGGCTTCTGCCAATTCTCTGGAGGTATATTTCACATGCAAAGAGGTTCCACTTGCAGAAAGTCGCTCCTGATATTCAGACTGAGTTCCCATTTTTACCTTCCTCCCAATAATCCCTAGGCCATCCAGAGAAACCTCATCCCTCCTTGTTAGTTGTTAATCTGCAGAGTCTTAGACAACCACACCAATACATTTGTCACCACCTACTTTTGGGAAATGGAAGCTGTTATCAGAGAATTTCTAATAATGGCCATTCAGGATTGGCTCATTTCTAACTCCACATCGTTTAAAGCTCATGGGACTGTGTTATCTGGGCCTGATACTCTGTCTCCCTTTAAGAGCGTTCGGTTTTTCCACAACCCCTCCCAATGCTATCTACAGTCTGACTCCCTGGCCTACCATAGCAGGAAAAATAAAAACCCTCTCTCCTGACTCTCCATGTCCCCATTCCCTCCCTCCCTTCCTGGCTGTAGGCAACAGAGCTGATGAGTTAATCTGCTGTTTTCTCTTCCCAGTCTCTTACGTTTAATCCCTTACTTTCTCTTCTATGAATACATCACAGATTCCCTTCATTTTGCTTGGAAATGCCATCTCCATTCCTATAACTGAAGTCGCTCCTGATTATTTCTGTTAGCTATCCTGGCCCTTCTCTTCATTGCACTGTATTTTGAAAAGCCATGATGATGTAAGTGACTCTTCCTGTTGGTCTATACTCAACCAAGTTGGCCCATTCAGCCCTTCTCTCCTCACTGGATTGAGCCTGGAGGATTTTTTAATGACAAGAGTTCGGCTGTTCTCAAATATTCCCCACTTTGCTACAGGAACATTCTTCCGCTGTTGCGGGTTCCCACACAGGGCAATTCACATCACCACCTGCTCTGCTTTGCTAAGGCCAATAGTTATTTGGGGGCTCCCTCTCATCCTTGCCCTCATGAGCATTTCAATTTTGTTGACACGGGATCCTAAATCCTTCCCTCAGCCATTATTTTATTTATCCTATTGGGCTACTTTTCAAAGATTGTGTGGAGTCCTGAGATTGCCAACTCTGGAAGAAAACAGTCCTGCCTATTCCCAGGAATATGGAGCCTGAAGCCTACCTGGAATAATTTGCAGTAGTTCAACTGATTTCAACTGAGCCTTACTGATTTACAGCAGTTGAGGATCTGACCCATGGTGGTCTTGCATCCAGCCAAGCTGTTTCCCACCTAGTCAATATTACAGTAATCTAAATCTCCCTCCTCCTAATGATCAGAGACCTGGCCTTCTTACAAAAAATAAAAAGAAAAACAAGTCTTATTTATGAAAACCTTTTTCAATCTGTTTGTACCGCCTACTCTATGTGTCTAGAGTGCTGCAGCATCCACAAGTCACCTGATTGCCTTTATCATCCATAACTCCTATTCACGCTGTCTCTTGCCCTGTGAGCCAAAATATTTCCATCATTTTTCTCCACGGATTCAGTTTCATCCCTCGCCAACATTGCCATCTCCTCCTCCCCCCTGCTTACTTTATCTTCTCTGTAGACTCCATGCTGCTGTTTTAAATTCCTAGCCATGTTCATGGTTACCGCCGTGGTTGTAAAGTATCAGTTATTCTAATAATCACACTGAAGTTATCCTGCAAAGAGAATTAGAGCTTCCTTAGTGCTCCCTTGATGTATGTTCCCTTGATTTGTATCAAGAGCAGCTTTATGTTCTGCTCTCCTCCGGGTTGCTCTTCTTTGCTTCTGTCTAGCTGTTCTTTTGCTTGTTACTTCCTGAGTGCGAGAGTGGGAGGAAAAAAAGCTCTTTATTCTGTTCTCCCCAGTGCCCTGTGGGTAAATCCCATAACTATCTCCTTCCTGGTGGAAAGTGAAATGGAGTTTTTCCAGGATTAGTGCATGCCAGAAGAAAGGAGATTTGGCAAGCTCTCTTGTGTTGTGAACCCATTAGGTCAGAGGCAGTCACGTTAGGTCCTAACATAGCCCATCTCATGGGGGCAGCAATTTTCGTGCCGAGAGGAAGCTCCTCCTAAGTCAGGTGAAGTGATAGCAAAAGCAGCAGGATGCAGAAGATGGGACAGAAGTTGCAATGATCAAAAACATTCCCTGTGCACATCACTGTGAAAAGGGGTGTGGTGCTTCTCAGATATGGCCAGATTAGAGACTGGAAACAAACACAGCATCCACACCCTGGTCTGCTTGCCTGTGGGAATTCATTTTGGCTGTACAATGCTGCACAGCTGGGGTTGTTGGGCTGTGTGCGTTGCCTTTAGTGTCCAGTTGCTCTTAGTAGATGATGCACATTAGCAGATTCCTGCTTGATGAGCTAGTGCATTTGAAGCAGATGAGGACTGGGGGGGAGAGTTTCATGTTAAAAACTGTTCAAGAGCAATAGAGGGTGTTAGTCACGCTACTGATCAATGGATTACTGACACATCGAGTACCTCGGTGAGTTGATTGATAGGATAGATTTGGGACTGAACAAACGTAGCTGCCAAAACTTAAATTTCAGTTTACAAAACAAATGGTTAGTTCAGATCTACCTGCTACCAACATACCTGATTCCCGGGGAGAAAGCCATTTCTCTTTTAAGGCAATATCTTCTAATGGCGAGGCAGGGGACTGGGAGTCAAGTCACTTGGTTCTGTTCCTTACTCTGCAGTTTACTGCTCCTGTGATCCTGGACAAATCACTTTCTTTCCATCTCAGTGCACCCATCTTTTAAAATAGGGCTAATCATCCTTTGCTGCTTCACAGGTATGTTGTGAAGGTTAATTAATTTAACGGACAGTGTCAAGTTAAATGTAGTATGCTGTGCAAACAGTCCCGTAAATGTTTGCAATACTCTACCATGTTCTTAGTCCTGGAATTACTTTCCACTGTTTTATGCTGTCTTTATTCTCTGCCTGGCCCTCTTGTTGTCGGGATGAGCACAATACAAGTTTTGTGGTTTTTGTTTCAAGTCAGTCTCTTTACACTTTCAGAGTCTCATGCAGGAGCACTAAGGTGCAATGTTGTGGTTAGTCAACAACAAAGAATATTGATTTGGTTTTAGAAAATTGTCCATGTGTAGTTTTAAAAGAAAAAAATCAGGAAAATGTTTCTGTTCCTCTTTGGTTGTGTTTAATAACAAATGCTTTGCATGAGCCACATTGGGTGTTGTAAACAGATTCCCATAGGACGGTGGTAACGGAAATGTTAAAGTGTTCACCTCTAGGTCTGCTCCAAGGGGAAGAAGAGACTTATTGGGCAGGCTTATACCTGAATCTGAAGGCATAATTGCAGCACGAGTAGGCATACGGGAACTAGATTAGATTGGTTTATCTGTGAAAAATGACACCTTCATGTGGGCAATGGCACACGATAGTTGTCTGAGTACAAACCCCCCTGGGATCCTGGGTGAGTTCGCGGTGGCAAGCCAGAGATACGTTGCTGTTTAGTCGAAGCCAGCTGGTGTGTGTTGTGATGGCACTGAGGACATGCTCATTGCATCCTCTCTACCCTCTTTCGGTGCACCAACCCTGAAGTGCATTTTACAGGAAGAATGATACAAATTGCATTTTTGTAGATTAATTGGGTGGGGCTGACTTGTGCCAGTCTTACACCATTGAGTGATACCTTACTAAGCAAGTTGCCCCAAATAAGTGGGACTACTTGCAAAGCGTGGCAGCATTCAGTAAATCAGTGAGAGTAAGGGCTGGGCGAATTGTTAGGGTCTGAAATGTACATTAGGGTCCTAGGCTGGCTATGTTAAAACCTCTCTAGTAAAACTGGAATTGAGGTCACATCCCTAGAAGGAATTCAGGTCTAGTTTCATGCAGTGTTGTTTCAGAGTACAAACAAAACATCAACCTGAAGCAGAGGTCTCTGCTCCGCTGGACTTCATTTGCTCTCGTTGTAGCTGGCCAGTTAGTTGTTTTAGTTTAATTATTGGAGATTTTGCCTTTGAAGCACATAATAATAGCTAATATTTCTGTTCCTTGCCTGGGTGCTCACAAAGGTGATCCTGGGATCATTCGCAGAGATAATCTACAGCAAACTCAAATTTATGGCCAGGCGCTTGCTTTCTTCCCCCACAGTGGGTAGGGTTCATCTTCTAGGGTAGAAAATTGGGAAGAGGGCTGATGTTTTGGTGTTCAGGTTCATATTGTCCCATTGCAGGCCTTATGGATTACAGTTTTCTCCTTAATCCCACTCTCTCCAAACCTGGCATCTGCCCATGTTTCCATTTATACCACAACCTCACCGCAGAACCTGAAACACTGTGAAGCTTGAGATGAGGCAGAGGTATTCGCTTGTAAAAGCTGCAGCCCCTGTTGATCATCCTTGCCTGTTGCTTGATTCTCTTTCTTGCTGTTCATTTGTAGGATTTATGGGTGTGTCAGTTGTTGACTTGGCTTTCTGTAACTGTAACGCACATTGTGAGCTGAGAGCGGATCTCCTCATCCATTTGAATGGGATACCTGCTTTATGGGATAAATGGTTCTTTAGATTCCACCCAAGTTAAACTGTGGAGAAGCATAAAACCTGTTACGAGCTGCTCCCGTATTTGCAGGAAATAGTCAGAGTTGCTCTGCAGAAATGTGAAAGAAAACTATTAACTCCTGGCGTGCTTGCCAGGACTGCACTTGTCCTTTCTATTAAATGCATCTTGTTTATTTTGTTGTATTGATATTCCATGCAAATAAAAAGTGACCTTCTGCCTCTTGTCTGGACAAGTTGTTGGCAGCTATAGCAAAGGGCTTGACCTCCTAATGTTGCCAGCACTCATTTGTCATTCCCCACAGGGGCACCGGTCCTGTTGCAATGCTGAGCACCTCATCTGTGTGCCAAACTTCTTTCCAGTAACATCTCAATATGTTGCTGGTAATTAAGGAGCCAGCACTCTCATTTCCCTGAAGTGTTTGTGTTGAGATCTGAAAAGCATCGTTTCTACACTCTGCAAACATTATGGGGTTCGCTGCTCAAAATTTTGATTAAGTCCTTTAAAACATCAGACTATGATTAAAAAGAGTCATGTAGCAAGCCTGTTGCAAGGAACTGCAAATAAGCTGAAGATGGGAATTCACCTCCCCAGACACTGAGGCTAAGTCCTTCTGCAGCTTAAGAAAACATGCCCTGCAGCTATCAGCTGTTCAAACAGAAAGCACTTCTCTTGCCTCCCAGAGGTTTTCAGTATTGCCCAGCCCTGTGCTAGCTGAACATTGCATGCAGGAATCTTCTGCTGACATAATAATTAATTAAAACTAAGCAAGTGGAAGGAAAAGAAACATCCTGGAACTGTTCAAAGGCAAAAGGGGCTTTGAATTTAGGAATGCTGCAATGGGAACAGAACTCGGGAGTCTCAATACCATGCTCCTTTGTTTTAACCATAAACGGTACTACTCCAGCCCTGTAGTGGGATGCGGGCCCTGATTTGCTATGGCTGTGGTATCTGACTCTGTTAACATGCAGTGATGAGCAGTTCAGATTGGATCTATCCAAAGAAATATCATATATAGATATATGTTTCCAGGGATAGCCAAACACTGTTCTTTTTTTGAGCCAGTCACAGACGGATTAGGTGTGGTGTTTCAAATAGAGGTTAATGGATGCAGAAATTATTGCATTGATTTGTGTCTTGGGTCTGGTTCAGGAGAAAGCTACATGATATTTATTATCGTTCACTTTACCGGGAAGTATCACTGATTGCTTTTTTTTCTAGAATTAAGCAATCTCTCATTAAGCTGTGTGAACATGAACATCAGTGTGGCTGCGTCTCCATCACTCGTTCAAGTAGTACCCAGTGCAGGAAGAGGTGAACTCCACAAACTCAGAAATAATAAGGTTGAGGGGTCTTTTGCTGCCTTCTCATCAAGGCAAATTATTTTCCAAATAAAACAGTTCCTGACTAGTAAATCCAAGGGCTTTCCTGTCTTGAGCTCTGACACAGAGGTGGACAGATCAGTAGAAGTGGGGAGACAGTACCCTCATTACCTCTCCCATTTAGCTTTATGGCCATGGTTTCTGTTCTTCCACCAGAGAGCTCTGATGCACCATCTCGCTTTTAGTCACCTGAACTCCAGCTCTAGAAGTCTCTCAGGGAAAACAGAACTGTGAGAGAAGGGAAAAGAGATCCAGGAAACGAAGACATTTCTAGGCATACATTGCCAGATATTAGCTAGCAGTGTGATGTGGCAGTGGAGGGGAGGAATCAAATGTGTGTTTGCTCTGCATGGATGCTATGGTATCGCATCAAGAGGTGGCTTGTTCATTGTCTCCTCCCTGTGCAGCTGTGGTGGGACCATAACTAGAATCCTGTGTTTTGTTTTCGCCTCCTTGCTATTGCTTGGAAGATGTGGCCATGCTGGAAGGAATACAGGAGAGAGCAGCCAAAAGAGCTGGGTGGATGCTTTTGCAAAGATTGATTAAAACACATCAGCAGGTCCAGACTCCAGCTTAGTTATAAAGTGAATACAGGAGGCTCTAGGGGGAGGGGGGGAGTCTACAAGTGCATGAATGTATGAACATGGTACACGGGGAAGCCCAGATCCTCAAAGGTATTCAGGTACCTGACCACCATTGGAAGTATTTTGATTTTAATTCAAAATAATTAGGTTGAATTTGTGAGTCTACACAGGACTCCTAATTCAAAATAATGTAGGCATTATTATTTTGAGTTTCAGAGTCTACATTACACTCTCTAACTCAAATTGGATCCCCTGGCAGGCTGGTTTCCCAGCCGGGGGAGGGATTCCCCCAGTGGGCTGGTTTCCCCGCTGGCCGGCTAGGGAACACCCGGTGGGCTTGCTTCTCTACCGGGGGCAGGGAACCCCTGGTGGGCTGGTTCCCCCATCCAAGACATGCCGATCTGCCCCACCAACCCCGCTGTTCAGGCTGGGTGGGCTAGAAGTGAGATTGGGCTCTGAGTTGCTTTTGGACTGGGGGGACAGATCAGCATGTCTGGGGCAGGGAACCAGCCCACTGGGGGTTCCTTGCCCCTGACGGAGAAAGGCGCCTACCCAGGGTTCCCTGTCCATTATTTTGAAAGAAGCCAATTCTGCAGCTTGGAATGGCTTATTTTGAAATAACAATTTTGAAATAAGTCCTATTTCAAAATCAAAGTAGGTTTTATTATTTTGAAATAGCACCTCATTATTTTGAAATAACAAAGTGCTTGCATGGACAGGGAAAAGCTATTTCAAAATAAGCGGTGGGCATTTAAATGACTTTGAGGATCTGGGCTGAAGAGTTTGGTGTGATAGAGCAGGTTGAAATGCTTTTGCTAAGCGGCCCATGGAGTTTTGGATGGATAGAGAGAGAACTGAGAGCTATGGGGTTGTAGAGAAGTGGGGAAAGACTAGAGATTTACAATGACTTGACAAAACAGAAAAGATGATACTGTTGGAAACCAGTTTGCACCAGCAGGGAAATAGACTGCATAACCTGACAGATTCCTTCCATGTTTAGCTTCTCTGGGTCTGTGGACACCCAGGGCATGTCTACATGGCAGAATTCCCCCCCAGCAGCAAGTCACAGAGCCTGGATCCAGAGACTCCAGCTTGCAGCACTCATGCTACAGCACTGAAACAAGCAGGGTAAGTCTTCTCACCTGAGCTGGAGCTGGGCTCTGGAACCTGGTCATTGGGGATGGGCTTAAAGCCTGAGATCCAGCCTGAGCGTGAACGTCTGCCCTGCTGTTTCTAGTGCCATTGCATGTAGCTGAGTCTGCAGAACCGGGCTCTGGGACTATCTGATGTGAACTTCTTTGCCTCTCAGTATAGATAACCCTTGAGTGCAAGTTGTGACTCCACTTTGAGCCTAACCCACCCTTTCGCCTGGCCAAAAATCAGTCTGACTCAGGTCAGCAAGCACTGAGGACCTGTCTCCCAGGACCCTACTAGGAACATGGTTCAGAACCCAGTTCCTGCTGTGACTCAGGTTCACTCTTTGCCATTTCTCGGTGTGGATGCTGCTCAAGCTGCAGCCATGCAGCATGGTTGTGCTTGCATGGCTTTGATACTGTTTATAATGTAGTATGAATGCTGAAGCATGGGCTGGCAACATTGAGTCCACAAGCCCAGGTTCTGCAGAGCTGGGTTTACAAGAGGGGTGGACAAAACTGGCTCATAGCTAGGTGCCAGCAATTTTATTTTTGGTCACCAGAGGGTGCTTCTCCATTACACTTCTGCAGTAGGGCTAGGCAACAGGTTTCTAAAACTGGTCACCATGGCGATCAGAAACATATTATTTGTCAAGGTCTAGTTTACAATGCTATGTAGACGTACCCTTATTCTTTTGGTTCATGTAACTCTTTTAATTCAAAAATGTCCATCAGGGTATATGATGATTTTGCAGAGAGTGGGCATTTTTGCCTGATTCAGGTTCAACTTTTCTTTTCCATTAGGGAAATTGGCAGAATGGAGACAAAGCTCACACTCTTAGAGTACTGAAAAAATCTCTGATTCAGCTAACATTTGTGGTGCAGCCCCCAATATGTTATCTTCATCTGTGTGATCTGGCAAACAGGGACAGAAGAAGTGACTCAGAGTCGATTTTTTCCAGTTGTTTCCGAAGCCTGGGCCAAGCAGTAATCTTTCTTATCTTGCACTTCATCATTTATACTTGAAACCAGACCCTACGGTTGGATCAAGCACATTGTTCTTATTAAAAAGCGCTGTCACTACCTCAATGCACACTTCTTTCCTCCACTTCCCATGCTACAGGGGTCACTTATAATCGTCTTTATTCACTGTTGTATTACAGTAATGCTTAGGATCTCAGTCGGGGCTGGGGCCTCACTGTTAGACACCCTGAAAGCACATAAAAGGAAACAGACTGTGCTGGAGAGTTAATAGATAAGGCAGACAGTGGTGGGTGGGGTGTAGGAGATAAATGAAATGATTTGCCCAGTGTCATCTAATGCAGGTCAGTGTCAGAGTCTGGATGGGAACTTAGTGCGAGAGCCAGGCTAGCGCTCTATCCCCAAGACTAGCTGATGTTGCCTCTCAAGTGCCTCATCTCTTTGTTGAGCATGGAAGATTGCAGACCAGTGGTTCATGTCACAGGTTTCAGGATGTGAAAGATGCCACTCTGCCGTTCCATCCCGATGGAGGGAAGCATCCCATTTTTAATCTCTTTCTTCATCTCACTGGGGAGGATAATATAGGCCATCTATCCACTCCATTGTCCATAAGCAATTTCCTGTTCTCTTTGGCAACTGTAATAGCACTGCTGGCCACCAAAGCTTCAGAGGTTGGATGTACTCCTTGCATAGTCAGGGCACTGGCTTAGCAGTGCTGAAGGGACTTGTAGCAGGCATGGGTATGTTGACTTTATTTTTTGAACTGGGAAGAGCAGTTCTAACGAACACCATCCATAGGTACCTGACCGGATGCCGCTCCAGTTTTCCAAAAGCTGGCTTGAAGCCAATCCTGCAGAGGATGCTGGCCACTCCATTGCTTTTGATGAGTAATATAGCCCTTTGTTTTCCATGTTGATCTGTCTTAAGGACTTGTAGTAAAATTTAAAAAACTGCCATTGGTCCTTTCTAGGTGGCTGATGCCAAAATATAATAATAAAAGGACTTTTTAGTTAAAACAAATCCACATGAGTAATCATGCAGAAATTTGTCTGGGCTAGCTTCTGTTCCATCCCCAGGAATGCTTCTGGATGTGGGTTCCAGCTTTGGGATGGGCATCTGCCTTTTAGCTTTTTTAGAAGCAGAACGCGACATGGAAACAAAGCTGTCATTGGGTGGAATTTTTCTGCTTCTGCCATAACGCAAGGCATGCAGTGGCTTTTCAAGGATTAATCACTGTAGCTATAGCATTTCCAAGAGGAGAATTCCATAGACACCAATTAATGGAAACTTCACGATGGAGAAATGGTCCTGTGGTTAAGTCACTGAAGAGAGATGAGAGTTCAGTTCCTGGCTGTGTCAAGCTCTGTGTGTGGCCAGGGGCAAGTCGCTCAATCTCCATGCCTTGGTTCCTTCTTCTTTATAACATGAAGGTAATGAAAATCACAGATACTGTGAGAATAAGTCCACGCATAAATGGGAATTGCTTTGAAACTACCATTTATGGGCAATCACAAAAGTACTTACATATATAGAGAGAGAGAGGCACCAGAGCCACAAATCTTCATTTCAAGGACACTAAGGAGGACACATTTGTTCATGGCTGGTAGTGTAATGGGGTCATTGGCATGATATTATTAATTGCTATATATTGATGATGACCTTCTTTTTCAGTTCCTGGTTCTCATGGTTAATAGGGACATCAGCCGTTGCGTTTTAAGGGGAAGAGTGGGTTAAAAAACCATTTTTTCTCCTTCTGAGACCAAAGGTCAGAGATCACAGAGGTCACTCACAGTCAAACAAGAGTTTCTTGGTGTTGCCGTAATCCCTAGCTGACATTTGCTCAGATAATTAAAAACCTGTCACACAGTTCAGTGTGATAGGCCCTGTCTACTCAAGGCTGTGGGCCTAACCCAAAGTCGATTGATAGCAAGGGGAGGAGGAGTGTCCCGGATCCAGTCCAGTGCTGGCAAAAAGAGAGAAGGTGCTATTAATATGAAAGCTCTTTCCTGCAACACCTCTCTGTGTGACACTTCTCCATTTGGGTAGCAGGGCAATACACCATGTACTCATGGTTTGTTTACAGTGCGATTTGAAACGGGGAAGGAACAGAGGATGGAGTGTTGCATTTGGACGAGCGTCTCTTTCCGTGAATGTTTGGACGTCGGCAGATTATATATTATATTATTTCAGCCGCTCCAGGAAAAACTGTGAAATGGCCTGAAATAAAATGATGTTCTTTCTCTCCTAACTAAATAGAGCCCATTTAAACCCTTTGTGAGGGATGAGAGCTGCTAAATAAATACCACAAACAAGCAAATTTACAAATGAGAGGAAAATTCCTCTCTTCTGTTTATGGACGGTCCAAGATCGCATTCCAGCTTCCTCAATTTATTCCATTCTTATTTATGTGACCAGTAGCTTCACTGCAATATGTTAGTTGTGAATGATCAATTGTGGCTGCAATATCTTATACCCTTCTACCCCCGTCATGTCCAAGCGACTTAGGAACATGAGTCATATTACTTAGCAAAGCGGTTGGTGCTTCTGAGGAACTTGGGTAGTTCTGAAAATTCCTGCTTTTCAGAGCCTCTTTTCTGTGATTTCACCAGATTTTGAAATTTGCTTTCTACCAACTTTTGCAGCAGTAAAATGCAGTTGCTCAAATAGCAGCAAGAGTCCCGTGGCACCTTATAGACTGATTTCTTCGAGCATAAGCTTTCATGGGCTACAACCCACTTCGTCAGATGCATGCAAGACTCTTGCTGCTTTTGCTATACATAGACTAATGCGGCTACCCCTCTGGAAAGTTGCTCAAATGTACATGCAATGTGAATGTTCAAGCATGGAGGAAGTGTACTCCTTTACATATCTGACTGGAAATGTTTGTCTGTTCCGACACACATAGAAATGCTAAAGATGAAAACAAAGATTGCTGAGCTATGGTAAAATTTTCAAAAGCGACTAAATGCCTTGAGGTCCAGACCTCCATGTCTATTGATCGGCCTACCTTTCCAGGGGAGTTAGGCGCCTAAATTTCTTTGGGGATATGGGCCCACTTCTGAAAATGTGACTTAGACTCCCATGTGACTTAACTGCTTTTAAATAATTCCAAAGGCGCAGCTGTGTTAGTCTAGTTCAGCAAAGCAAACAAGGAGTCTTGTGGCACTTTTAAAGACTAACAAATTTATTTATCACATGAGCTTTCGTGGGAGAACATCCCACTCTGTCTGAAAGTTCCCTGTCTTCAAAGCATCTGTCGAAGTGGGATCTTCTCCCACGAAAGCTCATGCGATAAATAAACTTGTTAGTCTTTAAAAGTGCCACAAGACTCCTTGTTTGTTCTGCTTTGAAATATCACCTTAGTGTTGTAATGTATATTCTCCATGTTCTACATCCCATTTCAGTTTTGAAGCGCCTGCTGAACTGGTAGGTCACAATATGTCTTGTTAGCAGACAAATGAACTGCAGTGCAATGTTAACCCTGACGGAAGTCATCGTAATTACTCTCACATGTACATTAATGCACTAAATTAACTTGAGCAATTTAACGTGCAGCTTTGCTATAGAAGTAACTGGGTTTATTTCTAAAATTATGATGGAGAAAGCATTGTGAATTTGGTAGTGAAGATGGTGCAGCAAACTCTCAGTTCAATCCCTCCCTCTCCCAGCATCTTTTCATGTTCTCAGCACAGAGCCTATCTGGGCCTTGTAAAGCACTGAGTGTTTATAGACAGCTGATACCCAGCCTCTTTTTTCCCCAGGAGGTGATGAGAGGGAGCAGAGTATTGTCTGTCTCGTGGCATGAACTCCACAGCAGCAAAATCTCATGTTATGAACTGGAGTGATGATATCTGTGTACAGGGCTTCATGGGACTGATAGGCCACCCCTTTATGCCCTTCTTCATCTGTTTCTCTAACTGTGAAGACTTGAAGGACCTGACTGGGGCCAAATATTGCACAGATGTGGGCCAGCTGCATACACTGCTGCTCTGCTCACTGCCACTCAAAAGTGGGATGAGGCAGGACCCCCCCCAAAATTGCTTATTTTGTTCCTGCAGCACAACGACAGATTCTCAGAAATCGCAGCTTCCTAACACATGGGCTTAGGTGATTGTTTCCATATGGTCTTTCTGTACAGAGGACATGATGTCATTTCAGCAGGGAACTGAGAGCCTTTCCCAGCTTTCATTTCCAGCTCTATCACTGACTTTGGACAAGTCATGTACATTTCACACAGAGTTGTTGCAGGCCTAAAGTAGCGACGTTTGCTGAGCCTTAGAATAGGCCTGGACAACTCGATGTTTCTGGTTGCCGTTTTAGTAGCCTGTTGCCTAGCTTCACTACAGAAATGTAATGAAGAAGCATCTTCTGGCCACCCAAAGTAAAATTGCTGGTGCCTCCCTGTGAGCCAATTTTGTCCACTTCTGTCTTGCATGCAAGGTGCCATAGAAGGACACAAATGTGTGCATCTGCATACAGAAATTTCCCTCTGTGACACCCTCCTTCCACTTCTGCAGGCAATCACCATTCAACACGGTCGTAAATCATGCAAACTGTTCCGTTGATTTCAATGGGATCATTGCACATGTTCTGCACGCGTCAATGCTTTGTTAAATAGGGACCTACATGTGCGAAATTTCATTTCAGCTTGAAAGAAGATGTGCGTGAGTATGTGCTCACACATACATAATCTTTTTGGGTAAGATTTCAAGGAGTGGTGATGGGATGATGTCATGGAGACGGACATTACTCTGGTGACCTGAAAAAAGCTCTTCTGTGCATCCATCATTTCTGTCTTCCCCATGTGTCTGATGGGATGTTGAGTGTTTTGACTACCAATTAGAGTGTATGCAATGTGCTTGTTGATGGTGCTGGGGAATTCTCTCCAAAGCACTGACTGAGAGGCTACCAAGCGGGAGGGTGGTATTACTGGTTGTGTTAGCTAGCTGTTTAGAAGAGGGGACTGAGAATCAGGACTTCTGAGTTCTCTTCCTGACTGTATGTAGCTGTCAAGTCACCACTCTGTGAGCTAAGATGATGTCAGTTGCTGGAGGATTCTCTGTACCGTGAAGTCATTCAACCACTATTTGAGGACTTTAATAACTCAGTCATAGGTTAGGGGTCTATTGCAGGGGTATGGGGGTGAGGTTCTATGGTCTGCTCTGTGCCGGAGGTCAAACTAGATGATGATAATGGTCCCTCCTGACTGTAAAGTCTAAGAGTCTGCTCTGTAACTATTACCTTCCTAAGCACAAGAATCACAATTCTGCACCTAATTAAAAGGAGTGGCAAAACTCACGTCAGCTTCCCAGAATACCGGATCAGGCCCTAGTTAGTGCTGCAGAGAGGATTAATTAGTTGATCTTTAATAATCCAAAGCACTTATGCAGCATTTTCATCCTTAAAGTGTTTTATAAAGATCCAAGAGCGCCTAAGAGAAAAGACAGTGTATTAACATTTCCCCATCCCCAAAATATCAACAACAGCCTGAACCAAAGTCCTTGGGAGCCTTTTCCTTGATTCTTTTCGTACTGAGTCAGACTCCAAGTCAGTGTCCTGCAGGTTGGAAAGGCTCTGACTTCTTATTAACTAAAACTCAGAGAAGAATCACTATTTGCACAGACAAAATGATTGGGTTAACTTGAACCACCATTAACTACAGTGAAATTTATAGCTCAGATATGAGACTTGCTACCTGCTGGCCAGAGGTGTCCCAGATGTCTTATCTTCTGAGCTATACCAGGGAAGGACAGATATACCAGGCTTTCAGAAGTAGTAGGTGGGAGCTATGATGCCCCTTTGTAGCAGGAAAATGCCTAGAAACTTACATGGTGAGTTTCTGCTGTTTGACTGGGAAAGGAAAAGGTTTTGCTCAGGTTGAATAATATGGGCTTACATACATGTGTAACTCCTGATGTCATTTGCACGTACGCCTGTAGGGAAGACAATAGTCATAACCCTGGAAGGCACGTAAATGAGAGCAAGGTTTTTCAGAAGTGACTAGTAATTTTAGATGCCTTTTTGTGTGTGCACAGACCCCTTTATTGGGGCCTGTGCTTCAGAGGATCAAGCCACCTTTAAGATTTCTCACTTGGGCATCCAAAAAGGGAGGACCCCCAAATCACTAATCATAGTTGAAAACCATGCTCAGGAGCCAGTTTGCAGAGCTTAATAAAGCAGGATGTTTATTGCCCACACCCTAAAGTGCAAGTTCTTGGTTTTTGGTTTTTTGTTTGTTTGGTTTTTTTTTTTTTAAGTTGCTTTACATCGCCAGTGTTAATTGGAATGTTTCCTAAAGTGCTGCTGTTAAAGCAGTTGCATTTCTAACCTATTCTCTTGGGGAAACACTGAAAACCGGTCATGTTTAAACCCAAATTGAGCAGAGCATGAGAACGAGAAAATGAAACCAACCAAAAGACAGTCAAGTCTAGTTTCAGGGTCACCAAAGCAATGTAAATGAACACCATAAATGGTGAAAAGCAGATCAAATGTTGCAGATTCAGGATGGTGGTCTGTCCCCTTCTAGTGCTGGCAGGACCACAGATAATTTGCTGAGCATGCTATATTCTTTGCTGGCAAGGTGGATGAGGTATAATGTTATTGGACCAACTTCCATTGCGGAGAGAGAAGAGCTTTTGAGTTTAATGCAGTGGAGTTTGAAGTCTTGTCTCTTCATCAACGGAGGTTGGTCTAATAACAGGCAATACCTCATCCACCTTATCTCTCGTGTATCTTGGGCCTAACACTGCTACCATAGAGCTCCAAATGTAACCCATATGCATTACACAAACCCATTCTTGGCTTACAGAGATGACTGGCTTAGCTCTGGAAGCACAGATTTGTGCTTTTTAGAGCCAGAGGTCTGAGGTTCAATCCTCTTGCAGATGACATATGCAGGGACAAGCTGTTATTTTAAAATTTAGGTTTTAAAATTCAAATTTTTAAAATCCTTTCAGTTTTAATAATCTCAGGCTCTGTGAATAACACCGATAAGAAAAAACAAATACCATGTCTTAAAATACTTAAATTTGATCCTCACTCTGTCCAAGCAGGCTACTGTTATTTTAAATTTCCCTTTGCATCTACAGAGCTGGTACTCACACCCAAATCCACCACCAATCAACCAAGGCACCCACAGAAAAAAGTTTTGAAATCCTAAACTGGCTCAGGAGGCATCTGAGTTGAAAACTGTAGAACTCATGCCCCGTCTAAAATGGGCCTTTAACCAAGTGAATTGAACCATTTAAAATGTTGGTTTAAACATGTTTCCGCCCAATTCACTGTAAACACCATTCAGCCAGTCTGAGGGAATAGGGGCAAACCCTATTTTAAAAGATTTCAGAAACCAAGTGTGATAGATTGAATTGATTTGAAATCCCCTTCAGTCCCTTGAAATCAAAGAAGATATGTTAATTTACACCAGCCGAGAATCTGGCCCCATGGCTGCTTGTACGCTCCCTGGTCAGGCTGGATTTAGGCCAAGTTTTAAAGGTCCATAGCAGAGTAAGCCAGAGACTCATCCACTTCACTGAACATCTGGGCAGTGCATGTGCAGAAACACCATCGTCCGCATGACTTTTAACTGCATTGAGGTGTCGGACATGTCATGCTGATCCAGGAGAGCATGATCCAAATGACTAGGAAATAGAAAAAGACACCAAAGGGGAAAGAAAAAGAAATTGGTCCCCTGATCTTGGCATAGTGGATAATAAGTACGCAGTGATTTCAGACACCCTTGACTTCCATTTGCAGCAGAGCTTGGCCAGGCTGTGGGCAGGCTGGTATGAGAAGCATCTCCTCTGGTGCGGCAGAGGCATGTCTGCAAAGGCCAAGACGAGGATTGCAAAGCTGTTGATTCACCTTGTTCTTTTGACCTTGCTGACAGACCATGGCCACGATGCAATCCCTGAACGCTGGCCGGTGTCTCTAGGGAACAGTCTGATAGAGACTGGACCAGATGTAGGGTGGGGGTGTGTACAGCTGGAAAAGCTTGCTATCGTCCTTTGCCTTAAAAGGGCATGTGTTTGCCTGGGCCTTGGACAAATGGATGTGGTTTTGTCAGGAGCCTGGCTGAAAGAAAAAAAAAAATCATGTTAGGATTGCCTTGTCTGGTACCCAGGGAAATTAGTGGCAAAAGCTAGCTGACTTCAGCAGGAACAGGGACAGGTGGATAATGAGCGAGAAGAGAAAGATGCTAGTGGTGGGATTATTATGGTCTCATATTTTCAATGATGCCCACTTGTGGGACTCTCTGTCTTTGCACAGTTCCTGGGAAAGGGTCTGGGGGCCCTTGGAGTATGCGCCTGCCCTTGCCCGTATCGCTGCGTTTGCTCATGCTTCTGATGTCCTGCTTGTGAGTCATTTGCCTCTTCCCATCAGGTCAAGTTTATGAGACTGGGGACAGGAATCACCCAGGGGAGGCTGGGAGTGAGATTTCAGAAGTGATTTCTCATCATGCACTTGGTAGGCAGGGCATGAGAGGCTGTTTCCAGCACAGATGTGACTGGTGGGTCCCCTCTTGCCCTCTTTCCTGGCCTAAGACTGAAGCATTGTACAGTGGAACGTGGCCTGGCTCCCCTGTGCCACACGGGAAGGCAAGCAGGGATTTTCCACCCATGCTATGTTTTGGAGCATTTCTCCTAAGCTGCAAACAACCAGGAGGTTGGAATAGAGCCTCTGTCCTTATTTCTGACCCGTTGGGAGAGCCCTTCCCAGCTCATGCTGGCTGTGCTGTTCTCCTCAATGAAACGGAGGCGGGGGACTTCCAGTTTCTTTACTGTGTTTGGGAGACTCAGTGCCATTTTTCCTCTGGTGTCCTTTTCTTCCCTTCCTATGCTTCTGTACAGGGCAGTGTGACAACTAGTGGGGGTAACTGGGCACGATAACGAGGGGGAAAAGATGGTGTGAAAACCAGGCTGTGTGAAAGTAAATGGCTTATCCCTCATTGACTAGAATGGCGCCTGCATTTCGCCCAGATTCTTGGTTGCCTTTCCGTTTTCTGACTGTCGAGCCAAGTCCTCGATGGCATTCACAGCTAGGATTTTGCACGAGTTAACTGAATTCTACTGGGGAAGAACAAACACGGGACTTGCTGTTGGCTGCTAAGCTTTTACTTTGTTGGGCAGTGCAATGATTGATTATTTTACAGATGATTTATACCCAAGGAAACAAAGATCATTTTATGCGTGGAATTTAATATATTCTAGCACCACAGAACAGTGGCTGCTGTAGTATTGGCCCCTGTTTGTTTCTTTTCCTTTGGGATTACCCAGACGATCCTACAAGCTGAACTCATTTTATAATGCATTTCTTTGTTCACTGTGGGGATATGTGGGATTTTTAAAGATCCCGCAAGGGATGGTATGAGTCAGTGGTGGAACATTCACTCCAGCTGACATAACTCGGCAGAGCTCTATTGAAGTCAATGGAGAGCTGATTTGCACCAACTGAGGATCTGGCCTGTCATAGCTCTGGGCTTTGTTATATTGCTCCCTGGGATGGGAGACTATTCATGTGCTTTGATAAGGTACAAAGCTCTGCGGTTTTATGGAGTCCTCTTCTTTGGCTAAATGGATCATTGAGCTCCTGCGACTACTGGAATGCTGAGTAATTCTAAACGGCCATGGCAATAACTCGTTTGTCCAGCCAAGGGGACTCCTACTGTCTTTCAAAGATAATGGTACCATTGCAACCTGCCGGGGGCCTTGTTTATTTATATTCTCTACTGTGATTTAGCAGCTTCCGTTACCTCATTTGGGGGTAGTCCTTGAAACTGGAATTGCTGAAGGGCCATGGCTAAGAACCAGGCAGCGGTGCTGAGCGTCAGTGAATTTTGAAATTCCATGGGTACGAATCATAGGCCATAGGCTCCATATAAGGCCTGAACTAGAAAGAGCCAAATCCAAGCTTGGTACAAGGAGAAGTATTTACATTCAATGGGAGTTGCATCCAAAAACGCTAGGGCTGTATTTGTCTTGTCTGTCTGTTTAGGTACTTAGTTGGATTTCAGAACCGTGGTGTGATAATCATGGGATTTAAGTCATTTCCCCTCCAGGCTAAGTCATCTGTTTAAACACTGAAGCCTTTAGCTAGAGAGTGCCAAATTCTAGCCTGGTGTAGAAGAGGATTGAATTCAAATGCTCCTGCTTACTCTAGGTTTGGATTTGGCCCTGCCACTTTGAATCATGGTAATAAAGGATGCAATGAATGACATCTGCTAAAGTTAGGAAAGAATTTGGTGTTTATTAACTCTGTGCTAAACAAACAAAGTCTTAAAAGTAATTCCCTTTTAAAAAAATAGAGAAGGAGAAAGGAGCAAGGAAGTCCATTCCTTTGACATTGCTCTGGCCGTTTGATTTCTTTAGCTAGTTTCTGCGCAGAGCTGTAAAGCATTCAGCATGTTGCCCTGACAGTTGCTTTGTCAGTGAGCAGGAATTTTAGCTTGAATCTTCTCCTGCAGGGGGGAACACCCATCCAGTTCTCTCCCTTTAAAAACAAAACCAAACCCAAAAACCTGGTGGATTGACCTCATCTGCTCAGGTCAGTTCTTCAGAAAGAATTCCATTATAGGGGAAATTTCAATTCCAGTTCCCCTTTCCCGCATGACTATACAAGCTATTGAGGCGTAGGTGTGAGAGATTCCTGCTCGGGATCCCCTCTACAAAACACAGAGGATGGCTTGGTTCCTTTCCGGGGGATGTGCCTTGCTGATGTGTCACAGATTTGGAGAGGAACGCAGAGTGATAGCTGCCTGTTCCAGGATTGTGACCTCCTGTGATGCTGCAGTAAAAGCCGTCTTGTCTGGGCCTCACTGCACAGAGGCTGGAGCACCTTTTCCCTTTAAAATAAATAAATAATACCTCTTTCACCTGCGCAGTTGGAGAAATGCTCCCTCTGCAAGACAGTAAAATAGAACTGGGCAGTGAGTAAAGTCTTTCCTGAAGAATTAATAAGAAGACTTTGCAGAATAAAAATGAATATTAATCGTTTTCCCCTGTCATCGGAGCGTCCCAAAATCCTTGCAAATGCTAATCAAGTAACCTTTACAGGAGATGGTATTAAGCTTTTTTGTTTAAAGATCAGTGAACTGAGAAATAAGCATGTGATACCAGCTGAGGATCTGACTCTGAAATGGGGTCAGGTCCTCTGAAATAATTAGTGCTGCCTCCATTTATGTCAACTGAGTACTTGACTCTAAGTGACTTGACCAAAGTTGCGTAGTGAGTCAGTATCAAAAGCTGTGCCTCAGAGCCATAAATCCTGCCTCTTGGGACTGTATTCTGAACTCGGCGCTGGTGAAGTTCTGGAGCAACATCACTGAGGTCAAAGGACTTTGAATTTCCACTTGTGTAAATGGGATCAGAAGCTGGCTCTGTATTCCCTGATTTAACCAGTAAACCACACTTTTCCCCAAGCCCCTGTTTTAAATGATGCATACAAAAAGTTAATAATTTCTCTGTTCCTCAGCTATTCATTACAATTTAGGAGGCATCCACAAGGGAGGAAGGATGTGTCTCCAGATAAGATCTGAAATGAGCTAGAGCACTGATGCGGCAGACAGATAGGGGGAAAACTATTCCAGATGGTACAAATATGAATGAGTATATGCTTCCATGCGCAGTGACATCACGCTTTAGCAGACTGTTACAGCAGTGGGTTGGGAGACTTGGGTCATTTTCCTTATTCTCCTACTGACTGATTAAGTAACCTTGGGCAAGCTGCTTAACCTCTCTGCATTTATTCCCTGTATCTGGAAAATGGGAAAAATAATTCTCAGCCACCTTGCTAAAGCTTAAGGTACTTGGATGGAAGGAGATCTACACAGTCAAATTAATTCTTCTTATTTACAATATAATGAAAAATTTGAATGACAGGATTTTCATCGGTAGCAGCACATCTTTGCATCCTAGTCCCAGAGACTCTTTTTTGAATGTCCTGGAGTTGTTTGCTGTAAATTACACTGTGGTCTAGATAAATGTTTCTCTGTCTTTACAGTTTGATAGCTGCTTATTTGAAGGGGCGTGTGCACGTGTGCCTGTGCGTGTGTAATATATGTGAATGTGTATGTATATAATGTACGTATTTGGGGCTGTGTTTTGAGAGACAGGCAGAGAATACTTGCTCTCAAATGGTAAAGGGGGTAAGGAATGGAGGGGTAGAGGGGCGATGGTTGGGTTTTGGTTTTGGTTTTTTTTTTAATTTTCGTTGCCTCGTGACCCCAGCTCCTCCCTGATTTGCCTTTTAATGACTTTCCTGCTCCTCCTGGATCACGACTCACTGGCTGAGAAACACCTGTCTGGAACTTTTGGGCAAGGATTTCTTTTGGAACCAAACATATCTCCACCCTTTCTTGCCTTTGTGGGTTTCTTTTTAACTGGTTGAAACCCAGAGATCTGTTTAATTGTTTTGCAGACGTGAGTTTAAAATGCACAGGGGCAATAATCAAATGGCGCAGAATGAGCGATACTCATGCATTAGGAGCAGAATAGCATTGAACTAGAGATGAGCGTTTTAGGAAGTCCGGGATTTTCTGTGTGTTCCCAATGGCCTCCCCTTCTGCCTCTGACAAACACAGCCAAAAACAAATGCCAAATTCTAGTTGGCATTCATTGACAACGTGGCTAGCAGACTACACCCAAAACTGGGAATGGAAGACCAAATGCTCCCTTGAACTGGATAGATAGTCCTTCCAGGCCAGCCCTGAAGGTCATCAGCAGGTCGTGAGCTTGTTCTGCTGCTCTCATTACTGCAAATGTTCTTAAGCAGATGGCTTTGATCTCCCAGGACACCTTTCACAAGCAATGAAATGAACTCAGCAATTAATAAGTGCACACTGGGATAGGTTTTCCAGATGTGTCCCTTTGTGCGTGAAAAGAGAGTTTGTCTGTTACTAAACACACTGCCTATGCTTTGTTTCTAAGGTTTTAAGGCTTTAGGTATTAAAATGGATTATTTCAGGTGAAAGCATGTTTTTAATAAAGGATCTACTAGGAACCACTGTTTGTTAGGAGCTTCCTAGGGCCCATCTCCCACTGTATTTCAACAGAGTTCAATTTCTTTAGTCTCCTGGGAAAGTTACATTTATCTCAGTTTCCATGCTCTTTCTGATTTGCATAATCTCACTTCCTGTAGCCACCACTTTGCCAGGAAGAGACAGTTTAACTACAGGCCCGGCGGAGTTGATGATCAGAGGTACACAGAGAACTGGGGAAGATGTCCATGCAAATTTGGGCTTGGGAAGACAATGTTTATTAGTGAACACTAGTTTCAGTAAGCTTAGAAATACCGAAAAATGCTACAGGTCTGTCAAGTGCAGTCAGAAGAGGTCTTATTGCAAGTGAAATCAGGAGCATAAAATAAGATGCTTTAGCAAATAAAGACATAAATTAGACTGCCTGCTTCTGGATTCACTTATCTGGACATAGGCCTAGTCCATATATGGATGACGGCCATCACTTAGATCTCTCCAGTTTGATTGAGTGGTCAGCAAAGACCCAGTCAATCAATCTGGGGTTCGACTCAGTAACTCCACCCCGTAAGAAGACTAGCGTTGAGTCAAATGCATGGCATTTCCCTTCGACTCAGCGCAGTGGAGTCATGGAGGTAAGTAGGTGGTAGAAAGTTGAAGGGAGATACGCAAGTTGTTTTGCCTAACTTGCATATCTCCCTTTGCTGCTGCAGATAATATTAGTAAGTATAGACAAGGCCATAAACCAAGAGTGGTTTCAATGCTGTCACACTGGGGCATGTGAAATTAGGAGCAAGATTAGAGGGAGCTGCATCTAGCGGCAACGGGTGGAGGAAATTTGAATGTGTGATTATGTAGGCTTCCCCCAGAACTTAAGCTGAGCATCTTTTCTGAGAACCAACATGCATTTCAATGTCTATTTACTCCTATTATTTTTTGTGCGCACAAATGGCCACTGTGTTTGTAGGTTCTGGCTGGGCCCAAAAAGTTTGATAGAAGAGGGGAAGCAGCAGAGTTTTCTAAGGATTTAGGGAGGCCTTTTCTCCCAAGATTTCCAGCACAGATTTGCAGACCTAAGAGAGTTGATAAATTGGATCCACATCTGTACTGTATGGTCACTAGCCAAACACGGACCATCCAAGATTCTTCTGTCATTATCATTCATGTCTCTTCTGACAAATATAGTGTTGAAAGCCACTGGGCCAAATCTTGAAATCCTTCCACAGCTTTTCCTCAGTTCTTACTCCAGTAGAGTTTTCACTGACTTCACATTTGAATGCACTGTTTTTTTAGATTGTAAATTCCCTGAGGTAGGGACTGTGTCTAGGTTCTGCGTTATACAGAGCCTAGCACGATAAGGTTTATGACAGTAGCTCCTAAGTGCATCTCCAATAGAAATAAAGAGTAGCATCATCAGCCTTTAGCTCATTGTTAATATCTTACTCCTTTGTCCCCTTGCTGCCTGCACAGACCAGCATTTGTCTTAGCAAAGCTAGATGACTGCAGCTAAATGAATGTGACATTCACTGTCATAGCTAAATTAAGGTCCTTTCAGAGTTCATCTATATTTTGCTCCTTGACTTCCAATGTGTAATGCCAATGAAAAAATCCCTTGTTATTTCCTATGTCCAGAAACATCAGAATTAGTTCAAGACATTTTCCCTACCTAAAATTATATTTACAGTTTGGTCAAGGAAAGGAAAGTTGGTATTAACAACCCAAGCATCTTAGGCGTGGTGTTTACATCCAGCAGTGTGAATTCATAATGATTCAGTTTTCACCTTCACACTTTGGTTTCCTTTATAGTTCATTATAGGATCTTTCGTGATGAGCTTTGAAACGCTACTACTCAGTCACAGCTGGTGGTTTTGCAGTATTACAAGGGATGACTGTCTCCCAGGGTGGGGGGCATGCAATGCCAACCACCTGCATTTTGGCTGGAGTCTGCATTCAGGCCACCAGCCCACAAGTCAAAGGTTTCCCCTCCAATAACGTTTGGCATCAACACTGGTTGAATTTCTTAAATAATCTTGTTTACAAAAAAAAAAAAAAAGGCATTATTGTGTGATTTTTGCGTGTCTGCAGCCTGAAGGATGGGGCTGCTAACTTAGCAGCAGTGCCTGCTAACCCCAGTCTTGGTGGACAATTAACCAGTTAGGGGCCTCATTAACTCAGGAAAGTTGGGCTTATGGTTAAGGCCTGGGACTCGGAAGTGTTTGCTGGATTCTTACGTCTATCACAGTGCGACCTTTGGTTAGCCACTCAGTTTTTCCTTGCCTGATTCCCCCCATAGTTTAATTAGGGAAATCATACTTCCTTTCTCTGCCCCCTCTACATGCATTTTGGTGCAGGGACTGTCTCTACACAAGAGCAGTCAGCAGGCAGACCACGGGCCCAATGTGGCCCACCTGGCCCTTTTAAACAGGCCGCAAATTCTCTGTATTTACTTATCATTATTGTTTTTGTATTAGTTTCTCTGGAGTCTGGACCTTGACTATGAAATTTGGACCATGACAAAAAATAATTGGTTATCCTTGCCATAGTGGGGTGTTGATCTCAGCTGGCCCCTGTACCATGTTCCCATAGTGCAAAGTAGTAATAATAATTATTTATTTCAGTTTAATCATTCTTTTCTCATTCGTACCAGTTTTTAAACCAAAGCCAGTGTAATTTTCTCAACATTCTGTAGAGTTCTTCCTGATTAACGCTGGTCTTAAGAAGACAGAGAACCTGGATATATTTCTGTTCTTTGCCTCTTCTTGTATGATCTGCATATGTTACCACTCTTTTGAAGTGTTTATGAAAAATGGTAGATTGGAGGGAAAAAGCTTAGTTGGTCATTTTTTTGGCCAGTCCTGCTGCGTCTTGGTGGAAAGAATGATCTTGTGTTTTATGTTGCATAGCAATGTTGTTCATTAAATAGCAAGCAAGCAAAGCAGAGAGAGAGAGATTTATAAGGCAGTCACTAATTCATTTATTTCAAAGGATTGAGTGACATGTAAGTTCACCATAGGCCAGTGTTTCCCAACTGGTGTGTGCCATCAGGCCTGAGCAGGTGTGACATGGGGGTTCTGGATTGGCTCATGAATATTCATAAGTTGATTTGGAGACTATATGATGGTGTGTCTCAAAATAATTAAAGGTAGCAAGGTGTGCTCCAGTAGAGAAAAGGTTGGGAACCACTGCCATAGGCCATTGTGCTGTCTCTTGGCCCAGGGATGAATTTTGTCTGCTGCATGTTGCTTTTAGAAATTACTTCAAGTCAGGAACAAAATGAACTGCAACAAAATGGAATTGTTTAATATGGTTCTAGTTGTCATACCTCTCATGTAGGCATCTCTGGTGTAACTACTGGAGTCAGTGCAATTATATCCAAGGTGATTTTGACTAAAGGTGGTTTTTATCCATTGTTTTTAGTCACACTTTATGCTTTGAACCTGAAAATGTAATGGGTAACTTTTTTTTTTCATTTCACTGACTCCTTTTCTATAGCACAAAACACATTCTGTAATCTAGAGACAGCCCTAATGCTCTTATTCCTTTGTAATAAAAAGAAAATATATTAAAAAAATAAATCAGTTGGTTTCAAGGAGCAGAGAAATTCTATCCTAGGAATTGTTTCTGACCTTTCATATTTCATCATTGTAAATCCTGGTCCTTAAATATTTTTTAAACTCCCCTGATGAGGCAAAACAAATAAGGAGTCCTGTTGGACTTTTAAAGACTAATGCATTTATTTTTCACATGAGCTTTCATGGGAGATAATCCATATCATCTTTAGAGGAGCCAATTCCTGTTCAATGGGAATCTGACTGGAAGATCCCTGCTGAACAAGAGAAATTTTAAAAAGAAAGGGCAATATATTAGCTAATCTGCTCTTTCAGAGATCTAAGTTTGTCATCAACAGCTGATGTAAGTAAGGATTTTCATTAACTGTTATTACCAGTTACTGGACTCCAGTCCTACCTTGGGTCTTTTTGGAACCCAGCCCCCCAAGACACCAAAGCTTGTTTTGAAAATTCCTCACTGAATTTGTGCCTTGAGAATGGAAATGTGCATTACTATTTTGGCAGGCTCTCCATGGTTTTGTTACAGGGCAGCAGATTAAATCTCACTTGTAAAGCTATGCTGATTGCAGGCAGGGTACAATGAAAGATGGCTGTTCTACGCTGAAGAGCTTAAAATTGTGCTGCTCTCTGGAGTGCCAAGCTCCAGTGCACTCCTGAGGTTCAACACTGAGGTACCATCCTTGGAAACGGCATCCTCCCCCAGCTGCTCATATTGGGATGCAAGATGGTATGACTTGTCCTTCGTGAAGGACCACAAGAGGCCTTGAGCCCTATTCAATGTCCTGAAGAAGGTCATAGATCCCTGGCCTATCAGCGGGGATGCTGAACCTGGTGCCAAAGTGATTCCCCTGGTACCCACGTGAATTGTGAAGGACCCACTTTTCCCCTGTGGCCAGCAATTATACAGAGTCACTCAGACCGCCCAACTAATAAGGTTTCACCAGCAATATAATATTGTAAGTGCCCATTATGGGTTCTGCTGCTTCTATTAAATAGTAACCCAGGGAACAAAAATGCTATACGGCGATATTCTTAAGAGGTTACTTAGGATGCAAGAAGGCACTTTGCCGGCATTGTGGCTGCCAGGAGAGGCATTAAACTTGCAGCAGATCTTGTACAGTTCTTGGCCCTAGATAAGAAATATGCCTGACTAAAAATCATGCATTTGATTTTTCTTTTGGTGTTGGTACAAGTACTGTCTAAGGCTCTGTTTATAAATAGTACACAATAGAGGCCTTCATCTTGGTTGCTTGTTGCTATCATACAAATAATAATACGATAACATAGAGCCCATTAACTTTGGGGAAACTTTGATACTCATTGAATGATAAATGCACGCCAGTGCATAGATAATTCATTCCAGAATGGTGGTATCAAAGATCAGTCAAAGGGAATTTTCATGCTATCCATTTCAAGGAAATCCATTTTTGCTTTGCATGTTTAAGGCTCGTGTCATGTTTAACTTCAAACAAATCCCAATGCCTTGCTTTCTTGTTCTCTTCAAGGCCAATAGATGAATTAAGAAACCACAGTGGAAACACTCCCTTTCCTGTCTCCATTTCTGCACTTGGGGATGACTTGTTCATATTGGAGGCAGTGGCACCTTTTAAAGATATTTATAGTCTCACCAGATGGGCTTTTAGAGTGTCCATTATTTTGCATTCATTTCAAATCTCTATGTGATGATACATCAGTCCCTCTTTAGCTGCCTCTTCTGTGCTCTCACCCGAGAATTACTTTTGTTCAGCCCTCCCAGTAGGGGTCTCAACACCCCCTCCTCCCCGCTGCCCTCCCTCAATGTTTCAAAACTTGAAGCTGATGTCATAGGTCTGGAATTCAACATTTTTTTGGTAATAATAAATCTCTCAGGCAGTTAAGAACTGAACAGTGGTTGGATTAAGATGTCTTGTATCATAGTGAGGAAGCTGGTGGAAGAACTGGGGTTTTTTTGCATGAGACGAGATGAGGCAATGGATATGCAGATATTTTTGCATGTAGAGTAGAAACACACCATTGCAGGATGAGGTAAAAGTCAGGGTGGTGTATGGCTACTATGCACCATCTTTGGGACTGCCTGTAATAGAAATTTGAAAAGGAAGGAAAACATGATAGTTGTGCATATCTGGTGCCAAATCTTCAGCTGACTTATACAGTCAATTTCAGCTGAACTGTATTGACGGTGTATTGAATTGAGGAGCTGGTCCTTGCAGCCCTAACATGCCCTAATGTGGATGTAGAGACCTCAGATTAACATGTCGTAGTATAGTCTGCAATTCCTTTCATGACTCTTGAATCCAAACTGGGATTTAAGGCAACCCTGGGCATTGCAGCACCCAAATTGTTTGCCTTAGTTCAGTGATATTCAAATTTTGTGTTGAAAACACCATTTATTCCCACAACCCAACAATTATATCTTTGAGCAATGCATTCTAGTCTTTTGGCAGCAGGAGGGTGCACTGCAACCCAATACTTGAGACTCTCTGTGCCCCAGTGTTGGGTCCCAATCCCTAGTTTGAAAACCACTTCCTTAGTCAACCTAGGAAGTTAGTAGAGAAGCAGAGAGAGCTACAGGGTCTCTCTGTGTCCAGCAACCTTAATAGAGAATCTACTTTATATTCCCATACAGCCAAGTACTGCCTCTTCTTTACTGCAAGCAATGTTAGACGTGCTCCATGTACTTTTCCATGGGTGGTTTTAAGGCTCTTCTCTGCTTTTCTCATTATATCCTCAAAAATACCATGAACTCATGTATATTTCCAAACATTTCTGGGCTTAATGAAGATGGTCTAGTAATGGGAAAAGTACGTATTCTGAACCAGTATAAGATACATCTCTCCATTCCTCATCCCTCTGTCTAATTTAGGCATTTGTTGAGCACTCATCTGAGTTTTATCTAAATGCTTTCATGTCATTGCAGTCTTGGAGACAGCAGAGACTGGAAAACTTGTGGAATAATAATTCTAGGTGGTGAAAAACCTGAAAGGGATTTTTTTCAATTGTAGTGTACATTAAAGATTTTTATCAATAGTTTTATATAGAATTAGCAAATGATTCCTAGACAGTAAACAGCATAATACAAGCAAGAATAAAGGGTGTTATACAGATACTTATAAGCACAGCAGCAGAAGGTATTATAAGCCAATAGATAGACATTATAATGTATAGGTTTTATAAGCAACTATTTGAACTCCATAAATAAATAAAACAAATGATTAAGTTGTTTTTAAAAACTTAATCATAATTTAACTCTTTATAAACAACTTATAAACATGGGCTTCAAATAATGTATGATTTCCATCTCCACCTAATTTCTTTTATTGTTTTCTTTTCCTGAAAGGTACAGTAAGGATTTCTCCATTTTTGAGGGGTCATTTTCAACTTTTATGCTGGTCCAAAGCCTGGGCCTAATTTATGTGTGTAACACATGATACTAGAAACCTGGGGCTCTTAATTTCTTTCTGAGAATGAAAAAAAAACAACCCAATTTGTGTAGTCATTATTAACATGCCCAAACAAGTATTGGCTTATCTTCATTCATTCATAACATAGATATGCTCCATTAAAAAGGCCTGTATGTCTATCTCTTATCATTACCTGTGTATTTATTTTGTTCAAATTCTCAAAGCTGTAACCACAGGTCACAAAATAGGCTTGATGCTGCATAAGGTTCTCTCTCTCTCTCTCTCTCTCTCTCTTTTTGAAAGAATGTCTCATACTTTATTTCTGTATGTCAGTAATGTGGGAAGATCTGTCTCCTTACAGAAAAGGAGCTCTCTCACATCTGGCAGTTAGCCGTTATTGTATTAACATCGGGTCATTCCCTGATCTAAAATCAGGTTGACATTCTTAACCATATATGTTACTGGAAGATAATTTCAAAATATCTGTGGATGCTGGATGCCAACTTGCTGGAGGTCATTGTTTTAGGGTGCCAATATCAAATGAGGGATCTGATATTTGGCTGCTCCTTGAGGTTGAAGTAAAATATTTCCTCTGGGAAACTAATTTGCAAAGAGAATAAAACTGATAGATTGCCATAGCAAGGCAAAATCAAGCTGTGAAGCTGAGGTAGCTCTGGGTAGTGCTAGGCATTTGCTGATTTGGAAGGTTCATATTTTTGACAGCTCTTGGGTCAAAATTCACAATCATTTATTATAAATGTTTGTGATCAGCTCTGAATAATCTTTTAGAAACATCATCTCTGCTGCTGACATGAAAAATCCCAGATTAGCCAGTTAATGGTATGCATCATGCACTCCTATGTCATTGCTGTTTTAGAGACTTAACATTTGGATGCAAACCAACCCCCAATTAGCCGGGAATGATGGCTCTGAGTGCAATACAGAATTTGCTATTTTTGAAGGTTTTAGCTAAAGCAAATGCTACTGAGGAGGTGATCCTAATGATATATGGGGGGAAAAGAAACAAACAAAAACCCAGCTAATGCAGTCCTATGATGTATCACCCAAGGTATTTCCAGTAGAGATAGCCAGACCTTTTGCTTTATGTTATTAGTAGGAATGATTCCATTGGTTGTTCTAGTATATTATTGCGCATAAGACTGTAAGCAGTGTGTAACCGAGGCTGCCTTCTGCGGCCCCACCTCTGTGCCTTCTGGCCCTGTTGGAGTTGGGGCGAAGCCTGAGAGTGGCACCCCAGCAATCCACCCCAGCACGAGAAGGCGAGCACTCAGTGCCAGTAGATCGGGGCCTTCAACCCAAACCAGGGGTAAGGCAAACACCCAGAGACAATAGTTCAGGCCTTCTACCCTGGAAAGGGGTAAGGCAAAAACACAGTCAATACTTCGGGGCCTTCAACCCCAACAAGGGGTAAGGCAAACACCCAGAGGCAATAATTCAGGCCTTCAACCCCAGCAAGGAGTAAGGCAAACACCCAGAGGCAATAGTTCAGGCCTTCAAACCCAAACCAGGGGTAAGGCAAACACCCAGCGTCAATAGTTCGGGGCCTTCAACTCCGGCAAGGGGTAAGGCAAACACCCAGTCAGTAGTTTGGGGCCTTCAACCCCAACTGGGGGTAAGGCAAACACCCAGAGGCAATAGTTCAGGCCTTCAACCCCGGCAAGGGGTAAGGCAAACACTCCGAGTCAATAATTCGGTGCCTTCAACCCCAACAAGGGGTAAGGCAAACACCCAGAGGCAATAGTTGAGGCCGTCGACCCCAGCAAGGGGTAAGGCAAACACCCGGTAGGCCGGACGCCAGCAGTGGAGGGAAGGGGAACGCAGTCCCACCCGCTCCGCCGTCTTCCAGCCCAGGCCCCTACTAGTGGCACGCACAGGCTGCCCCGATGTCAGCAGGGCTGCTGCCGAAACGCACTGACTCACCAGACTGCCCCTGGGCTACTTCCTTCCCGCTTCTCCCCACGACACTTGGGGTACGTCATCCTCGCTGTCCTCTGGGTAGGTTCCCCAGGGCATCCCGGTCAAGCCCCCGCTATCCTCAGGTGGCAGTGCAGGCAATTCGGCCTCCTCTGCCAGTGGCAGCTCCTCCAGTTCACACGGGTCCGGGGTAGCCGGCTCGCTGCCTTCCCCGGCAGAGGGAGGCTCATCGAGGTCCTCAGGGGAATCTGGCCGATCCCCAGGCTCTCCGCTGAGGGAAGCTCATCCAGGCCTTCCCCTGGGGGAGTTTTCTCCAGGGGCGCAGCCGGCCAGGCCTCTTCCCCTCAGCTCTCACGGGGTGGGGGATCTTGCTGTCGGTCGGGCCTCTCTGGCTCCTGAGGAGGGAGGTCCGCCAGTGGCGGAA
Organism: Podocnemis expansa; assembly: GCA_007922195.1. NCBI lineage: Eukaryota > Metazoa > Chordata > Testudines > Podocnemididae > Podocnemis > Podocnemis expansa. Next base: position 15,414,991 of record ML682047.1, read on the forward strand.
GCGGCGGCGGCAGTGGCGGCGGCCGCCGCCTCCCTCTCTGTTTCCCTCATGGCTGCGTGGTCCGTCCCCGTATATAGTCCTCCCGCTCCCTCCGGCTGTCACTTTGGTTCCGGCCCGTGCTTTTAAGCAAGGCCTCTTCAGGCCAGTACGGGGAGTGTGGGCGCTCAGCTACCTCTCGGCCTGTGGGTAACCGTCCCCCTCGACTACTCAGTGAATTCCACCGACGATCATGCTCCGGGCTGGCTTGTAATGAAATAAGAAAGCCTTTCTCCCATTGTTGGCTATGCTTTCCGTGCAGGGGGCCGTGGCCTTGCTGGCACACAGGTGTCTGATCTAGATGGTGTTCTCTGAATTCACAGTTGAATTCAGGGTTTGTGCTGGAGGAGTGAAGCAAGAAATGAGCCTTTCCAGTATAGACAGTAACTGGACATTTCTAGTCTTGTAATACCCAGATCCTTTTTGTTAATTAGAGTAATTGTAGAGCAGTAGCCACAGAGGATTGATTGATTGATTTGTGCAGAGGTCACCTCATGTTGTTACATGCGGGGTCAGTGATTAAGAGAAAATTTTGAAGGTGTGTGTGTGGTCAGACACACTGTGGAAATTCAGTTCCCTGCAGACAGTAGCAACGCTGCTATTACTATTCAAAATCCATTGTCCAGTGTGTTTCCTTTGGAGCTGTAAAAGCTAGGAATAACTGTTAGTCTATTCAGCGAAACATTCATGTCACAAAGTGGGGTTATGCCCACAAAAGCTCATGTGATAAATTTGTTAGTCTTTAAAAGTGCCACAGGACTGCTTGTCTGTGTTATTGAAAGCAATGAGAATCTCGCCATTGAATTAGGCTGGGGATTCCCACTCATTGCACTTTCAGTTAGCATGCCTTTCGGCAAATGTTTTTTGCTTTTCTCCCTTGGTGAGATTTACACTCTGCGTGTCACTTGAACCAAAGCTTGCAGGACATTGTACAAGGAGGATTTTTTGTTAGCTTCTAAGAAAGGATCAAGAACCTGAGCTTTGCTTTTGATAATGAGCAGGTCTTTTTTTACCTATAAAATCTAGACAAACCCAACACCTTGTTAAGGATTCTGGGCAGTGTGGTCCAACAAGCATTTCTAGTACTGTAGTTAAAACAACTGTGAAAAGGTTGTCAAATCTCTATGTACACATATTTCAGCTTCACCAGAAACCATGTGTTGCCTGACCAGACTAACCCCAAACCAAAAGCTTTGCAGGTCTTAAACCTGACCTTGAGTTTCAGGTTTCTTAACCAGATATAAAACTCCAATTGTGCCTAGTTTGAGTTGTTACAAATATGTGCATAGCTCTAGTGTCACAGCTATTATTAATGGAAAGTTACTGTGCGCCATATGGTAGCAATTGTATTGTCTGTCTGTCTGACTGATGGTTTTGTTTCACACTAAGTCATAGCAGTGGGAAGACTGATCCTTAATCGTAGGAGAGAGTATTGGTTGAAACCTCTTGCGGTACCTTTGCGCTCTCATTGGAGGGAAGAGTGAAGGTTTGGGCAAGGGGAGGGATGAGCCAGTGGAGGAGTTAGCTCTGGAGGGTTGAGTCACTGAGTTGGACCAAATTCATGGAAACAACGCTAGCTGCTTGGCTTCCAGTTTAATCCCTAATTAGGAGCGGTCTGTCTCCACATTTGAAGATGCACAGAGTATGAGGTGCCACAGATGTGTGGTGAAGATGTCTCTTTAGGGTCTGTAGTACCTCACTGGAACACTTCTCTATCACGACTTGTTTATTCTCTGTACCCCAGTTAGTGTGAATGTAGATACCATTCTTCTACACCAGTGGTTCTTAACCTTTTACTGATCATGATGCACCTGGTGGCATATTGTGATCCTATAGGACACGCCAGGCCACGCTCCTTAGGCCAAATCCACCCATCTCCCCACAGTGCCAGAATGAGGTTTTTTGGCTCCTGGGGTGCGCCCAGAGCAAGCAGTGCGTGGGACGTGCCCTCAGATCGAGCAGTGACTGGAGCTGCTTGATGTGTGCCCAGGGCAAAGCTCCTGTTGCCTTGCCCTAGTTATGGCCCTGTCTCCCCAGCTCTCCACGACACATTTACCACCGTGTGGTGACACAGTAATGTGTCATGACATAGCAGCTGAGAGCCACAGTTCTACAAGTCTAAGTACCTAAACTATTCCCTTCTGCACTGAATTAGTATCTCAAAGCCGCAGCTCATTGTTTTAGTTTTGAACATGGCAATACCAGTGAATTTGCTGCTCATTTATTAGGAGGGGAAAAAAAGTCTGTTTGGTTTTAAAATGGTTGATGATGATTAGTAGTATTGTAATGGAGCTTTGCAAAGGCTGATACATTTGCCCGCTAATTCTGGTTTCTCCTCTTTTCTTCTTACAGCTGAACCTGCAGATCTCTTGAAGATATTAGATTTTCATAATTTACCTGATGGTATAACAAAAACAACAGGTTTTTGCACAAGCAGAAGATCTTCGAAAGGAGCAGATGTTGCTTTTCGAGTAACAAAAGATGCTCAGCTCAGTGCACCAACAAAGCAGTTATACCCTGGTAAGTGTAACATTTTTATTTGGTGCTGCCTGCTAAAATATCTCATGGCTTCCCTCCATGTTCTGGAATTGTATGCTTTCGCGCGCGCGTGTGTGTGTGTGTGTAAGATAAACAGTTTACAATAGTGGGGAAATGCAGATTGTCTGTCTGAGTACCTAATAATGTTAAAATACCTATACTCATTTTTCTCTCACTTCATCTGAGCAGGGGTGGTATATCATCTGGCAAAGATGCAAACACTGGCTAATTACATCTGTTCCCATCTGTGTGAAAAATCTGGGGTTTCTCCTTATCACAGGGTGGTATCCACTTGTGAATAGAGACTTGGAAGTGCAAAGAGTAAATCAGAACTTCCCTTCCCCTCAGAGCAGGTGGTCCCAGGATAAGTTCTTATCAGAAGAAATGTTTAAATTTTAATCAGAATCTTATTACAGAAAGAAAATAACATGAGCATCCATAAATCCAGTGAGTAGCAGGGTGCATATTAAAAACCAGCTACACCACTGATATGTTTTATATTTTGCCTCAGATGAGGAAGGAATAATATTTTAAAGCAAAAAGTCCTGTAAGCTAAGGGCAAGTGGTAAAGCAAAGTGGGTTAATGAATTAGCGTCAAAAAATGTCAAACTAAGGGACATGTATGTTCCAATTTGCTGTAGCATCCAAGTTCCTCCGCATTGTGAGTGTATTTATTCCCATGACACCCACATGAACGAGGGAAGCGGTAGCATCCATGTTTTACATGGAGGCACTGAGAACAAGTGCACAAACTTCTGTAGACCGTGGAGGGTTTCCATGGTGGAACAAGAAAATGAACGCAGGTCTCCCATGTCTGTTGGTGAATGCTTTGAGCAGCTGCTGATCTGTTTCTTCTGCAGGGCTTGAGAGTTGCTTAGCTGGCTCCTCCCACAAGTCATGCAGAGCAGCCAATCAGGTGGCCTACTACAGGTCAGCTGTGCTTCTTGGGTTGTCCCGAGACTGGTTCTGCTGTCAGCCCTGACCTCGACTGCCTCTACTGCAAGTCTCTGTTCCTGACAGCTAGATCCACAAGTGCTAAATCCGCATGGCAGGTAGATCCACATGTACTTACTGAGGTCCCGTTTTTACTCACTGCATCTCACTAGTCCAGATTCATCCAGGGACCTGGTGCAACTTGCTGAAGTCATGAGTTTGCATGTGGATTTGCCAGGAGTCAATTTAGCCCCTGCTGTTTATCTTGGCTTGTGTCCAGCATGACTGTGTGGATTTCAGAGGCAGAGGGGCTATTGGACGATGATCATTTGTATGGGGATCCACTGAGTAATGCACTCTCCCTGCATGAGGCCAAACAATGAGTAGGAGGAAAAGTGTGTGCGTGCGTGCATATATGCTGTGGAATCCTTAATCAAAGAACACAGATATAAACATGCCTTCAAAATGTTGGCAAACAAATTTACTGAAATAAAATCCAATAGCTAAATTAAGGGTAATATAACATGTCACTCCCTGTACTTTTACATTCAGATTCCTTCACTTAATTTCTGCTTAGCTGTTTCTCACAGACACTCACTCAAGTCAATGGAAAATTTTCCCGAATTAGGAATGAGTAAAAGCAAAATATGGGCTGCAGGTTTTGGCTCTACTTTTGGACATGATGGAATTTGATTTTTATTTTTATTGTATAACTTTGGCAGATAATAGCACTATTTATTTTTAAGCATTTTTTTCCTAATTTGTATTGATTTTAAATTTCAGAATGGCAGGGGCCATGAGCAGGTGGGGTCAGCCAATACATTATTTCATGATAGTAGATGTAGAAATTCAAGAAGTTAAAACTTTATAACTGTTAAAACGCAGCATAAGCATCACATGTCAAAGTATACGAAGTTAATATCCTTAAATCAAACTCCAATAAGTTCTTGGACATTATTTTTGTTACTTTGCTTATTGGTAAACTTCAATCACTGATGGAAATACACTTTTGTCAGCTTATGTGTGTTCAGTTGAAGGACTGTTTATTGACATGCACTGATAAAAATCTAATTCTTCCAAGCCTAGATATTTTCAAGCCAAGAAATGCAAAGTCATTGACAGTCTGGAATAACGTGAAGTGTTTTCCCTGGCTGGGGCCATTGTATTCAAGGGTCAGATTCAAAGGACACTTTTATAGTGTGCCTAATAGCCTGCTCTAACCCCTGCACAGTGCGGTTTGGCTTTCACAGGTTTCCATGCTGTGCAAGTCAAGTGGCATTTTCAATGACTGTGGGAGAAAATAGGTGGATGGGATTTTCTAGACAATGAATGGACGTGGTCAATACAGCAAAGGGATTGGATAATGTCATTTCTGGGCTGCAAATACAAGTTCTCCCTTGTCTGAAGCAGGAGACAACTATCTTTTTTTTCACCTACCTTCCTCTCACTCTTGTTTTTCATCTGCCATCCTGCTTGGCTGAGGAGACCTGGATTGGATTTACCTGGAGTCTATCAATGCAGCTCAGCAATCCCTTGAAGGGATGTCTCCTCTTCTGTGGCATGATGATAGCCCTTTTCTCCCTGCAAAGGCCGCCTATGGTCTGTTGTGGGAAAGAGCTGAAAAGCAGAGTGGGGAACTGGGTCTCCTGGCTGGCAATGTAGAACACAATGGCTCCATGCCAACATTTTTGCTCTGATATAGGTGTGGTCTCAATACATCCCCATAACTCAGTTCCCTCCAGAAAATGAGTGAGAAGAAAGATAAAGATGATAAAGTAATTGTTGAGCAACTTGCCAGTGGAGATGTGGGTTTCATCATTTCATGTTACTAAAGGGCTGGATGTGGATAAAAACTTTTAAAACATAACTTCCCCTTCCCACTATAAGGTACTCTAGGCAAAGATATTGTAGGTAATATATGGTGCTAATTAAAAGTTTGTGGGGGGGGTTTAAGCTGGTAATTTTATGGCTTTGCATTCTGCTTCTGTAACAGTAGCCAACAAAGCAGATTTTTTAAAAGTGCATTTGTGTTTTTAAACCCATGAGAGCAAGGAAATTTGCTAAGATGATCTTTCCTCAGCTTTCTAAATAAGTTCTTTAGATTGCTTGCAGCACCACCTTCCTCCAACCTCATGCAAAGGGAAGAAAGCCAGAGGTAGACCACCTTTCTATAGCAGCAATGAAAATGCAATAATTTCATTCCTATTGCAAACTTAATATTCTCTGCCTTATTTTTGCATGTCTGCACATATACTTAAAGACAGAACATCCTAGATTATGGCACATTTTCTTTAGGAGGGACACAAACCACAGGGTCCCCTTGGATGCACTAACAGCAACAGATTAAATTTGGCCTTAAAGGAACCACTCTGCTCTTAAAGCTGACTATCAAAATGATACCTTCTTATACAACAGATCTGCAACTTGTTGGTGTCCAAAATTGGATTTGTTGATTTTGGTGACATCAAATAAGTTCTGACTCAGTTGGTTGGACCCCACAAAACCTGCTTGACTAAGAGACAGTGAGCATGCTTTTTTTCCTTCTTTGTTCATTAGCAGAGTTCTCTATTGGGCTCCAGTAAGTTGCACCTCTGCCAAGCCCATTGGGGGCTTGTCTATGCATCACTCACACTATATTTGGGAGGAAAATTATGCTGAACAGGTGTCACTTAAGGACTTAATTTGGCCTTTATTATGAATCAGGATGTTTGAGAAGAAAAGAACTCAGCTTGACTCTATGGGTTTGAATGTGGTAGCTCTTAAAAAAATGTCCTTTTCATTAGCAGTTTACACAACTATCATTTGGAGAATGGGAGGGGAAGAAAAGAAGGAATCTCTGGGGTTCAACATTAATAGCCATTCAGTCTCTCTTCAGTGTCCACACACCAATAATAAGGGACAGTACTATGAGATCAGGGGATGTGGGCTTTTAAGAGAGGTACAGAACACTACCAGGCATTCACAGACCTATTCCAACTTGTTTCAAAATTCAAGCAGCTTTATTGTAATTGGGATCCATTATGTTCCTGGAGATTGAAATGCCAGAGAGCGTCAAAGATGGCCTGTCCAAACTACTCCATCACAGCTAATTATTTCAGCATGGAGATAGCTGAGTGCACAGGAATAGTCTGTGCCTCATTTGTGCTCACCTCCATCTCTTTCTCCTTCTCCATTCCCTTTCAATTCTCTTTGAATAGAGCTGTTGAAGATCAGGGATATTTCAGTGGATACTGTCACATCTATACAATGTCACTTGGACAGCACAGAGGCCACCGAATGCTTTAGTGATCACAATAATGTTCTGTCCTGTGCCAAATCCAGCAACTTATGAGGAAAGATGCCTATGAGGGACAGGTGTCTGTAGAAGCTGTTCAGCTATCAGCCTTTTGTTTTTCCATCTAGCTTTCACTGGGTCAATATCTAAGATGATTCTCACAGATGATAATGTCACCTAGGAGAGGGTTGGACAACCATTTCAGAGAATTATCTTCTTTTGATTTGGAGGGCATGAAATCTGTGAAATGGGGTCATTAATATTTAGCTGACTCACAAGCAAAAAGCAGATTATAAGGATCTGAGCTAGAGCAACGCTCAGCCTTTGGAGATGTTGAAGCAATGGGCAAAATTTATTACTGGTGCATTTTCCTTTACTGGAGAAATGGGTGCTCAACACCTTTCTGCATGAGCACCACTGAAAATGTAGAATGATGAGTAAAGGCTTGATCTAAACCCTACTGAAGTCAATGAATGTCTTTCTATTTATAGCCATATAAATTTGGTTGGGTCCTACATGCTAGTTTACTGTTAGTTTTGTTGCATTCTCAACAGAACCACCTCCACATATCGTTGGCTAGCTTGGGCCATTTCTAGCCAGGAAAATAAATGCACTGCTGCTTTGCCAGGATGACAGAGCAATAATGGAGTCTTTTCGGCCATAATTTGTCGATTATGGTTCTTTGAGCCGAGAAGCCCATATTGCCATGGAAACATTTTAATAATAATAAAAAATACATTAAAAACATTTTAATATGTTGGCAACTCATCCAGGTTGAAAAGTTCTGTATGATGGCTTCATAACAAATGCTCAATTTTATGGGTCATTTTGGATGTAAACTATTTTACATGAAAGACTCCAAATTGTTCTCCATAATTGCAACCAGGAAATCATCTGCTTTTGATTTAAACCAGCAGTGGTATGAGTAGACAGGGAAGGCACAGTCATCACATATCTTCACTTCTGGAACCATATCTTTGCTCATGTAAATTTAGGAACTGGGATCAAGAACTGGGCTTGGTTCTCCACCTTGCAGTGATTTTGCACTTGTGTAATTTCTCTAAAGTCAGTGGAGTTAGGCTCTCATAAAACCAGTGCAACAGTGCAGGGAATAAAATTCCTTACTTCATCTGGGTATTTTTGGGAACAACTCTGTTCTGGTTCATGGTTTAAACTGGGTGCAGCACCCTTGATTTCAGTGCAGCTCCACCTGTTTAAAACAGCTAAGGATCTGCCCCTTGTATTTTTTTTCTTACTTATCAAAATGCCAGTCAGTGATATCTACTTGCAGATGGTCTTACCAAAAGGATTCAGGTTCATGTGATGAGCCAGGCCTTCAACTGGAATAAACTGGCCTTGTTTTGGTGAAGTCACCAGTTGAGGATTTAGTGACACTCACCTGTGCTGAACAGCATGATTTTCTATTGTTACAGACTGTCCTGCGTAGATTTGGTGGTTTTCTACTTTCCATTTGGTACTCTAATTATGGCCGAGCACTTACACTGGGGTTTTAGTGCTAAAAGATATTAAAATGAATGATTTAAAGGAGTTTGATGTAAAAGAACTGGCAAATGCAAATTCCTCAAAATAGTGAAGAAAATGACAGTCACTTTCTCTTCTGACTTCCCTGCCTCACTGTCCGCCAAGCCCAGCTGTGGTCTGATACATTCCTTACATGTTGAATAAGGTCAACTGTAACCTAAGTAGGTCAAATCCCTCATTTAGTCCTGGGGTAGCATTTCAGAAAAGTCTATAGTGGGGCGGGAAACCTGGGTGAAACTGTTAGACACTTGGGTTGACATTTTTGTGGTTTATATGGCTGTGAATTTACAGCCCAAAAAATTAGCCAAAGGCTAGTACTTCCTCACATAGAGCCACGCACCACACCCACAGATGTTCACATCGCACTACAGATAACAGCTATGCCCTGCTCCATGCTGGCACTCCTTGGCTTAAGATTTCCTCACTGGATAGGCACAAAAGTACAATTATGTTCTTCTTTGAAAGTCTTAATCCGAGGAACCTTTGCAACCTTTTATAAAAAGTACAACATAGTAAGATGAAATAAATCCACACATAGGGCAGCCCCTACATCTATAATAACCAGAAGAACTGCCCTTCCCTTATCCCTCAGCACCACTCCTTACCTCTTGGAGATGTTGATTTTGGGAGATGGATGTCGATTTTGCAGTGTGGGTCCATCTCTAGAATCTGAAGTACTGCTGTTTGAAGGAGTCACAGAAGCGACAAACTCGCTGGGTTTTCACCGTGCCTTATGGTGTGTGCAGCCCTGGCAATTATGAACCTCTCACGTGTTGTCTTGCTGTCATGAGTTAAACTGATCTGCAGTCCCTGAGGATGGAACGCACCACTCAGCAAAGAATTGGATTGATCCCATGCAACCCTCCAGTCCCACTGAGGCCCTGTTTTGTGGATTTAATTGCATGGGCCTTTCAAGAATAAAGATGGGAGCCCACCATATCATAGTGCACATGTTCCTGAAACTATTCATGCTTTAATCTCCATGAGAAGAAGGACTTGCATCTCCATCCTTCTGTGGATGTTTGGAAGGAGCAGCAGGCTCTGCTGTTCACTTTTCAAAGCTCAGTCAAACCAAAGTCTCCATTGTATTGTTAGATTTATTTTTGCTTTTAGATGTTTGCTATCCAGGCTAATGCTGTGAGCCAAAGCCACAGAATGCACTGTTCTTCCCTAAAATAGAGAAAACCTGATTTAAAAAATAAAACAAACCCAAAAACCAATAGAACACCTAATATATTGCATATGTAACAGGAGACATTTTGTAATGATCTCTGAGTTCCCAGTGGCCCTAGATGATCTGGAGACCTTATGCTGCAGTTTATCTTGTCTCCTAAAAAGTTCCAGGGCAAACTGAAGACAGGGGTGGTCCAAAGGCTGTAGATTTACACCCATCACTCACTGCTGCACCTTAGTGTCCCAGTGGAGGTCTCCCATCGAGCAACATGGAGGCCCTTCTTTGCTTATCATGTAGATTCAATGGTAGAGCTGAAAAAGATTCATTGACCGATCCCTGGCAAGGTTAATTGCTGAACTGGAAAATGTACTGAGCATTAAACTAGATCATTCTTTTCCATGGGAGTTGCTGTTCAAACAATTTTCTGCTGTCTTCTCCTCCCTAGGTTTAATCACATAAGGGCTCTTAATCACAGTGAGCTGTGTAATTAAGCAGAGTAATTGAACTTTTAGACTTAGCTCACCCTCCCCAAAGAACTTTGTAGCTCTGTGTTGTCTGAAGCCAGCACACTGCTCCACTGTTGAGCTAAATTCATGGCGTTGCAGTGGTATCTGTACATATGGCTTTACCTTTTAAAAAGTGTCTTACAAGTGGTGGTGGAGGTTGCAGCCCACATGCTTGTAGGATGTGCTTTTCCCAACCATGGGGAGGAGACTCTCTGCCACGGCCAGCTGTTTTCATATAACTGGTATGGATGAATTTGGAAGGAGGAGCAATTGCTCATGGTTTTTCCACTGTTCACCAGGCTACGGGAGCAACTCACTTCTTTGCCTTTCTACTTCAGCTTCTGCCTTTCCTGAGGACTTCTCCATTCTGACCACTGTAAAAGCCAAGAAAGGAGGCCAGTCCTTCTTGATCTCCATTTACAATGAGCAAGGGATCCAGCAGATCGGCGTGGAGATGGGTAGATCTCCTGTATTCCTCTACGAAGACCATACTGGGAAGCCGGGCCCTGAAGACTATCCTCTCTTTCGAGGCATTAACCTATCAGATGGCAAGTAAGTGCAGTGTTACATACTGAGTACATGGTGCACAATAAAAATTGGCAGTCTATGTGAGTTACCTATATGAATAGTTAACAGTGTATAATATATACACACACCACTACTTGGTCTTCCCAGCTGAGCACTTGCACACTGCCAAATAAATAACAGATGTGCAAAAAACCCTTGAATATTAGTGAAATATTAGGCAGTTCAAGTCAGTGGGAACTTATGAATATAGGGATTACATTCCCCCTGGGCAAAGGGCTTACAGCAGTGGTTTTCAGACTGTGGGATGGGACCCCATACTGGGTTGCAGCCACTCAAATAATGGGTCTCAGCGCCCTCTGCTGTTGCTGCAGGAAGACATAAATGCTTTGCTCAAAGATGTAATTGTTGGGTCATGGGCATAAATGATTTTTTTTCAACTGGATTCCAAGAAAAAAGTTTTTGAAAACCATTGACTTACACAACCTGTGGCACTTAAAGTCCATGTTAAGTCATCCTGTGTGAGCCTTGAGGATGATGGAAGAAGGGGGCAAAGGGGAAAATTGGAGCTTTACTATGGTTACTTCTCCTCTCCAATGCCTCCTCCAACAACTGTGCAAGGAAGACTCCCACTCTGACAGAAATGGGAGACTTCCACTCAAAGGACATTAGGAGCCAAATGGCCCTACCTGGTCTTCCAACTGTATAAATTCCCACCTTTTGTCTGCTTAAGAGGTGCATGGGCCTTTTACTGGCCCTCTACCCAAAGGTGAAAGTCACCCTCGTTGGGAAGATCCAAAGGGGCAGCCGTGGTGGTCTAGTTCAGTAAAAACAAGCAAGGAGTCCTGTGGCACGGGACTCCTTGTTTATTTGTTTTACCCTGACTGGGGACAGAGATTAACCCATACTTTTATATTGACTTCCTTTCATGAGAAATTAGTTGTTATAAACTGCTGGCTCACTAATGAAAGCAGAAGGCTCTGTTTTAACTATCTCGATGGGCTGTGTTATTTTATAGGTGGCACAGAGTAGCCATAAGCATACAAAAGAAAAATGTCACCTTGATTTTGGACTGTAAAAAGAAGATAACTAAGTTCTTGGATCGAAGTGACCATCCCATCATTGACGTCAATGGAATCATTGTGTTTGGAACCAGGATACTGGATGAAGAGGTCTTTGAGGTAAGGCATGGATGGAAGCAGTGCTGCAGGTGTTGGAGGAAGATGCTGTACAAAGCCTTTGAGCATCTTTGATGGTTGATGACTGGCTTACAGAGTTCATTGCTGATGCTCATCATGTGGGACTGGTGTTTTTGGATGCCATATAGTTAAATGATGTCCTATCTTGAATTTATTGGATGTAAATATTTATTTTAATGGTGATCAGAATTGTGGACACATCCTCAGCTGTGTAAGCCAGCTGATTTGAACAGAGATATGCTAATACATCTAGCCCTTAGAGGGTTGTGGGGTTTTTCAAGCGGCATCAGAAACTGACTTTCTCATTCATGTGGTCCTGTGTTAGGTAAAATCTAGCACTAAAAAACCCCCAAACAAACTAGCATTGGTGGATCTTCCTCAGGCATTTCATGAATTTGAAACTCGGTGTTTAGGCTGAGTGCAGTGTTTAAGCACAATTCTGTAAAGCAAATGTGTGAAGAAATACTTGGCTGTCAGGGCCAGCTGATCTAGTGGCTTCTGTTCCACTTGGCTGAGCATCATCATCATCACATTTTATAGAGTCCCATATTAACCATTTGAAGTGGATTTTGGGAACCCTTCCCTTTGCTTGTCAGTGTTGTTTAAATCAGGCCATCCTTCCCTTGCTTTGATTCTGATCCAGAATACAAAGAGAGAGTCTGTGTTTCTGCAGTTTTCAGAGCCTTGGCTTGCCTCTGGTGTGGAGAATGGGTCAGGGTACTTTCTTTAGCAGTAAGACTTACATTTGTCCCTGCCTTCTCCTTTGAATTGGTTTCTGTGGCTAGGAAATGAAGGCTGATAAAGACAGTTCCTGGGTTAGCACAGAGCTGGCCTTAAGGCTCTGAGGCATGGGTAGGATTGCAGGAACCTCTTCATGTGCTTGACATTGAGTCCTGATCTTGTGCTCTGATGCACAATGAATCTGTCTTACCCACCCACTGAGCAGGTGTCTCCCCTCTCCCTCATAGCTGTCACATAGGAAAACACAAGTTCAAGCGGACAGAATAATTTCTGAAGAATTTCAGCCAGTGCTGCCTCTTTTCTCAATCATAAAGCGTCCTCACACAGAGATCGATTTTCTCCTAATATTGGTAGATCTTTGAAACCATTGGTCATCAAGCTTCTATAATTCTTGGCCCATGAACTATACCTGTTAGCATTTGCTATTCAGGGTTGTGACAGAGACAGCCAAGTGTAGATTTTTAGTCAGATCCGGGGGAGAGGGTGCTCTGTGGTTCCTAACGTTTTTCAGCAGGTAGATTGATATGTGAACATCACAGTAAACCTCAGTCAGGCTCCAGTTTCAGGGATCTAGTCTACTCTTTTCAATAGTCCCAGCCATCTACAGGGAATTTTCATTTGCAAAAGTCAAGAGTAACACTCCTGAAGTCAACAGAGCAAAGCTGTTGTAGGCGGGTGCAGCGTTAAGCCTGTTAAGTTTTCCAGCTCATCCCTTCTTACACTTGATTGAATTTGTTTAATGCTGGAGCTGTGTGTGTCCCAAGGAGCTGGCTGAGCAATGCATACAAGGTTTCTGCAACAGTATAAATAAGTAGGGTCCAGTGAAGCCAGCTCTGGTCCACATTGTGCTATCTGTGATGCAAAAAGAAAGTCCTGGGGCTGTTAATATTACCTACCTCTGCAAAGGTTTCTTCTGTAAACAGAGCAAAAATGCATTGACTCAGCATCAATGCCAAACCCCAGAGAGAAGACGCTTATGACTTAATCTCTAACTATGTTAAATGAAGAGACATTTCCTGGGAAGATTAACAATTAAAGAGGAAAGTGAAAGCTGGAGTTAATGGGCACTGGAGTGTCTCTTACAAGAGTTGGCTGGAATGATAAGAGTTCGGGTTGGTCCTGCAGGGGGTTGGACTAGATGACCTTCTGAGGCCCCTTCCATCTCTAATCTTCTATGATTCTATGATGTGCTTCCAAAAAACTCCATAACCAGACAAAATGAATGCTGCATTTCAGCTGAGTTGTTATGTAAAGCAAAGAACTTTACTGGAGACTTTGCGTATGGGCCTAGTTGATCCCCTTAAAGATATCAGTGTGTCATCTAAGCAAGGTGAGAAGCTTGCATTTTTGTAGGACTCTTTAGCCATCTGAACTGGCTTATCCTCTGTTGTTAAAAAAAACAAACAAACAAACCACACCAAAGAAACAAAACCTAGTGAAAAGGGCTTCTAGGACTTATTGCATGTTCTGTTCCATTTTGCATTTAACTAACAAGATCCTCCGTGGTAGTCAATTTATGGGGTGTCTGGTGGTCAAATGAAACTATGCTCACTCGAAGGTGCTTACAACAGTGAATAGGACTGAAGTTTTCATTACTGTCCCAAAAACTTGACACAGCCCTAGACAGGCTGGTTTTAATTGTCAGCTGTAAATGAGACTTCACAGCCACCCAGCTAAACAATGAGAACACATGATTTTCCAGCTGGAGAAGCTTTGCCGATGCCACTGTCATCTTTTCACAAGCAGGCAGATGTTAATACCATTCCTGGTAATGAAGTGACCTTGATTAGAGCAAATGTATGGGATAAATGGACCCAGTACTCCTCTTAGCTAACAGCAATGGAGGCTGTTTCCATGGTACTGGTAGTTTTTACAGTGTACATGTGCTAGATGATTGCAAACACAGAAAAGCCCAGAACAATTATTTTATCAAGAGAAGACAATTTATAAGAATACAAAAGCTTTCCCCTCAATATTGCCTTAAAATTTCTTTCCCCTTTTCGCCTTTTCTGCCTAGTGAGCAAGATTTTTCAACATGTACACACACACAATCAAGATACCAGTAGTTGTAAATTGAGTGTAATTAAAAGGTTTTATGAAGGCAGCAGACTGTAACCTAATTTCCTTCATTTCTCAGTAACCTAATTTCCTTCTGTTTTCCCCCCTCCCTCCTTCAATCTGCAGCCTGATGAGGAAAGTATGCATGAGGAAAAATCTTGGTTCTGAGCAATGATAAAGGGATTGAAGCATTAAAAAGCACCTGTGTCTAGAAAGGTACTAATTTCAGGGCCCTGAATCCAATTACAGTGAGACTGAATGTACTCTCACTCTTGCAGATAACAGTTTTGGAAGCCTCAAGCAACTAATAATATGTACGAGGTGTTTTCTACAGCCTGGGACTTTTGTGGCTGTTACAAGTTTGTAGATTGTGCTAGGAACTTGGAATGACCTGGTTGACTGGGATGGCAAGTAAGGCAATATTTGTAGTGCTTACGCTGTCTTTGTTTTAACACTGTTCAGTGGGAGCTCAAAGTTAAGGGCATTTATATCACTCTTGTTTGAAGTTTCCTCAGGCCCCGAACCAGACTTGAATAGATTTTTGTTTTGGAAGCTGAAATGACTTAACTCTGAGACTGAGAGGAGTCACAAGCAAAGCAGAGCACGATTAGCGCATTATGAAGAAGATGATTTCCCATCTCATGCTGTGTCACAGAAATAACCCAACAGGAAAGGTTGAGAGGTGTTTCAAAATGTTTCTCTAGCACAGCTTTCTTTCAGTGGAAAAATGACTTCCTCTCATTAAAATTCACTTAGTTCCGAGACTGCGTGGATCTCTCCGTAAAGCCCTCGGGAAGCTGCATAGACTTGACAAAGGGCCAAGCCCATTGCCAGGTTACACAAGCTAAGTTTTGTGCTGCAGTGTCGTTCAGAACAGGAATTTACAAATGCTAAGGAACGACAGGACAGGAGGACACGCTGGGATTGGAAAGTGGCAGCTGGCCTCATGCTGTGAATGAGAGGACAAAGCTGTGAGGCAGCAAAGAGCCTTACATGAGAAATAGCCTATGGAGTAAGAGAAATGCTTCTGTTTTGCTTCCTGGCCTATGGTAGCCAATGTTCCTATGTCTTCAATAATACTGAAAGGTAGAAGCCATGTCGTCTATTCCTCTTTTAGAGTGTTATTTGCTAGGGAGAATTTTTTTCACGTGCATTAGAAATGTAATGATCCTTTTTGATTGGATACAAATTCTTGTGTGAGCCAAGGTGAAGACCAAAGCTTATTTCCCTTTCCCTTCTTGCCCCTACCCATGGAAATGTTTGATGTTTTTTGTTAAAAAGTCAAATTTTTTTTGGCTGAAAACCAGACATTTTTATTCAGAAAGGCCAGTGTGCTTCTCTAGAGAAATTGTAGACAGTATTCCTCATGTCTGTATTTCTGTCGATGGAAAGGGCTTCCCGACCAGACCACATCTGCCACAATGCACCTTGGTCTCTTGGTGAGCCATCAGCAGGCACGAAGAGAGTCCCATGGCCTGAGGGAATCATGTCAGCTCTGGTCATCATTTTTATTTCTATGGATTGTAGAGAAAATGAGAAACCCTGTTGTTTGATTTGGCTGGAATGTAGCCTCACTTGACCAGTCAAGGATTGGCAAGACACTCGCCTGACACAGTTGACTGGTGGGTTGCCCGTTCCCCTTCCCCAAGATTGCTCTGACAGCGTTCTACAGATGTATTCTTCCTTAGACTTGCAAGTTACCATGTTCTTTTGGAAAATCAGCTCAGCCATCTCTTGAGCGAATGTGCCATTCTTGGTTTTAGGGAAATAAGAGACCATACAGGGGAGATGAAGTTTACCTCCCATTGTGCTGTAAGGTTTCTGGCACTTGGTTTCCTTCCAGAGGTGGCTGTATTCCAGAAGTGGACAAAGCACAGAAACTTCAGGATCTTTCTGAATGAAATGTGCCACAGGATGCTACTGGAACCCAAATAGTATGGTCATGAGTGGAGCAGATAAGTTTAGATAGAATAAGCATGCAGTGCTTTATGAAAAAGTCCTACCAAACAAAGGCAATCATTTTTTCTATGTTTAGGTGTTTCTGAATCAGTCTATACAATTAAGATTGTACTCTTGCAATAGTGCACTTTTAAGAAAACCTCTACAGGAAATATATCATTTGCTAGATTCTAACCATACAGCATGATTAGTAATACAACTATACCGATATGTGACTACTCAAGGACTAAGGGTACTAATTTCTTGTGAGTATGGGTGCCGAATTTTAGCCTTGTAGAGCAATTGCTGCAAAACCGTATTAAATTCTATTCCACAGAATCCTTCAGGGTTCATGCCTATTGGATTTTGTAGGGCTTTTCCACAAAGAGTATGGTGTTGGTACAACCACTAGAAATGCATTTCTCATTTTGTCATGGTCTCGTTAGACTTCAGTGCTAAATGAAGTTAGCGAGTAACATTAATACATGGAAAAGCCCAGCTTCTGTGTATGTTGTTCCTAAGCTTAATGTCTTTTACAGGTGACTTCTCTAGGACCAGAATGAGCTGAGTCTCACCAGTTGAATAATTTAACTATAGCTCATTGGTCTAGATGGCTCTGTAAAACCAACCCTTCCCTTCTCAGTCTGCCAAACAAGGTGTAAAATAAGTCAGGGGATTTTGTGCATCTGTGTACCTTGTCCTGCCAAGTTAGGAAAATTGTGAATGACGGGTGCACAGGGACCGGCAGAAATGTATGTCATTAGCTAATGCCAGATCTTTTCCTGGGATGAGAGTGGTTGTGCTGCTGGTTTTTTGGATGATACTAAAAGGACGGTGCTTTTTATTTCTTTTTGTGTTTTTACTTTGTCTAAGTGCAGTAGTGAAATCAAGACATCCAAAATAATAGGAAGGCCTTTTGCACCAGCTCAAGCCAGAAAATCTGGGCAACATGCCAGATGTGCTTTTAAGCTGTTGAACATTTCAAGGAGCACCAAGACAAAACAAAATAGAAACAAAAGTGGTTTTAGCTGAATCCTTGGTGCCTGTCAGGTGTTCTGCTGCCATCTCATTGAAATGCCAGTTTATGTTTAATCTTATGCTGTGTTTACATGTTAAAACACTGTTGCTGAAGTTGATAAACCCAGATTTCATCTCTACATTCATGGTTCCTTCAGCAACTCTGTATTTTAACCGTTCAAACTGCAGAGATGGGTCATATTTGAAGATGCTTATGTGGATTATTTTTGCTCCATAATCTGCCTGGTTAATAACTGGCCACTAAACTAATGTGATGTTTTGATTTGGTTTTCCCTGTTGATGCAATGAGATACTTAAGAAATGAGTGCACATGAGCTAAAGCATCCCGTCCGTGAAAGCTCATGAGGGTAATTGGCTCTCTAGACTTTAACAGGAAACTAGGTTTAGTGGTTAGAGGATGAGACAATGTGGGGGCTGGACAGTCTTACTCCTAGCTCTTTTATGAGCTATTCAGCAAGTATGGAACTTGACTTTGCCTCTGTCTTTCCAAATGGAAAATAATAGTGGTGCTCTCTTTTACAGAGATCTTGGGAAAGCAAGGTGGTTAATATTTGTAAAGCATCCAGAGATTCTCAGATTACAAGGGGGAAAATATGAATTAAAAATGGGGTCCCAGCCAGAGGGTTTGTGTCATACTAATATAGCTGAACTGGATCCAGGCTTTCCTGTCTTTGTGTCTTTGTGTTCCTGTTTGCAAAAATTGACCGTACAGACGTGAATACAGATCATGATTAGGGAGGTGGTGCAGTAGGAAAATGCATTTCTTTTTTAAGCCCAATAATAAAGGCCCAAACCCTGCAAAGTCTTACGAACATCAGTGGCTTTGTTAACGTCCACACTTGAGCTGGAAGTGTAAATTCCAACACATGCCTGTGTTAGAGCTGATTGAGCTAGCATGCTAAAAATAGACATAGTCACAACAGCACAGGCATTAGCAATGACCCTTCCAAGATGCCAGATATGTCTGTGGGGGACGGGGGACAGGAGATTTGATAATTCCTCTAGCCACTGCAGCTACACTTGTATTTTTAGTGCACTAGCTAGCTCTGTTGGAGCTAGTGTGGGTTATGTCTTCTCAAGCTGAAATTTACACCTGCAGGTTGAAGTCTAGACCAGGCCTTGAGAAATGTATGTTTCTGGTCCCCATGGCAATCAGTTTTAGTAGCCTGTCACCTGGCTCCACTGCAGAAATGTAATGGAGGATCACCCTCTGGTGACCAAAAGTAAAATTGCTGGTGCCCAGCTGTGAGCCAATTTTGTCCACCCGTGGTCTAGACATACTCAAAGAGACCATTCTGAAATGTAACGGTGAACATGTGTATACATTTTTGCAGGATCTGGACCTAATTCAGAGCAGTTAAAAATAACTCGAACGCTTGTTCACTAACTCTTTTTGAGCCCCCTCCCCCGGGGGAGGTTTTATTTTTCAGAAAATTTTTACTAAACTAAATTTCTCTGTCCAGATGAACCACAGACATGTACTCCAATATGTTTTTCACTACTTCAGTAGATTGCTGCAAAAAACTAATTTATAGTTTTGGCTACTTGCTTTATTAGCTCTGCCAACTCTGATTTCACCTCTTCTGCCGCTAAGCCTTTAAAGGAATGTGAGGACAGTCAGTATTTTAAGCCACAAGTATATAGCATGGCATGGAGTGAAGGAAAATAAAATATTCTGAGCCAGTATCTTTTGGGGCTCTTTATTTAAGATATCTGTAACTCTCTCCCTAATCTCCTGGCAATTCATGATATTAATAGCGGGGTTTGTTTTCACCACTACTGTTATTTCAAGGGAACTTTTCTGGTGCAACAATGTGCTCAGAGCATATGGGTTAGATCTCCAAGTTTGGACTCTTTCGGAGTTGTAGGGCTGCCTAGAAAATGTCTACAACCATCCGAGGTTGTCACTGGAAAGGTTCGCGATTAATGATGAGGTTTTTGTGCCACAATCCGAGCAATGTTGTCAATCCAATCAAAACTAAAACACGTGATATTTGCCCTCAGTTGGCAAAGTCTTACATACCAGATCATCTTACCGAGAGATAATGTCTGATTTTGTCAGCAAATATATAAAATTCTAGTGAGACCTATATACAGTGCTAAAGAAGAAGGATGAGATTTGCAAATTTATTTTCTGGTACCATGGGTTTGAGATTAAATGTGCTTGAATTCCTAATGTGACAGCATTTCAGATTGCTTCAGTGAGCCGATAGAGGTTAGGCACCTGCGGGAGAGAGAGAGTCTAAAGGTTTGGGTGGAAACATTTAAATGAATTGTCTCTTATTACACGTGTATACTCAGACTCTCCATTTCATTTAAATTTAATGGGGGATTAATGGTTTTGAACACTGGATTTAAGTGAAGCTTTCTGACTGGCTGAGGCGATCTGTGATGACACAGTCACGTCAGCAATGGTCAGAGAATGTGGCGAGAGGGGCTTTTTCTTTTTACTTCCTGACTTTTAGTTATAAATTTTATTTAATTATCTGTATAAAACACTGCACGTCAGATGTATCTGGTGAAGTGGGTTGCAGCTCATGAAAGCTTATGCCTGAAGAAATTAGTTGGCCTTTAATTTGTTAGTCTAGGCACAACAGTGACTCTTAAAAACACACTGCATTTACCTAAGATGAGCAGATAAAGTAGCTTCTGTATCTGCAGTATTCCCTCTCTGCTTGTTAGAGGAAATGCCTGGGATGCTGCAAGTACTGATGGGATCTAGCTCCAGTGATGTGCTTAGCCAGCCAAGCAGCTGGCAAGGATTCAAGGGTCGGCACCGTACTGCTATGCAGGGTATGAAATAACCAACAGGTGGAGTTCTGTGCTTTTGGGGTGGCTGGTGGGCCCCATTGTCAAAGGATGTGAGAAACAATGGCCAGTGGTATCAGTCTCGGTCAATGGGACAAGATGCCTATACTCCCATAATTATTCTCCTTGAATTCACAGGGCAATGCTCAGTTGAACACTGAGCAGGGCTCAAACAAGAACATCCTATGTAACTGATTGCAAAATAGCCAGAACTTGGTTGGTTGAGTTCACTGGCATCTTTTTTCCACATTTCTGGAGCATGGCATATTTGGCAAAAATTTGCCTGAACGCTTTCATTATGATATTACCTAACTGGATAACAAACAAGAATGTACTTTGCAATTTTGCTTCACTAGCAACCCCTGTTGCCCAGCCACTAAGCAGCATTGATGAGCTTTATACAGTGTAGAAGAAATCCATACAGGTGTGTGAGAAGCCTGCTAGCGGGGAGGAAGTATGAAGAAAACAGCAATACTTTACATGATGGGGCCCAAGAAACTTCACTGCCTTTTGGCCTCTGGCTGGGTCATGTGATTCAGTGGAGGCTAACCATCCCTGGTGGACCACACTTGGGCTAGCATTGTCCAGAATTTCCTGAGGCTGGGAATGCTGCCCCTCAATGATACTTGCCAAATAATCTGCCACGTGAAGCTTTTCTAAGACAGCAAATTTGGTGGTTTATGAAGCTAAAAATCATCCTTCAAGACCCCCTAAAGGATTATAACTCTTAGGCAGCAAAATCTTGTATGTTTGCTCCTGACATTAAGCTGGCAGAGTGCTGCATTTGAACACTGGATGCTGGCAAAAGATAACACATGCAGGCTCATCATACTTAATGGATAACATGAGGTGTAGAATGGTTACTCTCTAAGTTTACGGTTTCATTTGTCATTCACTTTGTCCTGTTAATAATGAGAGAGAAGGTTTAGTTTGTTCCATGGAAATTATAAGATTCGGGTTTCTGATCTGTGCTCCAGAGAGGGTGATGTAATGTTGGAAACCTGTCCCTGGGCAATGACATCATGCCACAGTTTACTGTGGAGTTTCTAATATGTACCTCCCTAAGGAGGGGAAGGTGAAAGGCCTGGAAAAGGCACTGCAAAGTGATCAGATGTATTGTAATAACTGAAGAAGGGCATGTTTGGGGTTTTGGAGAGGTAGCCTTTCTTAGTTTAAACAAGGAGTAGAAGCCAAAAGCTCTTGCTGTTGGAATGAGCTTTCCAGCTGAAATGTATTGGCAACACGACATAATATTTCAAAGCTGTTACAAAGAGAAACAACAGAGATAACATTGTGTTAGCCTTAGGATGAATGTGTGTTTCCATTTTTGCTAATTGGGGTACCTTACTCTCTGCAGGTGGTCTTCCATAAATTACTTTCATTTGCACTAAATAGAAGTTCTGGAGAATAAATTGATCCACTGGAAATAAGCCCCCTTCTGTACAGTTGAAGAAATGGATTGATTCCTTTAGTCTCTAGCCTTGCTGTTTCTCCTCTAAGCAAACTCCCATGAGCTACTTAGTAGAGGAGGGGAAATTTCCACTGGAGTAAGGGGGGAGATGAAACAAGGAGTGGGGACATGAAGGCCAATCAATGTCTGACTGCTCAGTTCAGCTGTGCAGCAGTGCTTGGACTGACATTTCTAGGGGTTTTGTGCTATAGTCCCAGCCTCAGATTTGACAATGCACTGGTTAGGATTTGGTCCTGCAGTGATTGTGCCTACAAAATCTTTTTGATTTTAAGTCTCCCCGAAGAATTCCTTGGCATTATCCCCTTTTCAGGCCCTAGGGGGAGGAACAGGAGCTATGAACGTCAGGAAGGCTTTTTGTGACACCAGAATAGTTCGGGCTGTTAGCTCATCCTTGTGGGCCAAGTCCTGAGGGAGGCCCTCAGGGCTAGGCTGTGGGGGTGAGGGGACCACATAGAGCTGTGTTGCCCCAGAAGAAAAGCTGAGGTGTTTTCCTCAGGTGGGGCCAGTATATCCCAGGGCTTCTCCTTGCACACATGTTCCAAAGGGGTGGCCGTGTCAGTCGAATCCCTCACAACAAACAAGGAGTCTGGCGGCACTTTTAAAAACTAACAAGTTTATTTATTGCATTAGCTTTCGTGGGAGAAAATCCCACTTTGTCAGATGCCAGAAGATGAGGAATTTACCAAATGGGAGGCAAAACTTGCACACACTGAGTGTATAGAGTGTCCCACTAGACTGTCCAGGAGCGATGCGGGTCCAGGAACAGACCTGGGGCCCGGGCCCTGTGCTCCCCTGGTCCTGATTCTGGGGCCGGTCCCAATCCTACCCAGGGCCCAGATTGGGCTCCTGCCGCGAGCGGTTCGGCCCCGACCCCGCAGCCAGGCGCAGGGCTGGAGAAGACATCCACCACCGTGGGCGGCCCAGCGATGGGCCTGGGGCACTGGCCCCGGGACATGGGGCTTGGGCCCTGTAAGGCCAGTGCCACCAACACCACTGAGAAAGTCTCTTACTCACCCGTCCCAACCCTAGAGCCTGCTTTTGTGAAGGAGGCCGTGCTGAAACATGCAAGTGAGGGTCAGGGTATCTTTTTTTTAAATTGCCCTCTGTGAGATGGCCTCGTAATCCAGCCCTCTGCCCACATTTGGTCTGAGGGAAAACTCAGAAGTTTACCTGAGTAACGACTGAGTAAGCATTGGGGGCCTGCTTTGCACCACCTGGCCTCAGCATTAGATTCATTTACACCAGTGCAAGCGGGAATAAAGATACTCCCGTTCTGATCAGGTAGCATGTTATAGCAGTGCTGCATGGCTGTGAATGAATTCCCGAGGGACATGGTGGCAGGGAATTAGGCCCTGAATCTAATACCTCAAAATGTTAGGCTACTATTTGCTTAAACTCTACATTTATGCATTCCAACTCTATGGGTTTACTCCAAGATGAGGTTTCTTGAAGGTATTGTTAACCTTGTAACTACATTCACTGCATGCAATGAGGAAGGAAGCACAGATTGAGTGAACCAGCAGCTTCTTATGCAAAAGACATTTGACTGCAATGATATCCGTGAAGTGGAATTGAGGACCTGGCTCCCTATTTTTTTTGCTGGGTCCTTATGCGACTAACTTCCCACAGAAACAAGAACTGAGGTAAGATATCAAGATTTGATCCAGCATAAATAAGCTGTGCTTTGCAAGAGCCTCCATTAGTTGACTGTGTTCTGCCCACTCCCATTCGTTTTCTATGAACAGATGAAACACGCATTCATTCCACATGGCAGTATATAATGGGCTCCTTGCCCAAATGCAAAGGAAAATCATCGACCACTCCAGACATCCATAGAGTGTAGATGTACTACCTATGGAGACAGTCAGAATTGAATGTATGTGTTTGCACCAAATAAACCACCCCAGGGTTGGGAGCTGAAAGATGATATTCGTAATGAATTGAGCAGAATATTGGAAAGGACTCATTCGGGTTTTTGTATGTGTGTGTTTTTTCTATTATCTGAATCAGATGCCTGCAAGAATGTGGGAAAAAAATGGCTCTAGCTGGGGTTGTTGTTTTCAAAGCGTAGCCATTTGCTGGTCATGGATGAGGAGGTCCATGACTGCTTGAGTGAAACATACATAGAGATGAGGGAATAACTGGTGGTGAATAATGTATTTGCTGAATCTTGTGTTTTTTCTCCATTTGGAATGTTTGCAAACCCAGCAATATTTTCCCTTGAGTTTATGCATCATTTGAGCAATGTTTGCTTTGTTTTTGTTTTTTCCTTCAAATTTTGATTACTCTTGATTCATTGCTCTTCTGTATGCTGAGATCTGGACTGTGTTGCTGAGCTATGATTCACCACATAGGTCAAATGGCATATTTCCGTTTCTTAGTTGGATGTCACTCCTATAACCAGATTTCTGTTGTAAAATTACAAAAGTACTTTTCTTGAGTTTTCAAGCCTGCAAGTTAAAAGTGCTCATTTTTGATGCAATCCATCCTTTGTGGGAAAGTTTGTCTTGCTTACGCCCTCTTCTCAGTGGTACCTCAGGATCTAAATTGGATTAGATGTTCAACCATGGGGATAGCTAATGATATGTATAAGGCTGAACGCAGCCAGGTTTAAATGGGACTTCAGGAACACTTAGATCTTGATGCTGGCCAACTGTGCAGGGGGGAATTTCTCCCTAAGCGGACATTAGTGCTTCTGAAACTTGATTGAATAAGTCTTGGTGGACACCCCAAAGAGAAACCATTTAAAAATTCAAATCAATAGTCTTGGAATCTCTTCCTCAGCCTCCCTATGTTATATATGCTCATATCTCTGTCTGCTGGAAAGGGCTGGCTCAGTTTGCATGAGTGGTTGAAATCACAGCAGCATCAACTGTTGGTGGCTGCAGCAGATGATTTGTTTGCTGTGGGCTCTGTGGTCAGGTGAGAAAACCCCAGGTTCCCTCCCAATACGCCTGGAACTTCTGCAGTACATTCAACTCCAAGCATATGAAGGAAGAGACATCCCCACGGCTGAGCATCTAATCTCCTTTATGGCCCAAGGTAAATTTAGGAGCCAACTTCCCGCCACCTCCTCCCTTTAATCCATGAAACTGGAGTCTGTCCTTACCTCCTGGGGCAGAAAATTTGGAGTGCTAATTAAAAGCCTTGTAGATTAAGAGCTTGACCCTGAGCATTTATAGGATCAAGGTAAGAAATGGTGATTGAGCCAAGAAGTTTACAGAAAAGCAGGGATGAGAATGTTCCTGAGAAACTTCTGAATTACTCGGGACTAGTAGGAAGATTAAGGTCTGAGAGGGCAGCTGTTCGCTAAATTCTTCATTAGTGTGATGAGGACCTTACTCAAGACATCATCTCCTGAGAAAGGCCATTCCCCACCTCTTTGTAATCTGGCATTTAAGAATGCAAATATCGAGTCTGGAGGCTCATTACACACAGCATAGAGGATGATGTCTGGTGCTGAACCATATTTGTACCCTTACATAGCTGTCGTACACACTTGCATTTGGAGTGCAATGACCTTGTTCTCTCTGCTATGTGCTGTGCAAGGAGTTGAAGAACCTATGTTTATTCTGCAGTGTAAAATCCTTGTGCCTTCAGCAGTGTGTCACACAAACATTTGCACAATTCAGCCCTAAGTCTCACTTCTCCCCCACCTCAAATTGATAGAGATTTTAGAGGCGAGGGAAAGGAATAATCAAGCAAGGTCTATCACACTGCCAACATTAGGGATTCATCATTTGCAAAGTGGATGCAGGCCCAGATGTGAGGGAGTTGAGGCTTTCCAAAAGCAACCACTGGCTTCAGGCTTATCTGACAACTCAAGTGGGTTTTAATATCTCTGTGTAGAAAGTTTTAGTTTTGGAAAAAAACCAAACTATTCAGCTCCATCCAGCCATTCTTCTATAGTTTATAAGAGCAGCATTACTGAAATATTAGCAATGAAGAGTACTCTCTATTGCACAAAAAGTGCACTCCACACACCATGGAAACATATCAAGATGGTTTTTGTTTTTTTTTTCCACACACATCCCAGCTCAGCTCTTGTGTGACTCATTGTAGAAAAATGTCAAAACAAGTGTAGGGATTTTAATTTGATTTGTTTTGGCTGATGGGAACATAGGAAGCTGGAAATCAGATGCGATGAACCAGTCACATTTGTAGTGAATCTTAGGGCTGAAGCAACCTGCTGTGCTAGAGAGAAACATTCTTCCGTTCTCTGGTTGGTAAGGATTTTAATTGCATGGAAAATGGAAGATGGTGGCCTTGAGGACTTGAATTGAGCAGTGTTAGTTGGGGAATTGGTAACTGAATGTAATTGCCAGTGGTGGCCTATTGGTCAAGGTAGATGAGAACGTACTAAGTGAAATCCATTTGAAAATGTTCTGCAACAGAGCAGGACTCTACCTATATTCACACCACAACACTGTGCATTGTCTTTGGGTTTAGGAATAGGAGTTGATCTCTTGGGACAGCTCGAGGACTCCAAATACTGCGTCCATAATTACAAGGCAAGCACTGGGTGGCTGCACCAAAATGGTTCTGTGACAAACAATGAAGATGCAAATTCTTGGAAACACGGCCGCCACAGAAAGTGAGGCAAATACCCATCTCAAGCAATCTTCTCCCTGCAGTGCTCTCTGTGCCTAGCGTAGACACAGCCAGGGAATGGGATAGCTCTGTATTAAGGAACAGTTAAAGAGGAAGGATGCTGTAATGTGGAGGTAGAGAACCAGGGCCTAATTCAGTCTCACCCTAGTTTTGCAGCTGTGTGATTCCACAGGCTTTAGTGGAGTTACTCCTGATTTGCACCCCTCCAGTCGGATCATGCGTTGCCACTCAAAGTGTTAAAAATGGACCAAAAGCTATTCCCAGAAGCTGTGGCAGAACCAACATTAGAACTCAGAACTGTCTGAGTCCTAAATACGTGTTCATTCATCCAGAACACGCTGCATACATTGTTTTCAGGAGTGGAGTAATATCTGTGTGAAACTGGAGTAATGCAGCACTGAATTATACAGTATTGTTGGGGTTCACATAGCTGATGGGGAACAACTACTTTTGAATGTTTGCTGGTCCCTCATTGACCCCTCTTGTCTCTCATTTTTAGGTGATGGAAATATTACGCCTTTCCACTAACTGTAGGAGTGGGGGGCTCTGTGGGTCTTCCCCCCACCCACAAACATGCTTGCTTTTCCTTATTTTTCCCTGTTCTTTTTAGCTCTCATTCTAGCCCCTTCAATAGCCTTTCACCCTGAGATTTCACACCTGAAAAATGAAGCATACTTCTCATGCAAATATACTAGCTAGCATTTGGGCCAAATCCTGAGATCCTTTCTCAGTCTATAGGTCAAAACTGTGAACAACTTTTACCTGCTCTATAGACACAGTTCACACACCACAGAAAATCCAGATTCTGTCCTTTCTTGAGGCTGGTCATCATGCATCAAGAAAAAAATAATGTAACATAAATATTAGTCTGCTCTTCAGGGCTGATGACTCCTGCAGCTCCTCTCTCAAGATTGCTCTGCCCGCACCCTAGTTCTTCTCTCTTGCTTGGCCATGCCCAATGTCACTTGTAGCAGGGTGGGGCAATCACCTGCTTTTGTGAGTCAGCAGAACCTATTTAAACCTTTCCTAGTAGGTCAACTTCTCCTCCCAGGTCAGTGTTACTGGCAAACACTACTATGCTGTTGCCTAGGTCAGAGTAAAGACTGAGTGATAACCTCTGCTTTGGCCTCTGTAAAGCATCAGCAAATTTTCAAAGCATAATTCATCCCAGCAACTTCCTCTTATTCCATTCTTGCCATAATATAAGAGTTCCACTTAAGGCAAGTCCCCTAGCCAGCTATGTGTGGATAATGTTAGCAGAATTGAATCTTCTCCCTAATTCCCATTGACTAAAGGAAAAATAAATCAGTATAAAGCTGTACCCAGGAAATGCAAGCATTCAGAATAGAGCTAGAGAACACGCATTGTTGCTTTTTTGTCCATCCCACTGAACTGTATTGCCTGCCACAACATGTGCAGATCCTCATTATAAGAGATTTTGCTTCCCAAATTGTCCTTCCTTATAATGTACATGCATGTAATATTCATGCCATAATGGGGAAAATAAAAGCAAGAGGAAAGAGGCAGCTGTTGCTTGGGTTCCTGGCAGTTCATATGATTCAGATCCTGAGCGAGCAGCATTCAGCCCCAGACTAACTGAAGCCTGGTGACGTAAGGAGATTAATGGAATGGTAAAGAAAATATAGAACCTGAGTATGTGGTCAGGCGCTGCTGAACCACAAGGAGCAATTTCAGACTGGGCTGCCTTTTGGCAGCAGCAATTTGGGTTCCCTTGCAGTTTTCGGAGGCTGCCTGCTCCCTCCAGGTGGCTTCTCCTTTCCAATGAAAACTTTGCAATTTCCTTAGTTCCTAATAGAAATGTACTTTGTATAAAATCTCATTATCCAGAAAAACTGAACTGATTCCCTCCGCAAAACACCGCAGGCAGCGGGGTGCCAACTACAACATCCCGCCGCTTGAGTCAGATTGAGCTGTTCCAGTGAGCCCAACCAACGGGAAGCGAGGTGGAGTGTGTGGGGGGCAGCAGCAATGGTGGCTAACGCCAGGCATAGCTGGGGTGAAATCGTGAAGGACATGGGCTATGGAAAGGGCCTGTACTCCTTGGCCTGGGTCTCCAGACTGAATATGCCATTGCTGCCCTAATCTCAGTTCTTGTGGTAGCCGGTCACCTGCCTGAATCAAGTGCATGCATAGGAGATTTTCTGGGGCATAATTAGGTACTTGCTTCCCAGAGCAAGTCAGAGGCGGGCACCTGACTCGACTGGAGAAAAGCTCCTCCTGAAAGAACTGCTGCCTTTTGCCAACATGTCACATGCCTGTGCTGCCACTACATTTACCCCCGCGGGTGTCCAACAGGGGCCTGGTTTGACATGGTCTCTTATTCTGACTTGGCATCTGCCTCAGCCTGACTTGCAATATTTTTTCCTCTTTGCAGTCTGGACTCCGTGGTCAAAGGAGGTTTCTAACCTGCTTCCAGCTTCATGTTCAGTCCTTGTAAATGTTTTTACTAAAGTTCACAACTCAGGTGTGAAATCTCAGAGTGAAAGGCAATTGAAGGGGTTAGTGTGCATGTGTGTGTCTCATCAGTGCAGGACCAGACAGATGAGCAACCTTCTTTATAGAGATGCCTCTGAACAGAAACAGCAAACTTCCCCAAAGTTTATCAGTGTTCCCTCTAATTTTTCATAGGCTGTGTGCACAAAATATTTTTGTGTAAATTTTCAGAACCTGTGTCCAAATTTGTGCACACGCAAGTGAGTGTGGTCAAATGTCTGGTAAATCCATCTCCCATGTATGAGTAGAAATTAAAAAATATTGCACTGTTAAATTTTTTTGTGCACACTTTATTTTGTTGTGTGCACAGGTTTCACAACCTGTGTGCGCATGCGCATGTGCACAGCTTAGAGGGAACATAGATGGGGATGTGGAGCTATTGTTCAAGTTCATCTCTGGTGCAGTGCCATTCTCTCCAGGGTGCTTGCACCACTGCTTAGAGAAACAAAACCATGATAGACTGAAGGATTTGACAGTTGTTGGTTGATGAGCTGCATTCTAGGCTAACCCATTTTAATCAATTAAAGAGCTAAATTATGGAGCATGAAGAGATGACGGGGCAGCACCCAAAACTATTCTTCACCTTCCTATAAAGCCCTGCCACAATGGCAATAATAAGCCCCAAAAGGGAGTGGCTCAGAAAGACATGAGCAGCAATTGGCTAAAGAAGGGCACGGGGTACCACTGATCGCACATGCACTGTTTCTTTTTCCTGATGCACCGTGTTTCCCAGTCTTCCCTCAGGAGCAACACAGATCTGTCTGCACCACCCAAAGGCTTTGTATAAATTTGACAATCTAGCTCCAAACTGGTCAAACGTTGGGCATGAAGGTTTTCCTTTACAATACCCACATGTCTGTGCTTCATATGAAACAAATTCTCTGGTGTGAAAGGCTAAGAATGTCCCTGGATTGACAGGTAGTTGCTGATCTTTCTGTTTTCCTCATTTTTATTTTCAAGATCGTGTTTTAGGCCTGATTCTCGTTTACACTAAGTCTTCATTGCACTGTTTCAGCCTTACTGGGAAATAGATAGAACTGGAATGACTTCTGATTGATGGCATGTATTTGACTGATTGGCTCTCCACCACCACCACCCCCTGTCTCCATGCAGCTGCCACACCCCTTACAAATATAGAGCAAGAAAAAAAGAAGAAATAATGTAAAGGCCACTACTCGTCAGGGTTCACTCCCTGGTAGATAGTCCTGTATTTCTAGATAGAAAAAAGCCTGCTGAGTCTACTTCTTAAAGAGACCCTGCTGAGCATTTGTTGTAACACCCAGGTTATAGCTGGCTGCACTTTGTTAAAGATCTTGTGACCCCTTCAGGGAGAGTACAGAGAGTTTAGGTGACTTATTGTTCAGAGCCACGCGGCGATCTTACCAATCCTCCTCTCACAAAACAGGCATCAAATTTGCCTACCTAAACCTTATCCAGGTAGAATAAGCAAGCCTCAGAATAAAATCAGCCTTCACTTCTAAAATGAGCCCCAAGAGGGCTACGAATTCTTTTTAATAGCGTGTAACCTTAAAAGCTCAAGTGAGGGTAAGATGCTTCTCTTTTCCAGCTGGTAAGTCACATTTTTGTCTGGACCAAGCTAACGGTTTTTAAAAGACATGTGAAGTCTGAGGCATGATCCCATAGACATGACTAAGCCCCCTCGGGCATCCAAGCATATTGGGCCACAGAAATATCGAAGAGGTTGAGAGCGGTGAGGTGACATATGTTCACTGTAAGAGTCGGCAGAAAGGGACCCTTTCAGTTAGATTGTGACACTAGCGCAGGGAAGGTCCAAGGTTAATACAAGGCTTGGGCCAACAGAACTGGGAAGCTGGAAGGCTGGATTCTCAAGGGCTCAGCACCCAAAATTTGGGCCAAACTTATAAAAGAATTCAGATTTCACAGCAGCAGCTAAATAAGGGCCAGACTTTCTGGGGCTGAGCAGCCGTCTGACGCTTCTGGCTGCATCTTTTGTTTCAGATATGGTTGTTCTTTAGGGCATTGGTTGGATCTGTTCAGAGAGAACCAGGAAATAGCATGTTGGGGAAGTCTGGAGATGAAGTAATGCAAGCCCATGCCGAGGTGAGGACAACTAATGAAATTAATTACTGGAATACAGTCCCAGAGGGTGTGGTGCAGTCCCTGTCATTCAGAGTATTTATCTCATGACCAAATGTCTTTTTCATGATACCTGTAGTTCAACCACACGTCATCGGCATGGATGAAGGAGTTTCTAGCTGCAGTCCTCTGGCCTGTGTCACGCGGCAGGTCAGACAAGATGATCCCACTGATCTCTTCTGGCCTTAAGACAGACACATGAAATAACATAAAAGCTGAAGATCGTGGTTCAGAGCAGGATAAAACTAACTAACAACATAGAAAAGAGAGGGCATGTGTTTATGTAGGGGAATATTTCTTCTCCCTCCCAAGAAACATTTGTCAATGAAACCGAGTTGGTATAAACCTTTAATCCATGCACTGTGGATTGACAGTATCTCTGCTAGACATGAAACAAGGACATCATTTGAGCATTGCTCATTGTTTCATCTTTTCTTCTTGCCCTCTCCTCCTCTTGGCTCTATTAACTGCTAGTTAAAGTAAGGACAGCTCATAACAGACAATGGTGTCCATTCATTTTGCGCCATTCATTTCTCAGAAGCCTGTTTGCTTTGTTTTTTTTTTTTTTTTTAGTTCGAAGTTGGACGGCAGAAGGTCAAACGG
This sequence comes from Podocnemis expansa, assembly GCA_007922195.1. Taxonomy (NCBI): domain Eukaryota; kingdom Metazoa; phylum Chordata; order Testudines; family Podocnemididae; genus Podocnemis; species Podocnemis expansa. Next base: position 15,446,618 of record ML682047.1, read on the forward strand.
AGCCCGGCCTCCTTTTATGTAAATGTCACCCACAAATGTGCAGACTATCAGTTAACTTCTCTTAAATTGCCGTGAATGCAAGTTTTTGTAGGTAAAGCCAACCGTGCCGCCGTTGCCCCAGCAACACTGACTTGAAGCTAGTCCAGAGGGAGGAGGGGCTCGTTGCAAGAACAAAGCAATTAGCAGCTGATTTGAGATGTCAGGGTTGGACTTGCTGTACTACAGAACTCATCACTGCTTCATGTTTCCTGACTTGGGGCATCTGTAGTGGCAGGATCTGCTCTTGTTTTCCAGACCCTTTTCTGGAGAGGAAAACAAAAATCCAATGTTTCTGACAATGTGTAATAAGCAACACTTTATCCTTGTGTCATAACATTGCTCTTCGTGGTCATATTGCGGTAGGGAAAATGATCTGCAAAGGACAGCTTCTGCCCCACAGAGCGCACACAATCTAAGATTAGGATAGGTGAATGTATGGACAAAAAAGAAGGCGGGGAAGGGGGCAAAATATGGAGGAAAAGCTATTACTAATGACAATTACATTTGCAGATTAATTTAGTAACCATAGTGGTCTCAGTAGTCACAAGTATCCACCAGCCTAACCAGTGGTTAACGTAACCATTTCTCATCTGGGAATGAGTGATCGCGATGGATCAGACCACAGGTCCATCTAGCCCAGAATCCTGTCTTCTGACGGTGGCTGGTGCCTCAGAGGAAACGAACAGGAGAGGCAATCACTGAGTGAGCCATCCTGTGCCAAAGACTCTCAAAGTACTTGGCCAAGATGAATAAAATTCATAGTTCCTATTTTGTGGTTAAGGAAATTGAGGCATGGGAGAGGTGACGCGGTATGTTTTCAAAAAAGCTGCCGCCTTTTTACAAAGACTGAGGTCCTATTAATTTTTAAGCTCCCATTTGGCATAGGTACAGAAGTGCCCAGCCCAGACTGTCTGCTTTCTTAAGAGTGTTTTTTAGCTTGACTAGAAGCAAAAGGCTTGGCCTGCATCAGGCAGGTAGACCATGAAATTTCCTATCAAGTTTTGGAGATCCAAGGGGCTTGGTGAGTTTTTAGAAATGTTTGAACCCTGAGAATGAAGGTGGTATATCTATTTGCTGTTTCAGAAGCAAATGTCTGGATGGTGGCTGTGATGGGAGAAGAGTGCACGCTGTTTTGGAGATGAAGGCATCATCTTCACTATCCAGAAAAGGGGTGTGCTTACAGTGAGATGACACCATTTAGCTAGTAAAATTCACAGTAAAATATGGTGAAGGCCAAGCTTTGCAGTTACACAAGACCAGACCCAGGTGGATGGTAGAGCGTTGACTTTACTTCACTGAATTTGAGGTGAAAACTACCTGTGCCTGTACCCGTGCAATCTTATTAGTGTACGTTACCTACGTCACTGCAAGAACACCTTTCCTGGCAGTGAACACTTGGCTACAAAGAGATGTAGTTTGCCACACTGATGTCTGCATTGTTTTTGTTGCTCATTTTAAATCAGTCTGATGTTCACTTTTGGTTCAATGTGGCAGAAGCTCTGTGCTTACAAAGCAAAGGTTTATACTCTATTACGTATTTATGGGGTTGGCAAAATCCAAAGAAATCTTTTGGGTGTATCATCTTGAATGTTTCCTTTCCTGTATGTAAGAGAATTAACGCCCTTTCTGTGTTCACGTTCTATGAATATTCTAAGAAACGAGCAGGAATGTTTGTGGAAACGATGAACTTTATGCAAATTTTGCAGAGTGTATTTGGAAAGAGATTTTCAAATTTGTTACTTGAGAGTATTGGTAAAGTAATCTGATTGGATTACTCAATTAGGGAATAGCAGTCTATTATGTGAATCTGCATCTAATCAAAACAGCTCAGACTATCAAATATTTATGAAGAACTGCTTGCAAACAAGCTACTGTGAATAATTATGATTCATAAATTATTTGGCAAACAGAGCATTTTGAATAACTAATAACTTAAAAAAAAAATCCTGACCGAAGTGCCAAGAGAGAACCTTAAATTATTTGTTATGAATTGTTACTCAGCTCTAATTCTATAAATACCTAGATGGAGTGTGTTCATTAAGTTATCTGTGAACTCCACGGTGCAGTTTTAGAGCATCTTTAAAGATTCATTTAGAAGATTCCTTTAGGATTTATATTGCTACAGAATAAACATTTTCAGCCTATGCAGAGAAATGTCTATATGGTGGTGCTGGCAAAAGGTTTTGTCACGGCTTGGGCTCAAGTGCCACACAACTGCTTGTTGTTTTGAATACACAGAGACTGTGAGACCACTATTTATAGAGACAAATGTTGTAATTTGTCTGTGGAATATGACATAATAGAAGGCTTCTGATTATAAGTCACAAAATGAAAAGCTGGAGGGCAAAAATCACAGTCCTACAAACTGCTGTGTGCGGCCTTATTGAAACAAAAACTGACTTCAAAGGTTTGATCTTAGTGTGTTTGTTGGAAAGCCAAGGGTGACTAGAAGTCTATTGTGATGGGTGTGGCGAACTGCCGGCTCTCCTGCGGTGGGTCTTGTGCTTTTCTTGTGGGTAATGGGTCAGTGTGCCTCTAGTTACCCCATCCTCGCTGTACTGAGGGCTTACTTTAGTGCACTTCTGTGGGGGAGTGGGGTTGGGACCCAGGCCTGCCCTCTTCTCCGGGTCCCAGCTGCCCTATGAGTTGCTGCTATGTGCTGACGGCAATGTCTGAATCCACAGCTCTCCTGTGCTGCTTTTTTCTCTTTGCCCTTTCAGTTCCTTGTGTCCTGCCTCATCTTGGGCAGGGTTTCTTTTCTCAGGCCTCTGTGTTTGGATAATATCCCCATCTGCTTGTACTTCTGCTCCTGGGTCCGGTACCTTCCTCAAAACTCCTCTGCTCCACCACTACTTGTACTTCTGTATGTAATTTGTCTCTTCTAAACTTTCAGCCCCAGCCATCTTCATGGCCAGTAACATCTTCCAGGTGACTTCTAGTGCAAGCTTTTGCGTCTCAGAGAGAATCAGTTATCTAACCTATGTAAGATTTCAAGGGCTGCAGGCAGTCTGAGTGAAACGGGAGGTACATAATCCTAGAATGCAGAGGGTTTTTGTTCCCTATTGACAAGCTGAGTTAAGACCCAGCCAGGTGCTTGATAAAAACCTCCCTGCTCTGGACAGACACGGCACAAGCTGGAGAGGGATCAGCGCGTGGGGCACCGCAGAGTGGATGGCAAGATGCAGGCGGCAAGGTGGCAGGAGGTTGCTTCATCCATTCCCTAGCTACCACAGTGCCTGAAGCAGGAGATTCACAGTGGATGTTAGGGAAAAGCTGGGGAAAGGGTATACGTAACCTCCATGCATGGGTAAGATGAAGAGGGGAATCCAACCTGCCCTCAAGGCTGTGGGACTGACCTCAACACGAGCAACTCATCGTGCCAAAGTGGAATGGCTGGAGGGGTCCAGTGTTGCAGGCAAAGGATTCTGACAAGGTCGGATCTCTGTTATCGTATCCTGTGAAAGCACTCGCTGGAGCTATACTCGAACCAGGTTAGGTCTGGTCTCCTTAGATGTTAAATACCCTTGACATTCCAGTGGGAAACATGCACACTGCTCTAGGGGAAATGTGCTAATGCCCAGTAAACCCCGAGATATCTACGCTTGACAGCTGGTGGCCTCCGCAGGCGGAGGGGCTGGCTGGTGTGAGATAAGACTTAAGACCTGGATTCAGAAAAGCATTTAAGCATTTACTGAATCTTCCCGAATAGGGATGCTTTCCTGTGTTGGAAACCTGAATGATTAGGGACTAGGACTCTCTAAAGCCTACAGGGCTTAGGTTCCCATATTCAGCCCAAGTTCGGTCGCTTTTCCAAATGATGGTAACCCTCTGAGTTTTGTTTCCCTATCCCTGCTCTGGTGGCACATCTGTAACAGGACTACCTTCGGTTCTGCACCAATGAGTCAGAGAGAGGTTAGCCCTGGCAGCCAGTGAATTTCAATTGCTGGGTGGTGAAGTTTGGAAATCACTGGAGCCACATCATAATTTCAGGGGGCCTGAGATTTTGGGAGTCAAATCTTTTCTTTAACAATGGTCATGCAAAGGACATGCAGTCCTAGCTGGAATCTATTCCAGAGCCTCCTTGTTGGCCTTTGGAAACAATTGCCCCTTCATCTCTATCACGTTGTGACACTGCCAGCATTTCCTATTTTGAAAATCATGCTCCTCCTAGGTCTGTTGCTGAAGTCGAAATGGTGTTCTTTGGGAGGGTTGTCCATTCCCTTCCACTGGGCCATCAAATAAATTCTGCACCACTCGCATTATTGTTTTGTTTTTACACATGGTTACATTTAAAAAAGAGCTTCTGAAAGGACTTTAGACTGAGGGTGGGAGGGTTGTTTTTGGATAAAGTTTTTAGCTGGTTCTAAATGAAATCTGCTTTCTTGCCGAGTTCTCTTCTGTTGTACACACATTGACTTGTGCTATGCAGTTTTCTTCTGTGTACATTGCCTTGTTGTTGTAAGTTTAGTCCTGAGAACTGAAAATTGATGAGTTACATGTGCTGAATTGTTGTTGCAGAATTTCTTCTCTCTGGTGGGCTGGTATGCCATGGTTTGTTTGCAGAAGGATTGCTGGTGGCTGCACACTGGTTTCTTGCTGTAGTTTGTTCATGGCTGGTGTTGACTCTTAAATAAATTTTAAAAAAAACCTGAAAGCATTTTGTTTTGAGAAAAACCTTGCATGTAATTCTTCAAAACTAGAACTTAAAATGAAAGTGTGCGCTTTTTAGAGATGATCTTGACTTTGTCTCTGGCCTATGAGTTTCTGGGACTCTGGAGCAAAACGGTCCATTTGCAAGAGAGCAAAGGAAGATCTGTACAAGTTGTCACCCGTAAAAAGTTGCCAGTTGCCTTTGATAACTTATGTCCTGTTTAAGCATAAAGCTTTGCAGCAGCAAAGCTGCACAATGCTTCTGGTATAGATGCTCCTTTCATATCAGCATAAGAAAACGACCTCTGTGGGTGGCAGAAACTATGTCAGCAGGAGACGCTGTCTTGCCGATATAATGCTGTCCACACTGGTGCTAATGTTGACGTAGCTTTTGTGGTTTATTTCTACTCCTGAGCAATACAAATTCTGCCAATATAAACTATAGCATAGATGTAGTAATGCTGTTGCTCAGCTTGCAGAAGTCTAGTTAACCCTAAACACTAGATGCTCCATACTCTGCAAATAAGGTCCAAGTCAGTTGCTGTGCTGTTCCAAGAGCAGATCAGGGCTCAGGTTCCTGGTTTCTTGCTCTGTAATCTGGGAGCCCTAAATTTAAGAGATTATTTCACTCTTTGAGCTGGCTAACAAATTGCAGTGGGAGTAGGTTAAGGCTCTGCTCTCTCCCTGTCCATCAGTCTGCACAGGTACAGGGAAATTCAGCCCCTCTAAGGTTGCAGTCAGCTTGAGGCGTAATCCATGACATGGGTAGCCAGAGCAAAAGGGGGCACTGGATGAACACGTAAAGCACAGGATGAGCATCTAAGGCCGGTCTCTGCGCTTCCCTAAGGGAAGCCCAGGGAATGCACTACGTATGGAGGCTGTTATACTGATTTTTCGACAGCAAAACTGACAACCTTCTTAAGGGTTTTTACTACTGGTGGGAGTAAGAAGGCCAAGATAATTCATTTCCAGCTGAGCTTGCACTCTTCTGGGAAAGATTTATGGACTGTTAACACAGCTTGGTTAGGGTTCCTGACTTGGATTGACAATGGCCAGCAGTGGAGCCCCGTTCTAGGGCAGCCCACTGAAGGTTTTCTTGCACCTTCATTTGGTGCATTCGAAGGCTTGTGACTGTTGCACGCAGAATAGGATATAACAGTGGTTCCCAAGGGAGCACTGGTGGTCTGCAAGAGTACTGCAGGTGGTCCGTGGGAGGTGGGGGAGATAATATAAAAATATAATTCTGTTTACCTCTTGTGTATCCTATTTGATTTTATATTATTATTCACAGTATAATTTCCTTCAGAAACATCCTTGTGTAATAGCTGCATTTTTAATACTCCTTGATATACAAGTATGACTCCTGTCAGCTATAGGCTACTATCTGTTAAAAATGTTCAAAACAGGTTGCTTACATGGTGATTCACAAAGGCTTTGGATGATGAGGTAGTGGTCCACATAAAAGAAAAGGTTGGGAGCCACTGCCGTACAAGATGGATCATTGGTCCAGTCCGGTCTGTCAGTTCTATGTTGCTATCCTGGGTACTTACCTATGTATGTTACTAGGGGCCTGAATTCTACAAGGCATCCAACAACTCTTGCAAAACTCATGGGCTGCCTCAGATTTCATTAAAATCATGCACCAGGTGCTCAGCTGGTGAAAATCCAGCTATCTCTGGCTACCTGTACTATGCACATGTACAAAATAGCCATGTTCAAAAGGCATCAAGATTGCTCACTGAAGCACTAAAAAAATTAGGAAGTGGCAGAATTAAAGTGCACCGTTCAATTCTAATTTGGCTTTCTGGTGTCTATGTTGCAGTCTTTAAGTACATGATCACGTTATCATTTTTCCATAATCTGGTCATATGTAGGAACTTTGAGAGGATGGAGCATGCTCAGGTACAATTGTGGCATCCTCCCCCCCCCCCAAAAAAAGAAAAAAGAAAAAAAAAACCTACTTGATGCAGACAACTGGCATGGGAAATTTCAGCCTAACTGATTAAAGTTTAATGTTATAAGCAATTGAAAACAAGACCTTATAATTGGAAGTACTGGGCAATCTTAATAATAGATGGTTCTATGTTCTGCATGTATGACATGCGTCACAAACTCAATTACTAATTTTCTAGTGTGCACTTGCCTATCACATTGACGCGTTCCACCCCCCACCCAAGACACAGACACTCACAAATAACTCTTAAATATCTCTTGAGGGTAAAATAATGAAAAGCTGCCAGTTGAAGGAGAAAATATTTACTTGAATTTGATGAAATTTGAACTAAAACTCATGCGTCTAATAAAAACCTGTGGTTTGGATTCCACGTTCTTCCCATATGTTTCTAATCTCTTGGGGGTTTTCAAATATGTGCCCAGAACACAGACTTCTAAAAAAATGTTTTTAAATTGCTGAATTTGCAGCTGTGAAGAGAGGGGGTTTTTGCAATAGGAAAAAAGAAATTTGAAAATAAAGTCCTTCCTTTACTGGGAGGTGGAGCCTTGGAATTATTTTTTTTAAAGAAAGCAATGCTATGAGCCATTAATTTTTTTTCCTCTGTGAGAAATATCTGTAGAGAAACCACTTGTATTTTTCTTTGCCTGTTTTCCTGCAGCCATGGGCCCAATGATGGAGAAATAAACGAATACAAAGCAGCTTTTTGTCAAGCTGAGTAATGCAGTTCTGGCCTCTGATGATTTTACCTTATACAGTGGAGATGGAAAGTGTTGATGGAAACATTCCCTCCATGTTCTTAACCCATTGTTTTCATAAAAGTCCAGAAGATGAATTAGGGTTTGTTTAAAATAACTATTAAAAATGGCCATGGGTATCAAGTGTCTGAGCCCATTGTGCAAGGGTGGTTGTTGATTCATGCCCCCCCCTCCCCACGTTCTGGTGTCTGATGAAGTGGGGCTTCACCCATGAAAGCTCATGTGAAAAATAAATTTGTTAGTCTTTAAAAGCACCGCCAGGACTCCTTGTTTGTTTTGCTGATTTAAAGATTCTCTCTCTCTCAGGTGCTTTAATAATAAGTTTTGATTCTTTCATATCTTTTTATGTAGGGCTGGCTTTTCCCTTTTGCAGTCCTTTCTGCTTGGGCTTGTGCTGTATCCTGGGAGCACGGATTTCCCTAACACCCCTCCCTGAGTTTCCCAACACCCCCCCAAAGTTGTCAGCTAGTAACAGTGTTATAGCAGTTCAGTGAGTACCCCTACACCTCCCCCACACCCCCTGCCCAATTTCAGGTCCTGGGAAGGCTGCTGCCTGGGGTCTGGTCCTATTCTGTTAACAGAGTGGCAATGTTTATGCTTGCACAAAAGATCAGGAATGCAAGGAAGTCAGTATTTCAGTGCTGGTGCTTAGGAAGGCATAGGATCGCGTGGAAGCTAGGTTAGAAGTGGAGCATGGAGCTTGAAATAGAAGGGACCATATGTAAAAGCACTTACCAATTTGCATTATTGTTCCAAAGGTTGCTAGCACTCCATAGCACAATTGTGCTGTTTCAGTTGTTGCTCTAGTTTTTGTGTCTGTGTGCTGTGAGACAAATTGCCGTCTCGCGTACTGTGGGTACCACACTTTTCTTTGTTCGGTGGAGGGTCAGGGTGCCCCGTCTGGCCTGTTTCCAAGTGTTGAGTAGCTGGTAATACTTTGTGGGGTAAGTGGGGAGGGGAAGGGACCTGGGCCCTCCCACTTTTCCGGGTCACAGCCCAGGGGAGCTAACTGTACTGGCTATGCGCTGCCACCAGTGCATCTGGCTTCTACTTTCTCCTTTGCTGCTTCCCTTACCCCATCCTTTCAGCTTCTGAGGATCAGCAGGAAAGCCTCCCTCTCAATGTTGTCCTTCTCCTAATTCTCTTGTATTTCTTGTCAACTCCTCCAACACTCTCACCAACTTTCTTTCCTCTTACCATCTGCCTGGCTGGAGCAAGGGTTTTTGTCAGGCACCTGGCTGGGCCTTAATTGGCCTCACGTGCTCCAAATTAACCTGCTGACAGTTCACAGGGAGCAAGGCTTGGATCATTGAATGGTCACCCAGAATGACCTAGAGTTCAGATATCTCTATCACTCCTGAGCCTTTCTCTCGCACTTTGGGTGCCTATATAAAATACGTGCGCTTTCCTGTGTATGAAAATCTTACATGCCCCTCAGACTAGGCATTATGTGAAGAACTGATGGGATTAATTTAAGGCATGCCATTTGTCTTATTTAGGATTATATTTGTCATTCACATAGAGGGTGCAGAATTGTTTTCCTAGACCATCCTATTGGGGTCTTTTTACCCTTTGTTGGTCTGCTGTAATTGCTGTTAATAGTCCTCCGTTTTGTAAGCTGGATCATTTGATAAGCAAAGAGTATTCTTTATCACTTCACAGCACAGGACTTAACATACTCCAGGTGCCAGGTCATCATGGTGCCCGGAGTTTCTAGTGTAGCATCTAGTTCTGCCATGGAACTGTTGTGGCAAAGCACCATCTGGCATCTAAAAATAAAACCTCTGGGTGCCTGTAACAGTTCTCAGGGGATCCGGTGGCATTTTGGTGAAAGGGGGCTCTGTGCTGGCACCAAAAATGATTGCAATGGATTTTCAGCAACAGGGGCATCCCAGCTAGGTGCTTTACTTTGAAACCAGGTGCCTAGCTGGGCAGCAATTTTGTCAAACCCTGTCATAGCATCATGCTTCTGCAAAGGAAAATTTCTGGCTGAAAAATGTCCTCCTGGCCATAGATGCTGGTTGCTGACCTGGAGGGACAAATTGTCCACTGTAAGTAACCTTTACTAATATATTAAAAATAGCAGCCACAGATTAAGTATAACGTGCATAACCCTGCATATAAACTCTGCATCTTCTCAACAGTTAGTGAAGTTTGAAATTAAGTCAATACCAGCTGATTTGGAGAAAGATGCGGAAAGCCCTGAAGAAGGCAGTTACAAATATCCTTCCCACAAGAATAATTTCTCTCTAATCCCAGTAATTGGAATTTTGCTTATTCCTTGGAACTGGAGGGTTTAGATCCAAAATGCTTGGGTGACACAACCGTATTTCAGGGTGTTCTTGTTATCCATTTAAATGCCATGCATGTGACTAAATACGGCACCTTGCCACACTGGCAAATCAGGTGTTTGGACATGGAAATTATTTCCACAGAATTTCAGATTCCTAAAAGGAGACTTGACAGCGATCCTGCTGGGAGAGTATCTCCTGGCCTCCTCCTATATTGGCTTCTTGGCTGTCAATTTAACTTTGATGGGAGCGACACTAGTAACCATTTACAGCCTTTGAATTATCACAGCTGTTACTTCCCAGGCAGAGGGAATCTCGCTCCCTAAGCCAGTGCTACTGACATGTTTTATCAAGTGGAACATCAGAGGGCTGGGAGAGAGTCCCTGAAACATAGATTAAGGTTTAAGGAGAATCTCCAGTGGCTGGGTTTTCAAAGCTTTCTCTTAATTGTGGAAACACATCGATCCACTGCCTGTCTCTAGCCATCTGATTTGATCTGTATTCATAGAACTAATACATCTCCCTGTAATAGTAATAAAAAATCCCAAACAAATCTGAGATTCTTCTAATTCCTTTTCAGATTATTTTAAAAAAAAATCATTATGCTTCTCAGTGCTATGGTTATTCAGAGGAGTTTAATTTAAATGCAGAAGCCCTAAAAAACACTCTGGGCAATATTTTTTCTTATTGACACTAGAGTCACTAAATCTGTAGCGGTCATGCACTACCATAATCCAATTAATTACCAGTGAATTGCAGCCAGTGTCCCAAAGAAGCACAGTATTTATGACAGAGGCCATGATGTCAAATAAAGTTAACCCTGTTATTCTCTCCAGCTGTTTGTTTTGTTGAACCATAGCAATTTCTCCAAGGTACTGGTGTTGATGTCATTGGGAGTGTTGTGACAGTAGTCCATGCAGGTAGGATGAGCATAAGACAGTGGTTCCCAACCTTTTCCTTTATGCAGACCACTACATCATCACGGAAAGCCTTTGTGGACCACATTCTAACTGCCAAACATGCAAAGAGCATCAGTTCACACAGAAGTGCCACTGGTTAAATTCAGCAAATGTTATATTACACAAGGATGTTTGGGAAGCAAATTATATTCCAAATAATAGTGTAACATTGAATGTAAGAAGTACACTGGTTTAAATTATTATTACATTATCATTCCCGCCTCCCACCACGGACCACCTGCATTACCCTCATGGACCACCAGTAGTCAGTGGACCACAGGTTGGGAGCCACTGGCACAGGGAATGATCCAAACAATCTGTTTTAACATTTTCTAGCACTGTCTGGGAGCTGCATGATGGGAGTTAATCCATACATGAGTCACTCAACTATATATAGGTATTATACCATAAATTTCAAACAGACCCATATTGTTCAGACCATCATTACAGTTAGCACCAATGGGCATCTCGTAGGGTCAGGTTAAAAAAAATAGAATTTTCACAAGGTTTTTTTTTTTTTTTGGCCATTAAAATTCTGTTCTACTTTTTTGGTGAAATTTGACATTTCTATGATTATATCACAAGTATTTTGATTTTCCTCCAATCAGTTCTTCAGCTGGTTGGAAAATTGGACTTGATATTGTCTCTTTTTGCTACCCGATATTCAAAATGTTATCAAAATTGTGAAACTAAACATCTTTACCAAATTTAAGGCCCAATAGCAGTCATGAGAAGAGTCAACCCATTTCATAGTCAAGAAGAAACCATCCCAGAAAAGACACAAGTTGCCTCTGGTGCTTACAGGATTCCTTGTTTGTTTTACTGAACTACACTAACACAGCTGTGCCTTTGGATCTTGTTGGGAGTCTCATCCAAGACCAGAGGCAGAAGGTACCTGGTGACTGATTTACCTTTTTACCCCTTCCTTTCCAGACATTGAGGGGGCGACTTGGGTACTGCAACTACCTGTTTCATGTAGAAATAGAGAATGCCCATGGTGCCAGTGGACATTTTCACCACTGTATTTAGCACTTAGTTCACTATTGTGATCAGATTGGGCTAATCACATGTTACTGCACTAAGCAATTTAAGACCCATTTTTTAATTGTGAGTTCAGGCCATAAATAAAGACATTCAAGGGTCTAAAGATGCAAAGAGATGCCTAATAGGATTTACAAAGTACCTGTGACTTTCAGCAGGAATAAGGCATTTAATTGCATAGATACTTTTGATAATCTCACTGGTGCTAACCTCCATCTTTAGGTGCCCAGATACCTTTGGAAATACACCCCAGAGGGGCCTAAATTTCAATGACTTTCTCTGAGATTTAGGCTGCTATGAAAATAGATTTTGACTCCTGAATCACTTCTGAATTTTATACCAGTTATTAACATTCCAGCACAAGGTTAAATTCTACATCCTACACAAGACAGAAAGGAAAATTTTAGGCTACGTTAGAAAGAAATTAACCCAAGGCATCTTCTTTATCTCCCCTGCTGTTGAAGAAAGCTGATTCTGTCTTGGAAAGAAAAGAGGTGAGGGTATTCTGTGCAATCGTACCAGCAAAATGAATTGACTCTTCAGTGCAGAGGGTGGAATAGGAGTGGAGCTGGCTTGCTCCTTAGTCAGCCTATGATAAGGTGTGGAAGACAGCAATTACTCTACAGTATTTTATTAGCAGCGATACCCTTGAGAGGACACAAAAGGCTTCCAAAGCTCCCAATGTGGCTCGCTTCAGTTAAACTCAGCTTCTTAAATCAATGAAACAGGGCTCCTGACAGCTGAGCTATATGCATCTTTTGTGAAACCCGTTTCCGATTATTGTATTACAGGCTCAATTAGCCCATTTATTGTTTGCCACCGAGGGATGAGGCCAATTGATGGGGATTCCTGTTCATTAGGTTTTACTTCCGTCTGCCCTTTATGAATGTGAACTTGGGGGCTCCATTAACGGCTTGCCCTTGTCACTGGCAAAGCAGAGAGAAATATGAGGAACCTCAGTGCCCCTTTGGGACTCTTCCCCCCTTCCTTACAACTGGGCTTTTGAGCTCATCCAGGTGCACTTGTGGTCTGATCATTCAGATATCTTCCAAAATGTTGCCATGTCAAATGTCCTTTGGTCTTCGCACAGTTGAACAGTGCTGCCCGTGGACCAAAAATAAAGCCCGGGGGAAGAGGAAAGCAGAGCTGGGAATGGCATCCACAAGGGGAAAGTGACAATTTTAGGCAAAGGTATTTGCATTTAAGAAGGATGTTAGAAATGAGCAGACACTGTGAACTCTAAAGGAGTCTCGGTCAAGCTGACACCTCCTTTTGGCTTCTTTAGCGGGTTGATGGCACCTGCTTTGATTCAGAGATTCCCTTACATTCTGAACTTGAGTTTGACTTCAGAGGCCCCTGAGTTGATAATATATTGTGTGCGAAGGGGGCTTGAAGAAGGTGTAGGTGCCATCAGCATAGATTCACTTCTGACTTTGGCCCATTAACACATCTACAGGAAAACTAGCAGCAGGTCCCTTTGATTCATCAGAGTAAAGAAATGATTTTAAGCCTTTTGCCATGGAAAACTAGCTGAGGATATTCGCCAGGGTTACTCTCCATACTTAGCTTAGAATTATGAAGCCACCGAGCCTAAAAGCAAAGTGAGTCTTAATGAACTCTGCTCTGTTTAACCTACAACACTATATTTAGCTGATGAACCCTGCTGAGGTCACCTCCTTTGCTTTATCCATCCCTAGGGGAGGGAGAATTTAACCTATATTCTGTAATGACTTGAATGATCATCCCCCTTGGAGGTGTAAATCCACACTTATCAGAAAAGAACAGCGTTCACCTTTCTTTCCCCTCCTCTTTTAGAAGAATATCAAATCTGGTTCATGCACGCTTTCCCATGCAATGCTAGTAACCCAAATAAAAAAGCATTGCTAATGCTTGGGAACCAATTGCAACATCCAAGCTGAATGAAGTGCAAAAGGATTTTAAAATATATATCAATAAATGGTCATTCGTGTGCCTTATTTACTTGTGGGGCTTCAATAGATTCTGCTGTCACTGAAAAGAAAGGCAGGATTTTATGGCTAATGCACTATAGTCGGAAGCAGGAGACATGGCTTCTGTTCTTGGCTCTGCTGCTGACACCCTGTTGTGATCCTAGCTAAGTGGCTTTAAAATTCAGTGCCTCATTTCCTCATCTGTAAAATGGGGATAATGTTCCCTGCCTCACAGTAATGTAATGAATAGAGCTGCTTGAAAACTGGGAAATGTGGTTTGGTGAAAAAATGTTTGAAATGTTCTGTTGTTTTACCAGAATGTTGTATTTTTTCCCCTCACCCCCACTTTTGCAGAGGAAAAGTAGAAAAGGGAGTAACATAAGGGAGGCGCTAGAGTGAGTAGGGAAAAAAATAAAACTGCTTTGAAATACTGTATTCCTGTTTTCACACTGACAATCCAGGAAATATCAATACATAAAAAGTTCATTTTTTTTTAAGAAAAGGTTTTAACAGCAAAAACGTAATGAAGAAAATAGAAACTGGTGCTACGTATGAGAATATGTGTATGAGGGTCTGTGAGCTGCTCTCATATTGCAGCGAAGAGTGAGACAGTGATGGATATGGTCCCCCATAGCTGGAAAGTTGGGGTGGGGCTGCAGGCCTTAAATTGACTGGGGCAATCTCAAGTTAGTGTAGGGTCAGGTAAACTAAGCACCCATGGCACAGAGTCAGCACATCTGTCACAGAGCTTTTCCCTGGCTCATCTTCTATGGAGCTCTGCCAAAAATTTAAGCTGCCTCCTTCTGGTAGATCCCATGGTGGCGGGAGAGGGCGTGGGTGTGTGCGTATCACCATCTAAATTTCCTTGCAGGCTTTGCATTCCTTCTGTGGCACAGCTGTGCCTGTGAATGGAAGGGGTTCAGTCTGCACGCACAAAAGCTGATGTGGCCCCTGGTTTTTAAAAACATGTTTCAATTGTCTTTCAGACATCCTGGCTAGACTCCATCCCAGGCTTCTGCTTCCCATTACATGGCTGCATCATCTGTCCAGTTTTTTTTTTTTTTGTAATGCTCTTTTTCTGTGGCTTTCACAGTGCTTTCTACTATGAAATAAACCCTCTAAAATTCAGTTCTAACAATCCAAGTAGCAAAATGTCTGTCTGTCTGAATGAACTTTTGCTTTGTGTTTTAAAGTAAAACGATCTCTTTGTAAAGGAAGTAATGTTTTGTACTAATTTTTAGGCTATGGATATAGAGTTTCTGGCTCGTTATGGGCTGGATGGTCTTTAAGCAGGCACGTTTTCTGCATGGTGCCTGATTTCAAACAGGCCATGTCTAACTCTTGAACTCTTTTCGGATGTCAGTGTTTCTGCTCCTAGTGGAGAGGTGATAATGTAAAAATAGATTGGAAATAAATTCCAATCAGTTTATAAAGCTATTGATGGATCAGAAGTCCAGCTGGATGAACGATGTGTGCTTAGATCCAAACAGGGTTGCAGCAAATGGACTCATTTACCTAAGATTTCCTGACCTGAAGAACAGTGAACCGTGACCGGGAAGCTGTCTGTGTCTGGTTGACGTGGTATCTGTCTTGTGGACATCATTGTCAAGGGCTGTCAGCAGCACTAAAATGGCCAGAAAAGGGATGAGATTGCCCAGAAAATGCTGATGTGGAGACTTCTCTCCAGATGCAGTGTTGTCTTGTGATAATGCACATGGGAATGACAAGCAAAGCCCAGTCACTTCACACCCTTGTAATCAGCCAGGGCTAAAGAAGATACTTGATGGGCACCATGGATAACAGATTTTACTGGCCAGCTTGTCTCGGGGCTAAGTTCCTGGTTAATCCTACCTTACGTTAGGGGGAGAGACTAGATAGCTTAATAGGACTCTTCCTTCTCTATTCTTGGTCCATCACTGGGGCTTTTGTTTGCATAAGGCCTAAGTATGGACTTCAATTTGAAAGCTTAGTGCTATCACTACACATTTGTCTTTGTTCTCTCATGCTTTGGGGCTTCATCTGGTCACCTTCTGGGGGCAAGAAGGGAAATTCCTCTCCCCTCTGTGTATTCAGAGATTTCTGTCTCCTTCCTCAATAGTACGAGAGGATGGCCATGACAGAAGATGGGTTGGGACAGAGAATTCTCTTGCTCAGGTTCCTGGCTGGTGAGCCATGCTCAAGGTTTAACTGGTCACCTTATTTGGGTTTCAGAATTATCCGTCGGGTCAGATCGCCTTGGTTGTTTTCTGGTTTTGCCTTTCCCTACAGCATGAAGGATGGGATCTTCCTGCTAGGACTATCTGAGTATATCTCTCTTAATTGGCTGTCACTGCACGGGCCAAAGACAGTGGCTCCCCTTAGTTCCTCCTGTTCTCTGCCTGTGGGACGCAGTAGGTTAGCCTTCCAAGGATTGTAATGCTTTGATGCAATTTCATTCGTTGGGTTACTGTGCTGTTGACTGGGTCGAACTGGTGACCTGTGCCATACAGGTGTAGTGACCTCTTCTGGTTTTAAACTCTGACTCATGTGGGACTTCATTGTTTGTTTTTATTTCCCCAGGGAGACATCCAGCAGCTCCTGATTGTGGCAGACCCCAGGGCAGCCTTCGATTATTGTGAACACTACAGCCCTGACTGCGACACAGCCGTTCCAGACGCCCCCCAGTCTCAGGACCCCAACCAAGATGAATATGTAAGTAGAAAGGAAGAACCTTCCCTTGTGCATGCACTAAATATTTGAGGTAACTGCTTAAGATATCTCCTTTAGGATGGACACTCAGGATGGGTATTCGTGCATCAACCTCTATTGGAGGAACTTGTTCAGGAGACGAAGAAGGAATGCAAGCCAACAGTGGCCAGGGCAGAAGCAGTTTGTGATAAAAGAGGGGTAGAAATGATAAGGAAACCAGGAAATGTAAGGGTAATGAACAACAAGCAAACGGTTCTAGTGGCAACTGAAACAGAATTACAGAATATTAATTGGGAAGCTGCTTACTGCTATAATAACAGTAAATAAGCAGATGCACTGAGTCTATAAATGGAGATAGCATATGTGCACTGTTTCTTATTTTAATTTCATTTAGTTTTACTGTTAGTTTCTCATTAAGTCCCTGGCTTGCCTTGGATTGCCTTTCCCCTGCTGCGGTCACAAAAATCTGTTGCATAGTAAAATAGTGGAACAGATCCTGGAGCATGGAAGGTGAAAACCTGCCAGAGTAGGTCAACTCTTGGCCTTGTAACCTTGGAAACTTTTTTCGTTAAGAGGTAGAGTCCGGTTTACAAGATCGGGCCCCAATGCTATGTGAGAGTGCTCAGAACAACCTGTAAAACTGCAAAGTCACTGTGGTTTGGTGCACAGAATACAAGGCTAGATGTCAGAAATTGGTGCTTCTAATCCTAGCTTTGTTGCTGATTCATCATTTGACCTTTGTTATGTTACTTCATTTTTCTGCTCCATGGCTGGGACGGGCCTCAAAATTTAACTTTGACCTTGTGCTCAGGTCAAAGGAAGCAGTGTGGTTATTCAACATATAGAATCTGAAGTTTGAAAATTGGGCCCTCAGTATGGCAGATGAATATAATAATATATATACACATCACTTTCTAAATGCCAACAGATGTTTCATGTCTGCAGTTATAATAAGATCAACTGATTTTTTAAATGTCAGCTGTTGGGGTGGTCAAAAACAGTGGGGGGAAAAAAATCTCAGTTCTGTTCTCTGTGTTTGACTGAAATTTCATTTTGATCAAAGTATTCCAAGCACATCTATAATTATCCCTCGAGTTCTTGGATAAACACTCAGCTGTGCATAGCTGGGAGAGTCACCAGATCAAGATTTTTCAGTGGTGACTAGTGACTATGGATTCCTCTTCCTTTTCCTTTTTTTTGGGGGGGAGGAGGGGGTGCATCTTGAGACATCTGAAAAGGACTGATTTCCAGAAACTGCTGACACCTACCCTCTGACCTTTAGGGTCTTTGAAGCTCTCTCAAATTTGGAATCTGCACTCGCTTGTCATTTCTTAAAATCTCAGCCTTGCTCATGGTCACATACAGACACAATTTTCTTTGTTTAATCACATATCTCGCGACAAAGCCAGTAGGAATCTTTCCATTGACTTCCCTGGATGTTAGATCACCTTCAATGCCCTGTTCCTTTTTTCAAGTCAATATGCTATAAATAAAGTGGATTCAATAAATAAGTACAAGAAAATAGACACCACTATGGCTAAAATATTAGGAGAGTGGGAGGGAAGCAAATCTATTTTTGGACCCAGTTGGTCACCGATCAACACTAGCTACAAAGAGGTTGCCTTGGAAGGGCCCTGTTACCCTGTGGAATTTTGTACAAGAATAACTGTTCAATGAATGGCCTTTTAATGCACAGTAAAATTAGTGTGCTGGGTTAGGAATTTGTCACACCCAACTGAAACAAAAAGTCTTGTTTTTATTTAATTTTAAAAAGAATGTCTGGAAAATACTAAAAATGTCATATTTTAGAAGCTATTTCTATTACAGCTTGTTGATTGTAGAAGATTTCACATACCTCAGTCTGTATACTGCAGATGTAAGCATGAAGACAGAGGCATTTCTTCTTTAAGAGCTCATTTGTCTCAGGTTACTTTTTCCCTATCTGAGTTCATGACATAAAACAGGAGGTCCTGACTACTTCGAGATATTGAAAATCCCTTTGTGCTTTTCACCATGAGTGTTAAAACTCTGGTGTACTAGCCAAATTCCAGTTTGGGTAAATTCATTCCACCTCCTCAGATTCTCCCAAAACTTAAACTGAATACAGGATTTCTTTGTATTTCCTCTGCCTAATGTGTGTTGCTGTGCAGTGTTGAAGAGTTGCCACCGTCAACTCCAAAAGCAGCTGCATTTCAGTGGTGGCTGAAAAGATTTTATGCAATCTGCAAAGCATGCTGGAATATTTCCAGGCAGAATATGACCCAGGAATATGATAGGTTATTATTTTACATCACAAATCAGAATTTCTAAAACAACTAGAAATGATACCTCAGACATACTGTAGGCAAAGAGTACCACAGGAGTTGATGAACATTAAAAAAGCAAGAACCTAGTAGAAAGCAAGTATTCATGGAAAGAAAGAAGGGCTGAGAATTGCATGAATTTAGTGTGCCAACATGACTGGTGGTGCCCAAAGATGTGTGCCATTTGTTAGTTTTTAGTTTTTGCAGCTTCTGTGCTAAACAGCGAGGCCAGATCCAAAAATATTGTTAGAACCATTCTGATCAAGGCTACTGCATCTCAGCTAATCTATATTTTGTTGGGATTGCTTTAGAAGATGGTTGCAAAATTCAACGGAAACTTCAGAGTCACATATCCGAGGTACATGGGAGTTTTTTGCTGTATACATTTAAAGGAATGATGTGACCCACAGTAATCCAAATGATGTCCCTTTCTCAATTGCATCTCTAGGGAATTTACATTTTTTGGTTTGCTGTTAATGACATTTTAGCTCGCTAAATTATCCAGAGCCATTAGCAAAGGTCATTTTCCATGGTTTAGTGGTGCAGTGTGAGAGCATCCAGTTTGGGAAGTCAGCGAGGCTCTGTGGTATCTCGAATGAAGACACTGTCTCCACTACAGCGCATGGACAGGTGCTGTGCATTTTTGCATTCAGATGAGAAGAGAGGGTAGCAGATGGAGCAAAGCAACTAGTGAAGTTAGAGGGCGAAAACGGTCATCTTGTACTCATTAGAGAGCTAAATTTGTTACAAACAGGCTATTGGCTACAGCTGGCCGAAAAATAATTGTCCCTCCTCCGGGTCTTTTGATAAAATTTGAAATTTGGATGCACTTTTTCAGCAAGATCTCAGACTTCTGTCAACTTTGATCTTCTTTTCATGTGACCCTTTTGTGTTCACTTCCCCTGTTCTTTCCCCAGTGGAGAGAGAATTTCAAATTCACTGTTCATTTGAATACAAAATTCACATGGCCTAGCAACAGCTAGCGAGAAACTTACTGAATAGCTGCCTGCCTTCACTTTGGCTCTTGCTGTGGTTCCTTTGCAGTACACTGAGGGGGATGGAGAAGGTGACACCTATTATTATGAATATCCCTACTACGAGGACACCGACGACACAGGAAAAGCAGAGGCCCCCACTGCCAAGCCTGTCGATGCTGAAGAAGCTGCTAGAGAGGTGACTGAAATTCAAGAGGTAGGTGACTGGAGGAGGGGACAAACTACTGGTTTACTTTGTCTTGTGCTTTATTTAAAGACTTATCTTTCTGAACTTGTGTAGACAAATAAAGGGCATTTGGATAAAAGGCTGGAGACTTAAAAGGGAAGCAACCACTGTAGATATCTCTGCATTTGTGCTTTGTACATGCAGAATGAGTTTCCATAGCAATGGGATGTCTGACTTGGAGCTGAGCGAATGTGGGTATCAAACTTGGTGGTGTATGTAGTCTATGCAGAGCTAGAAGCAGATTGATCTTGCCATCTGAGCAAGATTAGCTCTGGTCTATACCAGGAAATGAAAATGTGCTTGAAGCTAGGTCTTACACATCTGTCTACATGAAAGAATGTTTTTATGCACGAAGGATGTGTCCACACTGCAAGTGTAGGTGATGGTAGCGTAGGTAGGCTGTCTAGAAAGTGATTGTGATTGAACCACGGGTAGGATTTCCATGTTGGTTTAGTGGAGACGTAGCAGCACGGGTTCAGCAGGATACTTACCCAGGACACCTTGTTGCTTGTATCTGATTGCTAGTCTGTGCTGCCCCCTTCTGTGCTAATGTTTTAATCAGTGCTAACTGAATTAAAGCTAGAATGAGTTTGTTGACCCACATTACAACCATATCATCACTGTTAGTGTAGACACACCATAAATCACTTCCACAATGGCTGTTGCTTTTGCCTCCAGTGCTTTTTCTCTTGCATCTTTTGACTCCCTTGAATCTCAAGGCCTAAATTTTCAGATTTGTCCACTAACTGAGAAGCACCCAGTGTGGACCAACTTGAGATTGATTTTTCGGAGCTGCTGAGCATCCACATGTCCCATTACCATCATTTGCTCAGAACCTCAGGAAATCAGCCCTGTGCATCTGACACTAGGCACCCAAAATTAGTAGCTGCTGCTGAAGGTGTAGGCTAGAGTCTTTAGAGCTTTTCATGGAGCTATCAGTTAGCTGCCTGCTTGGTTTAGCATGAAAGGCAAGAAAGAAATTCCCAAACTCGTGTCTTCGTAGGTAAGACGGTCTGAACATTGTCTAGCTTCTCTAACTCTGGCATTTTTTTTGTTTTGCAATAGGTGCTCACCTCTCCACCCACACAAGCACCGACAGTAGCAGAAAACCGAGAGGAGACGAAAGAGGATGAGAAGGTGGATGACCCCTTCGTGGATGAATATAATTATGAAACCATTAATGAGGAGTACTACACTCCCCTCCCTTATGAGGACTTCAACTACAACGAAGAAATAGACACTCAGCATAGCCTTACTGAAGATGCGGTGGAAGCAGAAATCCCTAGAAGCACCGTCGTCACCCCCAATGCAACCAATGTAATTTCCTAAGGAGTCTGTTCTTTGTCCTTTCCTTTATTTTTAAGCCCTCCCTGCAGAGGCTGTAGTGTGATAGTCCTTATGGAGGGATAAGGGCCTCCCAGAAAAGAAAAATGTGGTCCTTTCTGCATTTGTACAGTGTGAGCAAAGCACGGCTACCTAGAACTGGTTGAAATTTTTTCTCATTTAAGTTTTCCTGTCAGAAGAATCTGGGTGTAGTTAAAATGGATGTTCTACTGTGGAAAATGTCAGGCTTGATTAATTTTTTTTTTTATTCCCAGTCAGAAGAATCAAAGCAAAAAAATTGATTCAAGTCCAAAATGTCAACGTGAGTTGTCAGTTAATTTTTTTAAAAAAATGTTGATATGGTAGAAAATGTCAAGATTTTTCATTTGACATTTCCCATTCAAAACTCTTTAGATTCCTTCTTTCTCTGAATTTTTGCAGTAGTTCAAATTTTTGTTTCAGTTGGGAATCATAGAAACTGGAAGGAACCATGAGAGGTCATCAGGTCCAGTCCTGGGTGCTCATGGCAGGTCCAAGTATCCCTATTTAACCATTGTTTGTTTAACCTGATCTTAAAAACCTCCAGTGATAGAGATTCCACAACCTGACTAGGCAGGTTATTCCAGTGGTTAAATCACTAGAATGGAGGCTCATTTTGCATTATAAAAATTTCTCACAGGGTGAAGGTTAGATTTCTCCAAACAACTCTCCTAAAAGTTCCACAATTACCATGCTGTGGAATGATTACATTTTCTGGTGATCCACTCCCTCAATGTTGTGGATGAAATGTATTGCATTCTACAAATAAGTTAACATTCAGCCAGGTCCACCTCCTCCCCCACCACCAATTTGAAATTTTCAACCCATTTGTTCTTTGTGAAATAGTTTCCCTGTTTTTTATCCAGTTTCTACTAAGTATGCAGGTGTGGGAAAGTCCTACAGTAGTCCCTGAAATAAGTTAATTGTAGTCTGGAAGGAATCCTCCATCCCAGATGTTTCATAAAACAACAAAAATTTGCTGAAGAGGCACCTAAAGACAACTATTTACAGAAGGCAGAAATCTGAAAATTTAGAAATTAAAATAAAAAAAAATCCCTCTCTCTTCTGCATCTAGCCATGTCACTGTTCAAAATGTTTGAATCTTCAAAATTTCAAATTTTTAAAGGGTAAAACTTTAATTCTTTTTTCAAAATTCTTTCACTTTTGTGCTAACCTACTGTAGCAGTAACTAGTTGAATTATTGGGCAAGTCTTTGTAGACCCTTAGGTAATGGGGATAATCAGTGTTGTGCTGTTTTGTCTCTTGGTAATGGTTATCTCGGGGAGAGGGGCCACCTGCAACCACCTTTTGTTCAAATGGGCAGAGGCAGGTACAAGCAATTTGGCTGTAAGCTTGATCACAGAAGCTTTCTGGATTTCTTTATTTTGTTCCCTGATTGCATTTCTGAATGTTTTTGCTTAACATGTTTTCTGGTTTTGCCATCTAATACTGATGTTCAAAGGGCTCCATGATGGTGTGGTCATCAAATTAGATTAGAAATGTCATGTTTGTGCCTACTAAATTTCTAGCCCAACAAGGAAATAACGCTTTTTTGGGCCTCCTCATTGCCTGGAAGCTTTGTCAACAGGTGTCAGCAGTGGTATAACATCACATAGGAGGTGAATTTTGAACTGGCAGGTATTTGTGGTTGCTTCTTAAATAGAGAGGAAGAATTTAGTAAATTCACTTCTCTGGGAAGCAGTGAAAAGTGTCAAAGAGGCAGTAAAGGCTGGTCAAGAGAATTAAAATTTGGAATGAATGCTTCAAAAATTAATTAAAAGGTGCGATGGAAGCTGACCAAATGGAGATCCAAGAAGCTGTAGCAAGACTGGAGAAGCCAGCAGCAGATGAAGGAAAATCTCAAGGCAAACATCAAATCCAGTATATTGGAAATAAAGAATGCAGCGGGGAAGGAGAGTGGCGCTATATGAAGGATAGAGTGGTCTGGTAAAATGTGTTGAAGAACTGAGCATCTGAAAGAACAAGTAGTTGAGAAGGTTTCTCAGGAAATATAAAGTAGCCAGAATTCCTGAGATAAACCAGGACACTCTGAGAGCAATGAGAGATGGGATATGATTACATTGGAAAATGCTTGAATCTCTCATTTCCTCATCCAGAGACCGCTTTGATTGTTAGGATATGGAATTGGAAAAGAAACAAGCTTTAGGTATGGAAAAATGTTAAGATTTTCCTTTGCCTAAGCTCTAATGCAGGAAGCTCAGCAAGGCCTGTGGAAAGGTGAAATGGAATCCATACTTGTAATATAGAAGCACTTGGTGTTTGAAGGAAAAAAATTCTTTGAGTGATTTATTTTTCCCCATTAACAATTTTGATGCAAATGAATGTTTGACGAATTGAACCAGGAGTCAGCTGGTTTAGCAGCTAGCTTGAACTGATCAGACAGGATGGCGGGTGGAAATTAGCTCTGGAAAAGAGAACAACTTATCTTGACCCAATGAAAGCCCTTAATGTGAGGTTCTGACTAGCTATAAATCCGAGTTGATCTAAATCTGTTTAAAGCCAAGGGAGAAGAAAACAAGGAAAATCCATCAAAGCAAGGAGAAGACTTATTTTGGTTAATGCATCGGGTATATCTTCAGGCGTGCCAAGGAGACGGGCGACAGACAAATTTGTTGATGACCAAATTAAAATCAGGGAGTGGAAACCAAAGATCTTTTATGTCACACGCACTTTGAAGGATTGTGATTTCCATTGCAGTACAGCAAAGACTCAAATTGTTGATGAGAGAACAGGAAGTAGGGCCCTGTGGAATCTAGATGTCTAAATCTGCCTTTAAGTTTTGTGACAAGAAATGGGCTTCAGCTTGGAGACAAGACACCGCGGAGAGGTTTGAAAACACAGCAGGCTAAGTTTGTGATGCCAAGAATGTTGGCAGCAGTGGACGAACTCAAGAAGCCAGTCGCGCAAACTGTGAACCTAGCAGCAAACGGTCAGATGTTCAATCCTGCCGTACCATTGCTTGTGATTTAATAATCACTTGGTTCTGGCAACAGAATGATGCTCAGCCGAAAGGGAAAACGTGGAGCAGCAGCTCAGTTGCTGTTTACAGTCAGTGGTGGCTGGACTGGGCCTATCAACAGTAGAAAAGGGCAGCTTCTGGTTGTTGAATACAGAGGAGGAAATGTGAAATAATATGGGAACTGGGGTGAGTGGCCAATAAATCCCACAATCTGGCTGCTGTTGGAAACAGGATACTGGTTCAAATGCAATACAGCAATTCCTGCCACAGCCCATGAATAAGATCAAGAAATATGTGCTATGAGCATAACCAGGTCTATTAATAAACTGGGAGGATAGGTATTTTGAAATTGAACTCAGATGGAAACTGATCGGAGATGGAACAGCAGCTTACAAATGGGAAAACTTGGGTTCATAAGAATGAAACTTCTGGAGTCTGAGTGTGGGGGTTTGGAAACAGATTTAGTCAATGAACTCATAATGGGTTAGATTTCATTGTCCTAATAAATGTGTGATATGTGCCAGGGAAGCAGATCTGAAAATTCAGAATGGAGAACCACGCCAGTGAAGGATGGGAAGTAGATTAAATATATGCTTTGTTCAAGGGCTGTGCTGCAGGGAGCAAGTTTTTCTACTCCTCCAGAGGCACGTGTTGAAATTTCAAATTCATGTCTGCATCATTTTCCAACCAAGGGGCTGGCAGAAAATCCAGCTTGAATGAGGATGTTTGAAAGTGACAAAAGATATTCCCTAACTTTTGGATTATTTTTGTCCCCATTTTTTCAGGCCATTTTGTGACTCTGAGGGCTTTTTTTCCCTTCAAAATATCCCCCAAATGTCCATTTTTTACACTAAACCATTCCTTTGTCAAAATAATTCAAATGTTGCTTTTCTTTGTTCCCCAAGCAGGATGATTTCTATTTTTTTAAAAAAGGAAACTAAACACAAAGACTGCAGTTTTTGAGTTTACAGCTTTTTAAATTTCAAACAAGGAGGCCTTCCAACTTAGGATGTTCCATGTGTTTGGCAAGCAACTGAGTTAAACTAAATCTAGAGAGATGTGAGCTCTTGCTAAGAGAACGACTTGGTCACAGCTGATCAATGAGAAAGAAATTTCCACTGGCTGAGGGCGGGGAAGCAGTGGTGCAGATGTGGCAGAACTCCCTCAGGCTCCCAGATATCTAGGACTCTGATTCAATTACTGAGGTTTCCTTTCTGGGTTTGCCAACCTAGCAGAATGTGCCTCAGTTAAGTGAGAAAAGAAAGCCCCATGAGTGGTAGCTAGTTTGTGATTTCATTGAAGAATCTTTGGCCTTTGCAGGGTTAAAAAAGTACTTCATTGCATCATTGTTAGCTTTCCCATATTTTAAAACCCCTTACAGATTAAACACAGATGCTTGTGCTGATGGAATATGAGCAGAGTTGGCCCAAGAATAAGAACTGGAACTAATGGTGGGATATTACTGCATCTCTGAATTCTTCCTTCCTGGTGGTGAAATAACGTCTCTTGGAAATGTTGGAAGTAATTAAGGCTGTGGACCATTTTCATTATTACCTGCTTGGGAGAAAAATCTGTGTTCAGAACAGATCATACTTCTTTACAACATTCTTTAGATTCCACAAAACCAGGGACAGTTCTTTTGGAGATTCCAGAAATTATAGGAGTATGATACCATTATCCCACACAGGCACGTTGAGAAGCAAGGAAATTCTGATGCTTTGTCTAGTTTGCCGTACCACTGCAAATACTGCCTCTTCACAATCAGAGGAGGGAGTTATTTGGGTAGGGAGAAAAGAGTGTGCTAGTGAAGGACTAGTTCCCTCTCAGTTGCCTAAGATTTACAAAAGTGTGACTGTTCAAGCATTTGCCGTTGGGACAAGCCTGATAGCAATGCTGGATCCCACAACAGTACAGAACTGGACAAATGGAAGATCCTAACACAGAGAAATTTTGTTTTTCACAAATAATTTGGGGAATTTGAGATTCATAAAGATAAATTTTTGTTTCTATATGAATTTTAGATATGGGACCAGATGTGCATTTCTCTATCCTTCTTAACGTGGAGATTTGACTAGCTGGGTTTTGGAAAGAGCTAGACTTGCAGAATTTATCCTCATGCCTCTTAATGCACCCAACATGGGAGGAATGCCTGGAACTTCTTGTCACGTGTTATTACTCAGCATGGTTTCTCACCCGTGGTATTTTGCATGTGCAATACGTTTTATGGAGTATATAGGAAATTCATGGGAAATGTCATACTAAGTCCCAGATGGGTGTAGACTTTTGTAGCTGTAATCCTGCTTGCCAGTCTCCTTGAAGGAGTCCATTAGTGGTCTGGGAAAGCCTTGAGATGCTAGTTTACTAAACAGTCTTTTAATATTGCTTTGTATTTGCATTGACTTGGGGCCATTATCTCAGACTTCTCCATCCCTCCTCTGCTCTACTTGGGGGATATACTGCAATACTTCCCTTACTTTTTAGACCATATGTTGAATTGGGGCATCTGTTATCTGACACATGATGCTCTTCTTGTTTTCAGCCTGAGGTAGAAACTGGTCAAGGAAGAGATGACCAAGATAAAGACTTCACTGAAGAGACAATAAAAGAGTATGATGTCAATTACTATGATCCCTACTACGACCGAACCGACTCCCCTGATATTGGGCCAGGAATGCCCGCTAACCAAGACACAGACTATGGAGGGGTAAGGGAAAATTTTCTGACCCTGGACTCTTTTTGAGTGTCTTTCCAACTGCTTTCTTAGCCCAGTTTTTCGGCTTTCTGAGAAGCAGGAAACCTGAACCTACTTCCTCAATCCTTTTCACTTCTCTCAGGCATTATGTAGGAATAATAAAAGGAAAAGGCCCATTAAATTCCAAGTTTTAGTCTACATGGGAGCATTCAGGAAAAAAACTGAATTAATGAAGGTGTGAATTTTAAATTAATCCCCGTGGAGAGTCTGCCATTCAGAATTAAAGTGCCTTACTTCTGTTTAATATAATTCACTTCCAAAGCAAATTAAGCTAAACCAAATCAAGACCACTTAACTCCTGAAAAACTGTGTTTACACACAGAAATTTAATGTGATTTAACTAATCAATTTTAAAAGCTAATTTGGATTAATTTTCCTGACTGTTCCTCTGTAGGTAAACTCCTACGGTATGTCTACACTGGAGCCTTAGGTCAATTTAAGGAAGGTTAAGTCGACCTACAGACTCCTGCGGCCACACTGGACTTTTATTAACTTGACTAAAGCACTTCCTTAAGTCAGCTTAATAATACCACTTCTTAATGTTGATTTTAATGCTTAAGTTGACTTAAGCCAATGTAGAAGGGGAAAGCTCTTAAGTCAACTTAATTAGCCTCCAGGCCCCTTCCCCACACAACTTCTCCATCAACCTAACACCTGCCAGTGTGAATGCTGGCAGTCGACAGGAGTTTTCAGTGTGGTCTCGCTAAGTCAACTTAACAAGGTCAACTTTAGGTTGACTTAACAGAGCCTCCAGGGTACACATACCCATTGATTCCAAGGCCAGAAGGGACAGACCACTGTGTTTGTTTAATCGGACCTCCAGCATAACACAGGCAATAGAGCTTCTGACAAATAATTCCTCTTTGAACTAGAGCATTTCATTTTAAAATAAAAATCAAATCTGGATTGAAAATTTGCCAGTAATTAGGTCACCTAGTTCATTCTGCTGCAGATAGAGGCATAGTCCCCCACAATCCCTCCTACTACTTCATTGCACTAGAGGGATTTGAACAGAATTGTAGACAGTAACCAAATGGGTCTTTACTCTTTTCTTGTGTGTGTCTTCAGCACCAAGCTGAGTTCTTGGATGGTGTGGGCTCTGCTCAGGTTACTGATCTCATTCTGAATCCCATTGACACATTAAGTTTTACCCTCTGTTTTTCACTCATTGCTTGTGTTTCTCTTGTGTGATACAGATTGGTGGCCCACGGGGCGAGAAAGGACAGAAGGGAGAGCCAGCAATCATTGAACCGGTAAAGACACCCTTCATTTATAAAGATTTCTTCTTGCTGGGTGGGCATGCATATGGGAGCATATGATATTAAAGAAGAGCTCTGTGTAGCTTGAGAGCTTGTCTCTTTCACCTGTGAAAGTCGGTTCAGTAAAAGATTCCCTCACCACCTTGTCTACAGAATTGAAAAACAGTTGCAGAGCTATATGTTTTACAGTCCCTTAGTATGCACACAGCTCCAGTGAATAGGGAGATGGTCTGCATTTTCTATGAAAGAATTTCAAAGGAAATGGAATTTTTTCATTTTATGGGGAAAACAATTCTGGTTGAAATTTTCAGGATGTTTTAAATAAAAATGGAAAATGATTTGGGATGGGGGGTTCATTAGAGGAAGCAGAGATAATTGAGGAGAAAAATAAAATTTTCTATTTGCTTTTCTTCTCTCCCCACACTCCACCCCTCACAAAAAACTATATTTTAATTGTAGCAATATTTTGTCCAAAATTTATTACCAATTTTATGTATGAGTGAAACATCAAGAGTATTTTTAGGTATTTTTACTTAGCCATAGGTTTGAATTACAGCCCTCTGATCTGAATCCCTGCAACTGTGGGATAGTTCCAACCCGGATCTGAACTTTGCAGCTCACGTCTCTCCTGAATTTTGCCACTGAGGAGCACATCTCTGTGGCAGTCAAAGGGTTCTCCCAACACACAGCTGTGGACACTGAAAATGATTTTTTCCTCTTCGATGTTCATGCACTTCTTTAGGCTTCCAGACCGCTAAGGACGCAGAAACTGCTTCTGTACAATTGTTCAGGAGCCAGAATCCTAAATTCCCATCTCTTGGAGTCAGTTGGACCCTCCACCTCCAGCCTTTCCTTTACTTCTGTTCTGTGTGATCGTTTTTCAGAGGGGTGGGGAAAGGGCTTGAAACCCAGAACCTGGGCTTTTAAAAAGCATTCCCTACTCACCGAGCCAGTTCCTTCCTTTCTAGGCCCTGCTTTCCTTCTGTGAACAAAAAGAACAAAATGGACAGTTTGTCTAACTGAGGTGTGGAAAGCTCTGTTAAAATACTGGGGGTAAGGGAGGGAATCCACTTAAACTCAGGCTCCCTTGTCCAATCCGAAAGGTTACAGACAACAGAAAATAGTTAAGTTGAATCATCCAGAATTTGGCTGCCTCTTGGAATTTCAAAACACTGGAGTATAGATAGCGGTTGCTGGAAAACAGACAAAACCAAATGTCCATTTCTGCTTTTCTTTCGGCTCCTGTTCAGTTGAGAGAAATGCAGATTCATTAAGCTCTTTATCTTTAGCAAAAGCAGTCTCCTGTCAGAGTGGTGAGGTTGCAGGGATATAGAAGGGGAAAGGATTCCTGTGAACTTCCCTTCCTTTCTTTTCAGTCCGTCTGTCTTTCAGGCCTTACTATGTGCTGACACTTGCTGGCGGCAGCAGGATAGCACAGTCTTGAGTCTAATGGGGCCCTGCAGCAAGTACTTTCTGTAATGGGAAAAGCAGCATTAACGTTCGAGACCTCTGGAAGGTGCATGAGAGCAGGGTCTAAGAGTCAGGACTCCCGGATGCTGTTGTTCAGTGAAGGCCTGGTTTTTATTTGTGTTTTAGCAGAACTGAGAACCTAACACTTCTACTGACTTCAAGTGGAGTTTTGGAGGGTGTCTGCTTCTGAAAATAAAGACCTTCTTGCACTTTGTGATTAATGTGCGAAACGGTAGAAATACAAGCCATCCATTGATGCCCATGGGCAGCTCCTTTTGAGCGGGACCTCATCATTAGCAAAAGGATTTGCAGGGTTGTACACTAGGAAAATGCAGCTTGCCATGTGCTGTAGGTTGGATTTAACGTACGTAGCTTTAGAGAAAAGCAAAACACAAGACAGAGTTACTCAGTGACCTTGTTGCTCTTTCTCACTGAGCTGTGCCCAAGGGCATGTCTGCATTGGAAATGCTACTGTGGCACAGATACTTCATTGTAATGTTTCTGTGTAGTTGCTGTCTCTGCCGACAGAAGGGGTTCTCCCGTCTGCATTGGCATGCATCTCCCTGTCGACTTAACACCTGTCTAAAGAGGCATTTAGGCTGGCTTAATGCTGCTCACTTATACTTGTGGATTTTTCATACGATGACCAAGATGGTTAAACTGGCCTAATTTTGTAATGTGAACCTGAAGTGCCATGTGTTGGTAAATGTTGACAATTAGGATCTCTGCCTGTTTTGTGGAGACAGAGTGAAAGGTCAGATGTTATCCTAAGACCTTTATTAAAATGCTTGGACCTTTGGATGAAAGCAGGTGAACTAAAACAACATTTTCTTTTTATCCCTTCAGATTAATGTTAGGTGCTGCCCATTTCTGTGTCCCAGAAAGTTTGACATTACAAATTCTTTTGCTCCAGGGCTGCCCAGAAGGGACGAGAGATGTTGGCACTGATGCAGAATTGGGAAACTGCTAGTGGTAACCTTTATCTTCTAGCAAGGCAGAGAAAGGAAGGGGGTCTCTGTGAAGGGAATTGAGACAGACTGGAATGACTTCATTGAAATGGGTGAAAACAGATAAGGAAGGGCTTTCTCACAGCACTTTGCCATTTTATTAAACCAGGCCCAGGAGCTTTGGCCCTGTATTCAGTCAGAGCAGAATGGGGTCCCAAATCTCTGGTTCTTGCTCAGCAAGCCAGAGATTTTGTTCCATCCCACGCTCCTCTCCTCTTCCCCTAAATGTCCCTCCCTGGCCCCTTCTATCAAACAGCCTGTGTGTCTTGCTCTTCGGCCTGGTCGCATTGCATGGATAATGTAAACCGTTGGAATTTCTCGTTGAAGAGACTTTCCAGATGTCCCTAAAGCCAGACCCCAACATACACAAATAGATAAATATGGGAGGATGCCACGGCTATCTGTATCATGAATAGGTTAATTAGACCTTCCTCTCCCATCCTTTCTGAGGGGCCTCCATGACCTCAGCGATTGAGTGTGGGAAGCAGAGCTCTGAGCACTGCAGCCATTCAGGGGACAGTTTTAAATCCTTCCTACAAAAATGCAGTCCTTGGGAGCTCTTGGAGGTCATGGGGTTTCTGTTATGGGCAATAACTCTGCAGAGTTGAGGGAAGGTTGTCAGCACTGAGAGGAGGTGAAGGGCTGGGGAGTTGCTAGTCTCTGGAGTGGCCATGCAGGCAGATGGGCGGTGCCATCATTGGTCTAATTTCTTGGAGGAAATGGACCTTGGGAGAAGGATGTAGTTATAGACTCCTGAGTCCAGCACTTTGCAAAGCTTTTTTTTTTCTTTCCAGAGGGGTATCCATGTTAATCTGTGTACAACAAAACCAGCAAGAGTTCTGTGGCATCTTACAGACCAACAGATTTCTTTGGGCATAAGCTTTCGTGGGCTCCAACCCACTTCGTTAGATGCATGAAGTGGATAAATGGACACAAATTGGACATCAAAAATAGCAACATCCATAAACCAGTAGGAGAACATGTCAGTCTCCATGGACACTCAGTAGCAGACTTGAAAGTTGCCATACTTCAACAAAGAAACTTCAAAAACAGACTTCAGTGTGAAACTGCAGAGTTGCAACTAATTTGTGAGCTTGATGCAATCAGCCAGGGTCTGAATAGGGATTTGGAATGGTTAGCACTTTACAGAAAGTGATCGTTCTGTTCACACATTCTCTCCCTTTGATCAACCAGTGTGAACAGGCCCAATCTGCTCTCTGAACTGACTTAGCTAACACTTGACCTCCTCCATCCTGGCATGTGTGTATACCCCTCTGAAATGTAGTTTCCACTTCATGCATCTGACAAAGTAGGTTGGAGCCCATGAAAGCTTATTCCTGAAGAAATCTGTTAGTCTGTAAGGTGCCACAGGACTCACTTTTTTTTTTCCTTGTAGCTTGCAACCTCCCTTTCTTTCTTTGCAAAACTAACCAGTGCTTTCTACCCATCAGCAGGAAATCAGGAACTTTCACCATAACTGGTGCCCACTCAGCAGAGAGGCCAAAAGCACTGTGGTCCCTAAAGCCTGATCGGTCCTTTTCCTTGCTCAGGTCTCAGATGGTCAAGAGGACTTGGGAGCCTTGAGTTAGGCTAGTGTGAATAGATTAGCCAGGTCACGTGCAAGGTCCTCCAGTTAAAGAGGTTGCCCTCAGGCCTCCACTACTTGTCCTGAAAGTAGAGATTTCCCACAACTTCTTTTCTCACCACACACGTAGACACTGTCAGCCAGGATTCAGCCCTTGTTAGCAATAATACCATCACATCTCCTTGCTTCGACTTCTCACTCCAAGACCAGATATTTCAAACCTACATTGCTTCATCCAGGACAGGTTGGAGGCATGAAACATCTGCCACCTCCGTGTATGTGAGGAAAGAGTGGACTAGGAACATGTGCTCTTGATAGATTACCACTCTGCTCTCTCATCCCAGATACGGAGGCTATTCTCTCTTTTCACCTCCTTCCATCCCTCTGCAGGTCATCCAATGGCCTGACTTGCTCTTAGCGTGACCAGGCTTGTTTCAGTATTTAACTTCTGTTTTATTTTTCTGCAACTCACCCATTCCCACACACCACCTAGGTGCATCACTTGAAAAGCACACAGCAACATGTCCTGCAGCTCTACTACTCAGTTTAATCTGGCTTAACTGGTCTCCTCTTATCCCACCATTGAGGGGGAAAAAATCTCTCTGTCCTAACAGGACCCATGAGTGCTGTGCACAGCTGCCTCTGTTTTTACACCTTTGTAATTCAGGAGCTACTTTGCTGCACTCAGCAGAACAATGGCGCTAAACTGCGGTAGGCTACTGTCTGTGAACAAATTCTCAGCTAATTTAAGGCATCATGGTGGTATTGAATTTGCTGAAGTTTCACCAGAAAACTGGGCCCCCCAATATGTCTGATGGGATGAGAAACCAGCCCTTATATTTGCTGGAGGTGGATAGCAGTAGCATAAAGTATCTTTGTGCCCACCACGGGATGTGGCTGTAGCGGGTATGGATTTATGTACATGTCCATCATTGGTATTTGGCAATGAGGTTAGTCCACTTCTCTCCTGAAGGGAGAGGTGCTGGAGGAGTGCAAGTGTTGGGGCACGATTCCTTGACTTCCTCAGGTTCACTCAGCTCAGCCCTTTCCACTATGGAGGGCACAGGCAGCTGCAGTGACGTCAAACACGTGTCTAGTGGCTCTGCTCCACTAATTGGCCTTAGCTTCAACCCTGACCTAGGGAGACCACCATCCCTTGAGGGTGAAGTGTAACGCGATCTGTAGGCTGGCTCCTTCCTAGGTTTTTCCTGACCGAGTCGATTTGACATTAGCTGACTTTTATGGGCTGATTTCATCCTCTAGGAGAAATTACTCAGTTTGCTACAAATTAGCTAGCGAGACATGAAACAGGCTGGGCTTGGAATATGGACATGTGGTTGGATTACATTGAAGCTGGTCAGTGGTCCAGGAATGGAGGAGTAGAACTTGATCCAGGAATCCATCCAAAACTGCGTTCCTGGGTCCTTTCTCTACAGTGCTTTGATTGATTTATTGGGAAGCTTCTTTCCCATCCTTCCACCATCCCGGCATTTTAAAAAAAAACAGAAACAAGCAACTCCACTAAGTAACACAGTTCTTATAATTTAAAGGAAGAGAAAAATATCTAACTTCTTTTAAAAATGAGAGAACATTATCCTGGCAAGGTGCCTAGAGGATGACCACTCAGTAGATCACTGTATAAAGTCAGCCAGGGGAAGACATTTAAAACCACTGGAGATGCCTAAAATTTTGATTGGAACGCTTTAGAACCAGTGAAGGGGGTCGCTGGCTACAAGACTCATTCCAGGCGAACTTAATTGCCGGTTTTCAGGATCCGGTGTAAGGCTTTTCATTGGCTGACATTGGACTAAGAGTGGATTCTGCTCTCACCCAGTGGAATTCTAGGCTACTTTTGTCTGTGCCCAGCATGGGCTGAACTGGTTGACATTTTGTTTTTCAGTGTACATTATCGTGTATGTCAATGGCTTAAAATATTCAGCAGAGACAATGTGGAAGCTACTCAGCACTGAAATGCTCTATCACCTGTTGGGGTTGTGAGCAGCAAACAACGGGATTATCTAAGAACAGACATGATTTCTTGACTTTTGAGCTCTATTGTTGAAGCCACTTGGGGGATGGGCCATGCTAATCTCCAATCTCTCTTGCTATTTTCCAGGGCATGCTCATCGAAGGGCCAGCTGGTCCCGAAGGCCCAGCTGTAAGTCAGATTTTTTTAAAAACATTTATCATTTCTGCTGTTCTCTGAGCTCTATTGCTTCCATGCAACGTACCTGCATATCAGAGCATGTCACAGTCAATTTTACTCTGCTAAACTAAACAGGCGCCTTTAGTGCCGTTTCTTTTCTTTGTACACACACACTCACACAGCGTGTTTTCCTTTAGCACCTAATTTTTTTATCCTGTCTTTTTCATTCTAGGGTCTTCCAGGACCTCCAGGAACTACTGGGCCTGTGGGTCCCGTGGGTGACCCTGGCGAGAGAGTAAGTATAATGGATTTATACCCTTTAGTTCATTCTTGGTGTGCACCATGGAGCTGTGAAAGGGGAGCTGTGGTCTAGAACATCCTTGGCTCTAGTGCTAGTTAACAATAATGGGCAGCTCTATACTGCCTTCCCTTTTTGGTAGCTGTCGAGCATGGATACACAGGTTACCTAAAATAACTTGTGCATCTACATTCGGTTTTTCTACTTCTAGCACACACACTTGTCTGGTTCAAAGGAAGGGACCTTCTTTTGGACCAGCATTGCCTGTTTGCCAGGGTGGTGTTAGAATTGCAGGATTGAATTTTTTGATTGGCTGAGCAGGTCTTCACAGACCCAAGCAGTCGATCAGGAAGTTCAAACTGATTTTGCCACCATCAGTGAAGACTTGGCCCATATCTTGCAAATTATCCCTTCCTGCTCTAAATGGAGGGATGGTGTAACTATAGCAAATCTTAGCTTGGGGTAAAGGATGAAACCTAGAACAAATGTTTGGGAGGAGTCCACGCTAGCTTTTACAGATGTGTTAGTGATCTCAAGTTACTTGACACACATTTAATTCAAGCTTTTAAAATGAAGCTTCATATGGAGAAACCGTTTGATATCTGTCCACATCCTTTATTCCTGTGTGACAGGTAATCACACCGTGTCTCAGTAATAGTCATAGGGCAAGCATGGCAAGTCTGAGAGTCATCCGGTAGGCAAGCGCGGCTTGTCTGAGTATTAGGCTGCAGGCAGTGTTTTCTGCATTACAGAAGCACAGACTGCTGGCTCAGAAAGTTTCGCAGTGCCATAAATAGAGCATTAAGCTTTCACTGAAGGTTTTGGAAGATGCATGAGCTGGGCTGTTGCTGTGAAAACCTTTTCTTCAAACACATGAAAGTCTTCTAGCACAGGAAAACTATTAATTAATTTCAGACCGGGAGCCCTAATTAAACAATCCACTTGTTAGGAGTAAAAACTATCTACTGCTCCTGCAATGGATGGTATTTCTTTTCACAGGAACTCCCTGGGTTTCACTGGATTTCCCTGTAGTGTATGACGTATCTTGGCTATATCTACGTATCTCCTGCTCAGGGGCAGGAGGAATTGTAAAGCTTAAGGAATGTACTTCTCTTTTTGTATAACGTTTTTTTTTCTTTCCTATTTCATCCAATATGAATCTCTCTCTCATACAGTACTTCATCTTTCCAGTAGGAGGAGCTTAATGACAGGCCCAAGCAACTGACCCACATTTTCTATCAATGGGCTTGTTAGGTGGCTTTCTTTATTTTTGTTGTTATTTTGTGTAAATTCATTGCTGGGCAAATACTTTACTCCCGTTTCTCCCACAGACATGTTTGGTTCTCAAAGGCCTCCGTTCTCAAAAGTGGCTACTGGCTTGTGGTGTCCAACTTGTGACATTTGTGGTCTCATCTTCAGAAAGCACTGAGGGCCCATGATCCCTACTGAGATCCAGGATGTCTCCGCATGGCCAGAAGCACTGAAAATCAAGCCCCTGGTTTCTGATTAGCACCTCCTGAAACTGAGGCTCCCAAATGGCCACTGTGCAAATGGATTCTCTTCATTTCTGCATTGCTTTTTTGGCATCTGAATCACAGAGCCACATTTAAATTTTTTTTTTCTCCCAGTGGGAGGAAATTAAATAGCAAAGAAATAACACATGTGCAGTTGCCTTGCTGAAACCAAGTCCATCATCTTCTGCATACACAATGCAGCCTGCTGTGTTGGCAGAGTTAATTTAGGTCTGACATCTAGTGGAGTATTTGGAGTACTGTGTCTGGCTGTTGTTTCTTTGAAGCCCTGAAATGAGATCCCTAGAACCTAACTACTGTAGCAGCTAGCCTAAAGCTAGGCAGGAATCTGATTTCATATGCCGAAGTAAATAAATCACAACTTGTCGAAGCTGAAAGGTTTTAGGAGGGGAAAAAATGAGTATAATTAAGAAACATTTCTTTGGGGTTTTTTTCCATTGAAGAATGGTAAGTGAGGCTTTAATTTTAGACTGTTAGGACTTTTCTTGAATGGAGCAGAAGAGAAAAATTGTAATCCCTTAATGCTGTGCATTGAAATCCAGCTTGTTTCTGTTGGTTGACCTGCATGTAAAGAACAAATCTGTGGCCACAAATGAGAGTGTGGGCTGATGGGTTTGCTTACCAGACCAGGAAATATTCAGTATCATACCCAAAGTCTTTTTAAACCCTTCCTTTTGAGCGCAGTTTACTGTTCAGCTGCAGTAAAATAGTTCAGTGTAAGTTCCACATATAAATGCATTTTTTTCCCCTTTCGCCTGTGGCCTTCAGCAGGGGCCCAGCTCCCTTTCCTTCTCCTGCGGGCCGTTTACTCTC
The DNA here is from genome assembly GCA_007922195.1 of Podocnemis expansa. Taxonomy (NCBI): domain Eukaryota; kingdom Metazoa; phylum Chordata; order Testudines; family Podocnemididae; genus Podocnemis; species Podocnemis expansa. The sequence goes on from ML682047.1 coordinate 15,483,672, forward strand.
CTCCCTCAAATGGCCTGTTTTTTCATCACTTGCCCAGTCTCAGCTGGGAAGCAGCCAACAGGTCAGAGTTCATGCTGAACCCAAGGCCCATAAAGTGTTACTGCACCCTGAGACAGACAGACCATGCATTTAGTAAGAATCAAAGATAATAGCCTTATTCCTGACGTTAAAAATCCAAAGGGACAAAGTGGGATTCTCTCCCATGAAAACTCATGCGATAAATACATTTGTTAGTCTTTAAAAGTGCCACCAAACTCCTTATTTGCTTTTCTTAAAACTCCAGTCTCCTGACACATGAGTTATAGCTTCATCTGTATCACATGCATGCTAATTAAGACTTATTGCCCCAGTAAGCTGTAGCTACAAGGGGGCGAAAGACTTGGGCTGCACACACTTGAACACATTTGGCAGCAGGGATGCACGGGCACTGAAAGTGCAGGTGTCTCACCTGGCTCCCGTGAGCAGCCGCGTTGATTCAGCAGCCCATGTGTGAGTAAGGCAACTGGAATTTGGCCCTCTGCCAGTGCTGTGCGTGGCAGTAAGACGGAGGTATTTTAGGATCGCTGAGTGTACTTGCACATTATTGGTGAGTGTGTTGGTATTTCACAAAGTCATCAGCCCTTCTGGGAAGGGGTTGGGAGTCCCAGATGGCTACTGCACCCAGCCAGGTGTTTAGGGGCACCTGGGACAACCTAAAGGAGAGCTTCACAACAGGACGTCTGGCTCGTCCCCTCTGTGGCAAGGAGGAAGGGAGACTGAGAGCTCCTTGTGTAAGCAGAGAAGGAGCCAGGCAGAAGAAGGGTCTTTCTTCATTCACACCAACATGAAGATAAAGATTTGGCCCTATCTGAACTTCTTAGCCCATCTCCAGTTCAAACCTGCCTTAGATCACCACTGTGCTCACCTTAGTTTGGTGTGGCGAAAACTGTGCATCACTTCAGCCCAGTGGTGCAAGACTGGTGATCTTGGTGAAGGGAAGAGGCGAGGGTGAAAGATTCAGAGAGCTGAATCCCATCAGCAAAACAGCAGCAGCCGAGAAGGCAGAGCTGGGAGGTGCTTTGACAGCTCGGTATATGGGAAGTCCTCCAAAGCTGCAGAGAGCATGTCAGGTCAGGAGGGAGATAAATTGGCACAGTGCGCAAGGGGAAGATGGCCGCTGGCTCAGAAGAGTACTATTATGGGTAAATTCAAGGAGTGCCTAAAGTTCACCTAAAAATAAAAACAGCACTAACTACAGACTCTGCCTGTAGCTCATTGTCGTGGCCAAAGTCACAGCAAGGGTCCTTTTCAACCTCAAAGAACAAAAAAACACTAATTAGCCAAAAGAGAAAAAGTCCTGGAATCTGCCAAGAAACAAAAAGAGAGGAGTCTGTTTAGTGCTCTGGTTTCCCGGAGCTTGTTCTGTAGCTCTGGAGAGATGGATGGTAGAAACTGTCAATACACCGCTGAGGAGCTGCAAGAATATCTAATGCATCTGTTCCTCCCCCTCAGCACTGTTATCAAATGAATATCAAAATAGCGTCAGGGAAGGGAACGATTAGCAGAAGATGTTCCTTCCGTCTCATCGTTAGGATCTTAAATGCATTTTTTCTGGCAGGGCATTTGGTCTGATTTCTAAAGCAGGCACTGGTGCAGAACGGCATCTTCTGTTGACTTAGCGGAGCTGCGTAATTGGGTCCCCTACCCCTCCAGGGCAGGCTGTGCTGTTGCTTCCACCCAAGAGTGTGGGGAAAGCAATCCCCATTGGCCCTGGCTTTTGCCATGTTTTATATGAGCCACCTGCCTGAGGCAAAATATGTTAGCCTCTGGCTTAAGTACATTCAGATTCTTTATGGCTGCCACACCTGGGGTGTAAATGGGTTTAGAATCAGGCTTTTAACACCAGGGAGTTCTAGACAAACCACTGAAATGCAAAGTTGTGTGTCCATGGATATACTAGGGCTACAAAAGAAATAGGTTTCAGCTGCTCATTACGGCCAAACCTACTCCTCACTTAGCTGTCTCTTTCTGCCCACTTCAGACTTCAGCCTGTGGTCTCATAAGCACATCTGGCTGCTTTATTATTTGGGGATGCTTCGGAGTAAATGAACGTATCCGGTCAGCTGTCTTCACACCAAACCATGAGCTAGCTGGGTAAGCCAAGGAATGTTGGTAGCAGAAAGGTTTGGCCAGAGAAAGGCAAGGGTTGGAGGACAGGTTTCCTTTGGTGTATTTCTTTAAACTTTGTGGTGTCTTCCTGTGCTAGTTAATGGTCTCCAGTACTTACAGTAAGTTCTAGCTGAGGTTTTGGTCTTTATAAGTGCTGGTTCTTGAAGGTTTGTTTAATGCTTCAGAATTCAAAACACTAGAATAAACTTGATCGACAGAAGGGGCAAAATTTCCTCCTTTACAGAGAGCCAGCACATAATCCATGTACCACTTAAGTCTTTCTTAAGCCCAGTTTTTTAAGGACTTAGGTAGCAAATGAGCTTTGTGCTGGCTCCTTTGGCGTTCCTAGCTGCCCAGATCAGTGCAAACCATAGCCAATTGTTCCTTCATCCAACTCCTTTCCCTTTAAAACCTACTTCTTGCCCAGCTCCAGGCACCAGAACACCAGCTGAGCCATCTCTGGAAATGCCTGCGTGCATTTACAAAGGAGAACATGAGTGAAATAAATCAAGATATGAGGAACAGCCATCAGGAGAAAATGGCTACATTTTTTTCATTGCCACGATTCTTCTTGGACTTGATCACCTGCTTGGTTACAAAGCAAAGCGTGAGCCAGACAGTTGAATTCCTATGAGCCTTCTCTTAGGCCTACGCGGCAAGTCTGTCCTCATGCACAGTGTTCAATATGTGCTTGATCCTCCTGGTTTCCTTGCTGCAAGCTCTTGGAACCAATCAGAAGAAACAAGCTTGTGTGTCTCCTGGACATGCCCTGTGATGATATTGCTCTTCTTCAAGGTTGTGGTGATTTCCACGTTCCCTCTCTGGTGAGTGCCATCCAGACACTATCTCTTCCTGTAGGTCAGACGCTTTCCAGCATGGCTTCTTTCCAAGATAGAGTGCCATCAATGGGAATTTTTGAATGCAAGATGCTTGCTTAGCTGCCTCCCCTTGAGCCGGACTCTGAACTTGAAGGCACCAGCATAACAGAGGTGGTGTTTTCAGGTCTCCTGCTAACTGGGAAATGCAATAATCCCTGGACTGAAGATCTTCACTGTCAGCCTCACAGTCTCACAACACGCATATGCAACACACAGCCATGGAGAGCTCATGGAAAATGTCTCTGCTGTGGTTTTAAGGTGATTGAAATGGATTATTGGGCCTCAGCACATTCTAGGAGTGATGACGCTAATTAAAGCTCTTTTGCACACTGACTCTCAAGAGATGTGGCTGGTGTTTCTTGGGCACTGCGCTCCCATTCCCACTTTCAGGGTTTTTTGGTCAGGCCCACCTCACTTCAACTCCTGGTGTATTTATTGTGGTTCTTTTTTTTAATTTTTTTATTTCTTTTTTGATGGAACAATAATAGGGTTTGTTGTAGTTGTGACGTGACTGCGAATGAAACGGCCTGCTGTGCTACATCGATCCATGCGGTGGGATGCTCAGAAAGTCAATATACAGCCGCTCATCTCCACCCAGTGCAGGGCCAGGGCCTGATAAGTTAACCCATTGGCTCCTGTGCCCCCAGCTCATCCCTGAGCCAGTGTGCGGTACCCAGCATGGTGACTGACGAATGCAGGGCAGGGGAGCAATCATGGAGCCGATAGGGCCTGTTGGATAAAGTAATAACAGCCCTCTGGCATCCAAGTGCCCATGGCCTCTGGAGCTTGCAGATGTCAGGGAATAATCAGGGCCTTGAGCTGTCTTTTTCAATCCCTTCTGGTCCCTGTACACCTCGCGTCCAACCTCAGTTTGCCCTTGAATTCCCCTAGCAGGGAGGGAATCCCGTCGCTGGGGATTTCTCCCGATGAGGGAACTGTATGGGTTCAGGGCAGCTGTGAATTGCCTTCATAGAGAGTCATGGAATCAGAGAGTCATAGGGTTGGAAGGGACCTCATAGGTCATCTAGTCCAACCCCCTGCCAGAGGCAGGACCACTCCCACTAAACCATCCTAGTCATGGTTTTGTCCAGCCGGGCCTTAAACACCTCCAAAGATGGAGACTTCACCACCTCCCTTGGCAGCTCATTCCAAGGCTTCACCACTCGCCTAGTAAAAAAGTTTTTTCTAATATCCAGCCTCGACCTCCCTAACCGCAACTTGAGACCATTGCTCCTCCTTCTGTCCTCTGTTATTACCGAGAACGGTCGAGCTCCATCTTCCTTAGAGCATCCCTTCAAGTAGTTGAAGGCTGCTATCAAATCCCCCCTCAATCTTCTCTTCTGCAGACTAAATAAGCCTAATGCTTTCAGTCTTTCCTCATAGGGCTTGTGCTCCAGCCCTTTAATCATTTTGGTTGCCCTCCTCTGAACTCTCTCTAGCATGTCCCTGTCCTTTTTGTAGTGGGGAGCCCAAAATTGAACACAGTATTCCAGATGTGGCCTCACTAGTGCAGAATAGAGGGGAATGATCACATCCCTTGATCTGCTGGTAATACTTCTTTTGATGCAGCCCAGTATGCCATTGGCCTTTTTGTCAGCAAGAGCACACTGCTGACTCATATCTAGCTTCCCATCCACCATGACCCCCAGGTCCTTTTCTACACTGCTGCTACTTAGCTGAATGTTTCCCAGCCTGTAGCGGTGCATGGGGTTTTTTTGTCCCACATGCAGGATTTTACAATTGTCCTTATTGAACCTCATAAGATTTCTATTGGCCCACTGTTCCAATTTGTCTAGGTCTCCCTGAATCCTGTCCTTGCCCTCCAATATGTCTACTGGTCCCCCCAGCTTGGTGTCATCCGCAAACTTACAGAGAACGCAGTCTATTCCATCATCCAGATCATTGATGAAAATGTTGAACGGAACCAGCCCCAGGACCGACCCCTGGGGCACACCACTCGTGACTGGTTGCCAGCTAGACATGGAACCATTGATTCCTACACGTTGAAACTGTTGATCTAGCCAGTTTTCTATCCACCTTATAGTCTACCTATCCAACCCATACTTCCTTAATTTGCCAATGAGAATGCTGTGGGAAACTGTATCAAAAGCCTTGCTAAAATCAAGGTATATGACATCAACAGTTCTTCCTGCATCCAGAAAACCAGTCATCTGATCATAGAAGGAGATGAGATTGGTCAGGCATGATTTACCCTTGGTAAATCCATGCTGACTGTCCCTGATCACTTTATTTTCCTCTAAGTGTTTGAGGATGGATTCTTTGAGAATCTGCTCCATAATTTTGTTCCTTGAGAGATTAGAGCAGGGATCTTAAACATGCTGCCCGTGGTCTGTATGCAGCCCCTAAAGCTGTTTCCTGCAGCCTGCAACAACACTATCGTCACTGATATTTGCAATATAGTTGTGTGAAAAGGTTTCAGTGGTGCGGCCCTTGTGCTAATGCATTAATCCTCATGCGGCCCTTGTGGTGATGTGAGTTTGAGACCCCTAGATTAGAGCTTGGTACCATGTTTACAGAACAAACTGCTCCACCATCAGCTGGTGGCCAAACCTTGGGGACTAAGGTGGGGAGCAGCTGAAGTACCGTAAGTAGTCCTCAGGGGAGCACTGCAGGGCAGCCCAACCTCTGGATCCCAAACCCCAGGACATCCATGCTGCTGGAGAGAGTGGAGGAACAACCAGTGAGGAGGAGGTGGTTCAAAGTATATCCCAGTGACCCCAAGAAATTCTGTCCTGGAATGAGTGAATGGAGAGAGGAATCTCCTTTGAACAATGTGACTTTAGCCAAAGCAGCAAGGAAGGGCTCTTCCACATATTCAAGATATAAACTAACCTTCGATCAAAGAGATCTGGTATTCTTACCCTCACTGGCACCTTGCACCAGCCTGCCTTGGACTCTGGGTAAGGAAGAACAGCTCTCTCGGTACCCACAAGGTTAGATGTGCTCACAGAAGCTTTGTTCAGGCTGATAGACAGCCCTTCCCCTGTGTTTTTTTTTTTTTTCCCTTTGGATCGATCAGGCAGCTCTCTGCAGATTCCTTTGTTTCCCAGAATTTGTGTGTTTCCTGAGCTCTCAGCCCTAGGGTGCAGAGAGTCTCTTTATGTCATTGTGTCTTTACAAGCAAATGATTAAAGAATGATCTGCAGAGTGAATTAATATAGCCAAACAGCAGGAGGACGGCAGCAATTTATTGACTGTCGCAAGCCATCCGGCCTGAATCCCAAAACATGGAGGAAGAATATAGGCCAGATCCCTATCTAGTATAATTTTCCCAATTTCCATTGAATTAGCTGAGGATCTGGCCCTGAAACCGTGTGCACCCATCCATCTCCTTTAGGGAAGCAATTCTGTTTCCATTGAGGCCAGTGCAGAAACTACCTCTGGCTTCCACAGATGCAGCATCTGACGCTAACTGTTATTATGGTTCTGAAATGTTTGTCTGAAGATCTTTGGTGCCCTTCCAGATTTCAGGGGGCGCTTGGCTTAGAGGTGCTGAAATATGACAAGGAAAGCTTTTCTCAGATATATCTTGGAAGTGTCAGAAATCTAATTGTTTAACCAAGATCTGGACCAAATTTGGAGGCCCAAAAGTTTGGTCTGAAATTCTGATCAACGTCCCTAGTGTTGTAGGAACTGAAATTTGAATGCTTTGGTGCTCACCCACCCCCCCATTGTAACCCCGCTTTAGCAGTGAGAGTACTAAACCAGCAGTTTGTCAGTGTTGGATGCTTTCTTGCAGTACTAAATTAGCATTTGCTAGCTGTGTGAAGTTTTGCAGCACGCCTTAGCTATTATAAATCAGCACGGCAGCGTGGACTTCATTGGAGCAGCATCAATTTATGCCAGCGTGCAACAGTTTGCATTTAAAGTTACTCAAAAGCTATTGGCAAACTGAGCGGAGTTTAAATTTGAGCTGTTTTTAAGATCCACTCCCCCCACACCTCCAAACAAACATGCTGGTGTGGAAACATTTGACCACCACTAGTTTAACACAATACACAAAAATAGGTAAGCAGACAGAGAGCTGATCAGTCATACATCAGAACCATAGGGAAGAGGGGACGGGGAAGAATTATTATATAGGACACGTGTGGCCTAAATTATTTATTTTGCTTTTAATGCAACAAATGGGCCTGCTAGGTGTACCCCTCGACTCCTTGTTTGCTGAATCAGGGACTCTTGTGTTTAAGAGGCTAAGTAAACAAAGTGGAAGTAACTCTGTTAGCTAGTTTTCAAAAAGGATAGGTTGATTTGATAGTCAGCCGCCCTTCAGGAGCTGAGGAGACAGCTTGTGTTTTCTGCTGATAAGTCACTGGCTGGAATGGATGTTTACTTCAGGTTTTCAAGCTGTGTTATTATTCTGGGTCAGCTGCAGTGTGACATGCACCCTGGATTCTTCATCTGTAATGCTAACCAGTGCCTCTAATGATGGGGCAGCATGCACATAAATAGTCTCACTGGTATATGTGTTGTCCACGGTAGGGTGAGGCAGTGTTGTTTTCCCTAATTTTGGACCGGCTAATCATGGGCTTGAAAATTTGACTGGTGTGTTCTTGGGTTCTGTTGCAAGGCATAGGAAGAGAGAGAGCGCAGAAGAGGAGAGAGAAAATCCAAGGAAAGAGAAAAGAGTGAGCCAAGTTTTAAGCAAGCAGAAAACACAATCTAGGGAGAATGTGAAAAGGGAGGGAGTGTATTCTAATGTAAAAACAGAAAAAATACATGGATCATATAAGGCGGCAGGGTGGCCTGGGGATTAAGGCACAGAACTAAGATCAGGACACCTGGGTTCACTCCCACTCCCCCTGTTCTGCCACAGACTTACTGTGTGACTTTGAGCAAGTCACTTAGGATATACTTTTCAAAGCACCTAACTGACTGAGGAGCTAAGCCTGGGGGTATGTCTACACAGTGAATTTTTTAAAAACAGGGCACTGAGACTCAGAGCTTAGGTCAGCTGACTCGCATATCTGCGGCTCAGGATGCCGGGCCATAAAACAGCAGAGTAGACACTTGGGCTTATGCTAGATCAAGGGTCTCAAACTCAAATCACCATGAGTACGTTAGCCCAAGGGCCGCACCACTGAAGCCTTTTCTTACAACAATATTGCAAATATTGATAGTGATAGTGTTGTTGCAGGCTGCAGGAAATAACTTTAGAGGCTGCACTCGGCTCATGGGCTGCGAGTTTGAGACCCTGTGCTAGAGCTGGGATCTGAGACTCTCACCCTCACTAGTCAGCTAACCTGGGCCAGCCATGGCCATGGCATGGGTCTTTGATTGCCACGTAGCTATACCCTCAGTCTTGCTTTCAAATGAGATTTAGAAGCCTAAGTTTCAAAAGTCAGTATGTGGTGGGTGCCTAAATACCTTTAAAAAACTGGTCCTGGGCCACTTCCAGAAGTAGAACATTTTACCCTTAATCCGTCTGTGCCGGTCATCCACCCAGACATCACCACTCTCCCTTTGTCTTGTCTGTTTATGTAGTAACCTCTTTATGACGGAAACCGTCTCTTGCTTTGTGTAGCCACAGCACCTGATCTTTATGCATAATACTGCAATTCATAATAATAAAGGGGACTCATTTGTGCCAAGATTTTGGTGTCATGGTTCTGGTGTGTGCTTGTTGTATTTGTAGATCACTGATGGCAGAATTAGAATTAGCAAGACTCTGGTCTGTGTTTCTTGTTTATCCTATCAAGAGTTCAGCTCCCTCAGCATCTCATGGGGGAAGGAATCTAAATACCATACCAATACAATCTGTGACATGCAAAAATCAGACAGAAGCAAAACAACAACTCTCCTCAGTGTTTTTCAACCTCCAGCGGTCCGGGGAACACCTCAAGGTTTTAATTACTTTAGGTAGAACACCTGATGAAGACATTTTGGAAAATGTTGGGAACAGAGGTGCGAAATTTAAAATGCCGCAGTCACAGCAAAGCTTCAGATGTGCATGAACGTCAGCTGCCACGCTCCTGGATGCTTTGTCGTGGTCGGGGCGTTGAATTGCTCCTTCCCTCTCCCCACTCAGTCCCCCCAATAGAGAGGGGCAGGGTGTATCAGGCACCTCTGCATTATGTTCCCCAGAACACCGGTTGGAAAACGCTGCTCTAGATCATTGTCACGTACTTCAGGAGACAATATTTTCAAGCGCTCATGGTGGCTGGTGCAGCTCATGTATTCTGCTCCACAGAATTTCCCAAGGGGGATTTAGGCAACTTTCGTTTAAGATGAGAAGGAAAAATAAAATGAATATGGGATTTTATTTAATAACTCCAGGAGGATGTTGGTTTACACCTGAAGCTAGAAATGTTCCTCACATAGGGTCCTTTTGAAATGACCGTCAAGACAGCTATTGACTTAACAGGACAGGATGAAGTCTATGACACCCACAGCTTTGCATGCTGATGTGAAAATTGGAATTTCACATGCACCTTGAGTAGTTAGATGTCATCCTCATTTACATGTTGTATTGCTGGATGTCTGTGCAAATTTGGACTTTTGGTAGGCACAGAATTGTGAGTGCAAATAATCGGGAGGCTGTTTTATGAAAGTTGGATATATATTGTTATTTACAGTTTCCTCTGTAGAACATTTAATGCCTAAGTTGTTCATATCAAGTGAGATCAAGATACTGGGCTGATTTAAATCAGTGCTGCTGCACTAAAGTCAGTGGCACTTTGCTGATTTACACCATCCGATTATGTTATCCAGTGCAGATAAAAATATGTTTGTAGGACAAAGAAACACCAATAACACAATGAAAAAGAAGAAATGAAACCATTAGTGAAACATGTGGAAGAACAGATACATTTCTGTGCATTTCGCCTTCACTGCTCTGAGTTATGTTTTACACAAGGTTTCTTATCCTCTTTTAATGGGGATTAATATACTCAACTAAACAGTGATACCACTGATCTGGAACACTGCAAAGGCTTTTTATTGTTTATGTGAAAATGGCTCCTGGCAGACTTGAAATTATTGAGGGAAGGGTGTAGAAGGATGGAATGCCTAAGAAATCCTGTGTGTGTTTACAGCTGCCTGTAGCATGTTGCTTAAACATTTCCACCCCACCAGCCTTACCATTGATCCAGATATCATCAAAACTTGTAATCTCTCTGAGTGTACCTGGGTTTGCCAAGACAAATGAGAGAAAAAGGTCATTCCAGCTACAGTGACCTATGGGGAAGACTGAATTAAATAATGTATATGCTATAGTCATTTCTCTTTTGCTCCCCTTTGTAGGGACCTTCTGGCCGACCAGGTCTTCCAGGAGCAGATGGATTACCAGGACCACCAGGGACAATGATCATGCTGCCTGTAAGTATAGTTGTAAGAAAAGGGCATGGTTAATTGAGAAGCATGAAAGACTGATGGTCAGGTGTCTTGTGCTTTGATACTGACACCTGCTTTGTCCTTGTGGGAGTTACTTTGCTTGCTACACCCATGGAACTCATTGCCAGGGGATGTCGTGAAGGCCAAAACTATTACTGGGTTCAAAAAAGAATTAGATAAATCCATGGAGATTTATCCATGGGTACATCAATGGCTATTAGCCAACATGGTCAGCCCTATGCTCTGGGAGTCTTCAAGCCAGATGCTAGGACTGCACAATAGGGGATAGATCATTTGACAGTTGCTCTAGTCTTTTCATTCCCTTTGAAGCATTTGGCCATTGTCGGAAGACAGGAAACTGGGCTAGATGGACCACTGGTCTGACACAGTATAGGTGATATAAATTATTACCCACCTTTTGGAAAGTCCTGTGATGTCTTCACATGGGAAAAGAAATGGGCAAGAAGACTAACATTTTCAAACTGATCAGTAATTTCAAGTGCTTCAAATCTGGGAGATCCAACGTGAGACACCTAAACGGGGCTTGATTTTTCAGAAAAGGCTCAACGTCCTGCCTGTTGAAATTTGGGACCATTAAAGGTGTCTCAAATCACGCACCCAAAATGGTAGGTGGCTAAATGAACTAGTCACTTTGGCAGATTGTGGCACTGTTCTTTCTGGATTCAAATCTAGCAAGCATTGAGTCAGCCCTCTTGGTTCGGGGACACCAAAGGAATGATGATGGGTATGTTTTGTCTGCCCTTTGATGTTAGAGAACCCAAAGGAGCCTAGTGGCTAGAAAAATAAGCAGCTGGGTACTAAGAGGAGAGTCTTGTATAAAAACCACAGAGCATTTGTACAGGTTCCAAATGGTAGGGTAACGCGTGCGTAGGTTGCTGGCAGGGAGTCCAGTGCTATGAACGCCAGCTTCACAATATTGTTACAATGCTTGGCTGGCCATTACAGTACCACTCCTGGCCCATAAAGTAACCAACCGGGGGCTTGTAAATTGTACTTTTTGGTTCAGTTTGCCAAGTTCACGTTGGAGCCTGGTTTTGTTACATCTCACTAGTCAGCAGGAGTGCTGAGGTGAAAATCAGGTGAAGCAGTGTTACCAGCTAGAACCTGCGGTCTGCGATTTCTCCCTCAAAAGTTGTGAAGACGTTGGTAATTAGGCTAGTAAAAGGGTACAGCTATATGAACATAGGATCAGAGGTGGTAGCCTTAACCTCAGTCCTCTTCAAGTTTAAGGAAGTAATCTCCCGAGACAGGGCACGTCAGATAGCAATAGCTTACATTTTACAGGGCATTCCACACCAAAAAAAATCCCCAAACACTTTAAAAACTATGGGCTGAATTCTTCTCCTTGAAACATACCTCAGTGGTGGATAAAATCTGCGCCACTTCCTTGATTTCTGCTGTAAAATAGATGGAAGAACATGGCATACCCCCATCACTATGCACAGGATTATTAATGTTTGTAATTTGTTCTGAAATATGCCAGAGTGAAAGCACCATGCAAAGAATTGAATGCATCCAGTAATAGGTGTTTTTGCCTGCACATTGTTGGCCCAGTGTTGTTGTTTTCTCCCTGTAGGCTGCTGCAGAGTGGGCTAATCTAAGCTCAAAAGTTTACCTGTTGGGACTGTGTCTCCTTTTCCAAGCAAAATGTCAGGAGCTAGTATCTCAGGAATAGCCTTTAAAATGGACAAGCACAAACCTATAAGCCTTGCACCAGAAATGCAGGCTCTGCACTGTGCTAAACTGGAGCCTAAAGCCAAGTGATCTGTTCCCATTGTGATGCAATCCCATCTGCAGGGTTTTCCTGGCCAACAGCACTGGGAGGAGAGCATCTATCCGAAGAATATTCTGACTTTCAAGTTTTGAACTGCTGCTAAGTCCTTAAGGTTGTAAAGCAGATACTGTGATCTCATGCCATTCATCCAGGGATTATTCTGAGCTCTAATAATTTACTTTGCTGGTGCTTACCTGGGAAGAATGTAGCGTGTACCATAAATAAGCAAAATCACTTTCTTTCTAGTGGTGGAATCAGACAGCGAATGTCACGCGCTCTTGAAAGAAAGTACTAGAGGAGGGGCAGTTAATAACTTAGAGACCAATAGAGTAGTGACTGAACAGAGTGAGCCAGTCCAGCAAGGCTGAATAGAAATGCTGTAGAAAGTCAGGCTATGGGGAGTGGGATAGACAGCAGTACAGTGATGTGCATCTTCTTCTTTGCAGTTCCGTTTTACGGGGGGAGGAGATGGTGGCTCAAAAGGACCTCTCGTTTCAGCACAGGAGTCCCAAGCCCAAGCCATACTGCAACAGGCCAGGGTAAGTGAGAGTATCTCTTTTCTCAAGTGCCTTTGGAAGAAAAGAAGAAATAAGAGAAATGCACCTAGATGACGCATCGTAACATTGGCTGTGATTTCGTACCTGGCACAGGCACGTGACCCCTAGTGTGATAGCCATTTTTGCATGCCTTGGCATATTAATAATGGCCAGAGATGGGCCAAATCCAAAACTATGGTTCAAAATGCCCCCATGCCTTCTGAACAAAACCCTTTGCTGATGTGAACAGTTGGTTTCAGTGTAGTTTTGCTGTTTACTTATTTACATTTTTTACTTTTTTATTTACTATTTACTACATATTAATTTGATTCTTTGTAGTCAAAACCTTCAACAAAGGGTTTATATATACACACACACATGCCCGCGCGCGCGCGCGCGCGCACACACACACACACACAAAGGGGTGGCCAAACTTATGGAACTCAAGAGCCACACATGTTGATTATTAAACCTTCGAGAGTCTCACTGAGGCATATAGCCATATACTTTTACCTACTCAATTCATGTGCTGACGTTTTTCCGTGAGCCACACTTTTTCATTCAAGAGTTTGGCCATGCCTGAAATATAAAATATTTGCTCCTATGGACTGACTGTAAAGACTTCCTTGTCAGTGTACGTTATATGAGCTGGGTTGGTTACTTGTGTTTTTTCATACATTCCCACCATATTATTTCTACTCCCTGATTACATAAACATGCAGGTACTTAAGGCTCAAATAGTTACATCTTCAAATAAAATTTTCAGTTCCAACAATATGACTTTGGAATTCAGTTTCCACTAGCATTTGTGTCAGAGAAAACTCTGTGACTTGCTGGTGTAAAATGAGAACTCAGTAGATGCACTATGGCAAAAGAAAATCCATTTAAGATTGTGACAGATTCTTCATGAGTGTGTCTTTGCAGTAGGCACCTGGGACTAATAAATATGGACTCTAGATGGTGGCTGTAGACACAACCATGAACAGAGGGTGGAGTGTAAGCTGCACCCACTCAGAAATAGCCCAGGGAGGTACAATTCTCAGAGACACCCCTCTCAGGCACAGTCCCTTCCCTGCTTTCTCCTCATTCCTGGAGGTGGTAATTTAAGCTGTGAGCAAAGGCTGTGATTCTCATGTGCACATGCGACGCTGGCTCTGATCAAGCTAGAGAGCATAAATAAAATTGTAGCTGTAGTAACACAGGTAGCTCATTGCGGAGACATGACCTTAAGTGCTGGCTCGTTCCAACTGCAGATTATCCTTGCACATTTGCACACATATAGCAGCACTGGCTTGTCTGTTCCAGCCATTGAGTTCAGGGTTTGGAATCCAGGTTTCTGCTGGTCTTCTCACCCCTCTCTGTTTAAGGAAGCTAATTAAGGAATGAACAACTCTCTCCATTCTCACACACCTGCACCCACAAGCCAGGGGCATCAGGCAGTGGATTAAAAAAAGAGTTTCTTGGTCGCTTGTGCCTGCATGTAATCCAGATCAGAATCTAGCCTTGTGAACATAAATTAGGTGCTGCCATCATGTTACTGCTAAGTGTCAGTGCTCTGTTTAGTTATAGGTTTAGGTCATGCTAGCTCAAGCCTTGACAAATCTATGTTTCCGGTCGCCACAGTGACCAGTTTTAGTAGCCTATCACCTAGCTCCACTGCAGAAATGTAATAGAGGAGTATCTTCTGGCAACCAAAAGTAAAATTGCTCGTGCCTAGCAGTGAGCCAGTTTTGTCCACTCCTGTGCTAGCTGTAGTGGCTTAAAAGACACTTATTACAAGGTTTAATGAAATCAGGTCATCTAAATGTCACCCTGCCAGGATGGCACATTTCTCTTTTGTCTTTCCTAACTCATAATGAAGAGACTGTTGTAGGCGGTGGCTTTGGGGGTCCTGTTTAGTCCCAGATTTACTTATCAGTCCAGGTTTCTTCACATGGAGGCAGAATACGAGGCTGTCTCCAGAGCAGGGCTTTGCACCACAAATTGCCCCATTTTCCTGTCCCTTCAATTTCCTTTCAGGGACATGTTGGAGGATCATGTTTCTAACCAGTGCCAACTGAGTGCCAGCATTAGGGCTAGGTTAAAAACTTTGAGTTAAAACTTTCTTGGATAGGAAGTTGGCTTTTTGACTAAATTATTTTTTTTTTCATGGAAAATATCTATTTCTGAAAGAGGTCTCCCCTTCCTTCCATCCGGAATATTTCAACTGCTCGTTGAAAAGTTATCAATCCCTCAGAACTGATTTTTTTTTCATTCATTTTTTTTTTTTGGTCAGACTTTTTCAGTTATTAGTTGGCAAAAATAGGGAGAAAGGAACCAAGCACAAAATTTGCAGGTTCATGGCTTTTAGATGAAAAGCTAAAATTTTCCACAGAGGGGAAGCATTTTCTGACCAGCTGTATCCTGCATACAGACCCTGCCATTTGAGCTGGGATCATTAATAACAAAACTGAGACCAAACTCTTCTGTGGTGTAGGCTGAGAGGTTTTAGGGGTGAGTGAGAGAGAGAAAAGAGACTCTTGTGATGGGTGGATATTTCTCTTTTTGTTTTTGTTTAATTACTTTATTAAAATAAGATATTCTCCTAAAATGTGATTCTTGGTAAAAAGGCCAAACGCTGTCCCAGCAAGCAATATTTCAGAGTAGCTCCTTTTAATAGGACAGTGGCTTAAAAAAAATTCCAAATAATCTATCATTTGTGTAATATTTATGCCAGTAGAAGTGTAGGCCTGGGTAGACTTTAATTACTGGAGCACAGAGATAATTACAAGTCTTTTAAAAGTATTGAATTATTGCAATGGTGTTATAAAGTGTGGACAGCCCCATTATCTGCCATGAAAATTATTGACTTGGTTGTGGCTACATGACTTTTTAATTATCGGGTTTAAAAATGTTGAAGTTGAATTGTTGTTGTATTTATAAGAATATTATATAGCAAAAAAAAGTCCGTAAATTGAGCTGTGAGGCTATGAATAATGAAACTATGGGGAGAAGACTCCTGTAGTCTACACCTTAATAAGTTACCGTGTAACTTCAATACTTGTGTTTGGGGAGTCTTGTTAATCTCTCTTTTGATTACATCCCTGCTGGAGAGGACAATCAAATCTGTAGAGCCAGATCCTCAGCTGGTGTAAATCAGTATTGCTTCGTGGACTACAGAACATGTTCACAGTGTTCGTGTGTATATTTGCAAATCTAAATATTGAGACCATTTATGGCCTCTATGTAAGAGACTTCCCTGCATAAGATACAGTCCTTGTACTATCAGGACTGAATAGGGACTATGGATTCTTTTCCCATTACAACAAGTGATTTGACCTCACCTTCCTCTGTCTGCTGTTCCCCAGTGGCTGACACTGCTTTGATTTGCTGTTAGTGTGACCTAATCCCATGACTTAAATTCCCTACATTTATTTTCTCCCATTCTGTAAGTTCCTCCATTTTCAAGGAGTCTGATGAAGTGGGATTTTCTCCTATGAAAGCTCATGCAATCAATAAATTTGTCAGTCTTTAAAAGTGCCACCAAACTCCTTGTTTGTTAAAAATACACTGTCTCCAGAAAAATAGACATGTACACAATGTCTGTGCTGGAAACAGTGTACATTCTATTCCAGATGAGCAAGTAGGGGAGAGTTAACAACCTACATCTATGTGTTGTGCACATTTCTTCCTGTTCTAAGTGCATAGAAGTCAGTGGAGTTGTGTGAGGGATGAATTTGGCCCTCTTCACACACATGGGACACATGGTTTGTTTTATGCACCCTGCACCACAGCCCATTGACTTCAGTGATGTCTCACCTTCATCTGCCAGCAGTGATTTTGAGCACAGTTCAAGATGTCTGGTACCAGTGGTAAAGCCACCAGTGGTGACAAGGCAAAGCGTGGGTTATGCTGGCTTTGGCTGTGTCTGGCAGTGGGAAGTAGAGGTAACTGGGTGATTTTCTCTTTCTGTTGCAGTTGGCGCTGAGAGGACCTGCTGGCCCTATGGGTCTTACTGGAAGGCCAGGCCCCATGGTAAGTCCCTAGCCAAACACTGAGCACAAGACGACAAAGCTGACACCTTGGAATTGGATCCCTGATATTTATAAAAGCCCCAGTTTTCTGAGGAGCCTTCATTTTGCTGGCATGAAAATCTATGCAAATTTATAGGATTTGGATGTGCACAGTGCATTGGGACAAAGTCCCTTGCCAAACCTCCCTGACATCCATTAACATCCCCATCATCTTATGTGAACAAAACCTGGTGGAAACAGAGACTGTGCACCAAACGTGGCACTGACCTCCTGAAAAAGTGCTTGTTTCAGCATTCAAGCTCTAATTGTCAAAGCATCCATGACTCTAATCTTGTTGCTTTTTGTGCTGTGAGTTCCTGGCCAACTCCCTTGATCCCAGGGGTTAAAAGGCCCTTTTTGACTGGTCAAGCCTGCCCCATGGCAAAGCCTAACTTAACTGTATTGTGCACCCCTAGGGGCCCCCAGGCAGCGGAGGGCTAAAAGGTGAAACAGGAGACATGGGGCCTCAGGTACGTATGAGAAAATCATTTACTATTCCAAAGGGTATGGCGGCAAGAAGGAAGTTGTGTAACTCTGCTGGGCTTGTTACTATGGCTCTTATAGTGGCTAATGTGGAGGAGAGACTCAGGCTTTCTAAAGGGCAAATAAAGTGGGACAGAGAAAACACTTTGTTCTGTGTTTAAGTGAGCATTTGAGCATTCACGTAAGGAGCTGAAAGATCCTGTAAAGGAGACGGTGGACTATTCCACATTCCTTTGGAAGGCAGGCAGCACTAAATCCTGAAAGCCATTACTTGCTTCTTAATCTCATCCCCAGTAAGCCTACCATTCAGTACAGAGACAATTTTGCTCCCACTTTGAGTCTTGTAAGATTCTGGGAGATGCTGGCCAGGTTCACTGGTGTGGAAGGAGACTCATCCTCTGAACACACCATGGGGAGGAGAATAGTGCTTGTCTGTTCCTACCAGCACCTCCAAAGCTTAGATTAGTCTAGACCTCTTGCTTTTATCTTCAGCTCTAGCAGTGTTTCCACTGAAAACAGCATACACCCACTACATAAGAAAAAATTAAATACAAGATGCAAGAGGGTTTTTGAAGGTTCCACCTTCATAATGCAAGCAATACTTCAGTGAAGAAATCTTGAAGGCCCGCAGTCAAAACTTCCATTTTCTGCAAGGTGCAGTCCAAGTAAGGATGGACAGATTAGCCTCCAAAACATGGAATCAGCAACAAGTGAAGAACAGGTCACAGGATTAAAATTTCCCTTTGAGGGCACACATACCACTCCTCATGATTCAGTGTGAGTTTCCCGTCCTCACACTGGTGGTTCTCAACTTTTTGTGGGTCATGACACACTTGGTGGCATATTGTGACCCTACAGAACACACCAGCCCACGCCAAATCCAGCCATCTCCCCGCCTCTCTGTGACACACTTCCCACTGTGTGGTGACACAATAATGTGTCCTGACGTAGTGGTTGAGAACCACTGCCCTCCACAGAGGACCTCTCCTGTGTTTGATGTTCTCGAACACAGTCCAGTGGAGTTAATGTCACCTGTTCTGTGAGCCCTGCAACTTTTGCTAGTGGCTCTGGTACACTGCTCACCTTCTCTGGTCACCAACCTTGTTTTATTTATCTCCACTGACCCCCAAGAGGGATGAATGGATCTGCCTTTATACATTCGCTCACTTTGGACCTTGTTTAGGACTGCCGATAATGGCCTTATGTACTTAAATACTTAAGTAGGTGAGGTACCCGACTTCCGTGGACTTTCAGTTGGAGTTTGGCAGCTAA
The DNA here is from genome assembly GCA_007922195.1 of Podocnemis expansa. Classification (NCBI taxonomy): domain Eukaryota; kingdom Metazoa; phylum Chordata; order Testudines; family Podocnemididae; genus Podocnemis; species Podocnemis expansa. The sequence continues at coordinate 15,502,189 of ML682047.1, forward strand.
ATCGCTTAGGCACTCTTGAAAACTCTATTAGGATTTTCTGCATTTCCAATCACCTTAATACTGTAAATAGATAGCAAGATGGTACTGTAACCCTTTTTTTAACTCCACCAGATGGGCCAAATTAGAGTGGGCCTTGTCCACTGGAGAATGTCCGTGCAGTGCGTCATCATTTACTTTGTTGTTTTTTTTTCCCCTCTCCCGTCTATTGCAGGGTCCACGAGGTACTCAAGGTCCTCCAGGCCCAGCGGGAAAACCAGGTCGCCGGGTAGGTGCATTCAGAATCGCTTTGACTTATTGAAATACACGGCCTGCTGCTGCTGAGGGAGACAGGACAATGAGCGTGTCACTGAGAAGGTGATACATGTAGGTGACTAGTCGTCTCTTGTGGTCCCACCCTGGAGCCAGCCTATGTCAGCTCCTGTGCATGGCAGATAACCTGTAACGGGAAGTCTCCCAGCACCTCTAAACCTAGATACGTATTATGTAGTGGGCTGATGGACTTAAGGTACAAAGAGAGGGATGATGGGGTGAGGTGAATTTCCCATTCTGTTCCATGCTTCCCATCATCTCTCCTATACAACCACTCCTCTGTCATCCAAATTATACCTGCATGCCTGCATTAGGCCTTATTCTCCCACACTGCTTTAGTTTTCTCTCTGCTGGCTTCACTGACTTCTCCTGATTCTCACTGGTGTGAAAGCAGGATCAGACCCACTGGGTGCATACAAGAGATAGCATATTACGTTCTCATACCCTGTGCCTGCATCTCCTCAGATACTAGTTCTGAGGTTGCACTTCAATGACATGTCACTTCTGCATTTTGGAGATTCAGCTTTGTTAGCTGGAAAAATAATTAAAAAGTTATTTTGCATGGGCCGCTCCTGAGTTATTAATGAGGTTTTTTTATCTCTTTATAATCTGTGAACAGCCTAATTCACATGTCTCGCAATGTGTTAAATAATATTTCATTCATGTCTTCCTTTCAATTCAGTGGCCATGTCCCAGTGACCCACATTCCAGACCAGGGCCCCTACCATTTTATATTACACCCTTCATTAGAGAGACAAACAAAGATAGGGCTGCTGCGGCCACAGAAACAGACCATCATTTTCTCCCCGCAAGGGAAAGTGTCCCAGTGCCAGTGGGTTTTGATTTAAATAAAACCTGATTCAGCCACAAACCAAAGCACAGATGTTTCTGTGGTCTTGCTCAGCTTTTGTACTTGACTTTCTTCTCCTCTCTTCCAGGGACGAGCTGGCAGTGACGGTGCCAGGGGAATGCCAGGGCAGACAGGACCAAAAGTATGTATGCATATTTATGTGCTCTTTGCCTTCACATCTGCTCTTGCAAACCTGCACCAAGTGAACTCTTGACAGGAGGAAGCCAGATTGCTAAGAAGGGAAAGATCCAGCAGTGTCTGTATAAATCATGGGCTCGAAACATTAAAGGTAGAAATGACACTCCAGGGATAGACAGCAATAATGAGAGTTTTTTGTACAAGTTTTGTTAAACCAAAAGTTTCCTTTAAGTAAGAGTCCTTCCCTGTGTGTGTGGTTGAAGAGCAAAGCCTTTGGAGTCCCAGTTATGAAAAATAACCATGAATGAGCAGTTGAAAATGTCATGAAATCTAACAGCAGAAAAATACCCAATAACTGGGTGAAAAAATTTAAAAAAACCTGTAATTTTAATGTTGTATTTGAGATTAAATCCCTTATTTGACCATGATCTTGTGACTATACCAAGCAATAAAGGAGCTCTGCCACCAAACTGAATGCAGAAAAAGTTTGTCCAGGGAATTGTGTACAAGAAGTTTAAAGTAGTTTATTATGAAGATATTGGAAACTGGAATAGATGGGGGCGAGGGGTTGATACGGAGAAAGGAGTCTGCAAATCATTTTTTCCAGGAACCTGCTTTAATGAGGGTTCGCTGTCCTCAGAGGAGTGAATGCAAGAGAGAAATGAAAAATAGAATAACAAATAGTAGCAATGGTGACTAATTCCACTGTAGGAGAAAAGGCCATCAGTTCCTGCTCATATATCTTGTTCAGGAGATTTAAATTACTTGCCGGGTAGATTCCTAACTTCAGTAGTTTACTACATGGCCTGCAGCAGGTAACTTCACCACTCACCCAAGGATACCAATGCCTGTGTGCGTCTAGTTGGGCATTGGAGATGGAAGCACTGAAACTCAGTGCAGCCTTTTTGTTTTGCCCTCAGAGCTGATCCCTGTGTGATTTGTCCAAGGATGCCTAGGGAGTTTGGTCGTGCTCTTTAAGCATAAGACCATCTTCCCTGATGGTCTCAAGCCTGCTGGGTTTTGTGTTACACTAGCAGATCTCCTGAGTGTGTGGTGCACTACGAGTACATCTCAGTGACTCTGATGCCCACTAGTGACTATCTTTGCTGTAGTGACGCTGATCATTTGTCCATTCTGGTTTGCAGTCCAAAGGACCAGTTCCAGCATAGCCAAGTCTCTGCTGCTGCATTGATCATGGGAACTGCTCTATTTTAGCTCAGTGACGCAGCTCTCAGCTTCAGTCCTACACACAATTTCTTCCTATTAATTAAAATGCCAGAAGATAAGTTCTGCTTTGAAAGGTCCTCCACAGGATATCCTGCACAGGATAAATCCCACCGTTTTAGTGTGCTAGACTTCTGCAGTGCAGAGGCTACCCATGGTGCTGAACAATAGATAGGAGTTTTATGATGTACATTTTCTTTCAACTTGGATCTCAAGTAAGACCAGAAACTGCAGCCAGTTTGTTGAAATGAAAATCCACTTAAATCCAGAGTCACGTAAACAGATTTAATATCCAGCTATTTTCCTTCTTAGACCATAAACTTTCTCATTTTTAGTCCTGATTTTAACAACTTGGTTTCCTGTTTCTTTTCTTTCCTCCCCCCCCCCCTTGACTCTCTAAAGGGGTTAAAGGGAAAGATTTGGCTCAAAAAGGGGGATACTTTATAAGTGGGCTCAGAAATTGAATTTCAGAGGTGCTGATGGGTATGGGAAAGTTGGTATTTAGGTTGCTACCAGGTGGTTGTGATTAATAATGGTTTGAAATTTAGAAAGTGAAAATGAAGACTGAACATCAGAAGAACTTTTCAAAAAGAGGGATGTACTAGGCAGCTGAACACTTTGCCAAGGGAATTGGGGGAAGTGACATTGCTTGGGAAATAGACAGACTGGAAAAAACACTCTTATATGCACAATAGCGTTAATCAGCTAGATGGCCCAGATAACATTTGCCTCTACTTCTGAATTCTTCGGTGCTGTGATGAGAAGGTGAAACACTAAAGTCTGCAGATAAAATAGATCCTTCCATGGTGCAAGGACTAATCAAAGTGGAAAGAGGTACAATGCTGACCAGAAATCTAGACTCACCTTCTCTTTTGTTCTAGGGCGACCGGGGTTTTGATGGGTTGGCTGGTTTGCCTGGTGAGAAGGGGCACAGGGTAAGTCCTCATTTTCATAACATCCTGGCTACGTTCATAAGTGAATAAATAAACAAACAAACTGGCTGGGCAACCCTAGAAATGTTCATTGAGCGCCACCACTGGGAGAGTGATACAGAGTTTTAAGGCTGCTGGGAGGTAGGTTGAATGTGGCTAGAAACGAGAAAGAGACTTCATATGCTGGCTGCAGTAAGAAAATTACAGAGCTCTGTAAGTGAGTTGAGTATGACATGTCATAAAAATGCGTCTAACCACAGTGTCCACATGTCAGGAAGCCACTGAAAACTCCTGAAGACACGTGGGAGGGGAATAAAAACACCAGACACTTTGGAGGAGGTAACAAACCTAGCAAAGTAGACAAAAAGCAGGAAACAAAACCTGCTTTTAGATGTGATTCTTCCCTGTGCTTTGTAATTAAACAATGAGAGAAATGCAATAAGCCAACTATTTTGGCAGGCTAAAAATGCCCTAAAGAATGTAACCGTTACTTTAGAAAGCAAGGGGGAATATTTTAGCAGTGGATTACACAGTGGTTGGGTTTAGAGCGGAAAGGTAGCGCATAAGGGCAGTGTTTAGCAGACTAGAAAATGCTGTAATGTGTTTGGGTTGGAATAATGACTATGTGCAAAGCCAAAGTCCCTGTTCACAGAAATGCTGCTGTGTGTACTTTAGATGCTCTGGTTGGTGAGATGTCTTGGGGAAGTTTTGTGATGGATCACGTTAGACTCTGTGACCTGTTACACTGTAGGGAGGACACTGATGTTAAACTCTAGCCCTGGATGGTAGAAAATATGGCAGTCACAGGGCGTTTCCCATATCCTCAGTGGGATCCCCCACTATAGTCTAAATTAATTCAGGTTACAAGAATGTTCAGGTAACACAGTCTCCTCATTTGGTGGGGGAACAGACAGCTGTTTTTTGCCCAGGGATGCTTTCCTTCTTGCTCATCCCACATCAGCGATGGTCCCCATTAGGAGGCACTGTCATTAACAGGGAACTTGATCATGGTGGGTAGGGCTGGACTTATGTTTTGTGAAGTGTCACCTTCCAGCCCTCTTTCAGCTGTGACCAAGTGACCCCACCTTTGCGTACTCATAATGCAATGCCATTTTTGACTGTCTCCATAGGCTACGGTGACATTCCCCCTTCCCATCCATGCATGCATGGGCACACACGCATATCATACACACTCTGCCCCTTCATTTCTGAAGGCCTATGATCTCCCCTATGTGGGTGGGGAAGATGGGAGGTTACGAAGAGGTGTAAATGTCTCAGCAAGAAGCATAGGCATGGAGAACACTCGAGACAGTTGTTTTCTTACTGCTCAGTGGCAAAAAGGGATAATGGATGTTGGTTGAGAATGTTCCTCTGCCTGATGGATCTCATGTGTGCACATGGTAAATAGCGTCTATATGGCTACAGAAGAGTGGTCATAGTTATAACAGAAGGCTTAAGGGGTTTTGAGTAGATGAGAAGATGGAGAAGATCTGAGCACCTGGCCCCATGAAGGCTGGGAGCAAAGCAATGTGCTCAGTCTTGTCTCCGTGCTTTATGTCATGAGGGAGAAGAGAATCAACCTGGCATTTGGGGGGCTTTCCTGAAGTGGCTGATTCTAATCTTACACTCCTAGGGTGATCCAGGCCCATCGGGTCCACCAGGAGCACCAGGAGATGATGGGGAGAGGGTAAGTGTATCTCTTAATGCGGCTTCCTTTTGAATTCAGAACTAAGCCTTGTAAACAAGAAGCAGATGTGATATCAAACATATAATGAAAACAAAGAGAAGCAAGTGCTGGCATGTTATTTAATGCAAAATGCCGATCATCTTAAATGAAAGCAGCTCATCTTTAGGTCATGGGGTAGGCTGGAATTCTGCATCCTAGCAAAATTAATACATACGCTCTCGAGTCACCCTGTATTACAATGGGGCTGATGGTGCCCTCTATTTGGCACGTGTTTTAACTGGCTAACTCCAACTGGTGCTAAGCAGTGGCCATGAATGGGGCTCACTATGAAGGCAAAATGTAGAATTGGTTGGAATTTTTCATGTGATTTTTATTTTATTTTTCAGTTTTATGTTGATGTTTCTGCCCCTTGAATGAAATTTTTTGGATTTTTCAGTGTCCTATTTCCTTTAACTAGTAATGGCCTGAAGAATTTTTGAGTTTTTTTTTCTGTTCTCTCTTGCATTTTTCCTTTTATCTTCCTTTTTTGATGGCAAGTGAGAAGAGGGAATAAAAGAGAGAGATAATATGGGATGGGGGAAGAGAGAAGCGATAAAAATAAAAACTGAAAAAATACGTTCAAAAACAGTTTTTCCTTTTCGGTTAGAAAACTGGATGGTTGGGCTGGGAGGGTGTTTGTTTTTAATTTTTCACAAAAGAAGTTTAAGCAAATGATTTTTTTTTCTTTGTGAAATACACCTACGCAATTATCTTTCTTCAGTAGAATGCAACAAGTTTTCAGGGACAGGGTTTCCAGGCTGCATTGGGAATTAAAATGTTTTGTTGCATTAGTAACTGGAGGGTATTCAGAGAACAGCAACTAAATGATTATTAGGATGGAGGAGCTAGGAAAGAAGACTGAAAGGAGAGATGTCTTTCAGCTACATAGTGTGTGGTCTTGGCTGCTAGCAGTGGATTGCAAATCTGGAGCTGATGGGTTCTAAGCCCACTCTTGAAATGATTTATATTAGCTTTAAGCCATGTCTACGATGATGGTGGCAAATTTGCTGCTGTCAGATCAATCTTCCTGGATCAATTTAGCAGTCATTTAAGACCTGCTAACTTGATCTGGAAATCAACTCCACAAAACCACCCCCTCAAGTGGCACAGCACAGTGAAGATGCTGCGCTGAAGGGGAATTAGGAAGTCAACAGGAGTTACACGAGCTTCTCTGCATAGCATGCACATCTGCCACCAAATTTTGCTGCTAGTATAGACCTGGCCTTAGATGTGTCACTCCTTTGTTTCTTCTACAAAAAGAGGCATAACAACACCAAGCCACCTCAGTGACAGCTTATGAAGATTAATTAGTTAAGGATAAAGTGCTTTGAGATTAAAAAGTCCTAAATATTATTGAACTTCAGGTGAATAATGTGTATAAAAATGCAGTAACTCCCTATGAGTATGTGATCAGTCTTAAACCGAAGAGGGGACGGATTGTTTGGGAAGGGGATATGACACAAAGAGAGTCTGACTTGGGATAATGGGATGTATTTTAATAACAGAGGATCTGAGAGGAATATCAATATTAATGTCCAAACAGTGATATCTATCAGATGGTGAAATAGTCTCCTAGGTGAACTGGAGGGAACTCCATTATTGGAATAACTTTAAAATGACCTGGAAAAAACAATGAAGAATATTCTATAAGGATCAATTGGCAGGAGAAGGAGTAGGTGACCTAAAAGTCATCCCATCTTTAATTTCTCTAATCTAAGGAGCTAAACGATTAATTTGACTAAATTTAATTGCCACGCTGGCTTTTCTGTATTGGCTCCTCCATTCATTTAGTTACTAAATCTGCTGCTTATTGACCTTCAAGCCTTAAATTGTTCCTACAATATCTCATCTGTAACAAAATTCCTCTTTTTAAATACTGACATGAATTATGAAGCATCCTTATAACGTTTCTAATCTTCAGTAAATTCTGAACACATGATATTAGTCTCCAGGCGTATGAGGTCTTTCTTACGCACGACTGGCCTTGTATTACTCCTGGGAAGCTGGTTTACGGTGTGATTATTATTTAACAAGGGTGAGATACCTATGATGTGACTAAAATGTAGCTGATTTCCCGTTTCTCTGGTTTTTTTCCCCGCTGCTGCCAAATAGGGTGATGATGGAGAAGTTGGACCCAGAGGCCTACCTGGAGAACCTGTGAGTACTTTCTAGTTGGTTTCAAAATGCGGACGTCTTCTCCTTCTGTTCCTCAGTAATTCTGTAGCCCAGGACTCCACTGGCTTAACGCTGGGATAGTGGTGGATAGTTACACAGCGGTCCAAAGTGTATTGGATTAAATCTCTGAGGCAGTGAGGAAACATTGGACTCTAGCTGTCACTTGGAGATCTATTTTGTCTCTTTTGTGTTTGCAGCCATTTCAGAAATCAAGGAATGCTTCCTGCTCCCCAATCTATTTATGCAGCAGTAATCTTCAGCTGAACCTCTCAATAATTTTGTTTACTCACTGTCTGCCTATTCAAAATTTCAAGTCCAGAATTTCGAGTTATGTTGCAGAGTAGTGACTGGCCATGTAGGATGAACAAAACTTCTCTAGCCAGGCTGTGGAAGGAATGGTTCATGGAAAGTACATGTAAGTTTTGGTTTCAGCGAGTATCCAAGCACACACAGACTAAGCATTCGTTGTCTGTGGGCATTCATGCTGGAAAAACTGGATCAGACAAGTACTTGGGGGAAATGAACACTCGGGCCTTGTCTGGCCGGCTGAGACTCTAGGTACGAATTGGCTGCTAGACGTTACTGTGTTGCCTTACTCTGCTCAGAATAGGTCCACATGGCATGGTGCTTGAAATGCTAGAGGCAGCTGGCAGTCCTCTTGTACTAAAGCCATGAAACTACAAAAGCTTGCTCAGATGCTTAGCACGATGCCCTGTGAACTAGAGTCACAGGATGAAATCCTCACCCCATTGTGAGTTTAGCCATTGACTTTAGTGGGGTCAAGATTTCAGTCACGGGCAAGAAGGTAAGGAAGTCTGCAAAACTTCTCAGGGTAAGGGCCTAAGCCTCCTGATGTTTCTAACCTTGGAGTATGAACTGGGAGGATATTCCTTATTGTGGACAAGACTAACAGGGATGCTGACGTGACCAAAATAAATGCAGTGTTGAAGTTCAAAGCAGTATTGACAGAATATTCCCTCAGCTCTCCCTAGAATTGATTTCTGGCATAGTTGCATTGCCAAAAGTGCAGTTGTTTTCACCACAAAATACTCCTGATTTTGTTGGCAACAGTAAAAGCTACTTTTCCGACAATACGGCGATGCCCCTGTGCGTTGAAATTGCCATTTCCTTAGAATCAGCTTATTGCCATATCTAAAACATATTTTCCTCATACTAAAAGGGATGTGAACTACTTATTGCATGCCATCAGCTTTGCTTTTATAACATCTTATTTTGTTGTTGCACATACCAGATTAGTGATACCAGAGTAACTGATGAGAAATGTTAGGAACATTAAATATAGGAAGGCAAAGGGTTGGCATTTACAAACTCATTGGGAGTAAATTATACACAAGATGTCTGATTAACTTCTAGCAAAGATTCATCAACCCAGCTCTCTCCTTAGCTCATGTCTAAAGCAATAACTTCTGGGTTATTAACTTCTTAAAAACATTTGTGTGCTCAGGTATTACAGTAATGGAAAAGACATTTAGATGACAATAATGCACCCATGGAAGCTATTTTTAAATGAAAAGTAATTTAAAAAAAGTGAGGGCTGGGTGGGGAGGAAGCAGAAGTTTTAATAAAAGAAACTCTGTCTGGTAAATACACTGGTCCCAATTTGCATGCACATCTCCTACTGCCATCAGCCAAATCCTGCTCCCATCAAAATCACAGCCAATTTTGATGGTTGAGTATGGTCCTTTATGGTTTACTGGCAGTACCTTAGAATTAAGTACCTGTAGGCATCCGATTCCATTCTGCTGACAGTTGTTAACATCCCTGAAGCCAATTCAGTCAAATGACTTGTTCTTGGGAGGCCCAGCCATGCAAAGATTTAAGCATATGTGTATTTCCCAGCCCTCCCAACTCATGTAGATTACCACTGGTCACATTAGTTACCAATTAGGCTTAAGCTTAAATCTTCCCAGGCTTAGCAACAAAATCGGAAGTGCTGTCAAAATGTTAAAAACTGTCATGTTTTATCTTGTAACCTTTTGTCTGAACTCTTCTGTCCTGTCCACATGATAAAAAATGAGAGAAAATATTTAGATGGACAAACTCACCATCAATCAAAAAATACTTTTCTTCCATGAGAATGAAGGAGCACCACCAATGCAAATAACAACACAGCTGCTTCAGGATCTCAGGGAAAGTCTAGAAATTCCCCAGGACAGAGTCTGAGACCACGCCTCTGCTTCAGGGCTCATGTGGGATGGGCTGCAGCATTGAAAAGATCTGTATAGATGTTCCAGCTCAGGTTGGAGGCCCTAATGGGTCTCAGAACATGAGCCTAAATTTCTACGCTGCTATTTTATCCTTGCCAGCCTGAGCCCCAGGAGTCCGACTCAGCTGACCCAAACTCTGTGACCTGGTGCCACAAATCTTTTATTTCTGGGTAGATCTATGCTTTCATAACGAAGGGCCTGGATTTAGATCTGGCTTTTCAGATCTTCAGTGGGCACATGTCCCGTCTTTCCACCTAGGGATCTATCTGAGGGCTGAGTTAGGGTGCTTCCAATGGTGGACTTTTCAAGAGTGCCCAAGGGGCTGAGGAGCATAAGTCTCACTGACTTTCCTTTGGTCTTGTGTGCAAATCACTTAGGTCCTTTTGGAAATTTCACCCCTTGTACTTGTTTGAAATTTGTTAATCAAACCTGACAACTCTGTGAACTTGTCATTATGCCTCAAATAGCAAAAAGCTAGAAATGGTGGGGAAAACACCACAAGTCATTTATTGTCTTGGTCTGAGCAAGTGAAACATACAGTTGAAACCAAAAGCTTTTTGCCTCACCAAGGTCGATAACATTTCAGTGATATAAATTAAATCCAGTGAGATTTGAAACACACACCTCAGTGCAGCCTGAGGGGCGTTAGTTTATTTTGCACAATACCATCCATCCAGCTGTATTTTGCTCCGAATTATTTTGTAGCTCGTTGTTTCTACTGCAGGATTGTGCAGAAACAGGGGTAATTTAAACTGAAAGTTGATTAAAGTGAGCCCTTGCTCAAACATGAACAATAAATGTCTCCATCTATAGAGGTTATGTAATATTTATCCTTTTTCAGAAAAGCTTTCCAGACACACACATGCTTTCTCTCTCTGTTTTATGGCAAAGATCAGTTTTTAAACTAAGACATGGGACATGTATGATTGCAGATCATGCCTTGAGACTCTGCACCAGCAAGGCGCCAAATAACATCAACCTTCACTCATTTCAGTGAGAACAGAGGGTGTTCATAACCTTTCAGGAACAAGAGGAACCCCATGGAAGAGTCTGTGAAGTCTTTGGCTAGGCAATATTGGGTTTTATCCAATTTTCTTATGGTCTGATCCAAATCCCAATATAGTCAATGGAAATCTGTCAGTTAATCTCAGAATGGCTTTGAATCAGGCTCTTCGTAACTGGAGCATCTAAGCATATTTGTTTCCACCGGCAGGGACCCAGAGGTTTGCTGGGACCAAAAGGGCCACCAGGTCCACCAGGACCACCGGTAAGTTGTACAAACCACAGCACATATCTGCTGTCTTTACACTTCTGCTCAAATGGTGAGAACTAGGACATCCCATGTAGGTGCTCAGGCAGATAATCCAAGCCGATCGTTTTATACTTCTGTGCTGTGAAAGTAGGAGCTATAAAGAGAGAATTTAAAGCTCTAGGGTTGTATTCAGCTCTGCTTTAAGACCTGCTTCAGTGGTGTGCCCCCCATTTATACCCACGTGGAATTTGGCCCATTAAAAGTCTAACCCCCCAAAGTGGAAAGGAACAACATAAAGGTCTTCACTCTTGTCTGAGTGTTTTTAAGTCTGGTTTAATAAATTCTTTTTTTCTTTTTAAGCTAAATCCAAAGAAAGAACACACAACTTCTCGATCATACATTTGAAGGAGATGAGGGTTAGTCACCTCATCTGTTTTAAGCTCCTCGTTCCAGGAAGTGCTGGTGTAAAGACCAGTTCTAGGGATTATCACAGGTGATTGATCGTCAAGACTTCAGCACCCCATTCATACACCTCTCGCTGCTATTCTTCTCACTGGCAGTGGTCATAGATTCTCATCCCCTTCACGGACCAGTTTCTCTAAGTGTATACAACAGCCTTGGTCAGTGAGTTCAGAGGCCTTCAACTTCCATTGAAATTTGATAGGAGTTGAGGAAGTGGTCCCTAAACTGGTTTGTTTAGTAAGAGTGTGCGATATAACAGATACTGGTTCCATGCAAGGAAATGCTGGATCCTCAGTGGGAGCGTGCCAGTTGCCTGTGAGCAGTGATACCATACGCTTACCTATGATCTTCAGCGAATGTACAAAGCTGACTTTTTTCCTGGCCTCCTTATGTAAATTCCATTCATTGAAGATATGTGTTAAGAGGGTGCATTTTCTAAGAGATTACAGCGTTTCTGCAGGAGTCTCAACCAACCTTCAGCATTAACACCATCAAAACCACAGTGGATCAGATCCTCAGCTAGTGCAAACCCAGTGTAGCTCCACCTGCTTCACCCATCATCTTCTTGAGCAGCATGTTTGGTTTCAGATATGATACCTTTTGGCCCCTTATTTTTACAAATCTATCCCGTCAGAAACACTCTTCCTAAGGTCGATATCCAGTCTTTGCACAATGGTGCCGATTCTTCTCAGCAAGCGGGTAAAGCCAATGGAAAAAATGTTGAAATTACCTTTAAAAAAAAAAAAAACAACCAAAAACCTAACAACCAAACAAAACAAAAGAATCCAACATCCTGGCATGAATTTTTGGCACTAACTACTTTGCCAGGCACCTTTAGAAAAACATTCTGTTTCCATTCAGCTGTTCCTCTTCGTCCAAAGAGCTGCAGAGTATTTGATTCATTTTTACTGCATCCTCCTGTTTTTTTTGGCTCAAAATAGGCAGATGTTTTCTCAGCTTAATACTTTTTTTTTAACCTCTATTCAGGGTGTTGCTGGTATGGATGGACAAACAGGCCCCAAGGGGAGTGTGGTAAGTCTGCACTAATACCTCTCGCTCTCTCTGTCTAGGTATAGTCAATCTTACATTAGGTTTGTAAAGTCTCTGTTGATTTCAAAGCCAGTAGAAAGCCTGGAGACTATGTTCTTATGGTAAATGATGTTAATTTATTATAATTTGCAGTGAAATTACATATTACATCCCTATGAAGATCAAACATTTTCATCATGATTCATGTTACAACAAACAGCAAAATACAATCATTAAATGAAGGAAGAAAGTATATGCAAATACTACTTTGTAGTTACATGAGTGAAATTCATCTCTAGGCAGATGAACCAGTACAAAGCCTAAGCACCAATAAATCCACCAATTTTGGTATAAGGGGGGCTTAATTACTGTACAGGCCAAATGCTGGTCCTCTATAGTGGTTCGGCACCCATCAATTATGTCTCTTCTGAGAAGACTACCATAATATGTGGGAAGGAGTATTGTCTAGTTGTGAGACCAGGACGCTGGGGATCAGAACTGGATTTTATTGCTGGCCTTTCCAAAGACTCAGGCTGTGGAATTTTGTACACATTGCTTTACTAGCGAGTGGAGTGGTGATTTAAAAAGTGAGTGGAGCAATCATGTTTTGTTATGAGGTTTAATTACTTAATTTGCAGACCCCTGACTGAAGGGTTACGTACTTTTACACAAATACGTAAGTGTGTATAGGCTGTGAGTGTATAAGAGCAAAGGTTCTTTTTATTGTTGCGGTTTAATAATTCTACACTTGAGATTAGTATGCAGAAATCACATCAAAAAAAGTGGCTGCTATAGTTAAATAACTGAACTCAATGGTGTTTGATAGCTAGCGTGCTCTGTCTCCAGCATTAGCCACTTCAGTGCTTTGGAGGCAGGCGTTCACTGCCCTCCCAATTATGCAATGTGAGCTTAAAAAGGAAGAATCCCTTCTTGACCCCTGCACTAATAGTCTGTTTGCATCAGGTTGCATGAGAAATCATTGCCTCTGCTTCAGCATGAATTGCTGCACATTAAAGCATTGGCCAGAATGCTGTGAATGGACATTATTACTGCTGTGGCTTTGAGCGCCTTTCAGTGCTTGCTTTTCTTCCTGGCAGGGTCCTCAAGGTGAGCCAGGACCACCAGGACAGCAGGGTAATCCAGGAGCTCAGGTAAGGCAAGAAACATCTCACCTCCTTGACAGGAAAGAATTGGATTTATAAATCTTTATGCTCTTTGCCCATCATTGCGAGTCCTGACCTGCAGAACAGATCAGGACATTGCACAAAGTGTTGGCTAGCAATAACTTTCCTAGGAGTGGAGCTTGAGCTCTAGATTGAAACAACCTCCAAGGCTTGACGAGTGAAATTGAACCTCATTCTTGATCCATATTTTGCAGCCAGCTCCTGCTGCTGTAATGGACCAAAGCCGAACCCCAGATCAAAATATCTCCTTAACTGAGAAAATTGGCTATCTGCAGCTAGATCTGAATTTGCTGCGCAGTCTCGTCTCTGATTTTTAATGTACAAAGGATGGAAGTTGTGAGGCCCAGTGGCTATAGGAGTCAGGAGAGCTGGGATCTATTCTCAGTGCTGTCATGGAAATTTTGTGTGATTTTGAACAAGCATCCACCTATCTGGTGCCTCAGTATCCCGATATGTGTCCTCCTTTGAGGTCTAAGGCTGAAATATGCTATCTAATGTAGTAACATCTTCTGTGAGACATCCTGATAACTATTGATATGGCGGAAATACAAGTCTTTCCAGGTGTTAGAAGGACACTACGCTGAGGCACTGCAAAATGCTTTTGGAATGATTCATTTGTTAACAACCCTACCCTTTTTCTTTTCACAGGGTCTTCCAGGTCCCCAGGGTGCAATTGGTCCACCAGGAGAGAAAGTACGTTAATACACTGCAGCCGTGACATGTCAGCTGTTGCCGTTACATGCATTTGCCTTTTCAGATACTCCCCTTCACTCTGCAACATCTGTTTACAGCTGTTTGCCTGAAAGTTTACTATGTCCTGGTCTAGAAACAGAGTTTCTCTCTAATTCATAATATTTGTATTCACGTCCCATTTTAACAGAAATATTTTGAAAACAGTCTGAGTTAAATGTTAGGAGATGATTTAAAAGGGTCTGTTTCTGGGGCTAAATATGCAGCTGTATGTAGACAGGAATGATAAGAGCTTGGGGATTCAGATAATTAAATGAGGATTTTTACCCCAGGGCGGTGTACGACTTTCCATTTTTGATCAATGTACTGTTCTCACTGACGCGTCCCATGCAACGCCATGGACTTCAGAGTTTAAATCAGAGCAGAATGTTGCCCACTGAAATGATGGGACTAATTCATATTCCCAAGTGTATTTACGTAACTCCCACTGAGTTCCTTGCAACATATTATATACCCCAACCTTGGAGTTCCCCTCATTTGATGTTCCAAAAGGTAGCCGTGTTAGTCTAATTCAGCGAAACAACCAAGGAGTCCTGTGGCACTTCTAAAGACTAACAAATGTTTTTATTGTGTAAGATTTCATGGGAGAAAATCCCACTTTGTCAGATGCTTTGAAGATGGCATCTCCTGGCATCGGGCCCTACCCAGAGTCCCCCTCGCTCTTCTCAGCTGTGTATTCATTTCACCTGGCTCTGGAGAGCTCCAGCCCCAACCCTAACTCCATGCTGTCTCATGTTAGCACTCCTATGCCCCCCTAGCGTGCATCTCTAGCTCTGGCTGTGGTGGGTCTACCTCCAATTCAGCTAGGGCTCCAAATCCTGCCTTAGCTGGCCCCACCTCTGGCCCAGGTCAAATGTAGGACAGGATGCCAGGTTCCTGACCCTCTTCTTGGCCTGCCTGCCCTATCCACTGGGTTTGCCTGGAGCTTTGGCCTCTCCCCAGTGTCCCTGGGGACTGTCACCTCAGGTCTTGGTTTCTCCTTTGTCTGTCTTTCCTTTGGGATGTTGAGAGGGCCGAGCAAAATCCCCATTAAGTTTCATTAAGGGGTCACCAGTCCCCTCACATTTACATGGTAGGTTTGCTAGATGAGCTTCAGACAAAGCAGAAGATGAGTCTGTAACATAGCACCCTGCGTTCTCCGAAAGTTAATCAATGTTTAATATCTTTTGGGAGATACTTGTTGCTGCAGTGATTCTGATTGTCGCTGGGTATTTTTTAGGGGCCGTTGGGTAAACCTGGTCTTCCTGGCATGCCTGGTGCAGATGGCCCTCCGGTAAGTAAACTGTTCTTACAGCACCCATCCAGCTTACCCACAAGGGATCTGATCCTATGTCACTATTACATCTAACCCCCATGGGAATCTTGAGCACTCTGCGTTTACAAGGTCAGATCTCATACACAAATGTCTCAGCCACACTGGTGGGCACATGGCTGGCTCTCCTCTAGCCCCATGTCTGGTTACTCCACCTGTTGCACACCTCCTTCAATTCCTATTGCTTTCAGGAGGAGTGGGGGATTCACAGCAACTCTCAGGATTGCTCCTGTAATAAGCAGATTCAGTACAATGTTGTTAGAAAGCAATGGGGCATAATTTTGACACACCCCATGTGTCCTGCTGAATCCCAATAGTTCAACTGAAATGAAATCCCTGATTAAGTATATTGAACAGAGCACTGGCGCTGTGAATGCATCACAAACCAGTCTTTGTAAAGAAGGTGAAGTACATTGTGAATAAAAATGAATGCTTTTCTCTGGGCTTTAGGGATGAATTCAGGGTGTATGTCTACACTGTTAATAAAAATATTTTCTAAAGGGATAGCCGTGTTAGTCTAGTCCAGCAAAAAAAAACAAAACAAGGAGTCATGTGGCACTTAAAGACTAACAGATTTATTTTTCGCATGAGCTTTCGTGGGAGAAGATCCCACTTCGTCAGATGCTTCGAAGATGGGTGAACTTACAGAATGGAATGAAAATAAATGCAGGGGGGTGTAAAACATAGGATCAGGTCATACAGTAACAGCAGATCAGAGCCAAATATGCCACTGGCCCATGCCAGCTAACTCAGGCTTGCGGAGCTTGGGCTATGGGACAGTTTAACTGTGGTGTAGACATTCGGGCTTGGGCTGGAGCTCAGGGCTTGTGCATCAATTAATTAAACAGCTGCTTTGCCTGAGACAGCTGGTGATGGCCAGCTGTGAGTGTCTGATTGCAGTGTAGACATAGCCAGAGTGCTTTTGCAAGGCAGATAATGAGAGCAACCTGAATTTTTACACTATCGTTCTCCTCTAGCAGCTTGTAATCCTACTTTAAACACTCTCCACTCTTTATTCTAGAAACTGGTTTTGAAAATCACCGGCCTTTAAATTTGATCTAATTTTCTCCACACCGAGGAGACATCTGATTTTAAAAGCAACCAATGTAAAACTGTTATATTCCCTAACGTAAATGCAGAACACACTGAAAAATTACATTTTCTGTCTGGGGATTATCCTTTCTACTCGGGGCATTTAGCTGTCTCATAAAAATGTTAGCTGAGTCAACAGAACAGAAGATTTTTAAGGCTACTGCGCTCAGTGTGAAATTCTCATAACAGCCACTGTGCAGCTTCTCAGTTATAAAAGGTGTCAGGTCCAGTTTTTATGACTAAGGGTCATATATCATTTTCAGGGTGCATCTGAAGTTCCATTTGTTCTCGCTGGGAACTAAGTAGCTTGAAGATAGTCTATGACAGGTTTTTAAGTGCAGATGTTGCACTGTCTTAAGGGAGGATGAGATGCCCAGGGGCTCTGTAGAAATTGGGTTCAGGGGGTATGTGGCATCTCACTGCAAAACCAACAAAGTCCCTTTTAAGGCGTTGATCTTAGGGCTGGTAAAGATGCTTCACTTTTTCAGGTTGGTGATGACATTATATGCAGTGTATGATATAGATTTGGACCTCAGCCTGGACTTCCATTGACACCCAGAGTTACACCAATGGATCTAGACATGAGCAAATCAGTGCTGACGCAGTTTTGTGCCGACATTTGTGCCTTATAGATATCTGGTTATATCATGGCACCTTCAGATATCAAGATAATACTTATTCCAGTATATGTTTGCTAATATATAAAGTGTAGGTTAGGTTGGGGGCTTTTTTTTTTTTTAAATCAGATCTTTTGTATGAAATCCTGTTGGTCTGATGTTCTGCTTTATGCAGGGATCTTGGGAAATGGTTTATGGCTCTGCTTGTTAAGTGGTGGCAAGAGGGTCATTAGCATGTTCAGACAGGAGCTCACCGATGAAAAACCTACTTACCATAGAGGTACATAGGGCCCTGGGAGCCTGTGGTGTAATCTGTGTGTCCTCATGTTCCTTGGAATAAAACGAGTATGAGTGTGCATCATGTGCTACAGTTAAGGGATTAATGCCTTTCTTCAGACACTGCAAACCCAAAAGGCATGCTTTGCCTTGACAGCATGTTGAGTCCCTTAGCAAGCAAAATCTGTTGCAAAGGTCCTTGATTGGTTCTCTATAGTTCTCTACTAGTGCTTTGTGTTTTTTCCGAAGCAATTTTTCTGGGTGGAAAAGGGCACTTTGGTTTTGTACCAATAGGAATCTCAACAAAGGGCTTTCAAAGCCACCGAATAAGAATGTGTTGGACGGAAAGGGATGTTGGGTAAGTCAGCTCCCAAGCCCAAGAGAAAGCTGACTGCAGTGAGGCTGCAGGTTAACTGAGTGCTCATCATCAGGTCATGCGGCTGATTCCAGTAGTAAAAGTGTGGAGATCTCATGACCATCAAAGCCTTCCCAATGTACTTTTCAGTGTTGTACAACTGGATTTTTTTTTCTCACCCACGACCTAATGAGAGTAAATATTTAGAGCAAAAGTGCCCAAGCACTTAAAACATGGGAGTGGGATACAGGACCTCTGACCTTTATTCCTCACTCTACTGTGGACTTGCTGAATGGCCTTGGATGAGACACTTAGCCATATCATGTCACCATTCCCTCTTCTGCCAGATAGATACAGGCTAGTGGGCCAAATCTCTGAGGTGCGGCAAGATGTTGCTGATGTTTGCAAAAAAAGCAAGGCGTCCTGTGGTACTTAAAAACTAACAGATTTATTTATCGTATCAGTTTTTGTGGGAGAAAATTTCTTGTGCTGCTCAGATGCAAAGTGACAGAGCAGGTAAAATATATTCCACTACAAGACCACTGCAGTCCCCTGATGTTGGTAAGCACTTGTGCAAGTTCATCAGTTGCCCTCTGTTGGATGATCTGCATGAATAAGTGCTTGCAAGTTTATAAAGATCCCCTTGAAAATAGACCAAAACAGACTGACTGTTGCCAAAGCTATGCTCTGAATATTAAACTCCTCTCTCTATTTTGTCCGTTTTATTAATAGGGTCATCCTGGCAAAGAAGGTCCTCCTGGTGAGAAGGGGAACCAGGTAGGTATTGACTAGACCCTAATTATTATTATTCAGTGTCACTGAACTTGGAGGGAAAAATTAATCCCCACACGATGTTAGGCGTTGAATAGATGATTTCCTTTCCTTGGGGGCAGTAAAGGGCTCTGATCAGTTCTGATGGACAGAAAGAAGCCTTGTCTACATTAGGAAGGGTTTACTGGCAAACTGGAGCTTTACTGGTAGAACTGTACCTGCAAACTGGTACTGTACCACTTGATCTATAGCATCAAACCCACCCAGTGGAGGGGCAGCTTATACCAACAAGAGTTCTTTGGCTGGCACAATTTACACCTGTTCCCTGAATGAAATAAGCTAGACTGGCAAAAGGACTTTTTTTTGCTGGCATATCTACGTATACACTCGAGCTTCTGCAAGCACAGCTATGTCAGTTCAAGGGTATGGCCTTTTTTTCACACTCCTAGCCACCACAGCTGTGCCTCTGAAACTTTTGTGAATCATGCTGGGAGAAAGTCATGTTTCTTGGCCATTCAGCTTTGTGATTCACCAATGAGAGGCTGAAAAATCAGTAGGGATGGGCCAGCAGATGTGGTGAGAACTCACCAACCCTGCTCCTGGAAACAAAAGTCCAGGTCATCTGTTTTTTCCTTTTAAAGATTTTACTTTTTCCACTTTCTGGCTTTATCTAGAAATAAAGGTAAAGAAATGTTACCGTCCGCCTCCCACCCTCTGTTTTCACATCCTGTAACTGCCCTAGGAAAGGTGATTTTGTGAGATTTGCAGCTCATTTAGAATCTATGTAAACCTGGATGTTTTCTCTACATGAACCTGCAGAATCTAAGACATGTTTTATTGTTTTCTCCCTTGTGGTTTTGTCCACAGTGAATGAAGGGAAAGCAGTCACAGGGCAGTTACAAATTGTCTGTAAATCTGCTGTTGGGCATCCTTGTCTACCCCGGCTTTCCTGACAAGCAGCACTGAAAAGCAGCACAACCATGCAAACACAAAGCTGTGAGGGGGAAAGCTCTTAATCAGACACAAACAAATACCCTCAGTGCTGCAGAGGGAATGCAGCAAATTACTTTTTAAAAAAATTATAGTTCTTCTCTGTCTAGTGTGCCCCCATGTCAAAGTCCCTCTTTTACAATATTTTAGAAAACATTGCTTAGGGCTAGAGTCCTTGAATTATACAGTTGTTAGTTCGTCTCGGAGATTTACCATCTGTGCTCCTGCTGTGTCCCATTCAGTTGAAAAACATTACATTTGTCAAAAGTCTTTTATTAGAGTACCGTCCAGTTTGATTGAAACAGCCTAGCATTGCATGGGCACCACGTAGTGCAAGAAAATGATGCCTGCAACCTAGACTGGAGTCATTCCTCCAGCTGGCATCATGCAGGGCTAGGAATTCAAATGTTCATGTCTGCAGAATATTAAAACCCAATAATACACTGTGCTGGGAGATATTTAGCAAACATCAGGGAGTCAGCAGGTGTGAGGCTAAAAGTCCAGATCCAGGCCATAACTTTCTCCATGAGTTATTGCTTAGGTAGTTATGATTTCAGACCGGTGTTTGTGCTGCTAGATTTGTTCCAATTGACACTAGCATGAGCTCTGAGACTCCAAGATCCTTCCGCTCAGTCAGGCTAAAAAAATTATTTGGAACTCGCCTAAAGAAATAGAAGAGTGGTTTCAGTTAGTTAAGAAGCAGCTGAAAGTGTGGTTTCCTTATAGTGTTGTAATACAGCACTATAGCGGTGGTGCAAAGTTAACATGCAGTACGTCCATCTGTGTTTGGCAATAACTATGGTCCAGTCTTTGGAACCAGGGATGACTAGATGATTCATAGATTTTTTTAATGCCAGAGGGGACTATGATGATGATCTAGTCTGCTGTCCAGCAAAACTCGGGCCAAAGAACCTCACCCAAAAATGTCTGCATCGAGCCCTTAACTTCTGTTTGAGCTGTAGGATAAATTTTAAAAAGACACTCATTTCAAGAGAAGTAGACTCCATCACATGCCCATGTAAGTTGTTGCAGTGGTTAATTACCCTTATTCTTCAAATTTGCCCCTTATTTTTAGGCTACATTTGTTTAGCTTCAGCTTCCAGGCACTGGACTGTATTACAAAGATAAGCTCCAGAGGGGGTAGCCATGGTATAGCGAGAACAAAGTCCTGTGGCTCCTTACAGAATAACAAATTTCTTTGGGCATAAGCTTTCGTAGGCTGCAAGCCACTTTGTCAGATGAAGAAATTTGTTAGCTTTTATGGTGCCGCAAGACTTTCATTGTTGCTATTATAAAGATGGTTCTATTCGTAATAGTCAGAAATTAGAGACCAGCTAGATTTATGAGGATGTCTAATGCATCTGCTTGTATATGAAGACTTGTTCCTATTTCACATGTGCTAATGTTTTATGCAATTTAAATTCACATGTGCCACATGATGGGGATTCTGTGACTTCCCTTGAGAGTTTATTCCACATGATCAGGTGCAGATCTCATTGTAGTTTTCTGGCTCTAGACTCCTATGTCCCCTTTTGGAAAGTGATACAGGCACTTACAAGTCCAAATCTCATTGAAAGTCCTGCCTGCATCACTTTCAAAAATGGGAGTTAGGCCTCTAAGTCACTTAGGTACCTTTGAAAATTTTACCCATGTCTTAATTTTTCCTGTTTAATTTCATTCCATTACTCATATTGTATTGCTCTTGAAATTGGAGCTAGTCAAGGGGGAAAAGAGAGACATTTTTTGCAAAGATTTCCCTCTTTTTTCTGCAAAATATTGACAGTCTAAAAAGTTTTCAAATTTGACAATGTTACATCTTGAATTTTGAAAAATTTTGACGCACTCTACAGTTGGTTGGAAATGACAAAAAAAAAGTGTCAACATTTCAAAGATTGTTTGTTTTTTCTTTTTAAAAAAGTCATGATGACTTCAAATTCCAAAAAATTTCAACCTGCTCTTTCTGGAACTAATTGGTGAAGTCACTTTTTGCCTTTGCAAATCATTAGTGGATCCAGTGTATAATTTCTTTTCTTTATAGCTAATCATTATAGCACTTACACACCTTGCTGCCATCTCTTCGCTCTCTGCCATGCAAGTCTTTCTGTCCTGTGCTTAGTTCACAGACCACAGGGCAACATGACTTCTAAGTTAGATTTCCACAGCCTCTTCTAAGCACAGCTGACTTGCTATAAGCCTTCTATTCAGCCAGCCACTAGTTTCCTTGTGCATTCAGGACAGGCAATTTATCAAAAAAGTCCACCAGGGCTGGATATTAATGTTGTTTTGCCTTTGTTGCTTTTAAAACACAGGGTCCCCCGGGACCTCAGGGCGTACTTGGATATCCAGGACCTCGTGGAGTCAAGGTAAGGAAGATGGGAAGACATGAATACACATCTGTGTCTGTTTCTAAGCTAAATCTGTGGATTATTTTAGAAGTAGAAGCCATCTTGGATCTCACTGAGTTTGGCAGCAATCCCTAAGAAGGAATTCTTTCTACTTGCTCTTAGCAAATCTTTCTCTGGCTGAATCAGAGTTAGCTACTCTGGTTCTCCATGAATAGAGCTAGCAGATAGGTTGTATAGAAAGAGTAGCATTCCAACAGCAGGGGAAGAAATCTCCATCTTTGGAAAAATATAAGGCCCAGTTAGACAAAACCCTGGCTGGGATGATTTAGTGGGAGTAGTCCTGCAATAGGCAGGGGGTTGGACTAGATGACTTCATGAGGTCCCTTCCCACCCTAGGAGTCGGTGATTCTAAATCTAGAAGGATTGGTGGTGAATCAGTAACTTTCGAAGAAATCTACAGCTGTTATAAATGAATCTAAAGGATACTCCAGCAGCATTACCACTAAATGTGGATGTGATGCTTAGGGTAAATATGTTTATCAGAGAAAGAAGAAATGTAGCTGTCTTACTGGGGAGCTTAGCAGAGATGGTTGAAGCTTTAGTGTTGTCATACTATCCTATCAATTCCTTCGGCCTGGTATATTAACTCAGGCCTGTAGAAATAAAATTCTGCTGTTCTCTAGAAGAGCGCCAGTGGATTTTTATTCCCAGGAAACATGACACGGTTCCATCATCCGAACGACGTTGAAAAACAAAACACTTCTCAGCCTCTATAAGATTGTTAATGAAACCAAATAGTCCAATATTAAAGCGAGACATAGTGTTTCTGTGATCTCAGCATACTCTGTAATTGTCTTATTTGAAACTGAGGTTTCTCTAGTGGTATTTAAACTCACATCCTGTTCCCTTACAATGAATTGAATTGGAATTTTTAGTTAGCTCCTGATACATGAAATATGTATATACTGATAAAAAGCTATTTTCCCCCCTACCACTCTGGTTATTAATCCTGCATCAAAATATGTTAACTCTACTCCAGAGCTATGCAGTGTTTCCCACACTCTTGTGAAACTGCAGGAGTCCCTGCTTGTGGATATAGATACTGGATCAGAGGCTAAACATGAAGTTAAAACCGCTTCAAAGTCTCCATCCACTTTTCCAGCAGCACAAAGTCACTCACTCTTCCATTTCAGAAATTTAACTAGATTTATTTTACCAAAGCATGTTCCTGTCTCACGTCTTGCAGCGCTGCAGATTGAGACTTAGTGGTCCATTAAGGAATGGTTTTCTATTATGCTTTCTGCTAAAGTGGAACTGTTCCTCATTACAGCGATATAAAGAAAGTGTGTTGTCTGCACAATCCTTAGTGTTTATCAGGAATGTTTCAGTTCCCTCAATCAGCACTCTATTAATTGAATAAAGTTTCAGTTCTGAAAACCCAAGAATAGCATCTCTCCTTGGACCTGCCATCATAAATAATTAGATCTTGTCCATCTAATCAGAATTCTCTTGCTCTATGAATTCACTGCACTGTAAGTCATTTAAATTTTTGGCATGCAGGAGGAGAGTGGGGAGGAGGTTAAAAATATCTTGGGTAAAATTAAATCACTTTTTTTTAAAGATTTACTTTGCATAGTGCAGCTGTAAGATGTGTGTTCCCCACAGGGAAATTCTGGCCTGCTTCCTACTCTTTGCCCCATGCAAGGCAGGACATAAACCTAGCAATGTTTTGGATGACAGGAAGGCGGTACTCCAAAGGGACTTGGCCTCCCAGTTTCAGATGATGGTCATGCCTCTGACACCTCCTGCTCTTATCAACTGCAAGCACTAGGTGCGCACAGCAGTAAGGCATACCGCTAAACTTCCCACTGTCCACACCTTAAATCATTCTGCCTTGGCCTCCCATTGGGTCCCTAATATCCAGCTTCCCTCTTTCTGAGTGAGCCTCCTATGTTTAAAGGCAGAAAATGGCTCAGAAACACTTCAAAACACAAAGTGGAACTTGGAACCTTCAAGGCACAAGAAACTGCAGCAGCCAACTGAGAATTAGATTTCAAAATTCATTAGTATTGACTGTCTCACATATTGATACTCTGCAGTCTCTCCACAGATGCACACAGCATGATCAATCCACTGTTTGTTCAGTGAGTGTGCTGGACCAAAGGTGAAACTGCAGCAATGATGTGCAGCTGCGTAGGTTTTAGACTTCTTTACTGTCCAGGGGCATCTCCTCCTATGCCCAGCACGTGAGCAAGGCTGCTCTAAGCAGCCAACAATCAAATGGACATGGAAGCAGTTGCACCACCTAGATCCGGGTGTAATGAAAGCTGACATGGTGCAAACTTCCAATAGCACAGCAGTCTGTGCCCTTGTCACAACTGCACACACCTAAGTATTTTTAAATGCCTAAAATAATCTCATTAAAAAGATTAAGGGCAAGATTTTGCCCTGTGATGCTGTGCCACAGTGAGAGGAAAGGGAGCAGGGTGCATGCCTCCAAAACAAAACCCTGCCATAAGATTACAATAGAAACCAGATCAAAAGGGGTAGCCGTGTTAGTCTAGTTCAGAAAAACGAGCAAGGAGCCCTGTGGCAGTTTTAAAGACTAACAAATTTATTTATCACGGGAGCTTTCGTGGGAGAAAATCCTGAGTGTCCGACAAAGTGGAATTTTCTCCCACGAAAGCTCCCGTGATAAATAAATTTGTTAGTCTTAAAGTGGCACAAGACTCCTTGTTTGTTTTGCTGATCTAGACTAACATGACTGCCCCTTTGGAACTAATTCCATGGCACTATTCCCCTCTCCTCTACTTATCCAGTACAGGACCAGCGATTCAGAAATTGGGGTAGCTGACCTGTAATTAATATAATTTGTGAATGTGGTGCTGCAAAACAGACAGGTATTCCCAGGCTTCATGATTTTGCATCCTGGCTTTAGCTTTAGATTAGCTGCATTTTTATTTTCCCTGTCTCCAATGCCCTGTGCTCTGCCCTCCTGACTCTGTGTCACGGATCTTGATATGGACAGCTGTTCAATTGCACTGAATGGCTTGGGTATGGAGTTCAGGGTTATAGGAGACACCGCAACTTCATCAGAATGAGGTTAGTGCTAGATAATACTTGACTCTGTCTCTTGAATCCCAAGACTAGTAACATCTTCAGAAAAATTGCACCTTCTTTACTCTGGCCATTTAATGGTAAGGATCTCATCTGTTAGAGGCTGATTTAAGCAGCAGAGTGCTTATGAGTGTCCATTCAATGTTATTCCCACACAGGCATTACAGGTTACTCATCATTCTGCCCCTGGTCCTAGCTGTAGTAAAGATTCATCCTGATTTCAGAGTTGGTGGGGCTGTGGTGGGGTAACTGTTGAGTTGTTAAGTTCCAGCGGGGTAGCTGTGTTAGTCTAGTTCAGCAAGGCTAATGAGTCCTGTGTCACTTTTTAAGACTAACAAATTTATTTATGGCATCAGCTTTCATGGGAGAAAATCCTACTTCGTCTGTAAGCATCTGACGAAGCGGGATTTTCTCCCACAAAGCTCATGCAATAAATAAATTTATTAGTCTTTAAAAGTGCTGCCAGACTCCTACTTTGTTTCACTTAGACTATGTCAGTCCAGACGGCAGCAAAATCGCAGTCTGTCAGGTCTGTCTGGAGTTCTCAATAACGACTCCAGCCCCGGAAGTGGCTTAGCACAAGGTGAGCGGACAGCATTGTCATTCATCTTAGCGGAGTGTGTACGGGCACGTCAATGGGCATTACTAAGGTGATGAGAAATACACAAGGTATTTTTTGTACCTTGTGTGTCTCCTGGTGACTACCAATAGACTAGGGCTGAGTAGTTGTATGAGGCTGGGAGCATAATCTGTTTTTACCACAAGAGGGCACTTGGCAAACTGAGTCTCAGTCAAGATCAATTTCAAAAGGATAGCCGTGTTAGTCTAGTCCAGTAAAGAAACAATGAGGAGTTGTGTGGCACTTTAAGACTAACAGATTTATTTTTTGCATGAGCTTTCGTGGGAGAAGATCCCACTTCCTCAGAGCCAGCCGGCTTTAGCCCTTTGTAATGTCTTTCCTCCACATCATGACCATCAGTGAACATTATGAATGTGAAGCATGAATTAAAATGATTCTGATCACCCCTTGCCAGACATACACAGGTAAATGTGTAGTTTCAAAATGGCCCTAAACGTTTTCATTTGACTTCGATGGGGTTATGTCCATGCACGGTAGCTAAGGAGCTGGGCCTAGGAGAAAAATCAATGGCTGTTCCTCCATCAACCACTGGGGCCTCATTGAAATAAATGAGGATGTTTCCACTGACCTGAATAGTAGCAGGGTTTCGAGGACTTGTCTGTACTACAGCTGGGAGTGTGCTTTGCAGGAAGAGTTGAGAGGCATGCATGAGTTTTATTGTTAATGGGCTAACAAGAGAGAACATGGGCGATGGCTTGGAGCAGCCATTCAGATACATCAGGAAGGGTTGTTGCACTACTCCCAGCTATCTTACTGTTTTTAGCATGCTAGCTTGCATGGAGCTAGCGTGTTTCTCTCTTTCATTCCTTGGAAGCACTTTTCCAGCTGTACCACGGACATCTCCTTTTGAGTCAAATTCACCCCTCCAATGGATGCACATTGGAGAGCAGGTGTCACACTAAAAAGGAGCCTGAAGTTTGCTGACTCTTTGCAAGGCAAACACTACAAAGTAACACAGGCAGAAGCTGTGAATGTGCATTCAGTATTTTCCAGCGATGTCAGCATCCCTTTGGCATTTTGATCATATCTGAGTCAGCTCCGTTTGCTGGCAGTGACATGTGGGGGAAAGTTGCCTGTTGTAAAGAGAATTTTTGGAAAATATTTCCAATTGGGAACGTTCTCCCTCTAAGCTTGAGTCCAACAGTTACACTCATATTATTGAAGAATGGAGACACATCCCATGATCCATCAGTCCAGTCAAATCAGCTCAGATTTTGAGTTGCAAATGCTCACAAAGGAGCAACAAACCAAAACCACCCCAGCAAATAATTTTAATCCACCAACACATTCAGGAAAATCACAGTATCGTAAGGATAATTAGCCAACAGAGAGCATGAGGCAAAATATACTATTAATGATTCACCAGTGGTAGCTGGGTGCATCCTTTGCTTTCTGCTTAAGCCTGTGTAGTGTTTTGTAATGTTTCTCTGTAATTTTTCCTAAGGGGGCAGATGGTGTTCGCGGCTTGAAGGGTACGAAGGGTGAAAAGGTGAGTTACCCCGTTCTGTCAGAGGAAAGTTGCCTTGTGTGCATTTTTCCAGACCAGCTTTGCCAAAGGAGTATCCAGTCCTTTGAGATATACGTTTGTGGATCTTTCTGCTGGTGAATGGAGCTGGACTGACAGTCCTAGAAAGTGCTGCCTTTTATTTATCCACAGAGCAGGCAGAGTATCGACATCCTCCACACTGCTCAGCCAACGTGTCTCAGCTCTGAGCGGGAAGTAAAGCAGTCTCCATGGCTTGCTTGGTCTTTGGCATTGGCCATTGTTATGTTTTAAATAACTTCGAAGAAGTACAAAGGGCTCTGGCTTTCTCGTGGATTCCCCCTTATGCTGGTAACTGAAGCACAATGCTTCCAAACTAACAGCAAACAAAAATCTGTTCAGCATACATGTTAGCAGAAATCATTTGCCCAAGAGCTGACTTCCGTATTTTTTGTTCGTCAGGGGAAATTCCACTGAACGAAATGGACTTCTCTGTGATTTTCATCTGGGCAGCAGATTAGAATCAAGCGCGGGGAATACAGTGTATGGGATCTGCTGCAAAGGCCAGCCATTGGTGTTGCTTGTAAAATCTGTGTTACACAGGGATTTGACAAATAAAATGTCTGTAGAAAAAATATAGAATATATTTCAGTGGTACAGCTGTGTTCGCCCAAAGGAACAGCAGGAGATGGAGGATTCCTGCCCTGTTCCAGTCAAGTTTCCCCACACTCCTTTTTCATACCTGCCAGTCCAATTACAGCCAAGACACTAACCTCAGAGACCTTCTAGGATCCAAAGGTGTTTTTGGTTACAGTGTCTCTGTTTTTGCCTGCTGTGGGTTTGCTCTTGGAGCTGATATAATATTGATTTGAGCTCTGCAGTTAAAGCCTCTTGACTGGAAAAAATATTGTTACTGTCCTTGAGGCTTCATGGAAGGATGGTGTAAAATGATCTCTGTGAAACTAAACCCTGTTATTTTTCAAAATCATTTGTTGCCAGTCCCGGTAAAATGCTGGTATTTATACCAGCTGAGCAGACTATCTGTCCTGGTAGCTGGAGTGTGATTGATTGGAGAACACACCTTTGTCATTCTAGTGGGAGTCTATTTGTTGCTATGATAGCTCCCGAAGGTAGGACCTTGAGCACTTATAGCTTGGCTGTATTGCACGGGTATGTTACTCTCACCATGGATCATTCTTACATTTTTGGTGAGTGTAACAAAGACCGCTAGAAGGGCATGTGTGATGTGCAGTGTGCATACGAGTGAGGAGGCCCATCGTGCCCTCTCCCAGGTTCAGTGATACCCTGATGCCATGGAAATTGGGCAGTTCCACTGAGTAGGGAGAGGGAGGAACTGAGGAGCCCACACAAGCATTGTGCACACCCAGTTCAGAGTTTCACAGAAGCTGCCTTTGTGGAGGGAGGCAGAGGCAGCGACAAGGTGGACGTGGGCAGGAGTGTATCTGCCATTGCCTGGATTCACGTCTGTTGACACGTCTGTTGCAGCTGCTGGCCAGGAGGATGAAATGGGTCCTGTCCCTGCTCATCACTCAGTTCAGTGATGCAAAGGTGCAGAATTCCACACTGCGTGTTTGACCAGTGTCATTGTGTGTCTTTCGGACAATCAGCTGTCTTTCTCCTCCTGTTATTCAGGGTGAAGATGGCTTCCCTGGCTTCAAGGGTGACATGGGCATCAAGGGAGACCGGGTGAGTGTTTGCTGATCTTCTCAGTTATGTTGAATGCCTCTTCCATGAAAGACAGCAAGTTTGGGACAAGGTCCTTCCCACTGGCTCTGGCTGAAATCAGTCTCACGTAGTGAGGGTGGCTTATCAGGCATGGGAGGATTTGAGGCAGAGGTACCCTTCAATAACCAAGTGAAACACCGAGCAAAATAACAGGGAGCAAGGCTTTGAAAGTCCTTTATAAGCACTAACCAACTGTGCTGACACAGTCGTGAAATACAGTTCTCCTTGGAACATGATGGATATTTGACTGCAGTTTCAAGGGAGAGCAGGAAGGTTTCTCTCATTGGTGTTTTCCTGATAAGTCCATGGGATATGAGGACTCTGTTCCAGGGTGGAATACATCATAATTCGTTTCACACCAGTGTCCTGGGAAGGAGAGTCCTGCAGGTAGCAGACTACCTGCATCATCTTTGTAAGCCTTACCTGTATTCACTTGTAAGCTATGCTCAGTGGAGACCTTGTCATGATGAAACTCTCATTTTGCACAGTTAGCTGCTCTGTAGGAATCCTAGAGCCTCTGGCTTGCTGGAATCCAAGAGATTATAAATCTCGAAATTCTTTGTTCCCCTATAAGACATAAAAAATAGTAGTACATAGAGCCCAATCTTGCAGCTCTAGTGTCTGGGAATCCTGCATAATCAAGTTGTACTTACTGTACATTTATTTCCAGTATCACTTGCCCCCTCCCTCCTGCACTGTTACATCTCAGGGGTTTGTGGTCCTCTTTATTTTCTAAGCCAGATGTGGTTCCGTAGCATGGGAACAAAGTCTAAAGTCACCAGGCATTCACTTCAGTAGAAGTGAGAACAGGGCTATGAAAACCACCAGGGGTGCATTTTCAGATTAAACACATCTCTTTAGCATCAAAAGCTTTTAAAATCATCAGATGAAACAGCCATTGAGATTTGGACAGTAGCTGCAAAGCACACCTGCATGGGACCTGCCAGCTAGGAAATGGTTTTGTCAGCACACCCACTGTCTTGTAGTCAATGTATGAATGGAGATACTTCTGCCATGCCTTTCTGGATGATGAAACATGATTTAGTTTCGAGTTTCATTAATGGATGTTAGGCCCTCGGAGAGAAAACTCAAGGGAGTGAGAGAGAAACAGTAATTTGTGACATGTTGATAAGAAAAAATAGCTCCTTGTTTGGTGGCTTGTGAAAAAACAAAGCAAATCCTCCGTCACTCCTAGCATTTAAGAACAGCATGGAGCCGTGTGAAGAGTTGCATTCCATAAGGTATCTCAAAGTCACTCTCAGTGGATCACTCATGAGCTTTTCCAACCCCAACTTCTTCTTATCGAAGACGAAATTCACCTTGCAGCAGGTTGTGATGGAAGGTTTTTATCTCAGGAGGATAACATGCGCCTGTGCCAAACAGGCACCCAATGAGCCATTCTAACCAAAAACACACACCCTGCTGTCTGCTAGCTAGGTCCTAGTCTTGTTTGATTTTTATGATAAATACCAAGCTGCTGCAGGATGAGAGGTACTTGATATCTTTACAGACAAATAGGATGCCACCTCAGTTATTTGTGAGCACGCTAACAGACTACCTGAGTGTTTCCACTGTGAAAACTTCTGTTACAGCCATGCAATCTGAAACAGTGACTTTGCCCATTTGTATTCTGAGGACAATAATGATCAGAAATACTCGTGCTAATAGCCAAGTCAGTTCTTGGCTGATTTTTTGCAATGATTTACAGGTTAAAGCTTTCATCCTGATCTGTCTTCTCCAGTTTTTCAGATCAGCCCTAAATTACAATACCTCCCAGGGGCTGCATGCATACAAACCGATGGTTTGGCGATCAGGAAGCGGAAACAAGAGTTCCTAGGAACCAGAGCTAATGAAAGCTGTTTTAGTGCAGGAGGGCTGGAATTAGAGAGGGTAATTGGAGTGTAGGGAAGGACTGCTGTGCTGGGAAATAATAGGCAGGCTATGTGAGTGAAAGCAGCTTGTCTGTTCTAATGCACTCTGTAATTTGTGCCACAACAATCCTGTCAGAGCAGTGACTGCATAAAGGTTTAACTTCTCCATGAGTTTGTTTTCGTGATGGTAGGGTGAACTGCTTAATATGCAGAAGGTCATGAGTTCAAGCCCCAGGGGTTGGACTTGATGATCTCATGAGGTCCCTTCCAACCCTATGATTCTCTTCTATTCTATTCTAACTGAGCATAGCCTTGTGTACGTTACTGCCAGCCTCAGGTGATTTGAACGCACACATTGAATAAGATGCCATCTTCATCATCGCTTCTCTTTTGAATAACAGGGTGAAATTGGTCCTCCTGGCCCACGGGGAGAAGATGGGCCTGAAGGTCCGAAAGGTCGTGGAGGCCCTAATGGAGATCCAGGTCCTATTGGTCCTGTTGGGGAAAAGGTAACCGCGTGAATGCTGGAGCTGTCTCTTCAACGTCCTACCAAAGCAGACAAGAATGGCCTTGTTATACAGTGTGCTGCACAAACCCGTTTCTCCAAGATATTCTGTTGTGTATGGTGGGAGGGTTGGTGATGGGGGAGTCTGGAGGTTGGAATGAAAACTTCTTTTTGGGAAGGGAAGCGAGTTTGGTTTTTGGCGTGATCTGTGTTTTGTTAGATGACATTGAGATGGGCTGCTTTTTGATATCCCTGATGTAAACAGAAGGACTTGATCCAAAAGAGACTGCTGTGTTGCTTTGGGCAAACCAAGGCCTTGGCTACACCGCCAGCAGCATCAATGGGTGATAGGCAAGCTACGTACTGAAACCTGCAAATTTCCCATCGCTTTACTAATGTTCCCTTACTACAGAGCATTGACTGCACTGCACTGAAAGGAAAAGCCCACTGGTAGATGCAAGATTTTTCTTTTTGGGGTGCAGATTTACTGCATCTGCCAAAGGGCACTTCTGGAATTGGTTGTGCAGATCACCACTGTCTGCTCAATTGATCTTGCTGCATTGATCTGTGAGAGCCCAACAAAGCACCCACAGTGTAGACATACCCCCAGGCATTCTCAGGTCACCAATTTTGGGATTACTTTGCTTTAATTCAGTGCTGTAAGAGTGGAGCTAGTCAAAAGGTTATGTTAAAAAATAGGATTTTGTTGCCAACAAAACTTTTTATGAGAAAGTAGTTTCAGATGAAAAGGCTGAATTATTTCCTGGAATCCCCCAGACTGAAAATATTGAGTTGTAAAACCCTTTCAGTGTTGTTGTTGTGTTTGTTGAAATTTTTTCACATGAAAAAAAAAATCATTTCCCAACCTCCTATACGTGAGAGAAAGGAGTCCTCTCCATATCAAACAGAAGGTTTCTCCAGGCTTGACAACAATGCCATTGCTTCATCATATACACATGTTAAGATCTCGGGTCTGGACTACTATTAAGCTTAACTTGTTTCCTTTTGCATAATGTAAACCTTTATTGAACCTACACATACCATCCAGATTACCATTAAAGTTGGTGTGATGAAACTGTCACGAAATACACACTTAATTCTATGTTTTCAATTGCATTACAGGGAAAACTTGGTGTTCCGGGGCTCCCTGGTTATCCAGGAAGACAAGGTCCTAAGGTAACTTTTTGTTTAACTATTAATAAACTTATCTCCATGCAGTGTGACAGACATCAACGAAAAGTTGTGGGAGACGGGCTGAACTCAATATCAATATAAACCCAGAAGGCCAGATCCTCAGCTGGTAAGAATCAGTATTGAACCATTGATTCAGCCAATGGAGGATGTCATCCGGAGTATTTAACCAAGTATGAAGTCAATAGAGGCAGTTGACATTTGCAAAGTGAGTGGCTTCATAGCCTGCAGGCTTGATTCTCCATTGCCTTGTGTAGTCCTGTACAAAAAGAGCATAAACCAGATCAGTTTGCACAGGTTAAAAGGGTACGCAAAGTGTAAAGAAATGGAAAATCAAGTCTTGCCATGTATTTTTAACTCTTTAATGCACAGTCTTCCCCAAATTTTAAGAAAGAGCGTGAATCATCTAACAAATTATTTCAGTTGGTACCCAGTATGTGAGAGAAATTTATGAACATCCTAATCTGGTGTCAATAGGCAATAAGGCTTAAAATATTGGTTCTTCTAATGTTACTTTTGTCTCAATTAATGTGGGAGGTGAAGCATTTGGGACAGAAAATTGGAAAATGCATGGGCCACCACCCTTTGCTCTGAAGGAACCCTTTGATATACAGAAATCAATGCACTCTATGTGCATTTCTAGGCTAGAAATAATAAAACTTAGCCCCATATTACACTTTACATCTTCAAAGCTCTGAACTACTCTTAAGTAATTAATTAAGGAGAATAACTAATGAAGCAAAGTCTCCTTGAAATTAAAATGTAAATGCCATTTGCAGAATTACAGGCATCCTCTGTATCTCATCTACACGCCCACCTTCATTTGGACTGTTGTCAAATGTTCTTTTTGAAATTAAAACAGAGAAGTCTCCTACATGGAACAAAAGCGGCTGTCTGATTTTATCATGGCTTGGAGGCTTTGGGAACTTATGTTTGTATTAATGTTATTTTTTCCCCTAACAATCATATTTTATTACTCATTTTCATTGCTTGAAAAACCCGGCTTGCTTGACACTGGAGACATAATTAACCAGAAAAGATTGTTTCCTGGTTTTGTTTTCTTTATTTTAATTTGCGTTTTGTGTTTGTTTAGGGCTTTTTTTGCATTTCTTAGCTAAAGCATGTTTGAAAAACAACAGCAGCCACTATTGTCTATGCAGTTGCACTGGAAAAGAAAAAAAATAGGGGTAACATTTTCCAGAGTCCCTGAGACCTATTTTCTAAAATGATGCAGGCAAATAGAGAAAGATATGTATGGGTTTGTTTGTTTTTTTATTATTATGTTGAGACACCTAAAGACACAGCTAGATGGCTAGTGAGATTTTCAGAAGTGACCAAACAAGTTAGGCCAGTGGGTTTCAAACTGCTGGTCAGGGCTAGGTAAAATCAGCTTTTCAGAACCCAAGCCCTGCTGGTTTTCAGACAGCTGATGCCCATATGGTTATGGCCTGTCTCCCCATAGCAGGCAAGGAGCAGAGTGGTCTAACCATCCCTGCAACTGCTTCTACTCACTGCCACAAACTTCTCCGGGCCCCGCACCCTTTTGGTGACAGCCAAACCCCTTTGCCCTGGCTTATCCCATACCTTGCCATAAGGATGTAAGGATCACCCCCTGCACTGACCAGCTCAGCCAAATCTTTCCTCTGCCTCCAGCTACTCCCTCTACGATTTTGCCCATTGGCATTCAAATATAATATGCGATACTATAATGATGTGACATATAAATGATTTGTTGTGACATTAAGCCTTTGGTCACTGCTTGTCCGCCATAAATTGGGACCTACCTAAATTTTCACTCTTAGGTCTGCCATAGTCTTCATAGTAAATGTTATATAGGCCTTCCAACCTGGAAGAATGAGGGAACATTTGACCCAACCACAGTGTAAACAGTTTCTGCTCATACCGGACCCAATCTGAACCCCACTGAAATAAGCAGAGGATCTACCATTAACATCAGTGAACTTTGGATCAGAGTGCAGTACAAGTCACTGAGGGTTACATGTTTATCTGATCACATTGTAGTCAAGAGAGCTACACCACATGGCATCAGCCAAGGATCTGGCCCGCATTCTTCAATAATAGAGCAGAACAGTGTTGATTTTAGCTCATTGTACCCATTTCTCCTATTTATTTTCCCCCCAGGGTTCAATCGGATTCCCAGGATTCCCAGGAGCCAATGGCGAGAAGGGAGGAAGGGTAAGAGCACTTTTGTCCAGCTACTTTGCTGATTTTTCACACACAACCCAGCTAACTTTGAGATAAACCCTTAAAGAGATCATCAAAAGCAATGAATCCACAGAGCAAGGCGTATGAGAAAATACAGTCTCAGTGAATGGGCTCACACAGAGCTGGAGGATGAGCGGAAAATGAAATCTGGATTTCTGATAGGTAATGTAGCATAGAAAAGGTCTAAAGTCATTAATAAAAACCAGATTAATTGTCGTCATTTCAAGCAGAGCTGTTACATTACCCAGCTTGGGAGTTTTCAGTAAGAAAGGAAAAGACTCTTGCCTCTCAGCCACCCAACAGCCTCAGACATAATTCCCTTTTGTTCCACTTCCATGCCACTAATAGGACATGTTTTGCACAAAAAAACAGCCACCTCAGAGATTTAGTGTCTAAATGTTAAGCAAGATTGTTCCATTATCTCAGTCAAGTGCTGCCTTAACTATCTCTTGTCTCTCATCCCCTCAGTCCTGGTCATGAAGCCCCCTTTGGTCACAATTGATCATAAATGTAAATCCTAGCAAGCCCCATGTTGGCTTAATTCAGTGCTGCCGTAATTCCATTGACTTCAGGGGAGTTGTGCCTGCTTTTACCTGGGTTGATTTTGGCCTGTTCTGTGCTCCATCAGTGAAGGATTTGTGCCACTTTGAACCTCCAGGCCCTCCTGACAGAGAGCTCAAGTGAGTAGGAACTTGGCCCTCTGAAAGAACTCAGGAAGGAGTTGTGGCAACACACTTTTGTTGCATAGAGCAAACTTGAGCTCATTTCCTAGATGGATACTTCACAGAGCAGGAAGCCATTCCCCTTAGGGGCTAAGGCTATGTCTACATGATAAGCTAGGAGCGCGATTCTACAACTCACGGATGCATGCTCATCCTAACTCCTGCTGACTGAGAATGAACAAAAATAGCTCCAGCAACTGAACCGTGGTGAACGCAGCAGCTTCAAGCAGGTTGTACACAGCATGGCTAAACCATGCTGCCATTCCTGGTGCTGCTGTAGCTCTGCTGCTTTTTGTCCTAGTCCTCACTCGATAAGAGCTAGAGCAAAAATACATACATGAGCAGGGGAATCGCCTCCTTAGCTCCTGGTGTAGACATCACCAAAGAGGCCTCCCATTGCTGAGCAGATCCATTTTAAAGCTACTCCTTGGGACTGTCTCACTTGGTTGTGTTCATAGGATCTCCTACAGGAAACCAACAGACCTGCACGTATACTGTGAGTAGGGAAATACCGTCAAACTGGAAGCTGATCAATTTGTGTAAAGAGGAGGTTACCTTCTTTACAGTCACTGGAGGCTCACCTGTCCTTGACATATCAAGGAACAGTGTCTTCTCTTTCATATTCTCAGTCTAAGAGACTAAAGCCCTACTACAGACATCAAAACTGGTTATGGGAGCATCAGCCTCCTAAAAGAGAGAAAGGACCCTGAGATCAGCTGTTGAGAGAGATGGATTCCAGTAACAGGGGAGCTAATATTGCAGACAGCAGCTTTCCAATTAAGCGCTGGATATTTCTTCCTCGGGGTATTCTAAAAGCTTTTTCTGAATCTGAATCTTTCTTGCGTTATCAGATGCCGCTCACGGCTTGAAGAGCTTTTTAATTAACGGTAATGATTTGAGATGGGTGAATCTGTTCTAATGCAGTGTGAACCAGCCAGAGCATAATGTTAGGTTCAAAATTCAGAGATGAAAGATTTTTTAAATGTATTTTTAATTTTCTGGTGCCTCTGCACATCCTGTTCAGGAGCTGGTGTTATTATTTATCATTTATATTTTAAGAAAGGCCAAAGTCATTGGTCACAGCTAGGCTCCTATTGCACCAGGCACTGCACAAATACCAGGAAAGACCCAGGCACAGCACCAAAAAGTTTATTACACTTTGGTTTGTAAACAGAAACACCTGGTGGCATTTTTGACCCAAACAGAAATGAGAAGAACTAGAAAACAGATCGAGGAGCCCATTTCTGAATCTGTGCAGAAGGGATGTGCAATGGTTCAGATAAGCTTCTGGCACTAGGTCGGTTAGACGGGCATAAATCTGGAGTAACTTTAATTGATCTTCCCTTTACCCAATGGAGTGATCCCAGATTTCCAACTCTGCAAATGAGTTCAAAATCAGACCCTTGATATTGTGGATGTCTCACCTCCAACCCCGACACACTCAGATTTCTAAGCCTGTAAATGGTTGCCTATCTTGTAATGAAGGAACATCAGGGCATTGGCTAGCTAATGTAAAAGGTACATTCCATGGAAAACAAGCTTAGATAAGATGATTCAGAGAACACATAGAGAGCCATTCTGTGCACCCGATCTGTCACAGCGAGGGAGGGAGGAAGAATGTTTAAGGAAGTGGGCAGCACTTTTTTCCTTTTTATTCTCATTTAAATACAAATTACTTTTAACAGGCATGTTCAATAGCAGTGCAGAGAATATAAATCACTTAGCACAGCATTAATATTGTACCACCTAATTTTAGTTTATATCTGTGAGGGATTTTTTTTTATTCTTTTTTCCCACTGAGTAATTTTCAACTCCTGATTGCGAACTACATATCTGCCTCTTTTTCCCCTCATACCCCCACTTTGGCAAGCAATCCATTGCTGAGCCACTTGGCCACTGGGATATGGAGGGCATGAAAAAGGTAGCTGTCGTGACAAGTGAGAAGTCAGTGTGGCCCTGTAACTACCAACCCACCTATCTGAAAAACAAAAAGAAGATCCCAGAGCATAGCAGCACTGTCACTGGAGGACATCAAGCCTTTTTACACCAGCTGAGGATCTGGTTTCATTCCACCCAGGAGTTGCCTAGGTTAAAAAAACATTTAATGTCACTTTTCATTCAGTGTGGGGTTGGACCAAGCTTTCAGTACATGCACCATCCAGTGTTCCCTAGCCCTGTGTTTAGACAGAGATGAAGGGGTTTTTTTTCTTTCCAGTGCTCCAGAAATGGTACCCAGCTCCACCATTATTGCATTACTGTCAAAATTGATGAGTGCTTTCAAAAGGCAGAAAGGCATATTTCAAGCTGTATGATGGTTGAGGATGAAATCTGACAATATAAACATAGAAGGGGTCAAGTAAGGAGTGGCAAGGCAGAGAGAGCTAAACTCTCATGAATCATCATCAGTGAAAGGGAACAAATTTAATGCGCAAAAGTGAGCGTGTTCAGACAAAGATGGTGGTTTCTGCCCTGCAAAGTGGCTCTTTCCCAGTGACATTGTGCAACTCCTTGTTTATTGTCACAAATCTAGATCTGATCTGTTCAATATACAAGTTAAAAGAGGAGGTGGCTTTTGCAGTTTGAACTCAGTCTGGCTTGGGAAAGCTAAGCTGCCAGGACACCAGTCAATACATCATCACCGGTACTAAGATTCTGCATGTGAAACATTGCTAACAAATCTGATATCATATCGATGCATGAGCCAGCAAAAAATCCAGCTCGCCCTTCCATGGCTTGTTGGCTCTGCAGCATGGATATCAGTAAAAAGTATAGCTGGGACTCTGAACAGACAAGGTCTGAAGGTTTTATGGAAGAAAGCCATTCCAAGTCCTGGGTACCATAAGCCTTTACCTATTATTTGTCCTGCATTCAGTTAATCCTTAAACCATTTTCACAAACAGTTCATCAGAGGAGCAGAATGCTTGTTGTCATATCTATTCATTGGCCTAATGGGCATCCTGAGCTGCTGGGTTCCTCAGAATTGCAGCAGGATGAAATGATGAAATACTGATGAAAATTTCCATCAAAATTTCTCCAGAAACTGGCAAAAAAATAATGCCTGACAATATTTCCATTGGTTTTGGCATTTTTCAGAAGAACTTGACTCAAAATAATCATCTCCCCAGGAAGATGTTGTTCGTATGTCAATTCAAATAAGAACAGATCGTGGAATACATAAAATGAAATCTGGGAGCATCGTTTTAAGAGAGCATCATGGGAAAATACATTCAGTGTCTGCTGAGTTCCAGGCGGGTATTATAGCTACCCTGAACCTCTTGGTAGAGCCCCATTGCTGAATGATGGAGGGATATCAATGCAAATGACAGATTTCATTTCATAGAATCATAGGAGATTAGGGTTGGAAGGGACATCAGGAGGTTATCTAGTCCAACCTCCTGCTCAAAGTGGGACTAACCCCAATTAAATCATCCCAGCCAGGACTTTGTCAGGCTGGGCCTTAAAAACCTCTAAAAATGGAGATTCCACGAGCTCCCCAAGTAACCCATTCCAATGCTTCACCACACGCCTAGTGAAAACTTTTTCCGAGTACCCAACCTAGACCTCTCCCCAGTGAAACTTGGAACCATTGGTCCTTGTTCTGTCATCTTCTGCCTCTGAGAACAGCCTTGTCCCATCCTTCCTGGAACCCCTTTCCAGGTGCTTAAAGGCTGCTTTCAAATCCTTCTTTATTCATGTCTTCTGTAGACTAAAGAAGCCTACTTCTCTCAGGCTCTCCTGGTTAATCATATGCTCCAGTCCTCTAATCATTTTTGTTGCCCCCCCACTGGACTCTTCCAGTTTGTCCCCATCCCTCTTGTAGTGCGAGGCCAAAACTGGACATGCTACTCACCGATACTAAACAGAGGTAGATAATTGCTTCCTCGATCTACTGGTAATTTCTGTTAGGCTGTTTGGGTATAATTTACAGATAAATTGTGCTAAATCGACATTTTATTTGTGTTTCTTTTTCATGATTTTCTGTTTATTATTTGGAGTTGCCTCAAGCAACTACCTATAGGTCCAAAATAATATGAGTCATGGAACTCTCCTGTGTGTGTGTGTGTGTGTGTGTGTGTGTGTGTGTGTGT
Organism: Podocnemis expansa; assembly: GCA_007922195.1. Lineage (NCBI taxonomy): Eukaryota > Metazoa > Chordata > Testudines > Podocnemididae > Podocnemis > Podocnemis expansa. The sequence continues at coordinate 15,541,795 of ML682047.1, forward strand.
GTGTGTGT